>CM050512.1:84144322-84762772 GCA_027563665.1 Antrozous pallidus
GATGTCGATAAGGCCTTCCACACCTTTGCGCTTTTGCTAAGGGAGGACAAGAAGCTGGCTGTTGGAGAAGTTTAGGTCCTGGGGAGCCCCTGAAGGCCACTTCCAACATCTCTCAACAGCCCATCTGGACGGGGATGATCTCCTGTTCCACCCCAGCCCACCCCAGATGCTTGGCCCAAAACCTCACAGGACTGTCTTCACCAGGACCAGCATGGGAGGTACAGGAGAACCTAGAGCCCAAACTATGCTAAGTCCCAGCAGCCAGAGATTATGATCCCACTTTCAAAGGTGACAAAATGGAGGCACAGGATTAAAAAACTTGCCCAAAGCCAACCAATAAGTAGACAATAGATGAGATGTGAACCCAAGCCCAAATCCAAATCGCCCAGCACAGAGCACTACTCTTGCACTTTAAGTTCAGACTACAAAAGCTGTTTTCCATGGAATCTCACACATGACGACAATATGCACTGCTGGAACCCAGAGTACGGTGGGCCAGTGATGGGCTCAGGACCGATTCGAATTCCTAGCCATCTAAGCCGGCAGGAGGGAAACGCGACTGTAGCCATCAGACACAGCCTATGAGTTTTGAATGCTGGCCCAAGAACCTGGAGCCTGAACCTCCCACATCCCAGTGAAGTTCAGAAAAAAAATGAGAGCACAAGTTCTCATAATAGATTTGGTCCAAGTATCAAACCATACCAACCCCATCTTTCTCTTTAATAAAGTGTCCGGAAAGACAGCTCTAAATACCAGTCAATCTGACCACTATACAGAGCTGCAGATACCCATATCTAATCTGGTTACATCTGTACACCTCAATTTGGATAACTGATAGCACAAACTTAATGTGTCTAAAACAAAACTTAAGATTCACACCCAACCCACCCTGCTCCTCTCCAGAACCCTAAGCATGGCCTAATTCTTCTTACCTCGGCCCCCTCACCCAACCCTCAACAAACCTCACTAAGTCTACCTCTAAAATATGGCTGGAATATGTCCACTTTTCTGCACTGCCATTGCCACCACCCTAATATAAACCACAAATTCTTGTCTGGATACTTACCAACATCTCACTGCTTCCCAAACTTAACATCCCACAATTCACTCTTTGCAGAGCAGCCAAAACAATCTTTTAAAAAGCAAATCTGGTCCTCTCTCTCTCCAACTTCGAGACCTCCACCAGCTGCCCACTGCCCACCTACAGTAGAACCCAAAGTCAACAGCCTCCCCAGAGCTGTCCTTGTCTACCTTTCCTCCTTCATCCCCACCCACTCTGCTCCCGTCCACCAAGTCTCAGTCCCACCAACCTCCTTCTATTTTTTAACATGATCAGTTGATTCTACCCCAAGAACTTTGCATTTACTAATCTGGCTGCTTCGACTGCTCTGCTCGACCGGTTCCATCTTGTTTGAGACCTCAGTTTAAAAGCAACCTCCTTACCACACACTACTCCCAGTATCCTTGATCACAGTCAATTTATCTGTAATACTTCTCACTACTTGAAATTACACCGTTCATTTACTTTTCTATTGTCCATACAATCATGTGCCCCTTAACAGTGATACATACTTAAAAAAAAATACATCAGTAGGCAATTTCACCACTGTTCGAACTTTAGAGTATACTTACACAAACCTAGATGGTATAGCCACCTAGATGGTCGGCAAACTCATTAGTCAACAGAGCCAAATATCAACAGTACAATGATTGAAATTTCTTTTGAGAGCCAAATTTTTTAAACTTTCGCCCAGAATGTGGTATTTTGTGGAAGAGCCACACTCAAGAGGCCAAAGAGCCGCATGTGGCTCGCGAGTCGCAGTTTGCCAACCACTGGTATAGCCTAAGTAAGTGTACGTGCTATGCATTTACATGACTGGTAGGTTTATTTACACAGCATCACGTGAGTAATGCATTATACCACAATGTTACGATGGCTATGATGTCACTAAATGACAAGAAATTTTCAGCTCCATTATAATCTTATGGGACCACCATCATATATGTGGTCCATCTTTGACAAAAACATCGTTATGTAAATCCTTAAGAGCAAGGACTATGTCTGCATCTACCATTGGGACTAGTGACCAACAGGCACTTGATAAATGTTAGTTGAATGAATGACTTCAGGTCTCAGGTCCCCAACAAGCTCAGTACCTGGTAATCATCATCTTCATCCTCACTCTCATCTGAGTCTAGTGATTTCTTCTCCTTTTTGGGATCACCTGCAGCCCCATCTCCATCTTCTTCTCCTTGTTCCTCTTCTTCCTATTTCAGAAATGGACAACCTATAGAATTAAAAATGCAAAACAAAATTCCAAGATATCACCCCCACCCCTACCCCAACTACATCTAAACTGTGGGCCTTGAGAAGGCCGAGATCAAGGATGACAAGGCTCCTACTCTTAAGATCCTGGTCCCCCAGGGGGATCTGGGTCAGAAGCAGCCTGTCCACCAGACTCTGCAGCTTGGAAGTCATTCCCAGTCTAGCAAGCCCCTCACACAGCCATAAAGACCCTTTTCCCCTTCTCCCAGGCTAGGTACCTCATCTCCCAAGGTCAGAAGGATTCAGCTGTGGTGCTAGTACTGTTCAGCGTCTCTTCTGCTTCCCCAGCTGCCATGTGCAGCTGTCAAATCATACTCATTTCTACTGGGCAAGTCCTCCCCTACCTTCCACTCCCACAATCAGTGGCAGTGATGCCCTGCTACACCAGCTTCCCAAGAGAACGCCCTGGCACACCAATTTCCTCCCCTTTTCTTGCCTCCCCACCAAAGAGATTCCTTACAAAACCTGTACATATTCTCCAAGGTCCTGTTCAGCTGCCAGCCCCCTCACAAGACAGGACTCCTTCCCTGTACAATGGACCCTCTACCCTAACCTGACTGTGCTTCCTTCAGCCCTTAGGCGGATGAGAATCTAATGGTGTGCTAGGGGACACGAACAACGACGACAGAAAATACTTTGTTTCCTGTAAGTTGTCTGGAAAAAGCAAAGTAGAGGGAAGGGTGGGTAGCACCAGTGAGAGTTACAGAAGAGGTGACCTTGAGCAAGGGCTGGGGAACAAATGTTACTTTGCCTGGTAGGGGAATGGGAAGGCAGGGCATCATATTATGGTGGGTTTGGCAAGCAGTCCTATATGGCTGGAACAAACAAGGGGTGGTGCTGGGAGCTCAACCTACAGCCTGGAAGGTGGGAACACAGGAATAAGAATAGGGACTCACTAAGGCAACCGTTGCTGACTGAACAAAGTTCTAATTGATTCAATCAGAGGATGGCTGGCCAGCATTGGTTTTTCTGAGACTCATGCCTGCTCCTTGCTGCTCCCCCAGATTCCAGGTGTAGGCTTCTTCCTGAGAATGGATGGTCCTTGCCAGGACTATCTGGGTGCCAGAGGCAGAGCACCACCCTGGGACACAATGTACTCACCCTGGCCTTCTGCTTTTCAGCTTGCAGCTGTGCGTCAATCTCCTCGGGGCTCGTGTATTGCCGTGCCCGGCCTTTGTGGCCTCCCTTTCTCCCTGCAAGAGGATTGGCAATTTAGGAAGACGGGAGGGAAGCAGCATGATTCCCAGAGAGCTGTGTTCTGCTTGAGGCACTCTCATCAGAGATTGAGGACCTCACCTGTCCCTCACCAAACACAGCCCAAACCTATACTTCCCCCATCCTCATATATTCAAAGGGAAAAAAAGAGGCAACATGTGACCACCTGATGTAGCACTAAAAAATGTGCTGGATGCAGGCTCCCACGGACAAGACCTGAGGGGAGGGTATGGGGGAGAGCATACTGCATGTAGTGACTAAGTCACCTGGTCCCTTAGAATCTAAACATAGATAGATGCAATTATGAGAACACGTAACACATCTTTGCTGTTACTACAGTTCTTTTTACTTGTAATGTTCTGACTTCAATGAACTCATTTGATCCTCAGAACAAATTAATCGTGTAGGAGCCACAACTGGTCCTGTTTTACAGACAAGGAGACCTAAGATCAAAACAGAGTGGTGAAGAGCACAAATGCTCCAATCCGACCCTAGGGTTCAAATCTCAGCTTCACCACTTACTACCTTTATAATTTTGGGCATTAACTTCTAAGAATCTCGGCTTCTTCATCTGTGTCCCTACCTACCTCATAGGGCTGTCATGAAGATGGGTTTAACATATGTAAAGCTGTTGGTGCAGTGCCTGGCATGGGATAAGCACTATAAAAATGTTTCTTGTCTTGCCGAGACCGGTTTGGCTCAGTGGATAGAGCGTCGGACTGCGGACTGAAGGGTCCCGGGCTCGATTCCGGTCAAGAGCATGTACCTTGGCTGCGGGCACATCTCTAGTAGAGGGCGTGCAAGAGGCAGCTGATCGATGTTTCTCTCTCATCGATGTTTCTGACTTTCTATCCTTCTCCCTTCCGCTCTGTAAAAAAGACAATAAAATATATATACATTCTATCCACTGAGCCAAACTGGTTAGGGCAATAAAATATATTTTTTTAAAAATGTTTCTTGTGATTGTCACCTTTCTCTCTAACATATAGTATTGGGGGAAGGAACAAAGTCACATAGTTGATTTACCACAGATGCTAGGGAATACAAGATACTTAATCTAAAGTGGTACGATAGAAAGAGAAAACTTAAAACCTATTGGAGAAAACTTTCTTGTACTTATAATAGTTAAAGTTGAAAATAAACCTCACTACCATCTAAATGTTAAGGTTGAAAATAAACCTGACTAGCAGGAGAACCAAGATGGCATGATAAGTAAACCTTGGTACTCACGGTGTCCCACAACTACATCAAAATTACAAAACAACCATCATTCAGAACCACCCGAAATCCAACTGCTTGGAAGTCCTACAACTAGAGAGGTAAAGAAGAAAGTGCATTGAGACTGGTAAAAAGGGTGAAGTTGTGGAACAGGGTGGTCTGACACCCACGTGGGATATTTCTATTTTTGGGAGGGGTATCTCCAAGACCTCTCATGAGAAGCAGGGGGTCCCAGCCCACACTAGACCCCCAGCCCAGGATTTCAGAGCTGGGAAGATAAGTCCCTGTAACTTCAGGCTGTAAAAACTAGTGGGGGAGTATTGCTGAGTGACATGGAGGCTGCTGGAGTCCCAGGTGTTCTTCCTAAAGGGGCTGCACATAAACTTACGGGGTCCCAAATCCTTTAAGCGCCAGCGCTGGGCAGCAGCTTTGGGGGGCCAGGGACATACAGGGGAAAACTGGTCTGGCATGGGGGCAGAAACTTGGGGGCAGCTTTATCCTAGACAGGTGCTTGCAGGGGTCATTGTTCCTGTGCTGGACCCTCCCCCAATGCAGAGCTGACTGGCAGCCATATATGAGTCTCCATCAGCCTGGAACACACTGTTTGCTCCACCCTGATGGTTCCCTGAGACCTGCCCTATCCAATTTGCAGCCCCCACCCAAGCTGTTTGCAGTTGCTTTTCCATATGAATGACTGGTCTGGGCTCAGGCTCCAGACTTTGCTAAATTCTCTTAAACAAGTAGCAGATGGGGGGCAGCCCACCCCAAACCTATCAATAAAAGGCCCAAGACCCAGCACTAGCACCAGTCTGCCTTGCCTCAGAGCAGGACCTTGCCTGAGAACTTCTTAGCCCAATACAAATAGCAGTAATTTGCAGATCTCACTGTAGCTCCTGCCGGGTGTCCCAGCCAGTGACCTGGTGGACAGCTTCAGACCATATCAGATTACAACTCTACACATCCAACAGTGACACACTCAAGGGGCACACTCAGTGAGCATCAAAACCCCACTGAAGGAAGTCCTGCTCCACAGAGGTGTCTCCTGCATAGCAGCTTTTCCAATGCAGACGCAGCTGGTCCTCATAGCCAATTGACTTGGAGGCCAATTCCCCCGGGCTAAACTACAATAAGACGGTGCACACAAGCCCACACAGGGACACATCTAGAGTGCTCTGCTCAGATGACCAGGGAGGCTGAGACACTGGGCCCTACAGGACACTTATTACACAAGGCCACTCTACCAATTCCAGGAAACACAACAGCTCTACCTAATACATAGAAACAAACACAGGGAAGAGACCAAAATGGGGAGACAAAGAAACATGTTATAAATGAAAGAAATGAAAGCAAACAAACTACTGGATACAAAGTTCAAAGCAATGGTTATAAGATTACTCAAGGATCTTAATGAAAGCTTTAAGAGACTTAATAAGTTTCAAGGAACTTAATGAGACTTCCAAGGATCTCAGTGAGAATGTCAAAGACATTAAAAAAAAAAGACCAGTCAGAAATTAAGCACACACTAATTGAAATAAAGAATAATTTACAGGAATTCAACAGGAAAGTAGAGGGTTCTGAGGATTCAATCAAGGATTCGGAATATGAAAAAGCAAAAAAACACCCAATCAGAAGAGCAAAAAGAAAAAAAAAAATCTAAGAATATGAAGATAGTATAAGAAGCCTCTGGGACAACTTCAAGCATACCAACATTTGCCTTATGGGGGTGCAAGAAGAAAGCAAGACACTGAAAACCTATTTGAAGAAATAATGACAGAAAACTTCCTTTACCTGGTGAAAGAAATAGTACACCCCATCCTATTAATAAAAGCTGTGTGGTTGTGACGCCCTCACGCCATGACAACCTCACTGTAACAAGTAACACTGTAACAAGTGATCACCAGGAGGCTGCATGTGCAGCAAGCACATATGGGTGGGCAGGGCTGCATGCACGTGTAGATGGGCAGGGGCTTGACCTGCGTGCGCGGTGAGGCTGGGGGTCCTGCAGCTCAGAGTGGCATGGAGGCGGGTCCCGCGGCTCCAGCCTACCTCTTTGGGGCAATCCATCAAGGAGGCTCGGATGGGTGGGTGGGGCTTACCTCTTTGGGGTGATCGATTGTGGGGCTCCCACACTGTGAAAAGGGCACAGGCCAGGCTGGGGGGGGGGGGCGGGGGGGAATTCTTCTCCAGTGCACAAATTTCATGCACCAGGCCTCTAGTAAAGATAATATTAAGAAAGGGCATGCTATGAAATTAGTAACAGGATTTAATATAGTAATTCATAGTATTCCGTATCATCCTAACTGTAGCATTATAGTTGCTAATACTATAGAACATGAAATAGGGGCTTCAACATGTGCTTTTGGCAGTCAGAGATGGAGACCACATAAAGGTATCTTTACTATAAAAGCTATCATGTACACTAATCAAATAATGTATGGCCTCAAGAAATACTAATGGTTAACTCAATATTGGGTCAATAGAAAATTTAGTGAGCCTACACTATTTTGAATGTAAGTTAATGTGATTAGTAAAGATAGTGACCTTAATGGAATGTAAAATAAGAAATAGATTCATGCATGAAGTCACTCAGTCTGCCGCCCTCAGTAGGTAATAAGAATGGGGACTAGTATGGCTTCAAATAAGATGTAAAATAAAATCTATTGCTGAAAACATTATGATCAAGAACACTGGGAGAATATAATAATCGTAATATATACAGAGCCAGGTGCCATCATGACCAAAGAGATGACCGGTCACCAAGAAGTGCATGGAGCACCTCTCAGACCCCTATTCCCCCGAGCTGCTCACCATGAAGGGGATGGTGATGGTGGTGGGCGGGACTGGGGACCGTTGAGCGGCAGCGAGCTTGGCAGAGCAGTCACTGGGCAGCAGAGTGCTTTGCGGAATAGTGGCAGGGCAGGGCAAGGGGAGTTTCAGAGCAATGGCAGGTTGGGAGAAGCCTTGCAGAGCAATGTCAGGGCAAGGGGAGCCTCATGCAGTAGTCAAAGGGCCGCAAGCATCAGGGAGGGTCTCAGGGCAGGGAGCTTCACGTAGCGTCACAAGGTGGCAGAGGCTAGCGAAGGAGGCCAGGCTAGGCCTACAGACCCTAACCACACACGATTTCGTGCGTGCTGGACCTCTATTATATTAATAATTTTTTCCCGTTTAAGGTTCTTTGGCCAGGTGAAATTGACTAGCAACAATCATAAGTGACAATAGTCAGGTGGATAGTCTAAGTAGTGGGGTAGATAGAGAATCAGAAAAGAATACTATTGATAGGTTTATGTTATTATCATTAGGTTGATGAATTAGGGGTAGATATGTTAGGCTAACTATTAGCCTACTAGAGGCCTGGTGCATGAATTCGTACATGCATGGGGTCCCTCACCCAGTCTGGATCGGGGCTAGCCAGCATGGGAGGAGGACTGTGGGAGGTTGACTGTGGGAGTGCACTAATTACTGGGGGAAGCTCCTACATTGAACAGTGCGCATCACAGCAACCAGTCGGCTAGTCATAACAGTGCTTAGGCATGCATACACACATATGTGTACGTATAGCACAATTAATTTAGATTACTTTTTGAAAATCATGTATACACTTACAAGTCCAGGAAGCATAGAGTCCCAAAGAGAACCACACCAAGACACATCACAGTTAAAATTTCAAGCCCTAGTTGGTTAGTTGGCTTTGGAGAGGAGGAGGCAGCCTGCGGCCAAGAGCATGGAGGAGGAGACAAAGCCGTGACCAGAGCCCAGCAGGGTTGGGCCTGGGCTCCGAGGTGCCCCAGCTGCAGGGAGGGCTGTGTGGACCCACACCGTCCTGCAACCACCACCGCTACCTCCCAACAGAGCCACCGCCTCCAGGGCAGCCTTGCTCCATGTTCGCCTCACTGCCCCCTTAAAAGAAAGAAAAAAAAATGAAATGCCAAGCCCTAGCCAGTTTGGCTCAATGAACAGAGCATCAGCCTGTGGACCGAAGGGTCCCAAGTTCAATTCGGGTCAAGGGCACATATCTTGGTTGCAGGCTCCTCCCTCGCCTGGGCCCTAGTCAGGGCTTGTGCAGGAGGTAACCAATCAAAGTGTTTCTCTCTCATTGATATTTCTGTCTTTCCCTCTCTCTTCCACTCTCTCTAAAAATCAATGGGAAGCCGAGACCGGTTTGGCTCAGTGGATAGAGCGTTGGATTGCGGACTGAAGGGTCCCGGGTTCGATTCCGGTCAAGGGCATGTACCTTGGCTGCGGGCACATCCCCAGTAGGGGGCATGCAAGAGGCAGCTGATCGATGTCTCTCTCTCATCAATGTTTCTGACTTTCTATCCCTCTCCCTTCCGCTCTGTAAAAAATCAATAAAATATATATATTAAAATAAATAAATAAATGACGTGCAAGAAGAAAGCAAGACACTGAAAACCTATTTGAAGAAATAATAAATAAATATCAATGGGAAAATATCCTTGGGTGAGGATCAACAAAAAAATAAAAGATAAAATACCCATTCCTTTAAAATAATAATTAAAATGTCAAGAGCTAAAGACAAATAATCTTAAAAGTAGAAAGAGAAAAGCAGTTAGTTACCTACAAGGGAGTACCTATATGAGTGTCAGCTGATTTCTCAATAGAAACTTTGCAGGTCAAAAGGGAGTGGCAAGAAATATTGAAGTGATAAATAGCAAGGACCTATATCCTAACATCTATAATACTCTCAACAATAAAAATTTAAAATCTAAAATATATATATAATTAGCAATTAAAGTTTATCTAAGAGTATGTTTTATAGACTGACCCCTGCTAAAGCCATCAGCCAGTTTTATAGCCCTTCTACTGGTCCCAGAGGAAACTGGATTAGCTGTGGCTTTGACCCATCCCCACCTTTCCTGAAAGGTGTAGTCCACCTGATTTCCAGTGAGTCTCTCACTGATAGCAGGGAATCTGTATTAGACTGTTGGAGCTGCTCTGGACTCCAGAGACAGCAACAGAGATAGACACTGGCCTCCCTAATTTCCTAGACAGCAGCTGCATAGCCATAATTGGGCTGCTACAAAGTACACCACCCATTTTTAATGACTACCTGGGTTCTCAGAAGTGTCTAAGTCTATTCTCATGAAAGTCCTATTGTGAAAGATCAAGCTTGCCATTATAAGAAACCAACACCCTTTCTTGCCCTCTGAATAGTAACAACTCAAAATTGGCTACTATAGGCTTCCATCCTGCACAGCTGGCTGTGGGATGCTGACCTTGTTTTGGTCTAAAATAACTTATCAGCTCTTCATGCCTCTAAAAATGCTTCAGTTTTCAAACGGAAACAAATATTGGTTCTTTGTTCATAAGGAATTTGATACATTAAACATTTTCATGTTTTGCTTTGCTTTTGAAGCAGATTAATGTAAAGCAATAAATGTAAATCATATTTATACATAAAAGCTTTTCACAAGTCAAAAGGCCGTCATTTAACCGAGAATTCATATTTAGGACTTTCTAATTGTACCCTCCAACCTTGCCTCAAAGTATCTATTAAGTACAACTCCTAGAGCCTGAATTCTGGAGTTAGAGGGCTCACTTAGTATCCTCCTTGTGTGTAACAGGAAACTAAGGAACACAGAAGACCTGGTTCTTCCTACCACAGACTAAACCAGTAGATACTAGGTTTAAATGAATTAAACTCTGTAATGTCCAATTATCTCTGGAAGTAGAGTCAGGAAGTCATTTAGGTTTAATAAAGTTCCAAGTATATTTTCCTGTGGACTGATACATCTCAGCATGACACATGAGCTGCCAACATTAACTGAGTATCTGTTCTGTGCCAGAAGCTAGCTAGCCACTTCAAGTGCTCTATCATTTTATTACCCCTAATCTCAACTCCCCAATTTAAGGGTTATCAGCCAGGTGTTCCAGATGAGAACAGTCTGGAAAATGGTAGATATCCTGTCCAAAGCTACTGGATGGGCTTCAAATCTAGAACTATTGACTTTTAGGAAGAAAAGACTGGAGGAGGATGAACAATGTACTGGGAAGCCAGGAATTCTTTACCTTCTTGGCCAAGGAAATGACAGTTTACAAATAACAAAAGTTAAAGCTTACTAGGCACATATGCGCACTCCAAGGGATTACCTAGTTTAAGCCTCGCATCAATACTATGAGGTAGGTGCCATTATAATCCTTATTTGCAAATGAGGAAACCAAGACACAGGGAGGTTAAGGGACTGGCTCAAAGATACACATCAAGCCGCTGTTGAAGACATCAGTCAAAGCGGAGTATGCTAGGCGCAAGGGCATCACCTTAAGTCTCATTAGGCAGGCCTCTTTCGCCCAGAGCCCAAGACGGCCCACGTTTTACACACAAGGCAAGCGGGCCCTGCACAGGCGCTGGACACGGTGACTCAGTCTCCGGCGAGCCTAGAAGAGAGAAAGCTCCAGATCCCCCCGCCCCGGGGAGAAGCGCGCCCTAGGTCTGGTCTTCTGCATCGGCGAGGACCCGGAGCCTCCGAGCCTCCGAGTCTCCGCAGAACCCCGAGGGAGTGGTGTGAGGCCACTATGGTCCTCAGTCTCTCCATGGGCGTCGGGGCCTAAGTCTGGCCCTCAGCCGGCACGGACATCCTCCCTCTGCGCCGCTCTCTGAGGCGCCCGAGGGCTGGGGCAGCGAGAGCCAGAATGGGACCACCCCTCGAGGCCCACCGGGATCACGCGCCCGTTCCTCACCTCCTTTAGGCATCGCGGCTCTGGCAGATGCGGCGGCGGCGGCGGCGGCGGCGCCTCACACTGACACCGGAACCGGAAATGCCTCGGGCTCGACTTCTTCCGCCCAGCACAGTCCCCTCGGCGCGCTGCCGCCGCCGCCGTCTCCAAGAGAACTGGACATCTCAGGGAATCATCTGCGGGGAGCTGGACTGTCCCGCGCGCCGCCTGAGTTCAGGCTCGTCCGCGTGCTGCCGGGCAACAGCGCCCCCACTCTCCCCGCCCGGAGAGACGCGTGAGTCGGCTGGCCAACCCTCGAAAAGTGAGGGCAAAAAAGCAGCGGCAGGTCTGGTTTTCTTTACAGGCAGGGCTTTGGGCACCTAAGATGACGCAATATTTGCGCGAGGTGGGGTGGGGCTCCGCGAGGACCTCATTCTGAAGCGATAATCTGGGAGGCGGAAGCGGACCGGACAGAAGCGGAGGCTGCTACGCTGCAGGCTGCTGTTGTATCCCTCTGTCTTTTGCATCTCTTTGGGAGCCTGAGCTCGGCTCCCTGACAGCACAAGAGGTGGGTGTTTTTCTCTGTTCTCGAGTATCTTGGTAAAGATGGGCCAGAGATTGGAGGTCTGCGCTGGCCTAGAGGGCGTTCTGAGCGGCTGGACGGACGGGCTCGGGCCCCTGGAGATGGGGGTGAGTTACGGAGAGCAGGTGGCGCCTCGCTCGTTCTCCAGAAGGGATGGGAGATTTGGGGTTTCTCTTGTTTCCACACACACACACATACGCTGTTATCTCTGCCAAGAATGTGTTTTGTTTTGGGTTTTGTTTTGTTGTTTTTTTTTGTAAAAAATCTGCTTGTTTCTGTAAGCCCGGTTCAGATGTTGTCTTCTCCATGAATCTTTCCTCCAACTCTAGTTGTGTCGCCTTCCCTCCTTTCTTCCCAAAGTCTGTTGCACTTGCCGCCTCTGCCGAGCGCTACTACATCTCTCATACCTCCCGACACCTCTTCTTGATTTAGTTTACCTCCTACCTGTTACCTCCCACCAGAGGCCTCCTCTTGACTCCCAGGCTGGGCCAGGGCCCTCGAATTTCTGGGTGACTGCAGAGTGGTTGTTTCCGTGTCTTTGTTCCCTCAGCCGTTGGGCGCTGGGGCAGGAACCAGATTCCACCCTTCTTTCGTTTCAGCGTAGGGATCAGGAATTTGGGAGTCATACGTTGCCATTTCCAAGCTGTGCGACCTTGACTTTAAGTAAACCTTCTAGGGTTTAGTTTCTGTATGGTTGTTAGGGGAAATTCATGAAAGGAAGCCGGGGGGTGCGGGGAACTTTGTAAGCTGTGAAGGAACCGGACAGAAAGGAGGGACTGAATGAATTTGGGAGAAGAGAATCCTCGATGCTTAAAGGTAAGAGGTGTCCCTAACCGGTTTGGCTAGGGAGCATTGGCCTGCGGATTTCAGGGTCCCAGGTTCGACTCCGGTCAAGGGCATATACTTTGGTTGCAGGCACATCCCCAGTGGGGGTTGTGCAGGAGGCAGCTGATCGATGTTTCTAACTCTATCCTTCTTCCTTCCTTTGTAAAAAAAAATATATATCAATAAAAAATATATTTTTTAAAAAACGTAAGAGATAACCCGAGTTCTCTTTGCCATCTAGTATATACTATGAGGTTTGAAAATATTTCTTTACTATTTACATTTGGGCTGGACTATTATATGGGCTTTACATGCTTTGCCTCTATGTAGTATGTTGAGTTTAAAAAGAGATGTTGACAGCCGAAACCGGTTTGGCTCAGTAGATAGAGCGTCAGCTTTCAGACTGAAAGGTCCCAGGTTCGATTCTGGTCAAGGGCATGTACCTTGTTTGCAGGCAAATCCCCAGTAGGAGGTGTGCAAGAGGCAGCTGATCGATGTTTCTCTCTCATCAATGTTTCTGATTTTCTATCCCTCTCCCTTCCTCTCTGTAAAAAAAGTCAATAAAATATATTTTTTTAAAAAGAGAGAGAGAGGGAGATGTTGACATACCAGCTAACCCACTCCCCTCACTTTACAGATGAGACTGAGTACCAGAGTGGGAATGTGACCTCCCCAGAGTCGCAGAGTAATTGATAGAGCTAGAAAAGAACCTGAGCCTGTGACTGAAGAGAGATCTTTCCGTTATACTCTTTGGAAGTAGCCTTGAGGTACTTTTGTTTTGCATTTACTTTTTCCCTTTTTTTTTTTTTTAATAAGAAAATTAAATTTTTTTTTGAGAGAGAGAGAGAGAGAGAGAGAGAGAGAGAGAGACTTACATTGGTCATTTGCCTCGTCTATGTGCCTAGACCAGGGATTGAACTCACAACCTAAGTATGTGCCTTGGCCAGGAATCAAACCCGAGACCTGGTATGCAGGATGTGGCTCCAACCAACTGAGCCACAGAGGCCAGGGCTCTTTTTCCTTTTTAAACATTCATCCTCTCAGCTCCCTCAATCAGTTATCACACTTTCTGTAATTGCCTTTTTACTTTCTATCCCCTTGCTAGAATGTCACCTTCTCAGGGACAGAGATTTGTTCTATGTTCCCAATATCCAGCACAGGACCAGGCTAATAGTTGGTGTCAGTTAATGATAACAGCAAAAACAAACAAACAAAAAAAACAAACAAAAAAAAAAACATCAAAAGCCAGGCATGTTACATGCAGTTACGGTTAAGTCTTCACAATGACCCCGTAAGTTCTATTATCCCCATTTTACAGATTAGATAACAGAGTTAGTGAAGTGAAGGGACACAGTGGAGGCTGGTGAAGGCCTTAGGTGATCTGAGGATCAGAAACTAATTTATTTAATTTTCCCTCCTAGATCTTTGCAAATTATCTTGTGGGGAAAAATGCCTAAAGTCAAAAGAAGCCGGAAAGCTCCTCCAGATGGCTGGGAGTTAATTGAACCAACACTGGATGAATTAGATCAAAAGATGAGAGAAGGTGAGTTGGGGAGTTTCTGGCCGGGTGAGCTGCATCCGGGAGACAAGCTTAAATGCAAAGAGAGGGCACTATTGTAGCCTCCAGACATGGATTTGTTTTGTTTGCTTACTAAGTCATAAGAATTCAGTAAGTGTCAGAATGTAAAATAACACTAATGAAGGGGCCTCAAAAACATTTTGGGGCCAATTTTAATATAAGAGTTTTAGGGACTATAGATCAAATAGTTTATAATTACTGCTTTGGTTGGATATATATTTTAAATGATACAAAATATAATTACTTGGAAAATCCTGTTCTTTTCACTTTTTTCTGAAACACTTTTATTCAGATTTTTCTTACGGGTTTCTGACAATATTTTCCTCATCTTTGTTTCTGCATTATCAACCAGTTTTCCAGAATGCACTATCTTCACTTCCCTCTAAATGCTGTATGATCTGTACTTTGTGAATCAGTATAGTGTGCTGTTTTGGAAATTCTATCATAAGTCATAAGCATCTTTTGGCTTTATATGATCACAATGCAACAACTTATTAAATTGCTTTTTAAAGTGGTCTTTTTTTTAAAGCTTTGAAGTAACTAATCTAACCTTTGTTATTGTGAAGTCATACCTCCTATAATAATTACTAAATCAGTGTTAAATTACTTTGCTTCTATACCCAGAACTTAAAGTAATCAAGATCATTTTGGGCTGAGTGATTTCTTCCCCAAACAGATCTTTATTCAAAATAAAGGAACTTGGAAAGTGCTGTTATATGTGAGATTTTGCAAGTCCTTGAAAAAAAATCTTCCATTTTTAAGGGATGTCTTTTAGGGGGAGCGTATTTAGAAGTATATGGGTTTTTTTTTTACCTCCAAAAGAAGTATTCTTTCTCCCATTTTTATTTAACCATGTTGCCCTTCAGCATGTCTTTGCTTTCCCATTTTACTCTTACTTCCACTGTAAAGAAAGCAGAGTCAGTGCCAGGTGGTACCAGACTTGGCTTCAGTGTTGGGCACAATAGTGAGGGAGCTCTGTGGATGTGGCAGCTGGAGAGGGGCAGAGGCTGCTACTCACCTGGAGCCCATTTTACCATATCGAATACAGGCTGAGCATTTCCAAATGTGTTAAATTCTCCCCCCTCAGGACAAGCCAGAAAGCCAGCTGATTTATGTGAACTCTCCTAATTTAAAATTCAGACTTTGGGGAGGAGCCCAAGAAAGACTGCCAGCTTCCATTCTGTAGCCTCCAGTGCAAGTTTTGCCTGTGGAGTCTGTGGCAGTGTTTCTGGGCCAAGTGTGGCCTTTGGCAAAGAGGCACAAAGCCAGTGGCATTATCAGCCCTCTTCTCTTGATCTGAGGGCCATTGACAGAACCACTCACACTTACTGGAGCAGTTGGCACTGTTACTTCAGAAGGAAAGTTTCTGTTTTCTCTTTGTCCCCAGTATTTCCTAACTCAGTACAACGTCTCAGCTCTTCATATGTCTCTTAGCTCATTACAAAAGTTTGTGTATAGCCACTGTTGCCCTGTAAGTCCCCCACAAAAAAAAGGGACTGAGGGGCAGATATGGTGGAAATTACGTGTGGCAGAGGGTTTTACTGGGATTTGACATTTTCTCTATGGACTGTAACTGAGACTTGTAAGTAACTTTGTTTTTATAAGGACTTTAAACTAGTTGAAAATTGAGCATAATCAACGCTTGCATAATAAACATTTAATTAGACTTTTAAATAATAGTACTGTAAAAGAAGTGTTGCCAGATTTTGAAGTTAATGGGCATTGTTTTAAATTAGCAAAGAGATAAAAACGTAAGTCTAGACTATGGCATGATGTCCCCTACTTCTGGCTTCTTATATTCTCACTAAGGGCCTGGTGCATGAAATTCGTGCTCTGGGGTAGGTGATCCCTCAGCCCCGCCTGCCCCCTTCAGGGGATGTCCTACTGACCACTCACCCCGGCCTGCCCAAGGCCTAAAGCCTCTGGCCCATTGCAGGCCTTGGGCACCCAGCCATCACCCTGCAATGGGACCCAAGGCTCGACTCTGCCCCCGGCCCCACCCCAGCCAGCGATCGCCCAGCCCCCGGGACCGAGCACACACTGGCTGGCTCCGCCCCAGCTCCTGATTGGCTGGTGGGCATGGCTTGATCAGAGGTACAGTCGATTTGCATATTACTCTTTTATTAGATATGATAGTGACGAGATTCCACGTCACCCACTGAAAACTGCATTCCCCTTTGTGTGTGAACCTGATCAAGAATGATTACATGGATAGATTAAACCCTATCCTGCTGCGCCGCACAACAATTTCAAAACTACAACTGAACGACAGAAGGGACACCATCCAGAATCACTGGAAAGCTGGCTTAGTGGAAATTCCACAAATAAAAGTAAAGATAGGATGCTGTGACTCAGAGGAGTGGTGGAGGGCAGAGTTGAGGATACGCGAGGAGTCAGAGGTTCGGAGCTGCGTGCAAGCGGAAAGGGCAGGCAGCTGCAAACCCAGCTGGTTTTCTCGAACTGGGAAGGAGACAAAGGGGTCCCACTGCACTGATTCCCCAGTTCCGGGCAAGGTATGGGGAACCCACACTCATACGGGGTGAAACTGGACAGTAAGGAGGAAATTCGCTGAAACTTGGGTGCTGCAGAGGTCCGCGAGCTTGTGGAAAGGGCACGTAAACTTGGGAACTACAGAAGCGCACAGAGAGGACTTGTGACTTGCTCTCTCATTTGGGAGAAAGAAAAAAAGAAGAAAGAAGGGAAGCCAGTCTGCACTGTTTTACAACCCTGGGTGAGACTTTGGGTGTGCAGACTCATTTGGGGAGAGGTAGAATTGTCCGGCAGTGGGTAGAGCTAGGCAGCAGCTTTCTCTCAGAGGTGCGTGCAGCCATTACCGCCAGGCACAGAGACCCAGGTGCCACATAGGGCGGAACTGATGGGGAAATCAAGGCTGCCTGCTCAGCCTGGAGATTCCGCCCATCCAACCTGAGCCCAATAGCTCTCACAGGGTAAACACAGCTGATCCTCACAGCCAATTGGCCTGGAGGTCAATCCCTCCTAGTGCTAACAATAATCATCTAGGCTTAACTACAACAAAACAGTGCTGCCCTTAAAGGGCTGCACCAAGAGTATCCACCTCAGGTAACTGGGGAGGCTGAGCCACAGTCCCCAGGAGGACATCTACCACACAAAGCTAATCGACCAACTCAGGGAAGCAGCCAAAATGCAGAGACATGGAAAGAAATCAGATGTGAAAGAAATGGAGGGGGAAAAAACGGCTGGACATAGAGTTCAAAACTATGGTTATAAGGTTTTTCAAGAGGCTACTAGAAAAGGCCGATGAACTTAATGAGAACTTTGAGGAAATGAACAAGACCTTTAAGGATATGAACGACACCCTCAAGGATATGAAAAAGGGACCAACTAGAAATTAAGCATACACTGACTGAAATAAAAAATATTATACAAAGATCTAAAAGCAGTCTAGAGGACCACAAGAATCAAGTCAAAGATTTGAAATACAAAGAAGCAAAATCAACTCAGCCGGAAATGCAAGGAGCAAAAAGAATACAAAAAATTGAAGATAGTGTAAGGAGCCTCTGGGACAACATCAAGCATACCAACATCTGAATTATAGGGGTGCCAGAAAAAGAGAGAGAGCAAGGTAATGAAAACCTAGTTGAAGAAATAGTGACCAAAAACTTCCCACACCTGGTGAAAGAAATTGACTTAGGAGTCCAGGAAGCACACAGAACCCCAAACTAGAGGAATCCAAAGAGGATCACACCAAGACACATCAAAATTAAAATGCCAAGAGCAAAAGACAGAGAGAGAATATTAAAAGCAGCAAGAGAAAAACAGTTAGTTACCTATAAGAGAGCACCCATACGATTGTCAACGGATTTCTCAACAGAAACTATGCAGGCCAGAAGGGAGTGGCAAGAAATATTCAAAGTGATGAATAGCAAGAATCTACAACCAAGATTACTCTACCCACCACAGCTATCATTCAGAATTGAAGGTCAGATAAAGTGTTTCACAGATAAGAAAAAGCTAAAGGAGTTCATCACAGCCAAACCAGTATTATAGGAAATGCTGAAAAGTATTCTTTAAGAAGAAGAAGAAAAAGGTAAAAATAAAAATTATGAACAACAAATACACATCTATCAACAAATGAATATAAAAATCAAGTGAATTAAAAATCTGATAAACAGGATAAACTGGTGAATATAACAGAATCATGGGCATAGAGAGGGAATGGACTGACAATTCTTGGGGAGAAAACGGGTGTGGGAGGTGCAGCAAGAGACTGGACAAAAATTGTACTCGAGGACAGTGTGGGGGGAGGTAAGGGCAGAGGGTGGGATGAGTACCGGGTGGAGGGGAGCTATAGAGGGGAAAAAAATGGGGAACATTGTAATTAATAAACTGAACAAGAAATAATAACATTGGGGTGGGGAGGGGAGAATGATTACATGATCTTGCCCTGGTCAGTGGCTCAGTCTACTGGAGAGTCATCGAGTACACCAAAAGGTTGTGGGTTTGATTCCCAGTCCCGGCACACACATGGGTTACAGGTTTAGGAATCACTGGTCAGGATTTTTATGGAAGGCAACCAATCATTGTTTTTCTTTCTCTTTTCTCTAAAAAAAAGAAAAGAATATTTACATGATATTGAGAAAATGGGTCATGGGGATGTTTAAAATGCAAGTGATGCTATGATTAAAAAATTGAAAGATTTTCAAAAGCTTAGGAAGGTTCCACTTCCAGGATGGCATCAGACTCCCACCTTTCCCCAGTGTCGTCTCCAGCGACCTCTACCCAGGTGACCAAATGTCTTCTCCAGCCTTGATTCCACACTGGACTCTCCACCAACTATCTATTGGATGACCCTCATTTGGCTATTTAAAAACATCTCAAACTTAACGTGTCCAGAACTAAATCCTCACTCACTCACCTCAAAGCTGCTTCCCTTCTCAGCCACAAACTGTGGAGCTTTCCTTGATTTCGCTCTCATTCCTATCCAAGCATCAAAGACATCCACATTCCTACAAAGGGTGGCAGACAGAGAGAGAAACTGTTACAGATAAACAATACTTGGGACGGAGCAACCAAATACAACATCTGGACATCGTTTAGATCTTAATTCAGATACATAGTTGTCAAGATATTTTTGAGGCAATCATGAAAATTGAACATGGATTTAATATGGGATGCTAATAAGAAATAATGGTTTATTTTGTTGGGCGGGATATTGGCATTACAAATATCTTTTAAGGTCTAGTATTTAGAGATAGATATTATTTAAAAATTTTTAATATATATTTTTATTGATTTTAGAGAGAGGAAGTGAGAGGTATAGAGAGGTAGAAACATCAATAAGAGAGAAACACTGAACCGCTGAACGTTTGGTTCATAGGTCAACGCTTAACTGCTGAAATACACCTGCCAGACAAGATACATATTTTTTAATGTGATGTTTGATGTTTGAGATTAATTTTAAAATACTCTTCTTTCCCCACTCGCAAACGTGGAGAAATCCAGATAAAATTAAACTAGCTAACTTTTAGTTATTAAAGCTGGATGATAGGAATTTGGGAGTTCAATAAACTGTTTTCTTTTGTGATATTTAAAATTGTTCATAGTGAAATCTTAGAAAATTCATGTATCTAAAATCTGGCTCCTTTTATCCCATCTGTCCCCACTCTTGATTCAAGCTACCCTCACTTCTTATCTGGCGTACTTCAGTCGCTCCCTGCAGTCTTTACACAGGGCAGCCAGGGTGAGAGTTTGAAGTCAGTCACATTACATCACCGTCTGCTCGGGACCCTGCAGTGGTTCACCTCCAAATCAGACCAAACCAAAGTCCTGTGACCTTCCAGGTCAAACACACTCGCAGCCTCAGCTCTTTCTTGAGCTCCGTCACCTACTTTCCCTCACTCGCCTCATCAGCCTCCAGCCTTTCTGCTGTTTCTTGATCCCCAGTTTAGTCCTGCTGCAGGGCCTTTGCATTGCTGTTAGCTGTGCCTCTCGAGCATAGTTGCCCCTCATTTTTCTTTCCTTTTGTAATTTAGATATAATTGACATAAAACATTGTATTAGTTTTAGGGGTACAACAATGATTTGTTACATTATTTTTAATTTTGTAATTTTTTAAAAATATATTTTATTGATTTTTTACAGAGAGGAAGAGAGAGGGATAGAAAGTCAGAAACATCGATGAGAGAGAAACATCGATCAGCTGCCTCTTGCACACCCCTCAGTGGAGATGTGCCCACAGCCAAGGTACATGCCCTTGACCGGAATCGAACCTGGGACCTTTCAGTCCAAAGACCGATGCTTTACCACTGAGCCAAACTGGTTTCAGCTATTTATACCTTATTGCAAAATGATTCCCACAATAAATTTAGTAAACATCTATTACCTCACATAGTTACAGGTTTTTTTCTTGTGATAAGAACATTTGAGATCTACTCTCTCAGTATTTTTCAGTGTACAATACAGTATTGTTAACTATAGTCACCATGCTGCACATTGCATCCTCAGGACATATCTATAATAATAAAAGGGTAATATGCTAATTAGACCAGATGGGGCTGTAGCTGTGGGATTGAGGCAGTCACGGTATCTGCGAATGCCTACTCTCGCACGAATTTCATGCATCAGGCCTCTAGTTTATTTTATAATTGAAAGTTTGTACGCTTTGACATCTCCACCCATATTGCCCACCTTCTACCCCACCCACACCCCTTGTTATTTTTTTTAATACATTTTTATTTATTTCAGATAGGAAGGGAGGAGAGAGAGAGAAACATTGATGATGAGAATCATTGATCAGCTGCCTCCTGCATGCCCCCCACTGGGGATCAACCATGATCTCCCGGTTCAGAGTTCAGCACTCAGCCACTGAGCCATGCTGCCGGGTCCCTTGTTTCTAAAGTCTCTATTCAGATATCTCCTTTGTGCTTTCTTTGATCATCTGTATAAAATGGCAGTCCCTCCTTTCCCCACTTGCCATCTGTTGCAACTTAACTACTAGGTGTTGATCTGCTTTCCTCCCCTGGAACACAGCTGCAGGGCTTCTCTGTCTTCCCCAATGCTGTGTCTTGGGCACCAGAGCAGGCTTTCCCCACATGAGGCACACGGTATGCTTTTGCTATGTCCTCAGCACCTGCATCTTGATTCAGTCATAGAAACCATTTGTTGAGCTGAATTATAAATCCTAGATTTTAAAAATGGCCTCAAAGTTGGAGAAATGGAAGTATGGTTTTGTTGTTATTTTGTTTTTTTACCATTCCTCACCTTTTTCCTCTGCTCTAAAAAGCAAGAGGAGGTGGAAAAGATCAACTTGTAAGAAAGGGAATTGCTGGTGACAGGTGTGATCTGCTACCTGGTCCTATATATATAGATGGAGCAGTTATTTCCTGCAGGCCTACTGTACTATGAACTTTCAGATTAGTCCAATTTTATTTTTCTTTTATCCCTCAAGGATTTTGGTTGGCAGTGAAATTAAGAGGTACTTTAAAGATGATTAGGATGCCAGTCTGTGGCCCAGAATTATGTTGAGAAATTACTAGACTGTAGAAAGAGGTTTGGAACGATAAAGGCCAGGGTTTTCACAAGGTTATGTTTGAATTATATTTTAAAATCTTCTGTTTTCTAATTTATGTCATTAAAAAGGCATTTTAAGCTTAAAGTAATTATGCTTGGCCAGCATAGCTCAGTGGTTGAGCGTCAACCTCTGAACTAGAAGATCACAGTTCAATTCCTGGTCAGGGCACATGCCCGGGTTGCAGTCTCTATCCCCAGTGGGAGGTGTGCAGGAAGCAGCCAATCAATGATTCTCTCTCATCATTGGTGTTTCTGTCTCTCTCTCCCTCTCCTTTCCACTCTGAAATCAATAAAAATATATTTTAAAAATTATTGTTTAAATCATGTGGCTTATTATTTTTGCTCTATTTTTTTTAAATAGCTGTATTAAGATATAAATCATATGTAAAATTTGCCCTTTCAGAGTGTTCAACTAAAAGGTGTTTTTATCTTTTTTTATTTATTTTAAATATATATTTTATTGATTTTTCACAGAGAGGAAGGGAGGGGAGAGGGATAGAAAGTCAGAAACATCAATGAGAGAGAAACATCAATCAGCTGTCTCTTGCACACCCCCTGCTAGGGATGTGCCCGCAGCCACGGTACATGCCCTTGACCGGAATTGAAACCGGGACCCTTCAGTCTGCAGTCCGACGCTCTATCCACTGAGCCAAACCGGTTTCAGCTAAAGGGTGTTTTTAATATAGTCACAGAGCTGGGCAACCCATCACCACCATCATTTTCACATTTCATCACCCCCAAAAAAGATGCATAGCCTTTAGTAGTCATCCTCCCCTTCCTCCTCTCCACCCCCCCCCACCCCCCCCCCCCCCGCACATCTCCCAGTTTTAGGCAGTCAGTAATCCACTTTCATCTCTAAAGACATAGAATCATATGGTAGGTTGGCTTTAGGGACTAGTTTCTAGTATAAAGGTTCATCTATGTTGTAGCATGCATCAGTACTTCATTCCTTTTTATGACTGAACTAGTGGCCCAGTGCATGGAGTCATGCACATTGTAAGGAAATTAATTAAAAATATTTAATATTGCTATTTACCCTTTTCCTATAATAGGAATGTCATAGATGAAAGAAAATTAGTGAGAGAACTAACATGGCGGCAAAGGTAAAACACCTATCTTGCCGTCATAATCAGCAATTTTAATACTACAACTTAACGAAAGAACAAACACCTTCCAGAATCACCAGAAAGCTCGCCGAGTGAAAATTCCACAAATAAAAGTGAAGATAAGACACTGTGACTCAGAGGAGCAGCGGCGAACAGAGTTGAAAGATTCACACGGAGAGAGGTTTGGAGCACGCGCCGTGGAGAGGGCGGGCGGCTGAAAACCGGCCAGTTTTCTCGAACGGGGAGACAAAGACGTCCCACTGGACTGATTCTCCAGCTCTGGGCGAAGTCCAGAGAACCCACTATCACACGGGGTGAAAACTGGACAGTGGGGGGGCACTGCTCGGGCCGAAGCTCGGGTGCTGCCGGGTCTCCCGGCTTGTGGAGAAGGCAGCTTGCGCGCGAACAGCTCGGCTGCGTGACGGCGCAGAGAGCGCACCGCGACTTGTCTCTCATTCGGGAAACCGTCAGACTGCTTTGTTTTATGACCCTGGGTGAGACATTGCACATGCAGACTCATTTTGGGAAAGTCTAAATTCCCCGGCAGCCAGTGGAGCTCGGCAGCGGCTCTCTCTCAGAGGTGCTGGCAGCCATTGCCCCGGCACAGAGTCCCCGGGGCCGCATAGGGCAGAGCTGACACTGTCTGCTTGGCCCGGAGACTCCGCCCACCCAACCTGAGCACAGCTGAGCTTCACAGACAATTGGCCTGGAGGTCAACTCTCCAAGTGCTACCAACGATTAACCTGAGCTTAACTTCAGCAAGACTGTGCAGCCCATATCCACCTCAGGTAACCGGGGAGGCTGAACCACTACCCCTAGTAGGAAGTCTACCACACAAAGCTAATTGACCAACTCAGGGAAGCAGCCACCATGCAGCGACATGGAAAGAAATCAGATGTGAAAGAAATGGAGGAAAAAAAATGACTGGACATGGAATTCAAAACCACGGTTATAGGGTTTTTCAAGAGGCTCCAACAAAAGATCGAGGCCTATAAGGAAATAAGCAAGACCACAAAGGAAATGAATGAGTCCTACAAGAAAATGAACAAGACCCTCAAGGATATAAACGAGAGCTGCAAAGAAATGATCAAGACCAATGTGGAAATGAATGAGTCCTATAAGGAAATGAAAGAGACCCTCAAGGATATAAAGGAGACTCTCAAGGATATGAAAAAGGACCAACCAGAAATTAAGCATACACTGACTGAAACAAAAAATATTATACAGCCAGAAACCGGTTTGGCTCAGTGGATAGAGCGTCGGTCTGCGGACTGAAAGGTCCCAGGTTCGACTCCGGTCAAGGGCATGTACCTTGGTTGCGGGCACATTCCCCAGTAGGGGGCCTGCAAGAGGCAGCTGGTCGATGTTTCTCTCTCATCAATGTTTCTGACTTTCTATCCTTCTCCCTTCTCTGTGAAAAATCAATAAAATATATATATATTTAAAAATATATATATATTATACAAAGACCTAAAAGTGCTCTGGAGCACCCCAAGAACCAAGTTAAAGATTTGAAATACAAAGAGGTAAAATCCACTCAGCTGAAAAAGCAAGAAACCAAAAGAATCCAAAAAATTGAAGATAGTGTAAGGGGTCTCTGGGACAACCTCAAGCATACCAACATCCGAATTATAGGGGTGCCAGAAAAAGCGAGAGGCCAAGACAATGAAAACCTATTTGAAGAAATAGTGACTGAAAACTTCCCACACCTGGTGAAAGAAATTGACTTAGGAGTCCAAGAAGTGCACCAAACCCCAATATATAGGAACCCTAAGAGGACCACACCAAGGCACATCATAATTAAAATGCCAAGAGCAAAAGACAAAGAGAGAATATTAAAAGCAGCAAGAGAGAAACAGTTGGTTACCTATAAGGGAGCACCCATACGACTGTCAGCAGATTTCTCAACAGAAACGATGCAGGCCAGACGGGAGTGGCAAGAAATATTCAAAGTGATGAACAGCAAGAATCTAAAACCAAGATTACTCTATCCAACAAAGCTATCATCATTCAGAATTGAAGGTCAGATGAAGTGCTTCGCAGATAAGAAAAAGCTAAAGGAGTTCATCACCACCAAACCAACATTATATGAAATGCTGAAAGATATTCTTTAAGAAGAGGAAGAAGAAAAAGGTAAAGATGAAAATTATGAACAAATACACATCTATCAACAAATGAACATAAAAATCAAGTGAATTGATAGGCTGTTGAACAGGATAGACTGGTGAATATAACAGAGACATGGACATAGAGAGGGAATGGACTGACAATTCTTGGGGAGAAAAGGGTTGTGGGAAGTGCAGCAAGAGATTGGACAAAAATCTTGCAACAATGGGAGAGGACACTGGGGAGGGGGAGGTGAGGGTGCAGGGTGGGATAGGTACAGGGTGGAGGGGAGCTATAGGGGGATAAAAAGGGGAAACAATGTAATTAATAAACTGAACAATAAAGATAAAAAAATTAAAAAAAAGAAAATTAGTAAAATGTATAAAAAATCTTGTCTAATAAAAGTAATATGCAAATTTGACCATACTTTTGTCACGCCCACAAACCAATCAGGAGCAAATTATGCAAATAAACCCAAAAAAAGATGGCTGCTTTCACTGAAAGCAGGAGGGAGGCTTGGGTTTCCCCGGCAACAGAGTGCCAGCCTAGGCCTCCACTCAATGGTACAAAGTTTCAATTATAAAAGACATGAAATCCGAAGGCAGCCATGGAGCTGGAGAGAGAAGAGGCTAGGGTTGCCGGGGCGATGGAAGAAGCTAAACTTCTGCAGCCCTAGCGCCTAGGCCTCTACTCTAGGCTACAAAGTTTCAAACAGAAATGGCTGTCCCCATGGAGTGAGCAGAAGGCTTGGCTCCACTCTAGGCTACAAACTTTCAGTTGTAGAACATAAATTAATTTCAGATCTCAGGGCCTCCACTTGGGTCACTGGGGGGTGTGGACAGCCTGCAACCCACCATAGGCCCCTCGCCCAGGCCGCCCCATGCCCTGAGGGAACCCCCACCCTGATCCAGGACACTCTTCAGGGCAAACCAGCCGGCACCTACCCATGCACCAGGCCTCTGATCTATCTATTAAAAAAGTAATACACAGATTGACCATCAGCTCAACACACAAGAGGGCTGCCCCCATATGGTCAAAGATCCTGCCCCCATGTGGACACAAATGGCCACCACAAGATGGCCAGCAGGGGAGGGCCATTGGGAGGTTCCAGGCCTGCAAGGGAAGGCAGTTGTGGGTGATCAGGCCAGCAGGAGAGGGCAGTTTGGAGGGACCAGGTCTGCAAGGGAGGGCAGAGGTAACCAGGCCGGCAGAGGAAGGAAGTTGGGGACAAACAGCCTGGCAGAGGAGCAGTTAAGACATTAATCAGTTTGGCAGGATAGTGGTTAGGGGGTGAGCAGGCTGACTGGCAGAAGTGGTTAGGGGCAATCAGGGAGGCAGGCAGGCGAGCAGTTTGGAGCCAACAGTCCTGCATTGTGAGAAGGATGTCCAACTGCCCTTTTAGGCTCAATCCCAATCGGGCCTAAATGGGCAGTTGGGCATTCTTCAAGGGGTCCCAGATTAGAAAGGGTGCAGGCTGGGCTGAGGGACGGACACACACACACACACACACCTCTCCCCCGCCCTCCGTGCATAAATTTCGTGCACCGTGCCTCTAGTAATATATAAATTGGTTAATAAACAATAACAACATGATATAACAAAGACGTGATATAAAAACAATGACTGATAAATTGATTAAACTTATTCTAGTATCTCCCTGTATACCACATTAAGAGTAAAAACACTTTGAGTGCTTGACCAGTTTCCCTTGTGGTGAAATATTTACAACTTTATCATCACATGCTCTTCAAACTTGAGAAAGAGCAACATATAACTGACCATGTCCCCAAACGGGTTCAGGTAGGAATATTCCTACTGTCTAGATCAGGGCCAGCAAGAGCTTTATATGTTTGCGCATGCACGAGTCAACATTCACTTTTAAATTGCCAGTGCGTGTCATATGTACCAGTCAAATGGTTGGATGGTTGGTCACTTAGTCTTTTATAAATGTAGGTTATATTCCATTTTATGCTTTACATTTTAACTGTTCATTAGTTGTTGGACATTGAAATTGTTTCTACTTTGTGGTTATTGTGAATAATGCTTCTGTGAACATTCACACCCAAGTTTTTGTGTTCATGTGAGTTTCTGATTCTCTTGGGTATATACTAAGGAGTAAAGTTGCTAAGTCATAAGGTAACTGTTTATCTCCCTGAGGAGCTGCCAGATTTGTTTTCCAGCCAGGCTGCACTAGTTTCCATTCCCACCAGCAGCCTGTGAGGATTCCGATTTCTCCACATCCTCACTACTTGTTGTCTTTAATTGTCTCTCATTTTTTATTGTAGCCACCCTAGTGGATATAAAGTAGGATTTATTCTTTTTTCCTGCTTATTAAAAAAAAAAAAAAAAACACACCACCGTATCTGTAGAGTAACCCTGCCTGCCAGAATAAACCAAACACCTTTTTCTCCCCAGCTGAAACAGAACCACATGAGGGAAAGAGGAAAGTGGAATCTCTGTGGCCTATCTTCAGGATCCACCACCAGAAAACCCGCTATATTTTTGACCTCTTCTATAAGCGGAAAGCCATAAGCAGAGGTAATTGGCTAGATTCTTTCTTAGCCTTTCCAACTTGAGTAGTTTTGAGATTTTAAGTAATTACGCTATAATAGCAACCACAGCAAGTTTCATGATTTTTCTTTAGGCGGGGGGAGGGGGGGGCAATGTTGGATATTCTATTTAATGAAGAATAGTGATGGGCCAGGGGTGGGGCAATCTTTGTTTTACCATGATCTGATGCCCTTTTCTCATCTTTTTGACAGAACTATATGAATATTGTATTAAAGAAGGCTATGCAGACAAAAACCTGATTGCAAAATGGAAAAAGCAGGGTTATGAAAACTTATGCTGCCTGCGGTGCATTCAGACTCGAGACACCAATTTTGGGACGAATTGCATTTGCCGGGTTCCCAAAAGCAAGCTGGAAGTGGTAATGTCTGTCTCTCTAATGGCTGACTACCGAATTTGATGTCACTTTTACTTCAGAATTCTGTCCTAGTTGACACCAAGAGAGTTTATACTTTTGGGGGGACTGGAAATAATTTGGTTGCTGGATGTCCTGCTGGCCATTCTCTCCCACTCCCATCCCAGAAGTGAGTCCCTCTGTTCAGGAAGCCATCTAGGCAGTTTGACAGTAATTGTATTTGCTTTTTCTGGGGGGCCATTCTTAACTCCATCTTTGATCAAGTTGTTGAATTCCTCACTTAAATGGGAGTGATAACACCTACCTCTAAGGTGGTTGGGAGGGCCGAGTCAGGGAAGGGTGAGCCAGTCAATAGTACTCCCTCTTCAGCTGTGCTTTTTCCAGGCCTCGGCACTTCAATTACACTGTTTCTCCTGTCAGAACTTTTGAGTTCCAAATCTTGGAAATGGTGCTGGGTGTGCACTCACTGAGCTGAGAGCACAAGCCCCTCTGAAATGGGGCTACGGGAGGGACAGAAGTTACTGGGATGTTGGCCATTAGTGGCCTTTGAGTGCAGCCCCTTAGCTGACTGTGGGTCCACAGTTGGGAGCTGAAGGCAGATTTTTCACCTTCTGGTTGGTCTTCCAGTCATTACAGGGCCCTTTACTCTGCAGACCAGTTACAGTTTGTGGTTTCGGCTCTGGGCCAGGGCTCTAGCTCAGTAGGCAGCTGTGTCCCTGAATCATCTGGAAAATCAAAGGCACAGCATTCTGAGCAGTGGAAAGTGAACGAGGGCTGCCTCCCCAAGGGAAGGTTCTGAGTGTTAGTTTTCTGGGGGCAGAGGGGCAGGAGCCCCTATGCTCTGAGACCACCAGATTCCCCAGCCTTATGGCCAGAACAGAGCCTACGTACCATTCTCTCCCCATGGCCTACTGGAAGGATCCCCAGCCCAGAGGACCTGAGACCCCTGAACAGTAGGAATCCTACCCCCCGCCCCCCCTCCCCCCTGCCAACTCGTAACAGGGCATATCATGCTCACTTTGCAGATTAACAGGAGTCACACAGATTTCCCCCTCCCCCTTGGGGGCATGTGTTTAATTAGCTTAAATTAAAAGTACAATGAGTTGTAACTTCAGTGTCATCCATTTTCACATGGAACTGAATTTTGTCATCCAGAACTGTCATAGAGGAATTTCTGAGGAGTGCCCTATAGGGAGTGACTCCCATTGTCAACTTTCTCAGTGGGAAGATTACCACGTGGGGGGGAGGGGGAGGGGGGAGGCGGGTATATGGTTGGGTGCGGTGTGTCAACTGTCTTGTCTTCTGTTGCAGGGCCGGATCATCGAGTGCACACACTGCGGCTGCCGGGGCTGCTCTGGCTGAGGCCCTGGGCCCTGACCCCTTTCCACCCAGGACTTTGGACTTCTCAGGTTTCTGCCTGTCGTGACATCCCCTCTCCTGATAGCAGCTCTTCTGACAGAGCAGTGCCACAGGACCGAGTTGGAGCATGGTCTCGTATGTGTGAAGGCTTTGGTGTTCATCAGCTGTGATTTGTAGAAATAAATCTTTTAAACCTTTAGGCCCTGCAGTAGTATTTTACAGAGCCCAGGGGGAGAGCACCAGGCCACTGGGACTCAGTCCTGACCACCTCATGTGACCATGATCAAGTTCACTGGGGACGACAGCCTCTCAGGTGAGGATGGCTGAGATGATGTGCCAAAGTGGCCCAAGCCGTACTGGGGTCTGCTGGGATCCTGTCAAGCACCGTGGGCCCAGCATTTGTCTTTATACAAAATGCTGCAATTCTTACTCTGGCCAGACCTTGTCCTCATGCTGGAGGCCGCACCAATATGTTCCTATGTCTTTAACATGAAAGGGACTCCTGCAGTTCCCACAACGCGCTGTGAAGGCTGTGCTCTGTCCCAGTTCTGCTGGACGGAGATCCTCCTGGGCCTCCTCATCACCTGCCCCACGGCCTCTGTCCACATCAGCCTCAGACAGTGTCCTGGTCCCCCTTGGGCTTGGTCCGGAACTTCTGCCAGGGGTGGGGGGTTTCCTCTGCTGGCATCATTTTCAGCCATTGCTTATAATAAGCTCGAAAGCCATCAATCTTCTCCAAGTAGGTGTTTTTCCCTTTGTGCTGTAATTGAAAAGCATGGAATTCAAGGATTCAGAATCACTGCTACCTACAGCTGATCTCAAACCACAGCAGCAGGCTCAGGCCTCAGGGAAGCTGCGGAAAGGAGAGGGCACAAAAGCTGCTGCTAATACCTGAGTATATTGTAGAAAAGCAAAGTTGCTTACAATAAGGCTGACCCAGATTCCCATCTGCTGACAGCCCTTCCTAAATATGTGTAGTCCTCCTATACCCAAGGATGTTCTTCCAGCCCCTAGCTAGAATCGTTAGGTCCCACCAACTCTGTCTCCACAGTCTGCTGAGTAACTCGGCCTCTGCACAGCCACTGTCTCCCTCGTGACTGTCATCTCAGCACTGCTGCAGTGGCCTCTGCAGAGAGGTGGGAGGAAATGAGATGTATCAGGCAGATACCAAAAGAAAGCTGGTGGAGGAATAGAGAAAAAACAAAAGTACCAGAGATAAACTTACCACATGATGATAAAAGGGTTGATTCAAGAGATTTATCAATTCTAAACTTGTGTGTATCTAATGTAGCCTGAAAGTACATAAAGCAAAACCTTCACAATCACAAACAGAAATAAGTCCACTCTCATAAGGCAGCATGAATGTATGATTTCAGTACAATAAGCTTTAAGTACTTAGGTAGTCTGGGGCCTGCTGACAACCTGAGAAGACCCTTAGTGGGCCCTACGCCACAAAGTGAAGAGAACCTACTAACTAGATACTGGTAACATGCAACCAATAAAACTAGTATCCAATATATAAAGAACTCAGAAATCATAAGACTAAACCAACTCTTTAAAGAATAAAAAATTAAAGTAAAATAAACCAACTGCTCAAAGGCACATAGCTATGTCCTCTGCCTGGCATTCTCTTCACTGCTATCGCTAATTCTTCCTGCGCCTTCAGCGGCGCTCAAGCATCGCACCTGCACAGCTGTCCTTGACACAATGCCTCCGTGATGGACCTTGGTATGCCCTTGCCAACTTTTCTCCCTACCTATTGGGATGGTGCTTCTCGAGGCTAAATCCTTGGCACCCCGTCTGACTCAGTAGGCCTAAAATCAGCCTTTGGATTCTGATATCCTCAGAACAGCAGACAGAAATGACCGTTACAGAACAGATTCTATCACTGCCCTACTGCCGTCCCCTTTCACTTGACAACAGTCCTTACTGGGTACAGGCAGAGGACAGGCACTAAGGATCCAGGTGAGCAAGACAGAGTCTCCACCTCTAAGGGCTTATAATTTCATGAAGGTGCGAGTCACACATGTAAATGTAAGCTGTGAAACATGGTGAAAAGAAATAGTGCTTTATGTAACGGGAAGGGAGGCAGTCAGCTGAGTATCCTCTGAGAAAACCACTTCAGCTGAGATCTACAAAATGAGATGGAGCCAGTTATGTGAAAAAGCAAAGGGAGTCTAAGGCAGAGGATGCCAAAAGCCCGAGGCCGGAAAAAGGCTGGTGTCATCTAGAAAAGACAGAAGTACAGTTGGACTGACAGCACACAAAGGAAAGAGTGGCCTGAGATAAAAGCCATGTGGAGGAGGGACTTGACAGCTGTGGCCTAAGGAATTTGGGATTTTTCTGAAGGGTAGCCATCGACAACTTAAAGCAGTGGAATACCAATCCCAGAAGGCCAGAACCAGGGTGGAGAGTGGTTCTGGCTAAGGTTACAATGGGCACATTAGAGCTTAGGGCACATACCCGGTCAAAGGTGGGTGGATACTGGGCTGCAAACTCCAGTTGGCGGATGACAACTTCATTCACTGGGACTCTGTTCTGCCTCATGTCCTTTAGGATGTTGATGAGATAGGTGTAGTCCAGCTTCTTGAGGGCTGCATTGATGAGGGTGCTGTAGATGTGGGCGTTGGGGGTCATCTGGGATTTCTGGAACATCACAGACATACAATCAGTGAGATGATGGTGACTGTCGGAGGAAAGCCTGCTGCAGCATGTTCAGCTTGGTGAGTTACCCTGCCAGTCAAGTCTGCTCTGCAGACTAGTGACCAGGGACAAGAAGGGCAGAACCTCATAGCAACCATGGCTGCACTGTCCCCTCCAAAAGGAAAGCACAGATGCCCCACTCTGTGGTTCCATCCCACAAGGCTAAGTACCTTATCCTCTCAGTCCTAAAGAACATGGAGAGAGACTATTGCTCTCAGAGATCAACGGACTCAGGCAGTAAACCATGGGCAGGAGGCCACCTCCTCAGTTCTTGGCTGTGGATTTACTATATCCCCTGAGCCCCCACCTAAGAATTCTGCTACATCCCTGCTCTCTATCCTCCAAAGTGTTCGGGCCAAGACCTGTCCCCACCTCTCAATCTCACTCCTGCCACGGCTTTCAATATTGCAACGTCCCTGCTCTCAATGCCCATTCGTGCAGCGTCTCACCAACGTCTACTTTCTCCCAAACTGGGCCAATGATCATTCTACACTTAAAGCTAGAATGACCCCACTCTCCTTGCCCCCCTCCCCACAATTAATTCTATCCAACCAGCTCCCCATAATTTAGCGTTCTAAAAGTACACCTTGCAGAGGTTTGGGAGGACTCCAACTTCCCCCCACCCAGAGTTCTTCCTGAGCACCTCCAGTATTCCTCAGCACCATGGGTCCTGCTCAGGCCTGGGCTCACTCACCTTCATGTCTGCCAGCAACTGCAGACCATCCTGTGGTCTATGGCACCCAATGGCCAAATTGCAGAATGTCTGGAAGTTAGGGACAATTTGCCTCTTTGCCAGGACTGGCAGCAGTGCCTATGGGAATAGACATGGCATCACCATAAGCTGTACCCCACCAGCCCCAGCAAAAGCTTTGTCTGTCAAAGCCACTGGCTGGATGCTGGAAACCTGAGGGGTAGAGCTTTGCTCTAAGGCCTCAGGCTCCCTCTGCTGGCCACATTGGGCACTGGCTTCAGCCCATTATTCAAGGGCCCAGGGTCCTGTCCAGCCACCTCCCCAGAATTCAGCTGTTCTACAAATACACCTCGCATTCTAGCTTGCCTGTCTCCAATATGCTGTCCCTTCTCCCTGAATGCCCTTCATATTCCTGTCCCTCTCTACTTCTCTGTTGGTCATCCATCCCTGCACTTGGGCTTTCAATGTCCATAGAGTACCAGAGGCCTTAGGGGCTCATGGTCCCGTGATCCAGGGTGGGAGATGCCGACAACAGTGTGGTAAGTGCTGGCTGACCCAGAGAAGGTTCCACAGAGGGCCTCTAGCATATGTAGCTTTTCTAGAGAAAGGTGGACTCTGCGCTGTGAGCCGATGGCAGAGGCTGTGTCTTTGTCATCTTTGATGTTCACAAGTGCCCAGATGAGTACTCTGGCAAAAAAAGGCATCACATCGAAACGCGTCCTCATCAGTGAAGTGGGTGTGGTCAGTAAACAAACAAATGGATGTGGAGCTCTTAGATGCTATTCTAATAAGTGTGAAGTCAGTGAGGTGGGCTGAAGGGTAGGGGTACTCGGGAGCCACCAGCCATCCACCTGTGAGCCTCTTGAAGAGGCTGGGAAGATGGCTTGCTCCATTCCCAGCATTTCACCTGAACATGGGCTCTGGACAGTCTTTGCACTGACTGTGGAGATGGACGACACACCTGGCAGGGGAAATCGTCCTACAGTCGGAAGGTTAGCGGAGGGAGGGGAGAGGGCTCCACAGCAGTCCTGTGCCTGCCTCCACACTCACCTTTGCTCCCTCCAGGTCACCCAGCTTGCTCTTCTTCCTCATCAGAGTGTTGAAGAATGTCACATCGGCCTCCACCTGGTGCGTGTCCAGGACAGTCAGCAGTGAGGATTCTGCGGGGCTACCAGGGTCTACCACCTCAGCCAGAAGCGTGAGGGTTTTGATGTCAGGCCGGAGTCCATGCTCTGCCATCTTGCCCAGGAAGCCCTCCAGACCCCCCATCAAAGCCAGCCTGTCTGCTGATGTGGTCACGGTCCCAAAGGAGACCACAGCCGGGGGGACCGGCCCCAGGGTCAGGAGGTTAGCCTCCAGCTCCCGGGGAGGCGGCTCTGAGACCACAGAGGCAAGGGCCACAGTGTGATCAGGATCCACTTTGGTTTCCATCTCAGGCTGGGCCTTGCTGGGAACTCTGGCCTCCTGAGGCTCTGGAGGCCTTTCAAGTGCCTGAGAAGGTTCCAGAAACAGCTGTCTCTCCAGGGTCTCCACATGCAGCTTGGCTGACATGCTGTCAACCATCCCAGCCTGGGCTTTCCTCCTTGCCTGCCGCCCACCTGCCCGGGGCTGGAGCAGCACCCTCTCTTCCCTGGGTCTCAGGAGCAGCGCCGAGGCTTCTTCTGGGTCCCCCAGGCCGCAGTCCCGAGCTGCCCCCAACAGCAGGTTGTAGCCATGCCGGCTGGGCTGGAGCCCCAGACTCAGCATTTGCCTCCACACCTGCCAGGGAGAAACAAGACTCAGCTCCACGCTCCCTCTCAGGAGGGAGGAGGCACCAAGCCAGCGTGGCAAACACAAAGGGTGCAGGGGGGCCCCGAGTCTGACTCCACTCCAGGCTCTGGGCAAGAACCTGCGTCCTCTATGAGAAACTTCAGGGCAGTATCACTCTTTCCCTCTTAAGCTCACCCCAAACTGTTGTTTCAATCCTTCTGTCCTCTCTCAGGGCCCCCGAACCAGGAAATAGGCTTCTCCCTAGGCCTCTGCCCATCTCTGTACTCCCTGGGGGTGGACGGCCAGAGAGGCTAGGTTATGGCAGAGTCCAGGCCAACTTAAGGATTGGATTCAGCTGCACTCCCTGAGTGCCTACTGTGTGCCCTACCCCAGGCAGCTTTCTCACACTTGGGAGCATAAGGCAGGTGTGGATGGCGGGGCACTTGGCCAGGCTGTGGGCCTGGGCAGTCCCATTTCCTCATGAAATGAGACCATTTCCATCCCCCGTGTCTAGCATGCTGTGTGTTCTCCAAAAAGCCGTGGCGTCTGGGTGACTACAGCAAGAGGGCACCACGTGGGCGCAAGGGACCACTTGCTGCTCTCCCTGTGCCCAGGCGAAAGACACACTCAGTGGGCCTAGAGCTCTGACTTCTGCCCTCATCAGGGACCACTGTGCAGGGGAGCAAGGGCTGGTCAGGCCCAGATGGGCACACTGAGCAAGACGGTTGCTATCCACCAGACAGGAGGGCAAGGGTCTTGGCAGGCACCTCCTGAGGGAACGAGGACAGAACCGAGTTTCAGCAGGGACACAGACCCTATTTCATGGTGCAGAATTCTGACTCTAGCCCAGCTCCACTGCTCAGTGGCTGTGGGACCTAACACAAGTTACCTAAGGAGCCTCAGTTTCCTTATCTGTAAAACGAGGCTACTAGTGCCTAGCTCAAGCAGTTTAATAAATGCAAGACACTGTGCATAGCTGTGAGTATTACAGACTGTTTCTAACTAGAACAGACCTAAGCCAAGGAGAGGGAAGAACTAGGCCTTGGTTTCACTATAAAGCTTGCTGATGGCCAGTGGCCACTCCTTCCAGCGAGTCTGCATGGGGGGGGGGGGGGGGGGCGGGATAGGCGGGCAAGCATTTGGTCCAAGGCTGTCTCAGATCACTAGGGCTTGAACTCTGGGTGGACCAACTGCCTGGAGATCCTGATGAAATGCTGATCTGGATGCAGTGTGTGTGTGTGGGGGGGGGGGGGGGGGGGGGCCCTAGGGCCTGTGACCCAGGCAAGTCCCAGGTAAGACTGATGCTGCTGGTCTGAGGGCTACCCTTAAAGAAGGAGGGCTCTAGGTGAGCTGCCAGTCCTTCTCTACTTGAAGGAGCTGGAACAGCTGTGGCACCACTGCTAATACTGCCTATCCGGTTGACGAGTGGAGTTCTTCCTGGGAATCCAAGGTGGGATTAGAGCAGCATGACTCAACGCTGATGTCTGTGAGACTCTCCCAGAACTACATGCAACTCCTGGGGTTCCCCTGCAGAGAGGCGGAGGGGGTGGCTTGGGGTACTGAGCAAGTACCCCAAGTAGATGTGCTGCAGGGACCATAAGCCTGGTAGGTGCAGGCCGGCTGCATAGAGGGCAGCCGAGAAGAGTAGGAGATCATGAGGCGGCTGTGCGCTCACTCTCAGCAGCTATGCCTCCACCGCCTCCTAGGGCCTCCTCTCCCTGCCATCTGTAAAATGAGGTGGGGCAGGGGAGCACTGTGCTCTGGGAAGACCAAACTATGGCAAATATAAAAACACCCAGCCCAGGGCAGTAGCAGGAACTCAAGAAATACACCAAGGATCATCATTTGCACCGGACACAGGGGCACGGAGGGGGGGTGGGGATGGGAGAGGCAGGAAGGACAGACCTGCAGGGCATATCGGAAGCCTGTCTTCTTGTCCTGGATACAGCCCACGAGCAAGTAACTGAAGGTCTCCTCTGTGACCGCATGTCCTTCATGAACAATTTCCTGGGGAGGGAATGAGGTCCTGCTGGGAATCTGTGGCAGACCCAGACCCGCCCACTGCGTCTGGCTCAGGACAGACATTCCTCGGGCAGGTCCAAGTCTGCACATTGTGAAGAGGTGGAGCCTCAACCTGGCTGGCTGGCTCAGAACCAGCTCCTGAGCTGAGCTGTCCAACTGCTCCCTGCACTTCCTCCTCCTCTCTGTCCCAGCTGCTCCTATCACTTCTGTGCACCCCTCTGCAAAGAACACCCAGCAGTCACTTTTAGCCCCTGTACTGGAAATTGAATTGCAAACCCCATAATTCTGCCTCTCCAGCAGGGCAGACTTACTCAAGGTCACCAACCCAGGACTGACCAAAGGCTGCTCCGTACCACGTGGTGCCTGGGCAGCCCATCAGGTCCCTAACCTGGAATGGGCAGGTGGGGCCTTGCTCTGTGTGGTGAGGAAAAGCAGTCAAGTCACTGAGTAGAAGGTAAGAACAGAGCCAGAAATGCCTGAGGGAAGAGTGTGAGGACAGGGCTGCCAAGGGCGGCTGAGCCCCGACACTGCCCTGGTTCTCCTGGTTTGCTTGTGGCGACCTAGAGCCTTCCCTGCTTCCCACAGGCTGTTCCAGTGCTAACTCACATCTGTCCCACCTCCTTGCAAGCTGAGCAAGCACATCTTTCCCCTGCTCCTGGTATTCCATACCCTCACCCTGTACTGGTCTCCTCTGTAAACTGGAAATTAAAAACCTTCTTATGGGGCTGCTGAGGAAGATAAGGAGCTACAGGTAAAAGCTCTAATGCAGACAAGCCCATGTTCAGCACATGTCCCATGCCTCCACTCACCCAATCCCCTCGAAAACGCCACAGCGCCCTGGATACTAGGGCTTGTTCTCCCACTACTCCTTCTAGGCAGGAGGCCCCCCGGTGAGCAGACTCATCTTTAGTGCTATGTACGAGGCCACCCGCCCCGTGGAACCACCACGTCCGGCATGCTCTGCACAGAGCCCACTGTCCTCACGGGGTTAGGGGTCTCTCTGTCTGACCAAGGCCTCTGAGATCAGGGTCTTGTCAGACTGACCTGCGAACCCGAGAGTCCAGCACGGGGCCTGTCTCGTTGGTCCCTGAGCCGTTCTGTGTGAGGGGCATGGATGGCCACAGCCTCACACCTGCTACATGGGACAGGCCTCAAGTGGGAGGCAGGGAGGAAGGGCATCCCCACCTTGAACACGTCGAGGCACATCCTAAGGTCTGCACACTTGGCTGTCACCTTCAGCAAGGCGTGGTATGTTTTCAGGTTGAGCTGGAAGTTTCTGGCCCGGAGCTGCTGCCGTAGCTTCAGGGCACTCTGCAGAGCGGAGTCCTTCCAGGGGGACTCGGCGCAGACGTTGAACAGGGCCGTGTAGGTGGCATCAGAGGGCTCCAGGTCCCGCTTCTTCATCTGTGCAGATGCAGAGAAACTCAGAGGTAGCTCTGGGATCAGCTGGACACACAGGTGACAGGCACCCAAAGGACACTAGAGGGGACTCCATCACTGCATTAAACGGGCCTGGGAGCAGGGCCTTCGCAAAGGCAGAGCTGAGTGACACATCAGAGCTCGGCTTTCCAAACCCAACTCAGCCAGAGGGACCCTGAAAACTGATCCCGCATCCCAGTTACACCAAACAAGAAACGATCCTTGCCGAAACCGGTTTGGCTCGGTGGATAGAGCGTCGGCCTGCAGACTGAAGGGTCCTGGGTTCGATTCCGGCAAGGGCATGTACCTTGGCTGCGGGCACATCCCCAGTAGGGGGCATGCAAGAGGCAGCTGACCGATGTTTCTCTCTCATCGATGTTTCTGACTTTCTATCCCTCTCTCTTCCGATCTGTAAAAAATCAATAAAATATATATTAAAAAAGAAAAAGAAGAAGAAAAAAAAAAAAAAGAAACGATCCTTGCCGAAACCGGTTTGGCTCGGTGGACAGAGCGTCGGCCTGCAGACTGAAAGGTCCCAGGTTCAATTCCGGTCAAAGGCACGTGCCTTGGTTGCAGACACATCCCCAGTGGGGGGGGGGGTGCAGGAGGCAGCTGATTGATGTTTCTAACTCTCTATCCCTCTCCCTTCCTCTCTGTAAAAAAATCAATAAAATATATTTTTTTAAAAAAGAAAGAAATGATCCTTTCTAGGGGTTCATCAGCCCACCCTCGACATGAGGCACTTTAAGCTGGGTCTTCCTGATGCTCTCACCCTCTGGCCAGCCAGGTCACCCTGACTGTTAAGGGGTCTGGGATGCAGCTGCTCTGGGAAAGGGTGGGAAGTAGCAATCAAAGCCCCACTGCACTGCTTCCTAACGGAACGGTGGTGGGCAAGGCAGCTCCTCACTGAAAACCATAGGCATGACACTGTCATCCTGAAAAGGGTTGGGTAGAAGAGTGACCCCCAGACCAGTAGCGGCCAGGAGCATGTTACTACAACACATTTCACGGGCCCCCACCCTGCGGAGTTACAGGCTGGGGCTGACACTGTGCTCATGGAGTCCTCCAGGTACCGAACCCCTGGTCAAGTCAAGCACTCGTTGGTTCCCCGAGAAGGGCCACCTGAGCAAGGACAGGCACTGAGCTGCTGCAGAGTGTGAGGAGCCCTAACCCCAGGGTAACCTTGGACAAAGCACTTCATCTCCCCAGCCTCGGCTTCCTCATCTGAAAAATGAAGACGGTGATCCCGACTTCGAGATGACGGAGACTTGGAATATGTTCACACTGTCGACAGATGTGTCTTAAGAACTCACTGCGAGTCAGGCACTGGCTACCAGTGGTTACAGGACAGATACAGCCTGTCTCACCGAGTCTGCACTCTGGGCTCTAGAGGGTGAGACACACACCAGACAAATAAGCAGCCAACAACTGCAGTACGTGCTGTTGTGAAGGACACCCACAGAGCACAGGCTGGAAAGGGAAAGGTAGTACCTTCGGGCGGAGAAACCTGGCAAATACCACGTCACCAAGTGCCCACGGTAAACGTCTCCTGTCATGGTGATGTTGTGAAGACCTTCTATACGATGGGCACGTCACGTCTGCGATATTCTTCCCCCAAACCCATGACCCTAGTCTCACCATGAGAATATACAAATTCTCAAATGAGGGACATTCTACAAAAGCCCTGACCAGCACTACTCAAAACTGTCAAGACCATGAAAACCAAGGAACCGCAGAAAACGTCAGAGATTGGAGGAGCCTGTATGGGGACCTGGATTGGATCAGAAACTGTTATCAGTGGAAGACTGGTGAGATCCAAATACAGTCTGGAGTTTAGTTAACAACAATGAACTATGAACTAACAGTGGTTTCTTAGTTTTGACAAATGCACCATCTAATGTAAGATGTTAACACAGAGGAGGGGGTTGGGAGTATTTGGGAACTTTCTATATTATCTTTGCAACTTCTCTATAAATCTAAAATTATTCTAAAATAAAATTATTATTGGGGGGGGGGGGGCAGCAGCAAAGTAAAATAGCTAAGGTTAAATAGAATGGCCTGGGCTTCTCTGAGGAGGTGACGTGTGGGAAGTCACTTAAGGATCCTCCAAATGTAAGTGCTGCTAACCAAGAGCCTTAACCAAGAGCCACAATAAATGTGCTCCCACCCCACCCCTTCACTTAGTACCTGCGTGCTTTCCTGCTGGCTGGAGTGCTGAAGAGAGCTGCCAGCCTCTTACTTTTTTATGCCAAGACATTTAATCAGGTCTTTTAAAGAATATGTTACTTTATCATTTGTAAGTGCAATCCCTCCCCCTTGCTCCCAGTAGAGATGATCAGGCCTGGAGTAATGACAAGACTAAGGCTCCCAAGAATCCTTGCTGGAGTAAAGGATGTCCCAGCTTCTGGATGCGGGAGAAGATGGGATCACTGCTGCTCGAGTCCACTGCTCTTTCCTGACTCACAAAGGAGACAGTCTCTTGGTTCTGAGAGTAACAAATACGACACACCCCGGAGGAGGATGAATGTAAAGTAAAACCATGTTCCAAGAGAATAAAAGCCCTTTTTCAAAGGACCAACTTTGAAAAATAAAAAAGGGACCACTTTTGAAAGAAAGGTGCGTGTGTGTTTGTGTGTGCAGTGGTGGTGGCGGTGTGAAGACAGGGACGAGAGAAAAGGAACACAAACAAACTGGGCAATGGAAAAAGAGCAATGTGTGGGGCCTTCCACGGCCAGGCAGACGCTGGAGGAGTTCCCAGGTGATCTCATGTAATTATCCGAGATCACCTCCACTTACAGAGGACGACCCTGAGGCCGAGGAGGTTAAATCATCTGCCCAGAGTCATGTGCTAGCAGGTGACACACTGAGGATCGGCATCCAGCTCTTTGTGGTCCCTAAACCCATGCTCTTGAGTCTTGCCCCTGCCACCCCGAGGCCCCCACTCACATCATTGTAGAGCCGGAAAGCCTTCTTCAGGTAGCCGGCCCGCCCACAGCCCCCAATCAGCACGGTGTAGTTGCACTCAAGGGGCTGGAGTCGCTCCTCCTTCAGCATCTGCCTCTCAAACAGGTCCAGGGCCTCAACCAGCTGTGGGAGGAAGAAGGAAACAATACAGGGAGTTCAGGGTGGCCTCAAAGACCCTCAGCAGAGGGAGGGAGTTTGAAACTGTGGGACCCTCCCTGAGCCCAAGACCAGGCCGGCCCAGGAGCTAAACACACGCCCTGGGCCTCTTGGTCCCTGTGCTCTGCAGCATGGGAGCTCTGTGTAGCCAGGAAGGAAAGCCCACTGGACTCCCACCACCTAGGGAAACTCACCACCCCACACCCACAGCCTCCAGAGACGGTGTAGGACGACAGCCTTGAGTGACCAGCTTCCTCCAATTGCAAACTCCCTTGGCCCACAGCTGTCTTTGACCCATCCCCTCCTCTAAGCCATCCCCCTTTAAATCCTTGGTTCACTCCTTTACTCATTTTGTTTCATCCATTAATTCAACCAGTAGTTACCGAGTCCTCTGTACCAGGCAAGATCTATTTGCTGGGGACACAGCTGAGCACAAGAGCGAGCTCCTGGTGTTCATCTTCTAGTTTGAAAAGACAGGCACCAAATGGGATAACTAAGAGAAATATACTGAAGGTCGAGTGGTGACAGGTGCTATGAACAAAAATGGAGCAGTAAGCGCCAGAGGGTGTGGAGGTTCGGTTTAGATATGATAGCCAAGCAGGGTCTCAGAAGGCGATGGGTAAGCAAAGATCAGAAGGAGGTGAGGGAAGAAGCCTCATGTCTGTCTGAGGGAACAGCCAGAGCAGGAGTCTGCCTGGGAGCCGGAGCGCTGCCGCAGGTCAGTGGAGGGAGAGAGGAGTGGGGGTGGCAGATCTTGAGGCTTCATAAGCCGCTGTAAGGCCTCTGCTTCTCTTTATTTCTCAACTTTTTATTACAAAAACTTTCAAAAATACACAAAATGGAGAATAGTGTTAACTATAATGATTTACGTTTGGCCAATCTTGTTTCATCTATACTCCGCACTCCCCCCTATAAACAGAATTTTTAAAAGCAAATTCTAGACAACCTGTCATTCCATTCACAAAATCTTCAATACGTGCCTCTAAGAGAACTTTATACATAAACAGAATGTCATTATCAATACCTAAGTGACCATCTTCCATGTCACTGAATATGTGCGGAGGGAGGAGGGACAATAATGCTTTCTGCTTTAACAGGACGGCTGTTTAGAGCCGACATCCAGGCAGGAGACGGCAAGAGTGGCGGGGAGGCCTGTGACAGGTGTAAGGGGGCAAAGAGAAGGCTAGGCTTCGGCAGTCAGCAGCAATGTTGTGAGAAGTGTTAGGACTGGCAACATTTTGAAGTTAGCGCTGGGGAGAGAAAGGGAAGAGTTAGAAATGACCTGAAGTCACTCTGCCTGGGCAGATGGAATAATGAGGTTGCCATTTAGTGAGATGACGAAAGTGTATGGAAAACAAGGCAGGGAATGAAAGTGTCAGGCCAGTGTGGGTAAGTGTAAGGGAGATGCTGGGGAGGTAGCTGGACACACAGATCAGGAGCCCAGGAGACGGCGAGGCTGCAATGAGGAGGGGGCACTGACAGCCAGGAGGCTGGTGGGTCACCCGGTACAGCATCCAAGGCGAGTGACGACTAAGGAGAAAACAGCCCTGAGCACCCAAACCTGTGGGGCTGAAAAGGCCCTCACGCCCAAAACTGAGCTACCAGGGATGTAAGAGCCAGCAGCAGTAGAATCCAAAGGTTTCCTCACCTTCCCTTCCTTGATCAGGCGTTTACACTGAAAGAAGTACCAGTAAGGGGTGTTTCTTCGGCCCTGCCATGATTTTGGCTCCAGCTCCCTTTCATCATCTTCTTCATCTTGCTCCCTGAGACGTAGGTTATGCAACTGGGCCGTCGATTTGCGGAACATTCTCCGGGAGGAGTATTTATCGGAGAGAGTCCCAAAACTCTCTTCCTCCTCTTCCTCCTGGGTGGCTCCGGGGCTGGGCTGGCTTGGGTCAGAACTGAGGCTGCGTATGTTCTTCTGGCTCCCCTGGCTGAGGGGCAGCTGAGAGAGGGAGCTGCTGAAGGCTGCTGGTACTGGCCCAGCCAGCCTCAAGGACTTCAGCCACGCAGGCCCTTCCCTACCTCCTGCCCACCGGGCTCTGAGAGGGTCAAGGTGTTGCAGGATGGACAGTCCCAGGGGGCGGGGCCTGGAGAAGAGCCGGGCAAGTCTCACCAGGTCCATCTCTGGCTTTTACCTCCAGGGCCTGGCACAGGTCAGAAAAATAATGAAGTCAATTCGGGTTCATAACCCAAAAGGGCAGAAGGAAGGCAGAGAAGTGGTCACAAGCGTGAGCCCTGAGGTTAGAAAGCCCACGTTCTGCCAAACCACCCATGGGCCCCCGGGCGCTCACTGCTCTGGCCTCAGTCTCTCCACCTGTGCGCGGGCTCATGATAACGTCACCCACACAGCACTGTGGAGCGGTCTCAGATACTTAGCATGCAGCACTGTTTTGGCACAGTAGGCCCTCAACAGATATAAGCTAGTGATATTATCAAGCTACTAGTGGTCTGGTGCACAAATTCATGCACATTGAAAGGAAATTAATTAGAAAAAATATTTTAATATCGCCCTTTCTCTGTAATAGAAGTGTCACGATCAACAATGACAGATTGAAACACGCGTGCAATTGGCGCCAGCGAGAGTTTTATATCTGTAACTAGTGGCCCAGTGCATGAAATTCGTGCATGGGAGGGGGTTGTCCCTCAGCCCAGCCTGCACCTTCTCTAATCTGGAACCCCTTGGGGGATGTCTGACGGCCTAAACCAGCAGTCGGATATCCTTCTCGCAATCCGGGACTGCTGGCTCCTAACCGATCACCTGCCAGCCTGCTTAATCATTCCTAACCACTCTGCCTGCCGACCTGCTCGCCCCAACTGCCACCCCCACTGTCCTGCTCTCCCCCAACTGCCCCCTCACCAGCCTGCTCGTCTCCAACTGCCCTTCCCTCCTGGCCTGATCTTCCCTAACCACCTTGCCTCAGCCCCGTCACCATAGCTTTGTCCAGAAGGATGTCCAGGTCTCCCCGTCTAATTAGCATATTAGCCTTTCATTAGTATAGCTAGAGGCCTAGTGTACGGGTGGGGGCTGGCTGGTCTACCCTGAAGGAGGTCCTGGATCAGGGTAAGGGTGCCCTTGGGATTCAGAGACTTGGGGAAGTTTGCAGGCCAGCCACACCCCCACTGGGGTAGGGGCCCCCACTGGGGATGGTGCCGGCCTGGGTGAGGGACTGAGGCCATTTGGGGGCCATTTGCAGGCTGGCTAAGCTCCCGGCTTTGTCTGGAAGGATGTCTGGAAGGTCTCCAGAAGGTCTCCTGGTCTAATTAGCATGCTATTCTTTTATTAGTATAGATAATAAAAGTGCAATATGTTAATTATACTGAACGTCCTTCTGGATGAAGTCCAGAGGCAGGGGCCGAAGCAGAGGTGGCCGCCACAGCGTAGGGGGCCAAGGCAGGCACAGCAGCGGCAGGGGGCTGAGCCCTTTGCATGAATTTTGTGCATTGGGCCTCTAGTATATAAATAAACTTGCTTAATTAGACCTGCTTTCTGATTTAGTTAAACTTTTTCCAGCCCAGTGAAGCATCCCAACTTCTCTTTCAGGTAATTATCAGCAACACAACAGCAAATATCAACATGAAGCAGATTATTATTGTAGATGACGCAGGAAGAACAAAGGGTAAAATATTTAACTGCAGCAGTATTTGACTATATTCTGTGCAATGAGAAAACGTGAAGTCATTTTCAAGGTCCACTATTTCTTACTTCTTTTCAGTCGGGTCAAGTTTCTAAGCTTATTGAGAAAAAAATAGGATTCCACCGAGCCCCTTATCTACCCACTACAAGGTTTCTGTGAGGATCAACTGAGATGAGACACAGGAAAAGACTTCACAGACATTTGGTTACAGTGTGAAATGTTTGTACCTGGCTATAAAGCAAGTCGTGTTCCTGGGCTGAAGAAACTGCTAGGAGGCTTGTCGCTAGGAAGAGGAAGCCAGGTATTGCTATGTGACATCATTACCCAGACGGTCGGACACCTAGCATATTAGCCTTTTACGTATATAAGAAGATAGATGATCTGAGAGCACAGCTACTGAAATGAGAGCTGACTTTGAGACCAGTCTCGCAATCCGGGACTGCTAAGAGTTGTGTCACTGTAACCATTACTTGACCTTCCTGTGCCTCAATTTCTTCCGCTGAAAGATGAGGATAATCCCACTCACCTTACCACAAGGATATAAAGATTAAATGAGATGTTTTTAGCACCATGTCTAGCATTTAATAAATGTTCAAAAGTTTCAGCTATCATTTATTATTGGGGGGAGGGGGGGGTTGGTATTTTGGGCCTATGCTCAGAAAGCTAATTCAAGCACTTCTTTTCTGCAAAAAGTTGTGGACAAATGGGCTAGCTGTGGACAAAAGTACTGTCCAATATGGTAGCCACTGGCCACATGGGGTTACTGAACACAGGAAACATGGCTAATATGAATGAAGATGAACTATAAGTACAAAACACACACCAGATTTTCAAAGACTTTGTACCAAAAAATGTAAAATACACAATTATTTTACAAGATGTAATATTAATGTTTTAGATATACTGGGCTAAAGAAATTTTAACATTAATTTCACAATTTCTCTTTACTTTCTTTAACGTGGCTACTTGAACATTTAAAATTACATATGTGGGAGGGTTGTGGGGTTAATAGAGGGATAAAGGACACATATGCAATACCTTAATCAATAAAGAAATTTAAGAAAATAAAACTGCATATGTGATCACACTATATTGTTATTGAACAGTGCTAGGCTAGAGGTCCTGCTCTGCATACTTGAAACTCTTCCATAAAAAATATCAAAATAACCAGCATGAAAAAATGTTAAGGTCTACTTATATCAGATGACTATGGGAAAGACTTTGGAGGTGATGGCAGGTTGAACAGATTAACAAGTGAGGCCAGGAAGAGGAGTGACTTGCTGGGGACGCTGCAGCAGTGCTGTGGGCCAGACTGGTCCGCGTCTGGCTCCTGTGAGGATCAAACAGGACAACCTCTCTTGACCAGCAACCTGGTGCCACTAGTACAGAGGACCTTTATCATTCCGTGTCTGTGAGGCCTGAAACTCAATAAAAACAAACATGAACACATATGTAATTTTAAATTTTCAAGTAGCCGCATTAAATAAAGTGTTTACCTGCGCTGAATGAGATATATAGGTTTACAAAAAATATTACATCGAAGTAGGTATCAAATGTTTTAAAAACAAACTTATCTATAGTAGAATATATGCTTCTTTTCAACATACTAAATAACAAGATCCTGTCATGTCAAAGAGCGATGATAGGAGGAATAGCTTGTAGGTACTAGTGCAGATTCTCTAAGAATCATTTACACTCGTCCCCACTTGAAATCACGACTTAGTTTAGGGCGTCGCTAACACCACACGTCGGTCAGAAAAAGCTGTTTCACGCCGAGACCGGTTTGGCTCAGTGGATAGAGCGTCGGACTGCGGACTGAAGGGTCACGGGTTCCATTCCGGTCCAGGGCATGTACCTTGGCTGCGGGAACATACCCAGTAGGGGGCGTGCAAGAGGCAGCTGATGGATATTTCTGACTTTCTATTCCTCTCCCTTATGCTCTGTAAAAAATCAATAAAATATTTTTTTAAAGAATAAACTTTAAAAAAAAAAGCTGTCTCACGCAGACAATAATGTATAATTTCCTTCGGCCCAAGTTCATTACCCTACCAGGCTAATAACTCCTGAGTTAGAGATACACTGCCGCTGTCCTCCCTCGGAGGACCCACACTCCCCCGGGCCTCAGGCCAACCCGACCCTCACACTGGCCCTTCGATCCCCGTTTCCTCCCCGGGCACCCCGGCTCAACCTGGCCCGTTCCCGTCCGGATCCCGGGCTCCAGTGAGGGTCAAGGAGGAACTCGCTCCGAGTCCGGCCCAAGGACCCAGCCAGGTGTCCGCGTCGACCCCGCGGGAATCCGCTTCCCCGCCTCGCCTCTCAGTGTCTATGTCGCGCACCATCTCCCCACACCCACCCCCGCCTCCCGCGCCCCCGGAGCGCGCCCCGGCCGACCTCCTGCAGGCGCAGTCTGTGTCGCGAGCTCCGGGCGCGTGGATACTAGGTAGGCGGGCGTTCGGCTGGCAGCTCGTCGGGCCTAGCGGAGCGGGCCGTACTCCCCGCTCGATTGTTCGGGTCTGAGCGGGCGGAGGGCCGGCGCGGGCTTCGAGCACTCCCGGCATCCCTCGGGCGCCGGCGGCGGTGGTGGCGGCGGCGGCGGCGGCCAGGTTAGGCGAGGCGGAGCGGAGGGGGACCGTGTGCGCCGGCCGGTGGCGAGTAGACGTGTGAGTGCGGCGAGGCACTGAGGTAGCCGGGCCGGTGGGGCCGCCGCCGCCGCCATGCAGGAAATCATCGCCAGCGTGGACCACATCAAGTTCGACTTGGAGATCGCGGTGGAGCAGCAGCTCGGGGCGCAGCCGCTGCCCTTCCCCGGCATGGACAGTGAGCGTGGGGCCGGGGCCGGCGGGCAAGGGGCGCAACCGACTCGGAACTGGGACCCCTTCCCCTCGGTCTTGGGACTCGGACGCGGGAGCCCACCTTCCTCAGATCTTTGATCCCCTGGGGGTAGTTTAAGATAATCTTCAGGAGGGCTAGGCCGGCTGTTCAGATAATTGTTCAATGAAGGCAGATATCCTTTTTTTCTTCTTGTTGATTTCAGAGAGGAAGGGAAAAGGGGAGAGAGATAGAAACACCCACGATGAGAGAGAATCATTGATTGACTGCCTACAAGCCTCCTACTGGGGATTGAGGGGAATTGAGCCCACAACCGGAGCGTGTGCCCTTGACCAGAATCGAACCCGGAACCCTTCAGTCTGCAGGCCAAGGCTCTATCCACTGAGCCAAACCAGCTAGGGCAAGGCGGGTATCCTTGGTTGGAAGTCCTTCCCCCACTCCCACAAACTCCCCAACTGCTGGGAAGTTCTATACAATCTCCTTTCCTCACCTCCAGTCCCCTCGCCGTGCTCTCCCTTTTGCTTTCATCAAAACTGGGCCGTTGGAGGAGTCTGGAAGACCACAGTTAGACTCTCCAGCTCCATTCTCCTACGACTCGCTCCAACTAGACTCCAGCTCTGTTCTTTCACCACACCTGGCAGATTCCTGAGCTCCCTTTTCAGACTTTTTGAAATGCAAACAACTGACACCTCCAGGATCCCCAGTGCCACCGCCTTAAGTCTGTCCTAGAAAAATCTGCCTGCAGCCCAGAATCCAAGGAATCCCTTGCAAGTTAATAACTAGAGGCACAAAAGTGGCCCTCAGAGATGCTCTCTTTGGGTTTTCAGCAATTCTGAAATGCCTGCTGATAGACAAAACTTTGTGAAACCAGGTTTATTCTGGTAGCCATGGCCGGTGAATTACTGTGCTCATTGGAACAGCTAACCCTGATCCCACTGACTTGTACCACATGCACTCCACCTGTGTTCACTTGCTCCCCTCACCTGAACCAGCTGCATCTGTAGAAGCAAAGCACTGCTCCTTTAGTAATTGCGTTGGTATTGCAAATTAAGAGTAGTCCTGCTTTTTTATGTCTTCATTTATATGCTCTTCCCTCCCTAATAGCACCCCTCTCTCTCTATCTCTCTATCTATCTATCTCCCTCCCTCCCTTCCTCTCTGTCTCTCTGCTGTCCCTCCTCAAAGTCCCCATTCATGTGTGTTTCCTGTGAGATCATTTCCTCCCTCTGCCTCACATTAAAGTGTTCAGAAATTAGCTCTCTGGAAGGTCCAAGCACCGGGTAATTTCTGTGATCTTGTGCTCCATCCTTCCTTCACCCACTCACTCCCAAACCCTCGAAAGCATTTTTATTATAAGAGACACTCAGCCAGGACCGGTTTGGCTCAGTGGGTAGAGCGTTGGACTGCGGACTGAAGGGTCCCGGGTTCGATTCCGGCAAGGGCATGTACCTTGGCTGCGGGCACATCCCCAGTAGGGGGCGTGCAGGAGGCAGCTGATCGATGTTTCTCTCTCATCGATGTTTCTGACTTTCTATCCCTCTCCCTTCCGCTCTGTAGAAAGAAATTAATAAAATATATATATTAAAAAAAGTAAAAAAAAAAAAAAAAAAGAGACACTCAGCCTGTATAATGACTGGTCTTAACATATGTGTCTCATTTTGCATGACTGAAATAAGCAACATTTTTCTTGTTTGGGTTTTGCTTTTTTTTTTTTTTCTTTTTTTTTTCGCCAGCCTATTTCCTGGGTCATGAACATTTCATAGGTCAAAGGCCAGAAGGTTTTCCTCTCCCTGTCTTCGGATACCATCAGTACCAATTACACCTTGCTTTGTTGACCCTTCTCCTTTCCTCTCCTTTCTACAGAGTCAGGGGCTGCTGTCTGTGAATTCTTTTTGAAAGCTGCCTGTGGCAAAGGTAAGAGACCCCTGGTTCCTTGATGTTCCTCCTGAGGTGCCTTCTACCTCTCTATCCTCGAGCAGACTTGCAGGCCATCAGGTCTCTAGCTTAAATTGCTTTCTCAAGAATCACAGTGCCCCTAGATGAAATTGTGGTTTGGATAGGCTAGGAATATGATGGGGGTATTCTGCCTGAAACCTAAAACACAACGCTGAACCTGGCTCTGAATCAGCTTTCTCACCTCACTTTCCCTGTGGCCGCAAACTGACTATGACATGAACAGAAGCTCCCAGCACTGAGATGTTCAGAAACTTTCTCATTTTTGTATGCAATGCATTTCTTCCGTTCTGTAGTTGATCTTTCTTAGGTATTGGAGGCTAAAGATGCAGCCCGTGTGGAATCTAGGCTTCTGCTGGTAGTCCTCTTTACCATCTATCTTTTAGGGCCGTGTTTCCCAAACTCACAGTTACTGAGTGGCTGGGCCCCGTATCTGAGCCCAGGCCTTTGTGATTCCACAGTCTACATGCTCACTGTTCTCCATACCCTCATATCAACAAAAACAAAAACACACCCAACAATAGTCTGTCTGTCTCACAGAGTCTTATTCACACTAACCAGGCTCCCACGGAGGCTCCGTGAGCCAGATTTTTCATAAGGAGAAGTGTTGGCTGGACCTTATATACTTTACGTAGGTCTGGCCATTTTTGTTTTTCTAGGCAAATTTATTTGGAAACTTAAGTTGGATCGCAGCTTGAAAGGGAACACAGAATTAGAGCAAGATTGGTTTTAATGACTGATTTTGGCAAGTTTTTGTTCTATAACCCGGTCATTTATCATTGAAACAATAGACCTGCTGGTAAGTCAACCAGTTTGACCTCCAGCTTTCTAGTTGGAATCATCATCCCTGGGCTCCTGGGCTCATTCCCATGTGGTCGCTCAGTAATTCTGCCTTTCTGACCTGCCACCATCTGTTAGCAAGCTGTCCTTAACGTGGGCGTTATGACTGTTTCTTTGTTAATACAGTAGCCACTAGCCACATGTGGCTATTCAAATTTAAATCAATTAAAATTAAATGAAATGAAGAATCTAGTTCCTTAATCATACTAGTCATATTTCAAGTGTTTAATAGCCACATGTGGCTACTGATTGCCATATTGGACAGCATAAACATAGAACTTCCATCATTTCAGAAAGTTCTGTTGGACAGGGCTGGTCCAGAAATTTCCCCGTCACAACCTCATTCCGGTTGGCCCTTCCCAGTAGTCTTGCCAGGCCACTACTTAGAGAGAGGACCTTCTCAGGGCGTGGCTCTGTCCTGTCTATCAGCATGAACACTCAGGCCCTACTGCAGACGGCAGACCTGCCCCGTGTGCGCAGCATTCCTTCTGTCCTGCAGCTGATTTTCTTAGTGGTCGGAGGCTAAGTAGGTGCTTTTAACTAAAGATGGAGTCTGCCAGGCTTCTGCTGGTGACCTCTTTACCTTCATCTTTTAGACTGGAAGATAACTTTTAATTAAATAAAGAAATAAACCCACCCTCCCCCCACACCACTGTTGATCTTGTCAAGCCTCCATCTTACAATACAAGCTGTGAAATCATGATGTTTTAGATAGATTTTATGAAAGCACATTAAAGTAAAAGACATAACTATTTAAACTTAAAATGTGTGCCCATGTACTGCCTAAAACCACATTGCCTTCTGCTAGGGGCAGCCACCACCTTCTGGGACATTCTGGTTTTGGGTGCTTCAGGGAAGTGTGGGGAGAAGGCACCTTGGGGAGAAGGTACCCAAGGCCCAGTGCCCCTAGGCTCAGGGCTACATCTTTCTATCTTCCTCCGCAGGGGGCATGTGCCCATTTCGCCACATTAGTGGTGAGAAGACAGTGGTGTGCAAACACTGGCTACGGGGGCTGTGCAAGAAGGGAGACCAGTGCGAGTTCCTCCATGAGTATGACATGACCAAGATGCCTGAGTGCTACTTCTACTCAAAGTTCGGTAAGGCAGTTCGGTAAGGTGTGGCCAGGCCCCTTCCTCCATCCAGAAACCCCCCAGCGTCAGTAACCAAAGGAAGGCTTCACCAAGAACCAAGACCCAGAGGAGTTAAGCCACTGCTCAGGCACTCCGGGTATCCACCACCTCCAGTCTGTCCAGATTCATATGAGAACCTTAGGCATTGCTCTCTCCAACCCTTAGCTGGCCTATTAGTCATGGGAAGGTATAGTTATTCTTTTAATAGTCCCCACGTCTGTGTAGTGCTTCTCTGTGTTTTTTTATTTTTTGTTAATTCTCACCAGAGGATTTTTTTTTTCCATTGTTTTTTTTTCCCCCTCCAGAGTGGAAAGGAGGAAGGGAGGGAAGGAGAGAGGCATATTGATGTGAGAGAGACATATCAGTTGGTTGCCTCCGTGGTTGGGGATCAAGCCTTCAACCCAGGTACAGGCCCTTGACCAGGAATCAAACCTGAGACCCTTCGGTGCATGGGCTGGTGCTCTAACCATTGAGCACACCGGCCCGGGCAGTGCTTCTGTTTTTTGAGCACTTCCAGGTAATTTGGGAATTTGAGAGCTTCCCAGTGTGTGGGTGAGAGTGCAGTTGGCTAGAAGCCTTGTTTCTGCTCAAGTCTACCTTCTCCCTTAAATCAACTTCTTATTGTGTGGCAACTGATTGCCCCCTGAGTTGGTTTCCTTCTCCCTGAGCATGTGATCCCAGGTAGCTTGTCTGTCCTAAATGCCCCTTAAGAATAGCAAGTTTGCGGAGCTGTGCTCTGGTAGCAAAGAGTCCTACTCTTCACCTTGAAACTTGAGATTGACGTGATCCCTGTTTAGAGAACATGTGGCCTAAGTTGTCCTGAGTGAACTGCATGGAGAAGTGGGGACAGCCTGAGGGCAGTGGGGCTGGCACGGGGCTTGGCCAAGCCTTTGTGCTCTCTGATGAAACTAGAATCTGGCTCTCTGCTCTGAGTGAGGTTGACTAGGAAACATTAAGGGCTAGCTCTGGCCTCAGGAATGACAGCCCCAGACCCTGTGTGGATGCTGGTGGGAGACTGGAAGCCTGCTATACTCTGTTGTGGGCCAAGGAGTGCTAGACCTGCTGCACACTTTCAAAGAACTGTTGTCAGAGGAGACGCTAATTATTACAGCAGCCCAACAGGCTTGGCCTGCTGGCTTATTAATTAGAGTTATGGCTGCGGCGGTGGCTGCTGCTGCTGCTGCTTCTTCTTCTTCCTTTCTTTCTTTCTTTCTTTCTTTCTTTCTTTCTTTCTTTCTTTCTTTCTTCCTTTCTTCCTTTCTTTCTTTCTTTCTTTCTTTCTTTCTTCTTCTTTCTTTCTTTCTTTCTTCTTCTTGTTCTTTCTTTCTTCTTTTCCTCCTCCTCCTCCTCCTTCTTCTTCTTCTTCTTCTTCCTTCTTCCTTCTTCCTTCTTCCTTCTTCTTTTTTGAGAGTCAACACAAACTAAAAAGTCGTAGGACACACAGACAGAAATAAGACTCAGATTTCCAAGCTTCCCACCCTCCCCTGGAGCCATCACTGAAAGAAAGCAGTGGCTTCTCAATGGGAACCTTCTTTCATCTGACCCCAAAGGCAGGAGCCAGCCCTCAGGGCAGACTCTCAAGGGTGCCTCTGCAGGCTCACCTGAGAACCCTACTTCTCTGCTGATGGCCATGGGCACAGCCTGCCCCCCTCCTGCCTCTGAAAAATCCCTACCTGCTATTCCCCTGCAGATCCTGACCTGGTATAAACATACTGTCTGCAGCTCCTGTCCCCTGCAACACAGGTGAGGGTCCCCCTGCTAGGCCCTGAAGAGACAGTGATGAAGAAGACAGGCCCATTTCCTGCCCCATGGTACTTTTGCTCTAGTGGCCCAGGGAAAGAGACTGCTGATACGTCAGTGAGACAAGAGAACTATGCACAATAAGTGCTCTGAAGGAAATAAACAGTGATGAAACCACATGAGGAATCTCCTTTAGGTAGAATGGTCAGGAAGGCCTCTCTCAGGAGGTGAGACCCGAGCTGGGATCTGAAGGCTAAGCAGGGCCAATCCTGGCAGAAAAGTGGCTTGCACCAGCTGGGGGGCCATTGTGCCTGGAGGGGAGGAGGAAATGGGAGAGATGAGCTAGACCCATGGTTGGCAAACTGCGGCTCGTGAGCCACATGCGGCTCTTTGGCCCCTTGAGTGTGGCTCTTCCACAAAATACCACGGCCTGAGCGAGTCTATTTTGAAGGGGGGGGCATTAAAAGAAGTTTAAGAAATTTCAGTCGTTGTCCTGTTGATATTTGGCTCTGTTGGCTTATGAGTTCGCCGCCCACTGAGCTGGACCATGTGGGGGGTCTGGGAAGGAGTTTGCATTTTTTCAGATTGGCATGGAGGTGGCTGAGCTGTAGCTGAGTGAAAGATGCTAGTGGCGGCTGGGCTGGTCTCCTGAGATAGCTCCTCTCATAAAGGCTTCATTGCCTTCTACCTCAGGGACCCAACCTGAGTTCCAAAATCTTCCCTACTTTGACCTAAATGGTAGACTCCTCAGACCTTTCCCTTGTCCCAGCTAGTACATGTGAAAGCTGATCCAAGTAGAACAGTAATTTCCTGGCCTCAGCTGGTATGTTTGCATACTTGAGCACACCACAGTCCCAAGACACCATCTTTGGTAAGGGATGGGTCCATGAGTTACCTAATGAGTATGTGTATACCTTGGGCCCAGCTCTGTCAGTGTCATTGACCCTGGTGACATCATGGACACATGTGAGGGGAGGACCCTCAGCCCACATACGGTCAGAAAACTAAGGCCCTGAGGCACTCTATCTAGTCTTGGGGTTTGCCAGGCCAGGACTAGACAGCAGAACCACCTGGCACTCTCTGCCACACAGTGGGCCCTGGCCTTGGGAGAAACCAAGGTGGGTCTGCGTCCAGCTCTCCCAGGGCTGGCCTGGGTGGACGCATGTGTGGGTTTCCCTGCAGGGGAGTGCAGCAACAAGGAGTGCCCCTTCCTGCACATCGACCCCGAGTCCAAGATCAAGGACTGCCCTTGGTACGATCGTGGCTTCTGCAAGCACGGTAAGTGTCAGGGGTGGCTGGGCCCCCTGCTAAGAGTCCAGTCCTCTCTCTCCCACATGATCCCCTACCTGTTCTGCCTACTCCAGAAAAACATGGTGTTAGACATTGGGGGGCTAGTGAGGCTTTTTTACTCTCAATTCACTTGACCCTCCCAAAGCTCCTGTGTGGGCTGCATTCTCTTCTGCATTTTCAATAAAAAAATTTAAAAAAACCTAGTATTTGAGAGGTTGTGTGTCCTGCCCACTGTCCCTGCGAATAAGTGGCAAAGCCAGTATCTGATAATGGTCTGGGCAGGGCTCTGACTGGCAGTGGGCACGAGAGCATCCCCGAAAGAGAGGATGGTCTGAGTGCTTGATGCTCGCTCCACAGGTCCCCTGTGTAGGCACCGGCACACTCGGAGAGTCATCTGTGTGAATTACCTCGTGGGATTCTGCCCGGAGGGGCCCTCGTGTAAATTCATGCAGTGAGTAGCCAGCTCCTATCCCCCCAACTCCCACACTGCTCTTGTCCCAAGCCCTGCTGCCCTATACATCTTTCCTGGGTTCAGTTAGGCTTTGGTCACTTGGTGGTGGTAGCACAGTGCCTGGGAAGGGATAGGGGTTGGGGAGGGACCCCAGCTGCTTCCTGAGCTCAGAGGTGGCTGTCTACACCAGCACTTAACCTTTTTTGGACACAGCCATCAGGGAATCTCTGGGCCCTGTGTTCCAGAGAAACTCATGCACACATATTTTTAGGGCCCTCATGTTAAATACTTGTGCCATAAAGGAAGGGCACTATAATATCGGGGCCTCCTATATGAATTACTGAGCTTGGGTTTCACGTACAGTAGTTCATGTAACTCTCACAAGTATGAAAGAGAATGTCCTTTTGCACACATGAGGACACAGGCAGCTCAGCCACTGGCCAGGGTCACATGGTGGTAGTAGGTGGTGCCTGCTCAGAGGCAGGTCTGCAGGCCTCCAAAGCCAGGTTCTTGCCCAGCAGGGCTCAGCCCTCTCCTAGGCCTCAATGCACCTGTCACTTGGGTGGTTGAGGGGGTAGGGTGGCACTGGAACCACAGGGTAGTCTTCCCCTCCTGTGCTGCCCCCATCCACACTGCCGACACCTGTACAGGAGCACAGTGTCCTGGTGCTGCCACACGGTGAGTAAGAGACTTGGTCCCGCTCCCTAGATGAAAGTCCAGAAGCCCACAGGTGGCCCAGGGGTTCCTGCTTATGGGGCAGGCAGACGTGTCCTCCTGGGAGTCTGGTTAGAGAAGGCCTGGCACTTGAGCTGGGTCCTGCAGGGAAGGGTGTGTGTTGGAAGGAGCTCCGTGCTCAGAGCCCCTCGTGGAGCAGGCTCGTGCCCTCTGACGTCACTGACGGCTATTCTTTCGTTCCTCTGAGCAGCGCTTTCCCCGGGCCTCAGCCAGTCATAAGCAGAGCTGGGTCTGAGCCAGGCATGTCAGTTCTGTTCTCCCCACTGTCCTGTGGCTCCAGAGGCGGAGCTGAGAGCCAACATCCGCCCCGAGTCCAGTTGGTTTGTTTTCTGCACTTGGGTAGAGACTGACCACGATGTTCCCTGGACCAGACTTTGGGAACACTGCCTACCCAAGCTCCTCTTTCATCTCTTCTTCTCTTGTTCTCATCCCCTCTGATTGTTGGGTCACCAGCCCTCGATTTGAACTGCCAATGGGAACCACCGAGCAGCCTCCACTGCCCCAGCAGACGCAGCCTCCAACAAAGGTATCGTGTTCTGGCCCTTTCTCGACCCTAGGGCACTGCTGGCCCTGGCAGTGCCCTTGCAATAGAGAACTCAGTGCCTGCGTCAGTGCCTGGTCTGTCACAGTCCCTGCTGGAGACCTGTGAGAGGGCTCAGGAGGAGGCAAGACAGTCATCGTGAGTTCCAGCAGGAAATTCAGGGAGCTGAGCAGTTTGTTATCTGCCTCTGGAAATGGAGGTCTGTCTGCTGGAGCTGAATGCCCACTTGGTTTCTCTGCCCTTGCCTGGCGAGTGCCTGAGCCCACCTTGGAGCCAGAGTGGAAGGCAGCAGGTGCTCCATGTCTCTACCGCTCTTGCTTCTGGTTCAGACCCTTTCCTTTACAAATGGAGAAACTGACACTTCTAGAGGGAGGGCCTTGCCTGAGGTGCTACAGCTGGGCAGGAGCAGATCTGGGAACAAAACCAAGGCTGGCTAGTTCTCTGGCCAGTGCTGTGATCACTCTGTGTGGATGTTCCCAACTTCGGGGAATGCTGGGAACAGAGGGCCGAAGGACCAGCTGGCTCCCGTTTTCTAGACAAGGGGTCCTACAACCCAGCAGTTGGCCGATTCCCCTCAAGCAGGAGGAAAGAGGAAATGCCATGGACAAATGGGAATCAGCAGTCCCCCCCTCCCCCCCATCCTCCATCAAGGGCATCCTGGGTTTGGTTACTGGAGTGGGGGATTGGAAACCTAGAGGAAGGGCGGGCCACTGCATTAGGCAGGGTCTCAACACGCTGAATAAACCCCACCCATGGACCTGGAGCCTTACCTCTTACCTGGCTGGACTTTGAACCTGTTGCCAAAGCCCCACCAGGCCTTCCTCACTGCTAGATGCTGAGTAGCCAGAAGAAATGTCCGCACTTGCTATACTCACCCCTCCCATCCTCAGGAGGTTATGGGGCATCAGAAAGAATTCCTTGTTAGCAAAGTTGGGAATTATTGGGTGCAGGTGCAGCCGTGACAACTTGGGGTTTCTAGCTCAGGGTTCCTGCATTTTTGGAGGCTGGAGCCAGAAGGCACTTGGTTGGGAGGTAGCCTTGCTATCCAGTCCCACCCCAGGAGTCCCCATCCCCCTTGCTCACGTGACTCCCTAGAGGAGGGCCCTCTCAGCCCCTAGACCGCAGTTCAGCATGTCAGCCTCCAACTGTTTTTCTGTGACTGTTGCTCGCCGTGTAGGCTGCTAAACATCTGGCTGAACCAAGCGTTCATCCTGACCTGAAGCTAGAACCTCAGAAACAAAAGTAAGGCCTGCTCATGCCCTCGCCCCACTGCCCCAGAGACCTCCTTGTCTCTTTGGTGTTTTGTTTTCTACTTTTATTTTTCATTTATGTGTGTCTGCATGGTATTTTTCGGGCAGCCGCTCCTGCCATCACCACCAGATGTTTCTATTCTGCCTGCTCTCCTGAGAGGGGCCACCTCAGAAGCCCTCCTTCCTGTTGGTCATGCGGGACTAGTCCCGCCCTCCTTTTTTCTGTCCCCATTGGTAGTTTGCGTGCACGTGTTTTCTGCAGTAAAACCGTGTTGTGTAACTCTTTCCAGCAAAGTAACAATCCGCCATTACAAAGGTCGTCCTCCTTGATCCAGTTAACGAGTCAGAACTCTTCTCCCAATCAGCAGAGAGCCCCGCAGGTCATCGGGGTCATGCAGAGTCAAAACAGCAGTGCAGGCAACCGGGGACCCCGCCCATTGGAGCAGGTTACCTGTTACAAGGTGAGTCTTGGGATAGGGGGTGGGGAGGGGTCTTTACAGTCAGTGCCTGTTCCCTCACTCTCCAAATAGTTAATTTTGAAAAATGAAAAGCCTTTGTGTTTGCTAATTGTAACGGTAAAAAGTGAGCCATTATGGTGGGCTAGAGGCCATCCCACTTTCTGCAGCAGCATACCAAGGCCAGGTGAATGATTAAACACACAATGAATGGAGTGTACATTCAAAAAGGAGGGGGAATCTGTCAGAGGCTCGGAATAAAGTGGACGCATGAATCCAGGGACAAGTGAGCCCTGAAGCCTCTGGTTGTCCTCAGATCCTGCGTGGGCACTCAGGGAAGAGTAAACTTTAAAGCCCCAGTAGGAAACCTGTGTGTGATTCTTGGCTCTTGATGGAAAGGAGGGGAATCCCTTGAGTTTACAGTCACTGGCAAATCCTTCCATGGGTTTGGGCCTGTATGTATGCCCTTGGTGAGGGCTGAAAAGCTGATTTTTCTCACCTAAAACAGCCCAGATGGGCTCCTGGAACCTGGCTCTCCGGTGAATTTATTCTCAACTCAGATCCCACAGAATCCCCACAGCTAGAGTTCCAAAGAATGAGTTCACAATTAAAAATCACAAAATAGAGAAGGGAACAAGTGCCACCAAGTGAATCAGAAACAACGAGTAACAGAACTAGACTAACAAAGACTTCAGATTGGGCATTGTTAGAAGAAATACAAAGTTAGTCCATGTTTTTAAAAATAAAAATTGATGATATAGAAGTATTTAAGATACAAAGTGAATGTTGTCCCCCCCCCCCCCCTTTTCTAAAACGGCCACTTTATTCATTGTATTCTGTTCTCATGTTTTTTGGTTTTGGTACCCCTTTACATTCCAACATCCCTAAGGGGGACCCCAACTTGGAGAACTGCCCTTCTAAACTTTTATTCACAGAAACACAAGGATGGTATGTATTTTAATATAAGTGGGGCTCTAGAATGTACAGAAAAATTGTATACTTTTTTTCTTTACAATATACTATAGATCTGTCAGAAGCTGTAAATTAAGCTTTTCCAGTGACTATAATCATATTTTATTTTACCAGATCTGATAGTAGACTGTCATAATTTTTACAGCTAAAAATAGTGCTAAATCTAATACTTACACATTTATGAGCTCTTGTCTGATGTCAGTAGCATCCATGCCTGCAAATAGGGGACCTGAGTCAAAAGGCATGTATTTAACATGTTCATAGAAAAGCCAGTCCACTGGCACTTCCCATGGCTATCACTCGCTGAGCACCTGTGTGTGCCAGCGCGGCTGAAGAAACAGGCTGCTGCTGCTGCCCTAGCCTGGGAGGGGTTTTTGTTCTCAGGAAGGCCAAAGACACTAACGTTAAAAGTGCACATCGATTCAGGGAAGGCCTGAGTTCTAAGCCTGAGCCATAACAGGTGAGGAAAGTAGAGAGGAATGAGGAGGTGATATCCTGTGCAGAACAGCTTCCAACCAGTCCTCAAGTCCATCTTGCCTCCCTGTAGGACTCTTCAGCAGGGTTTCTGTGAAGCAAACTCTCCTCAGTCCTGGAGCCTCAGAAAGCTGGGGTGAGGACCTGCCAACCTCTTCTTACCAGGGGCACTTGACAGTTAATATTAAAGATGCCTTGTGGGAATCCTGGACTCCTCAGCTGTGGAGGCTGATGGACATGCCAAGTGCCACGAATGGGCCCACACAGTCCCTCCCTCTGGTCATCACATCAACCAAAGGACTAACTGGCAGCTACACAGGCCACTTGTCCACACAGGTCACACATACAGGTAAAGACTTGAAAACATGAGGACAGCAGGCTTGGGAGTGGAGCAGCCAAGTTCTAGGCAGTAGTGACCAATTAGCCCCACACTCCAGGAAGTGCCAAGGAGGCAGGGGTTGGGAGGGCACTGAATGGGTCAGTGCAGAGTGGGTGCCCCTACCACCTCCAGACCCCTTCCTTGTTTGGTAGTTGAGGATGCCATTTGTTTCTTTTCTTAGAATTTTGCTTTTTGGGGAGCAACAAGGTTAAATGAAGTAAAACTAAGGCAGGTACTGGATAATGAGAAGCAGGACAAATCAGGGTTCATGCTAGCTTTTTTGAGACTTTACTGGGTCTGTTCAAGTCTAACCATTTTGTCCCACCTCTGCTCCTGTGACCGAAACCTGTCCCCAGAGAGAGCTTAGGCAGGTGTGCAAGAACTAGGAGGGGAAATCTGGGTGTAGCCCACAGTGTCCATAGCAATGAATCACCCCTGCATTGGGGGAGGAGCTTGGTAGCGTCTCTCCTTGTTCCCTCCCATTGCCAGGCAGTCCCAGAATGTGCCCAACAGGTAGGTGGTCAGCCATGCGGAGGCTTCACTCCTGGACAGATGGAGCTTTGGTGCTGTGGGCTTCTTCCTACCACCTGGCAGCCTTTCTGCGGGCAGGTCCCATGCGCCCTGCTGGCTGAAGCTCACTACTCTGTGCTCTCAGATCACCCTCTGGCTGCAGGGGTCTCTCCATTTGACAAGTTTTGGGCTGCAGTTTCTATACCACCTTATCTTCTGTAGCCTTTCTCTTATTTCTCAATGAAACTGTACCACTGAGAATTTCAGTCCCTGTTCCCAGCCTGGTATTTGATGAGTGCCACCTTATTTGGAAACTGCATTTGAAAATTACGTGTTTTTGTTTCTTTGTCTTCTTTCCTTCCTGCTGTTCCCAGTGTGGTGAAAAAGGACACTACGCCAACAGATGCACCAAAGGGCACTTGGCCTTTCTCAGTGGACAGTGACACGCAGCTGGAGACAGCTCAGAACAGCCCAAAGGGCCCCATTTCGGGGATCACTCTGGGTCATCCTTGGGATTGTGCATTTAACTGTTCAATGCCAGTGTTAGTGCAACTCTGGCTGGAGCTGGTAGGCAAGCACACTGGCGTTTATCAGTCTGAGGGGCAACATCTGTCAGTATCCCTACCATTTTGCTGTAGTCTCTCTTAAAAAGGGAGTATGTGCTCCAGTTCTGTCCCTCAAATCAGCATCATGTGTGTCTAGGCATCACCATCTGTCTGGGACTTTCTGAACACTGCCCTCTGGGGAGAGGAGGAAGTTGTGGGACGAGCTTATGCAAGCAGTTCTGTATGAACGACGGCCCTTCCCCTTGGGCCTCATTAAACACCAGTTCTTGGTGACCCCAGGGACTGGTGGGTCCTTAAAACAGGCTAGGTCATGTCTGCTTCCTCCATGTCCTGCTGAATTCAGAAGCTGTGCCTATCAATGTGATTTGAATGAGGCAGCCCTTCAGGGCAAACTCAAGTGGGCTTGTTGCCTCAGCCTGGTCCTTTTCCAAGGTGGCAATTGAGGAGGGGTGCAGGGCTCTCAAGTGTGAGAGTCTTTTCCTCTAGGCTTAACTTCTTAGGGCACATGCTTAACCTTAACAGTGTTTAAGGTATACCTGAAGCTGAGCTACAGGCCACCCTTTAGAAAGATGACGTGATCCACCTGTGCACCTACCTCCTGCCCTATCAAGCATCTACTATCGATCACTCAGACACCTTTTGGCCTAAGGAGACCACCTTAAGTCTGGAAATGTGAAACCATCACCTGGAACTTGCTGGGCAAGGGGACCTATCCAAGTTCAATTATAAGAACAATTTTTATGAGGTTGATTAAAGCTTGTTTTTTAAGTTGTGTCTCATTGCTTCAGACTCCACACCAAGGAAAGGATCTTGCTATTGGCTGCACTAGCTGCCTGGCACAAAGCTTTGACATTGGTACCTGCTTATCCCCTTTCAGCAAATGACTTCAAAAGTGAAGTGACACTGCTGGTGAAAGGTCTTTTTACTGGCAGGTCTCCATTTCAAATGTTGGATGACATTTATTCAAATTCAGGTCTGAGAAAATGAGCCACAGCATCTCACACCCTTATGCTCCATGTTATATAGGCTCACCATACGCCCCTTAACAAGAAACCAATCTGGCCTTCACATTTTACTGAGGCCTTTGATGAAGGTAAGGAAAAGTGCTGTATATGGGCTCTCAGGGCCTGTGCTTTCCCTCTGTTAGATCATCCCACTAAGTTTCCACCAGGCACATACCCAGGAGTGATACAGAATGATGGTGGGGAAGGCTTTCTTAGGAATACAGGACTTCTGCTTTATACTACAGCAGTCGGGCTGACAAAAAGCCAGAAGTGCTCAGGACACACAAGATGAAGAGCAGGGAAACACTTGAAAGGGTACTGCTAAATAACCCCTAATGAGCTGGGGCAACATCCTAAAGTGGTGTGATTGAAATGGTCTGTCTGCATGATTTAATGCCCGGGGCTGACAGTCCCCCTCTGGGAGTGGTAAGACAATCTTGTCCCACCTTGTGCAAGGGACCTGAAGTGAGGGGAAATGGCTAAACCAGTGAAGCAGCCCAGTACCAGCCACCTTTTATTAGGTACATTACAATATGAAAGGACTCGGAGGCGCTGGGCAAAGGTCATGGTCAGGAATGTGGAGTCCACACTGGGCCCTCTTCAGTGGTACTTCCGTCGTCGCTCATGTTCTAAAGTTAGAAAGTCAAAAGTAAGTTTCTTAAAAGATACAGGGAAAGCACAAGGTGAGAGGAAAAGCATTGGGCTAAAAACCATCCTGAGAATTCCTTTCAGAAAATAACCTAGAACCTGCCTGTCGGGGTCTCAGAATTGCTGACCTGAGGACATGAAGGCATCTCAGGTGCTCATCTCCCTGGCCAGGCTCTTCCTTCCCAGAAGAACCTGTCCAGTCCTTTTAAGCCAGCATCACCCCAGATGCCACAGACGGGGCTGGACACTATCAGAAACAGCCATGAAACCCAGTCACCAATGACATTTTCTGGCATCTCCCACTGGACAAGCTCCTCTTGGATCTCAGAACCAGGAATAACCACACTCTCTACAGCAATGTCCAAACAGACTACCACTCAACTTCCCTCTACATGGGCTGCCAGGAAAATTAAGCCAAATTTTCCATCAACCTTTAGCAGAGCCTGCGGTAGCTTACAGAATGCTTCCTAAGTATTATCTTAACACCAGCTCCATCTTATTTTTCTATGTATTTTCTCTTTGCCACAATTTTTTCACTTAATATCCTAAAAACTATATTCTGGCAAGTCCCTTCAATTCTTCAGCTATCAATAGAATAATGGACTTCTAAATCTGACAGTGAGCCAATGCTACCCTCTCATGGGGAACCCCATTGTAGGCAATTTAACCAGAGACACTTACTTAGTTCCTTATAAGAACGGCAGTAGTTAAAAAACACATATGCTGCCAGCACCATAGAAATCCCAGCAACACCCCCTTTCTTCACATTGATGTACTTGTTGTAATACCTGTAGTAACCTGCAAAGAGAAGAGAAGATCATTACTTTCTATGACTGCTTCATGCAGTGCAAAAGAGAGTCTGGCTTAATTCAGGGGTCCAGTCCTGTTCTGGCTCTTGAAGCCACTGACCCTACATTCTTGGGTTGATCAAGGGAAAAACACAATTGCCCTCCCCCCCGGAGTCCCGGGTCCCATGAGCCAGGAGAAGCTCCAGCTAGTCCCACCTTAATCCGGCCCCTAGCTTTGGGCCCTGATCTTACAGATTTGGTTCAGCCTGTCAGCCTTTGGTCCTACCTCACCCTCACCTCCAGCCCTGGAAAACCTTATCCTAATTCTGACTGAGAATCCAATCCCCAGTAAGGGCCACTCAGAGAGGAAGGCTTCGTGCATTTCTCTTTATTAGGTATTCCCATCAGTAAGGGGACAAAACATATCTGCCTTCTTGGGGTTCATGGCCTAGTAGATAGAAAAAGACTGAAATGACATTGAAGGCCAGTTTATAACAGTGAGGGACACTGAAGGAGCACTGCAGAGAGCTGTGAGCATGAAGTGGACAGTACCTCCATGGAGTCGGGGACTACTGTAACTGTAGGGAAAAGGTATTCTAATCTGAGGGCAAAATTGAGGAAAGGCCTCAGAGCACAGAAAAGATAGCCACAGGGAAGTCAGTATTACGAAGGAAAATACAGAGGGAAGCCCCGAGAAGCTGGAGACATGCACAATGTGGGTCTTCAGTGTTGGAACATGACACGGGTTCCACAGGACTGACGTGACTAGCTGTGCACTTTAAAACGCACAGACATGAAGGACAGACCATTTCAAATATTCATCATGGAAGTTTTGCTTGGAGGAAGATGAGCATGATACTTTATACTATGCTTCACTCATTTTTTTCTTAAAGAAGTCTAATGTGAAAATACTCATAGACATTTCTCTAAGATGAAGGCAATGGTACTGATCCCAAGCAATAGAAAATGTTTTCTTGGCTGAAATATTTCAGAGCCAGTCTTTGACAAGACCAAACATGAAATTCAAAAGCTAACAACTTCTCCCTGTCATCTACATAACTTGCTGGTCTGAGACAAGGCCTTTACCACCCAAATTAATTCAGGAAAAATAAATCTGAAGAACCAGAGATTTGCTTTTGTTTACACATATCCAAAAGGCTCTGACCTCTTTGAAATGCTCCAGCAATGCCTTTAGGAGTGAAATCCCGCATCATTATCCAGCTTGGCAGCTCCCCTAATTTGACTTCCATCAGTCTCTTCTCCTTCAATGGCACTGATTAGGAAAAGCAAGAATACATACTGAAAAATCTCCAGATAATACAAACAGCATCCTTTTATGTCACTCATTTCAACCATTCAATAAAGGGATATTTGATAAAATTATTATAGAGGCTAAGCTGGACATAAGTAATATTATGAATAAATATGTCACACCAAATTCACTATTTTAAGCCAGAGTCCATATAACGGCAGAACTTCTATAGTGACAGATTTATTAATAAACAGGATTTTGAATAATAGCTTGCTAGAAATAATTATGTAAAAAGAGAACTAAGGGCCACAAGGAAGAAAGTACTAGTGGACAGAATAGTAAGATTACTGCAAAACTAATATTTACATATTTTAGTTCATTTAATCTTTGAAACAAGTAGTTGATGCCTTAATTTATGAGGTTGGGGGTGGGGGTGGGAGTGAGGATGAGAGGAGTAACTCAGAAAAGTTGGCCAAAGTTACACAGCATGCAGTGGAGGCAGGATTCGGCCTCAGTTTTGGTCCCCCTACTCCTGAAGCCAGTTTGATTTCTACTACAAGTATCCTAGTAGTATTCATCTGGGACCACAGATGTCAAATGATAGTAAAAACCATTCCAAATGATCCAACAGGCTCCAGATTATATTTCAATGAGAGTCTGAAGATTGGACAGGAAGGGTTTCTATAGTTCCATACTATACTCATCTCTGGGCTTAAGAGTAAAATAGAAAGGGGACTGGGGGGGGGGGGGGTCTATGAGTGTTCAGATGCTCATGAGGGAATGATTTCCCTTCCCCCATGCTTCTCCAGAGGTCAACTTTATTATTTTATTTTTATTTTTTTCTGCAAGGGGACAAGGACAGTGGGTTGCACCTGCCATCCCAGTGAGGTTTTACCTACAGCCCCTTCTCTCCCCAGTGCCCTGGTTGGGACTATCATTTGCAGAGTTATCAGCCCAGTGAGGGGATCCATGTGAGCCCCGACTCCCAACTTATGGACAGACAAATGCAGGGAGCAAACCTCTAGCAGCCCACCAGGCCCAAACTGACCAAGTCCTTCCTGCTCCTGAAAGTATTCTCAGGGCCTTTAGTGTGGGTGCTCATGTGCAAGGTGGCTCCCGATTGCCCACCCAGGGCCCCAGGGAGCTCACACAGCATATGGTTCTTAGCTGGGGATTTGCACACCTGCCCAAGGACTGTTGCTAAGAACTGGCCCAGACCTGTGAACACATTTCCATTCAGGAGACCCTGTGCCAGGCAGTCCCACCCATCTCACTCAGCCCCCAGAACAGCTCCATCACCCAGAGGAAAAGGAAAAGCAAAGTGCTTAGGATCTCGCCCGAGGGCCCCAAATGTGAGCCGAGACACAGGTCAGACTACTGCACACACAGAACACAAATGCATGCTGGCCAGGACTCTGCGCTAGGACTGTCAGGCTGTAAACCATTCTTAGTGCCCACTGTTCTGAGCACCGAGGATAGACATAGCCACTTCCTCTGTGCCCGGATGTCTGTGGTGCCAGCAGATCCAACACCTGCAGGGCAGCCCGAGATCAACTCTAAAAAGCTGCCTTCAGAGCAAGGCGTAAAGAACTCAAGTTCCTTCTCTCTCTTTTTTTTTTGGGGGGGGGGGGGGGGGATTGCAGTGAACTTTATTGATGGTGCAGGACAAAGTAGGGCTCCCTACGCCCCTCGCCTTCTTCAGGGAGTCTGGGATGGAATCGGTGGTCAGGACTCCCCAGCAGCAGAGGGCCTCTCTTCCTCTCGCTGGGGTTGGTGGTCCAGGGGGCTTTTACTCCTTGGAGGCCATGTAGGCCATGTGGACCATGAGGTCCACCGCCCTGTTGCAGTAGCCAAATTCATTGTCATACCAGGAGACGAGCATGACAAAGTGGTTGTTGAGGGCAATGCCAGCCCCAGCATCGAAGGTGGAGGAGTCGGTGTCACTGTTGAAGTCGCAGGAGACAACCTGGTCCTCAGTATAGCCCAGGATGCCCTTGAGGGGGCCCTCTGATGCCTGCTTCACTACCTTCTTGATGTCTTCGTATTTGGCAGCTTTCTCCAGGCGGGGGGTCAGATCCACAACCGACACGTTAGGGGTGGGGACACGGAAGGCCATGCCAGTGAGCTTCCATTCAGCTCAGGGATGACCTTGCCCACAGCCTTGGCAGCGCCAGTAGAAGCGGGATGATGTTCTGGGCAGCCCCTCGGCCATCACGCCACCGCTTCCCAGAGGGGCCATCCACGGTCTTCTGGGTGGCGGTGATGGCGTGGACTGTGGTCATGAGTCCCTCCACGATGCCAAAGTTGTCATGGATGACCTTGGCCAGGGGGGCCAAGCAGTTGGTGGTGCAGGAGGCACTGCTGACAATCTTGAGGGAGTTGTCAGACTTGTCATGGGTCACACCCATCACAAACATGGGGGCATCCGCAGAAGGGGCGGAGATGACGACCCTCTTGGCTCCGCCCTTCAAGTGAGCCCCAGCCTTCACCATGGTAGTGAAGACACCGGTGGACTCAGCACCAGCATCACCCCATTTGATGTTGGCGGGATCTCGCTCCTAGAAGATGGAGATGGACTTTCCATTGATGACAAGCTTCCCATTCTCAGCCTTGACTGTGCCTTTGAACTTGCCATGAGTAAAGTCATATTGGAACATGTAGACCATGTACTTGAGGTCAATGAAGGGGTCATTGATGGCGACAATGTCCACTTTGCCAGAGTTAAAAGCAGCCCTGGTGACCAGGCGCCCAATGCGGCCAAATCCGTTCACTCCAACCTTCACCATCGTGTCTCAGGGCTGTGGCTGGCACCGCGCAGGAGGAGAAGCTATCTGACAAACAGGAGGAGCAGAAAGCCTAAAGTTTCTTCTTAATGGCCAGCCACAGAAGCCAGACTAACTCATTCCAAAGTTTCTTTTCCATTTTGAGGATCCAAGGAAAGATGAATGCTCCCTGAAGACCAGCCTCAAGAGTCCACTGAGGGAATCCCACAAGCTTCCTAACATCTCCCAACTCTTAACAAGGGCAAGGGCTGTCAGGCCATAAAGATAAATGCAAGGATTAATGGCAGCTTCAGATCTGCTACAGGTCGTCTGGAGAACTGGACCCTTGGCATTGATGGACCAGGCGGAGGCTTGTCACAACAGAACAGTGAAGCATGGAGGCATACGCCTATGGCTTGCCTACGTGATGTAAGGGTTGCAGTTTAGGCTACCTGTCCCAAAAAAACTGCCCCAACCTTCCACCTATATTCATCCAACAAATATGGAACACCTACCATATGCCAAGTAGCACACCAAGCACTGTGAATACAGTACTGACTGCAGATGAGAGCCTGGCTCTCAGAAGCCAACACTCTATGGGATAAGACAACCATCTCATATACACCCATCTTCCTGGGCTCACCATACTTGAGTCAAAACCGTTTGTTTCTCATATGCAACATAATTTTTTTCAGTAATGCCTTTGCATTTGCAGTGCCTCTGTTCATCACATAGCTATCTCAACTTAAATATCATCTCCTAAAAGGCCTCTTCCCTGCCCTCTTTATCTCAAATGGCAGCACTTTCTTTCAATATAATCAGTAAGCTAATTTCCTCACTGGTTTATTACAAGGATTAAATGAAAATCTGTATAAAAGCATTTGAAACAGTGCTCAGAATTGTAAACTGTTATTATTACTATTAAAATCTCATTAGGTTTACATGAAATGTTTTTTTTTAAAGGATAAGGGTAGAAGGAAAAGCACATAAACCAAACTTTAGTATATTTTAATGACACAGAGTTTCAGGGATTAATCTCACTCTTTGTTTTTGTTGTTGTTGTTTTACAAACAGAAATCTGTGATTAATTTTTGAAATGTCAGATGGTCTCAAATGAATGTTAAGATATGTTCCAAATCTCTACTGCAGAGTTCAGTATTACAGATGTTAAACTCAACACTGAACAATGTTCTCCAAAAATGACCTACACCTTTCCTGTCACCCTGATTGTGCTATTTTTAGGAAAGTTTAATAAGTACACATCCTACATTCCAGGTTTTATCTTTACTTGAATAGTTAGGCTTTTAGTCCAAGGAATACTATATCACATTTCTTCTTAAATAAGAACATAGTAATACCTTTGTTACACTCCCAAAGCTTCTTGCATGAAGCAAGGAGTACAAATGTCATTCTAAAATCAACTCTGGCTTTAAATATGGCATTGTGGTGGGGAGTGGTAATGCCGATATAGATGGAATTAGAATAGCACAATGTTGCTAACTGCTGACACGGTATAAGTACAAAGTGCTCCTTACATTATTCTGTTTCCTTTTTATTTTAAATCTTCCATAATAAAAGTTAAAAAGTGCTTTCAAAAATAGAAACGTAGAAAGCTACGTTGGGGGAAATATGCCAAAGAATAACTGTTTTAAATAAAAATATTTTTGACAAGTATAAGGCTGGTGGCTAAAAATAAAAAAAAAATAATAAAAAAAAAATCAGGCCACATCTGGGACCTGGGCCCACTGGAGCTATCTTTTTCATATCCACACAAACTAAAAAACACATTCTCAGGACCACATTCAGAAATTGGCATGGTGCCTTAGCACGTTAGAGGAGAAAAAAAGCCAACAATTTAAACTTACTTTCTACATATTATATGTCTGTACTATGAAGACAAGAACATTTCCTTAACCAAAATTAAGAAATGTATAAGCACAGGGAGAAAACTACATTCGATTTTTTAAAAATATATGTTTTTATTGATTTGAGAGAGAAATAGAAATATCAATGATGAGAATTACTGACCAGCAGCTTTCTGCACGCCCCCTACTGGAGAACGAGTCTGCAACCCAGAATGGAACCTGGGACCCTTCAGTCCACAGGCTATTGCTCTATCCGCTGAGCCAAACCAGCTAGAGCAAAATTACATTAGTTTTAAGAACAAGTACAACACCATCACAAAACTCCAAAAGGCAATCAGATTCATTAAAGATAAGTCTACACTTATTCTAAGAATTTCTTTTTTACCCCTAGCTGGTTTGGCTCAGTGGACAGAGCAGTGGTTCTCAACCTTTTTAATGCGGCGACCCTTTAATACAGTTCCTCATGTTGTGGTGACCCCAAACCATAAAATTAGTTTCATTGCTGCTTCATAACTGTAATTTTGCTACTGTTATGAATCGTAATGTAAGTAACTGTGTTTTCCAATGGTCTTAGACAGCAGCAGTTCTCAGCCTGTGGGTCGCAGGGTCGCCTGAGGCCATTGGAAAACACAATGCAAGGTTAGACGCAGATTCGTGTGTTGACTCTGCGCTGAATAGGCTCTCAAAGGTGAAGTGACTACTCAAGGTCACAACTAGTGAGAGGACTGAGCTGGGATTCAAACCTAGGAGTTTGGGGCCTCGTGGTAAACTGAGCTTGAATCACAAGGATGATCTTAGAACTGACTGGCAGGATTTTCGGTGGTATATATGAATGAATCTCTGCACTCATTGTACTGTGCACACTTTTTTTTTTTTAACAGTAGGGCATTCATGTATAAGCCCTAGATCCTCACATTAGCCTTTTGGGTACTGTCCTAGGCACTAAACTTCTCCTGGAGCTTCATTTGAGTTTCAACTTTGGAAACAAGTATCTGCACGTAAGGTTCAAGTGCAAAGCACCTGGGTGGCGGCGGGGACGAGAGCGGCTATTCCTTACGAGGAGAGGAGAGGGAGGGAGTCCTGAGGCGGCGCATTCCCAAGCCCAGAGGCGCATTGCCCTGCTGCCTCGCCTCCCTCTCGCCTTCGCCCTCCCTGCCACAGCCTGGACGTGCGGCAGGAGAGCAGAGAAAGGTCGGACAGCGCAGGAACCCTGCAAAGGGTCCAGGGCGCGTCGGGTGAGGTCGCGGCGAAAGCCCTCAGCAAAGACAGGCGCTCCGCAGCTCCCTCCCCGCCCAGGGCGTCTGTAAGCCCCGGACCGGCTCCAGCTTCCAACCCAACAGGCCCTAACCAGCTCTCTGTCCTTACCAATTGACGCCATCTTGAAGTCCGGGGTGTCCGCTCCGCGGGGCCGCGCAAGGACTGCTGGGTATGGCGCACGCGCCCCGGCGTGGGGTCGTGGAGAGCAGAGGCTCACGGGAAGCAGGTCGGGCTGAGGCTCCGCCGGGGCTGCAAGTGCTCCGCGGAAAGGAGGGCAAAGTCTTTGGAGAGGAAAGCTTCCGGGCCCCCTCATTTGGGGGCGGAGTAGGGAGAGAAGGACCCTGCCTGGCTCTCCATCCTGGGAGGGAATCAGAAAGCCGGAAGTGGAAGGAAAAGAGTATCCTGGCTTTCTTACCATGTCACCTTGAGCAAATCAAGATCCTTCTTCCCAACTGGACTGGATGGGAGATGAGCTCCGATTATTAAGGAATTCCCAGTCACCAGGGAAAGTGTTCACCCAGGTTTAAATTACAAGCAGGTTTGATTCAAGAGAACCCTTTGTGTTCCAGCTCTGGGCTAGAGTTCACATGACCGTGTGTGTGTGTGTGTGTGTGTGTGTGTGTGTGTGTGTGTGTGTGAAGGCTACATTCACCATTGCTGCTGGGCTGGAAAACCAAGACCTTAGGGGTTCACATGACCGTGTGTGTGTATGTGTGTGTGTGTGTGTGTGTGTGTGTGTGTGTGTGTAAAGGCTACATTCACCATTGCTGGTTAAGCAGTTCTGACGTGGGTGTGATTCCATACTCAGAATCTCAGTTTCCTTCTCTGTAAAACAGAGATGTAATGCTTGCTTACTTGGCATCCTTGTGTTAGGAATTAAATGAAACAATGTGTGTGAAAATATGGTAGGCAGTTAGCCATGAGTAGAGAAAGGACCATGGGCCAGGTACAGACGGTCACCAGGTTAGAAAGCCCCAGGTGACAATCTATTGCAGGGTGGGACTTTGCCTCCAGGGTGACTTTTCCTTCCTCCTAGCACAGTGGTCGGCAAACCCAGCCGCTGTTTGACACTACTGAGTTTGCCGACCACTGCCCTAGCACATTGCTGGTTATTCAGTTTGGACTTCCTGACCTTTCCTCCCTAGAGATAACATCTGTGCCTCAGTTGTATTTTTAGCTCCAGGCCCAGATAAGCAACACAACTGAGGTCAGGACTAGCTGCTTTAAATAATGACTCCCTGCCCTGGTGCCAGCCAATCACCCTGAAAAGACACACCTGGAAAACTGCTGAATGTCCTATTGAGATCTTTCCCTGGGACCTCCCCTAAAAAACCACCTTAAAATTCTTAGGCCCAGTGCTCTCTTCCTCCCCAGACCACACCTTGCCTTTCCCTTTCCTTTTCCCCACCCCCTCCCTGCCCCAGGCACATGACTATTCACTTCCTCACTTCCAGGCTACAAGGAGCCTTTTCTCCCCAAGAATTGTCAGTCCATTCCCTCTCTATGTCCATGTCTGTTATATTCACCAGTCTATCCTGTTCAACAGCCTATCAATTCACTTGATTTTTATGTTCATTTGTTGATAGGTGTGTATTTGTTGTTCATAATTTTCATCTTTACCTTTTTCTTCTTCCTCTTCTTAAAGAATATCTTTCAGCATTTCATATAATGTTGGTTTGGTGGTGATGAACTCCTTTAGCTTTTTCTTATCTGCAAAGCACTTCATCTGACCTTCAATTCTGAATGATAGCTTTGCTGGATAGAGTAATCTTGGTTTTAGATTCTTGCTGTTCATCACTTTGAATATATCTTGCCACTCCCGTCTGGCCTGCATAGTTTCTGTTGAGAAATCCGCTGACAGTCGTATGGGTGCTCCCTTATAGGTAACCAACTGTTTCTCTCTTGCTGCTTTTAATATTCTCTCTTTGTCTTTTGCTCTTGGCATTTTAATTATGATGTGCCTCGGTGTGGTCCTCTTAGGGTTCCTATATATTGGGGTTCGGTGCACATCTTGGACTCCTAAGTCAATTTCTTTCACCAGGTGTGGGAAGTTTTCAGTCACTATTTCTTCAAATAGGTTTTCATTGTCTTGCTCTCTCTCTTTTTCTGGCACCCCTATAATTCGGATGTTGGTATGCTTGAGGTTGTCCCAGAGGCCCCTTACACTATCTTCAATTTTTTGGATTCTTTTGGTTTCTTGCTTTTTCAGCTGAGTGGATTTTACCTCTTTGTATTTCAAAATCTTTAACTTGGTTCTTGGGGTGCTCCAGGGCACTTTTAGGTCTTTGTATAATATTTTTTGTTTCAGTCAGTGTATGCTTAATTTCTGGTTGGTCCTTTTTCATATCCTTGAGAGTCTGCTTTATATCCTTGAGGGTTTCTTTCATTTCCTTGTAGGACTCATTCATTTCCACGTTGGTCTTGATCATTTCCACGTTGGTCTTGATCATTTCTTTGCAGCTCTCGTTTATATCCTTGAGGGTGTTGTTCATTTTCTTGTAGGACTCATTCATTTCCTTTGTGGTCTTGCTTATTTCCTTATAAGCCTCGATCTTTTGTTGGAGCCTCTTAAAAAACCCTATAACCATGGTTCTGAATTCCATGTCCAGTCGTTTTTTTTTCCTCCATTTCTTTCACATCTGATTTCTTTCCATGTTGCTGCATGGTGGCTGCTTCCCTGAGTTGGTCAATTAGCTTTGTGTGGTAGACTTCCTACTAGGGACAGTGGCTCAGCCTCCCCAGTTACCTGAGGTGGATATGGGCTGCACAGTCTTGCTGAAGTTAAGCTCAGTTAATCATTGTTAGCACTTGGAGGGTTGACCTCCAGGCCAATTGTCTGTGAAGCTCAGCTGTGCTCAGGTTGGGTGGGCGGAGTCTCTGGGCCAAGCAGACAGCGTTAGCTCTGCCCTATGCGGCCCCAGGGACTTTGTGCCGGGGGCAATGGCCGCCAGCACCACTGAGAGAGAGCCGCTGCGGAGCTCCACCGGCTGCCGGTTGCCGGGGAATTCAGACTCTCCCAAAATGAGTCTGCGTGCGCAATGTCTCACCCAGGGTTGTAAAACAAAGCAGTCTGACGGTTTTCCGAATGAGAGGCAAGTTGCGGTGCGCTCTCTGCGCCGTCATGCAGCCGAGCTGTTTCGCGCAAGCTGCCGTCTCCACAAGCCGAGAGACCCGGCAGCACCCGAGCTTCGGCATGCCCTCCCACTGTCCAGTTTTCACCCCATATGATAGTGGGTTCTCTGGACTTCGCCCAGAGCTGGAGAATCTGTCCAGTGGGACGCCTTTGTCTCCCCGTTCGAGAAAACTGGCCAGTTTTCAGCCACCCGCCCTCTCCGCGGCACGCACTCCAAACCTCTCTCCGTGCGAATCTTTCAACGCTGTTCGCCGCCGCTCCTCCGAGTCACAGTGTCTTATCTTCACTTTTATTTGTGGAATTTTCACTCGGCGAGCTTTCTGGTGATTCTGGAAGGTGTTTTTTTTTTTTTTTTTTTTTTTTTTTTTTGCCTCCACAACTTGTCTCCCTAAGCCTATTCTAGGAATTACTTTTTCTACCTCTTGATTTACCAAATAAATGTCCTCTTACAGTTTGGGTCTTGTCTCTGAATTCTTTCCTAGCCAGAACCCAAGTACTGAGGTTGCTGAACCCAGATTTGGTCTAACCCCAACCTGGTACTGTTCCTGCAGCTTACAACACAAATAAAGGACTGAGAACTGTGTAGGAACTAGACCAGTAAACTGGTAACTTCGCCAGGAAAGTGGCATGGGGAGTTATGAAACTCTTAGCCATTTATTCACTTACCAAACACATACTGATATGTACTGGCTACTGGGACATAGAAATCAGTCAGACATGGTCTCTGAGCTCTACGATCTCTGGTATTGTACAGGAGGTAAATGTGTAGACAGATGTGAGCACAGCAATAGATAGGTGTACAGCAGGGAGCCATGGACTTTTGGAGAGTGATCTCTGGGAGGACTTCATCTGTTCTGGTTTTTGAAAAAAAGTAGTTGTTAAGTGAACAAAGTGTCCAAGGGCACACCAGGCACTAGGAACTGCAAGGCATAAAGGACTAGAGCCATGTGGTAAGTTTGGGACGTTAACGTTTAATGGCTACAGTTATGTTTGGGATGGTGACAATGTTTTGAAAATGGGTAGTGGTGATGGTTGCACAACATTGTGAATGGACTTAATGCCACTGAATTGTACATTTAAAAAGGATTAAAATGGCCCTGGCCCTTGTGGCTCTCTTGCTTGGGCGTTATTCTGTGCACCAAAAGGTTGCTGGTTCCATTGTCAGAACACATGCCTGGGTTGCTGCTTGAGGCAGCCAATCGATGTTATGCTCTTACATCAATGCTTCTTTCTTTCCCTCTCTCTCTCTCTAAAAAACAACAACAAAACAACTTTTTAAATGGTCAAAATGTTAATTTTTGTGTTCTGTAATTTTGTAATCAAAAAAAGAATAAAATATGATGACTATTACAGATGAATCTGGAGAGGCAAGCAGGGATCAGAACACAAAATGTTTTGCATGTTGGGTAAAGAGTTCAGCTTATCAGTTAAGGCAAGTGGGGAGCCAGTGAAGGTTAAGACATGATCAAATGAACATACTTGAACAAAGACCCAAGCTTCTGGGTAGAAAGTAGTATTTAGTGATCACTTAATATAGGTATACTGGTATGCTCACATGTATGGTTACAGACTGGAACCACAACTTGAACAAAAGAGACAAATTCAATCGCAGAGAACTTACTTTGAAGTTGTATTTTGGTTTTCTGAATGTTTGCACTTGGGGAATTCCCCAGGTGTGCGCTAAATGAATAGAAATTTCCCCAAGAGGTACCTGGCTTAGACCCTAAATCAGTGATGGGCAACCTTTTGAGCTTGGTGCGTCAAAATTCGCCAAAAAACCGAGCATTACTCGGGTGGTGTGTCACTTCAAGAAAAAAAAATCCATAACTTCGTGATATTTATAGTTTAAATAACAAAAATGTATAGTTGTAATATATAAGTGTTTTTAATAAACCAAAACTAATTATTTAACTTACCTGCTTAGTGACTTCTTTGTTCATCTGTCAGTCGGTTTCTTTTGTTGGTCTTGATATTATTTAACGTGTATGGGGTGCAGTGAACTAAGATAAGTGAGGGGGAGGGGGAATTCTTTAACCTGTCTATTAGTGACTTTTTTGTTGCTGAATTTCATTGGCTAACCCTTCAATTGAAGGTTGGTATTTTGTACACTTCAAGCCCAAGCAAGCGCTACTAACTTCATCTGTCAGTCTGTTTCTTTTGTTGGTTTTGATATTATTTAAGGCTGAGAATAAGGTCTCACAAAAGTACGTAGAGGGAAAAATTGTGAGTAAAGCCATTGCTATATTTTTCAGGGTGCTAAAAGTATCTGGTAATCGGTTCCAAGCACTCCAAATTTCCTGTTTGTAGTGGCACTCCTCTTGATTCTCCAAGTGGCACCTTTCCAGATTCTCAAACTTTGACTTCAAGTCAACAAACACCTGAGCCCAGATGCTGTCTTGAAATTGCAGATTGCATCTCCAAATCATCAATTTGCATCCATTGGAAACCATTTAATTCCAAACTACTGTAGACTATTATATCAGGATATGTAATTATTTTTATGGTCTGTTCTAGGCTTCTAAATTGATTAAATCTATCACTGAACTGGTCAAGTAATGAGTCTAAAACATGCTGGTACTTTATATGCAAGGGTTCCATTTCATTTTGTACAGCTGCACTGGCCTTCTCAAAATACTTTGTTACTCGAGGAAAATACAAGTTTTAGTTCTACATCTCGCTTGAAAATTTTAAGTTTACTTTCAAAAGCTTTTATGTATTCAAACATAACATCAATACTTTTGCCAAAACCTTGTAACTTTAAGTCCAGTTAATTAATATGAACAGAGAGATCTGTTAAAAAAATATCAGGGTGTTGACCCACTTATCATCATTGAGCTGAGAAAAGTTTCCCAGATCCTTATCCCCAAGAAATACCTTAATTTCTTCAAAGCACTCCACAAAGCGCTCAAGAACTTTGCCTCTGCTCAGCCATGTTACATTATTGTACATCAGCAGTCCACTGTAGGTGGAATCAACCTCCAGTAAAAGTGCAGAGAATTCTTGCTTGTGAAGGGGGAGAGCAGCTATTAAGTTAACTATTTTTGTAACAACTGACATTAAGTCGTTTATGTCGGTGAATTCTGCCTTTGCACATAAAAGCTCCTGATGGATAATACAATGAAAAGGCACAATCGGATGTCCAATAGCTTCTGTAAACAATTTGACAAATCCAACTTTTTTCCCCACCATGTTTGATGCCCCATCTGTTGTCACTGACACAACTTTAGAGATATCAATGCTTAGGTCACGGAATGTTTGTATAACAACCTTACATAATTCACTTCCTGATGTATTTGTTGGCACTGATACTAACTTTATCAACCCCTCTCTCATTGTGAGACCATCAGAATATTGACCAATAATGGCCAACTGAGCATGTGATGTTACATCAGTAGTTTCATCAAGATAGATCGAAAAATTTTTACAATTACTTGTCTCTCTTTAATTGATGTTGTACATTTGTGTTCAGTCTCATTATTCAGTTTTTTATGATATTTCTACTGAGTGGTAACTCAGATATGCTCTTAATGATTGCATCTTTATTCTGCATATTGTGAAATAGAACTGGTGCACATCTGAGGAGAGTTTCTTTAATAAATTCTTCCTCACTGAGTGCTTTTCCATGCTGAGCTATGGAGTGAGCAATGCTCAAACTTGCAGATGTTAAATTTGTAGAGCCTTTTATAAATTTAAGGATGGAATTAGATTGGCTCTTATAAAGGTGTAGCTGCCTGGAAATGTATTCCTTCCTTTCATCCTCACTTTTCTTCAAAAGCTGGGAATGATTAATTTCAAAATGTCTATTTATATTCCACGTTCTGCTTACTACCATTTCAGTACATAGAACGCAAAATGATCTGCCATTTTTTTCTATAATGCCATACATCTCGGTCCATATCTCTTGAAAGGGTCGGCTACTGCTACAACCACTTCCTTTACTTAACCTTGTTTTTTTTTTAATTTTTTGGGTTCTCCATCAGGGGGGCAGTGACAGAAGATAGAATTATAGATATCCTGTTAGCCCTGCAGACAATTAGAGGTTAACTAGCCTAGCTGATCACAAGATGGCACATGTAACTGTCTTTTAGGAAAGGGCAGGGTTAATAAGCAAAAATAGGGATTAATAAGGATGCACAACAGTAATAGTGATGAAATGGAATTTGCACTATGCTGCAAAATGTTGTTCCTTATATAAATTAAGATGGCTGCCGCTATTTCTAATGGGGGGAAATGGAATCCTCGCCTCTCCCCCTCACTTATCTCAGTAATGATGGTCAATTAGAAATCCATGACACCCTGAAACAGTAGATTGGATGATGGTTCTGTGGTTATGTTGTTGCTGGTAATGGCGATCACAGGGCCCCCAAAGATGCTCCCTGCTCCGCCAGCTGGAAGTGAGGTCAAAGATCACCTAACAGCCTAACCGGAAGTCCCAGAACTAGACGTTCTGTGCCAGGGTTCTGTTGTTTTGGCCTACAGACCTCCGGCACAGAGTGTCTACACTGCACTACAGCAAATGTTTCATCCTCGGCTACTGCACCTGGCCGTGCAGTAGCCAAGGATGAAACGTCCTTCTCGGCATGTGGCCCCATACTTCTCTGTATGCGACCGCGTGCGGCCGCACATCATCAAAAATGGCTACACGTCTCAGTGCTGACACACGTGTCATAGGTTCACCATCACAGCCCTAGGTTGTAGGATGGGGCATTTATCTGTTTGTTGTGTCTGTTAATCTTGTTTCCTTTGTCCAACGTAAGTGCCATTTCTGTTTTACTGAAACATGAGTATGTTTGTTTGATATTTTGTTTGCCTGCCTGGGTATAATTATTTGTTCATCTAAGTGTGGAAGTCTGTGAAAAGAAAAAAAAGGAAACATTTGGTTTATTTAAGGCTGAGTGCTCTGACGGATAGCAAACCACCCCGAGTGGCCACTGGGATTCCTTTTTCCCAGGGGTGCTTGCTCTCTGTCAGAGGGGGAATCGGCCCACCAAAATTTCTGTCTATGTTTATTAATTTGATAAAATTGTAAGAATTGAAGTCCGAAGAGATTTAAAGCAGGGACCAAATTCTAAAGTTAACTATTTACAAGAAGGAAGCCGGAGCTGGCAAAAAGCCTGCCCAGAAAACTACATGAATCTTATTTCTGACACCTGCCGTCACCCAGTCTTAATCAGTGATGGAGGAACGGTGTCAGAACTGTTTGTCTCAATTGACCATTGGAGTTTAATATGGTTAATGACTGCAATACATTGTAAAACCTTTATGAGGAAAGGAAAATGTTTTGTGGACTACTTATTCCTTTTTTGTGCATGGCAACTCTTAAGTTACTAGTTTTAAAATCAGTACTTTTTATTAGAAACACTCAAGCAAGTGGGGGGCTTTTCAGAGAGGTCAGGGAGTCTGATTGCAGCATAAGGGTCACCGGTTCCCCCCCACACACACTTTTGGGCAGGAGACAAGTGCTTTTTCCAGTGGGAACAGAGGGGGAAGGACTGCAGCCTTCTTCCTTGGTGGCAGCACCTCCATTAGCCACCTGGGCCCTGAGATTTGCTCCCTGCCTTCGCCCATCTGGTTCCCATCCCCACCAGGAGTAGTTCTGAGTAGTTAGATGCAGCAGCTGTGAGGAGAGAAATTCCCTTTTGACCCCCTGCACCCTAATGAGACCCAATAATCCCCTGTGACTCTTGGACACTTTTCACATGTTCTGTTAGGGCACTTAAAGGCAGCAGCTAGAAATTTCCCCAGTTCCTCTTTTCAGGCTTATCAGAAACTGAGATCTTTATCTGTAGGGAAAATGTGGCAGTTTAGAATTCAAGCAGCTGGAGGTTCCCTCCTCCTTCTGCCTTTGCAATACTGAAGCACTGATTGTTGGACATGTTTAGAAATACTTAATGGAAGGTTTGAAGCATAGTTATGCATTTTTGAAGGACATAGAAAGAAGGTTTGAAGGCTAATTTGAAATTGTTAAGGTTAGTGTATGTGACAAGAAAGGGAACGAAGAAAGGAAAGAAAGGGTCGAAAGCAGTTAGAAACGAATCAGTGTGCTTACTGTGAAGAGCAGGGGCATTGGAAGAGAGAATGTCCTGGCAAGTTAGCTAGGGAAGCAAAAGGAGAGACTCGGACTCCAAGAGTCTTTAACTTGGAGGAAGAGGACTGACAGGGGTGGGGCTCCTTTTCATTTAGCCCCCAGGAGCTCAAGGTAAACTTACAAGTGGAGGGCAGGCCTGTTAGTCTCCTGGTGGACGCCGGGCAGACTATTCAGTCTCAACAGAGCTGATGGGACCCGTAACCTCTAAGGAGACATCAGTCTAGGAAATCACTGAACAAACTGCCTGTTTTCCTTGGACATCAAAAAGGACTGTGGACCTCAGAAGGAATATGGTAACGTGTTCATTTTTGGTCATGCTAGAATGCCTGTACCCCTGACTTGGACACCACCATATCCTTTGAGGGAGACGGAGCACACCTCACCATGGATCCAAGGAACCCAGGTCCAGTTACATCCTCCCCGCCCTGTACATTTAACCTGTCCTCTCTTAGGGAAATATCTCTTGCAGGAAACGAAAGAAGCAGTGCCAGAGGAAGAGCATAAGCCTTCCACCTACTTGAAGAAATTACAGCGTCTTCATCGTATGGTCTGGGCAGAAAACAACCCCCAGGGGTTGGCAAGTCATCAAGTTCCTGAAAGAGACCTGTTGCCTATCTGTCTAAGAGACTAGGCCCCATGGCAGCAGAGTGGCCAGCGTGCCTCTGGGCAGAGGCCACCACAGCATTGCTGGTAAAGGAAACAGATAAGCTGACTTTGGGCCAGGAACTAGCTCTGACAACACCCCATGCTGTGGCGGCCCTCCTTCGAGGTGCTCTGGAGAGATGGATGTCAAACACCAGGATCACCCAGTGCCAAGCTCTTCTCCTGGACCAGCCCCACATCCGGTTCCATAAGGCACTAGCCATCAACCCTGCTGGCCTGCTCCCAGATGATGATCCGGAGGAACCCATTCATGACTGCACGGAGGTAACAGACCTGACAGATGTCCCGCTATCATCACCAGACAAGATACTTTTCATGGATGGGAGCAATTATGTTCAGGATGGGATCTCATATGCAGGGGCAGCAGTAGTCACCCTGGACAACACCATTTGGGCACAGTTTCTGAACAAGGGGACATCAGTACAAAAAGCTAAAGTTTTGGCCTTGATCCATGCCCTTCCATGAGGACAGAGTGCCATCCCCCAAGAAAAAGGGTTACCAACTTTAGCCGGAAAGGACATTAAAAATAAGGAAGAGATTTTAGCCTTATTAGATATCATCTGGCTCCCAAGAGCAGTTGCAATAGTACACTGAAAAGGATATCAGAGAGGGGAGACAATTGAAACCAGAGGAAATAGAGCCACAGACCAAACTGTCAAGGAAGCCGCCTAAAAACCAGTGTCCCTGCTGGACCCCGACCTATGACAGACCCCCTCCTACACCAAACAAGAGGAGGAATTGGCAGAACAGAAGCAAGCCATCAAAGGACCAGATGGTTGGTGGACCAGACTATTGGTTCCAGAGGCTCTAGGTTGGACGTTGGTCTCCCAGTGACACCAGCAGAGACACCAGGCTACCCACCTAGGAGTCACCAAGACTTCTGAACTTCTGCGAGGCAAGTACTATATACCAAGCTTAGATAAGATAATTAAAAGCATAGTCACTAGAAGTACTGTCTGTGCACAGGTAAATGCTAGGCAAGGTAAGAGGATCCCCCTGGGAATTCAGGCCCCAAGGATATCCCCCAGGAGAGCATTGGGAGGTGGATTTTGCAGAGATTAAGCCATCAGCATCAGGGAATGAGTATCTGCTAGTTCTTATAGACACCTTCTTGGGTTGGGTTGAAGCATACCCCACTAGGTTCAGAAACTACCTCTAGAATAGTCAAGAAATTACTCTAGGAGATTATACCTAGATTTGGGCTGCCAATAGTCATAGGATCAGATAACAGCCCCACCTTTGTAGCCAAGGTATCTCAAAGTATAGCTCAAGCCTTAGGCACAAATTGGAAACTCCATTGTGCATACCAGCCACAAAATTCAGGACAGGCATAAGTTTAATTAAATATGTCATAGAAATAGGTGAAAACTGGACCAACCTCCTGCCTTTGCCCCCTTTTTGAGATCATGCATGGTAGACCTCCCCCCATCCATCCCAGGTTCAGGGAGAAACTAAAAGCTGGAATTCATAACCATTACTTGCTCAAGTCCTTAAAAGCTCTGTAGTATACCCAGAAATCCACCTATAAGCTGGTTTGAAACGCACTGCCAGTGCCCACTGTGGACCCTGTACATCCCTTCCAGCTCAGGGACTCGGTGTGGGTAAAGAAGTTTTCTGCCCAAGGACTCACCCCAACCTGAAAGGGACGCTATACTGTTATCCTGAGCATGCCCATGGCTGTTAAAGTAGATGGCGTCCACACCCGGCTACACCACTCACAGCTCCTGTACCAGGAAATGGCCTGGATCCTGGCAACCAGCGGCCTCACCTGTGAGATCCCTAGCTTGGGCTCCACAGCAGGCCAGGAGGAGACTCGATGCCTGCAGGAGGGAACTGGACTTCAGTGGGGACAGTACTAATGGGGACTGTGGGTCTAGGAGCCTTGGTAACCTTAAGAACATTTTTGCTAGCCAGTGAGAAAGTCCAGGACCACGTAGGGCTAGATGTGCTAGGGGATGAGAGAGCAGAAATGGAACAGAGAATGCCCTTAAAAAGTGGCATAAGTAAATAGAAAACTAATTACACCAAGCAGACAATTTAGAAAAATCAATACTGTCAAAACTAATTAAAGTTAAGGAACAGTACAATCCCCAAACTAATAAGGATGAGTCCATGATATGACTCATGCACATAAAACCAGTGGGGAATCAAATATAGTAGCATTCATCTCAGGTAAAACTGCTGGTCCTTCTGTTCTGGCCGCTGTTCACACTTGCTTACTTAAAACAAAAGGATAGTCCTCATTTTCTAGCTTGAGGCCTTGAATCCCTTTGTAGACAAGACCAGAATCATAAAGCAGTGACTCAGTGATGTCAGGAGTTGAGCTGTACTATCTGCTTTTGCAAGATAGGACTAAACTCCCATGTCTAGCAAAATACATAGTTAGAGATAAGGAGCAGGCAAGAGTCAATCATAGTCCGCTGTAACTTCCCTATCCCAGATATGATCCTGAGAGTTGTTCTCAGAATTTAAAACAATGAAAGCTTATAGTTAAGACCCTATGAAAGGACTGCCTGCACCCTGGACGACACGGTTGTGGGTGTGTTTGGTCTCCATGCGTGTGGTGCCCTCGCGACTGTCCTGGCCAGTGCAATAAATCCTTGCCTGCTTATTACCAACTTAACCGCCTCTGTGGTCATTTGCAACTAGTTGTGGAAGTCGCCTCACTACAAGCTGGGTTCTTTTATCTATCTCTTCACTCCTCTACCAGTATTTCAGCACCTTTCCCACAAGTAAATGGCTTGTACTAAAAAAGTGTCAAATATAATCCTTGAGGAGCCATATCCTTTCATTCCCAGTTATTCCAAGCATATTTTTTTTTGTAAAATAAAAATGACTTATCAATTCCAAATTGTATAAAACACATGGGAGAAACCCAGCCAATCAACACAACTGTTGCCATATGGAAAGTTACTTTTATCAAACTGCAAGTTTAAGAATGTACAAATGTCCCTTTTATCAGGTCTATGCTTTTCCATTTTAGTGTTTTTAAAACTCCACACATCCCCATTATTTTTTCTTTTCCATTTCCAAAACAATGAGGGAAGAGGATCCCTCACATCCACAAGTCTCTAACTGTAACGAAGGGATAGTATAAAACTACTTAGAGAATTGTTTTAACCATTGCGTCAGAGCACATGTCCAGTTGCTGGTTCAACCCCCAGTAGGCGGCGTGTAGGAGACAGCAGATTGATGATTCTCATCATTGATGTTTCTCTCTCTCCCTCCCTCTCTCTTAAATCAATAAAAACTTATTTGAAAAAAACAAACGATCTGAAACAAATCTGGCATGTCAAGAATGGATAAATCTGCCCTAACTGGTTTGGCTCAGTTGATAGAGCATCGGCCTGTGGACTCAAGGGTCCCAGGTTCCATTCCGGTTGGTCAAAGGCATGTACCTTGGTTGCAGGCACATCCCCAGTAGGGAGTGTGCAGGAGGCAGCCGATCGATGTTTCTAATTCTCTATCCCTTTCCCTTCCTCTAAAAAATCAATAAAATAAATATTTTTAAAAAGCCAAAAATAGCTCACACACTGATCAGATTTCTACCTGGGAACCTAGCCTTAAATTCTAGAGAACAATCAAAATTATGCTAAAATTACATTAACATTCACTACATACTGCCTTGTTTGTAACAACAAAAATGAGAAATGCCAGAAATTTCCAACAAAAGGAAAATGGATCCATTGTTACATCCATTTGTTGGAATATGATGCAGCCATTGCATAAAGGTTGTAAAAACCATATAAAGTCCTTAATACCTAATGTGAAATACATAAAATAAAAAAACTAATTTTTGTTATACAAAAATATCAGAAAAAAATCAGAAAGAAATACAGTTGATTCTTGAATACAGGTCTGAACTGCAAAGGTCCACTTATACACAATTTTTTTCAATAAATGTACAGGCAGCATTCTGTACCTGCAGGTTTCACATCCATGGATACGATCAATTACAGATGGAAGACAGTATTTTCAACCTGTGGTTGGAAATTTGCAAACATGGAATGCTGATTATATGCATTTTCCTACATCACTTAATATAAGGGATTTGATCATATGAAGATTTTCTTTATATATATATATATATTATTGATTTTTCACAGAGAGGAAGGGAGAGGGATAGAAAGTCAGAAACATCGATGGGAGAGAAACATCGATCAGCTGCCTCTTGCACACCTCCAACTGGGGATGTGCCCGCAGCCAAGGTATATGCCCTTGACCGAAATCGAACCTGGGACCCTTCAGTCCGCAGGCCGACGCTCTATCCACTGAGCCAAACCGGTTCGGCCATATGCAGATTTTCATCTGCAGGGGTCTTGAAGCCAATCCCCACGGATATCAAGGGATGACTAAAATATTGGGGGAAGTCAAAAGTTATACATGGATTTTCTGACTGTGCAGGGTGTAGGTACCTCTAACCCTCACGTAGTTCAATGATTAACTATAAATGACAGTAACCGATCAAGTGTGGGAGTATGGGTCATTTTCTCTCATTTTCCCAAATATCCATTAATGTGCTTATATCCCTTTAAAAACAATGTTCAGAAAGAATTTAGATGCAATATATTACCAGTGTGCAGAACTGGAAAAAGATGGATTTAGGCTCTAATCCAAGTTTTTAGTTGTGCCTAGTTTAACACAATAGGGAAAGAATGGGAAAGAGGAACTCTGCAAAACTGAATTATTTTAAAAGTATAAAACAAAGTGGTTCTTGTATTCACTGAACTGAATGTATGAGGTGTTTTGTATGAGAAAGTACTTGAAATCCTCTCTACCATCTAAGTCGAAAGACAACTGTTAAGTTACTAAAATGAATTCTTGGGGAAGTAATGGAAGTGCGGAAGATTTGGTCCAAGAGCAGCAGAGGTAAGAAGGGTGGAGAGACAAGGACAGACTGTTGTACACTTCTCAGAAGTCTCCTCCACAGATCCATCTGGTGGGGGGGCTCCCAACTAACATGCTTCTCCTTCATAGCAATACTCTATGAACATGTCTTGAGATTTAAGTCAGACTGAATCTATCTTGGTTGTGACGCCCAAGGAAATATGACCCAATTGAAATACACCAAAAGCCAGAGAACACAGTTTCAGGGCAATAATAAAATGAAAGAAAAGAGCTCATGCAGAATCATGTCAAAATGATGGGGTTTTATTTCTGTGGATCCTTTGGTGTCGAATAAGGTGTGGACTCTGTCTAAAGCTTTCCCCACATTCAAGACATTTATAAGGTCTTTCTCCAGTGTGGGTTCTCTGGTGTATAATGAGGGTCGCACTCTGACCGAAGCGTTTCCCACAGACAGAACATTCATAAGGCTTCTCCCCAGTATGGGTTCTCTGATGTTTAGAGAGATCAGAGCACCGTTTGAAGCTTTTCTCACATTCTTCACACGTATAGGGTCTTTCCCCTTTATGGATTCTCTGATGTCTAAAACGGTTGGAAATTCGGCAGGTCTCCCCACATTCAGTGCATTTATAGTGTTTCTCTCCTATGTGGATTCGTTGATGCCGCTTGAGATGTGAGCTCTGTCTGAAGCTGTCCCCACATTTGGGACATGTGTACGGCTTTTCCCCTGTGTGTGTCCTCTGGTGCTTAATCAAGGCAGCACTCTGACTGAAGCTCTTCCCACATTCTTTGCATTCATAGGGTTTCTCCCCAGTATGGATTCTCTGGTGTTTCAAGAGGTCAGAACGCTGTTTGAAACCCTTTTCACAGTTACCACATTTATAAGGTCTTTCTTCGCGGAGCTGCCTCTGGGTCTGAAAAAGGCCTGAAGTGTGGAAATTTCCCACATTGTAAATAGATTTGTGAGGTTTCACCATTTGAAGTTTCACTACATCTAAACTCTGTTTGCACTTGTTGCCACGTTCAGCACCATTAACAGACCTCTCTGCTGTCAGGCCATGCTGACAAAGAACCAAGTTTGAACTTCTGGCACTATTCCCAATTTCATTATTTTTGGAGTCTTCCTCTTCTGTGGGAACATTCTTGAGATCTGAGATGCTGGTGAGTCTTTGCTCCTCGGGAGAATTTTCAAGTTTCAGGAATAAAGGGTTTCTTGAGTGCTTTCCTACCATCTCGTCATGGGTGTCACCACATTTGAACAACAGGGGAGCATTCCCCTGGGACCTTTCTTGTAGCTGCATCTGTGGCTCTACTTCTAGAATTTCTTGCTTTGGAATCAACTCTTTGTTATCTGATCTGGTTTCCAAACCTGAAACATTAAAATACAAATTGCTGACATTTCATCCTATGCAAGAGGGAAATAAATAAGTGCTAGCAAAAAAATAGCCCCACCAATAACCTTTTTAATCTCGATGAAACCACTCCTAAAGTTGAATTTTCTTAGTTAACCTGTCAGATGTGTTTACTTTTTCCTGTACAAACCCCATTTCTTTGCTTTTATACTTGTGCCTATATCCACCAAGCCATCTCTTATCCCCCTGTTCCACTCCACTGTTCTGAGTCACCATATTATGACAGGCAAATTTGGAAAAGTACAGAGAGGTGGTATAGCTTTTATCGTATGGCTGAAGGATGGTTTGACAAAGAGAAATTCTATTCACGATGAGTTACTGCATTAGACATATCAGGCACCGCCAGAGTCTATCCCTCCAGAATTCTTACAGTTTACTCTCCAAGAAGGCCAGACCAGATAAATTCTGGATGAGGGACATCAGGCACAGTTAAAGAACAGGTAACAGGTACCATTAGCATATCAGGACAATCAAGTGAAAACTGACACAATAATTGGTAAAAACCCAATGTACTGTCCTCTCCTCAAGCTTAAACTACTGGCTCCAAAGCTTATCTTTTCCAGGCAGAAAAAAAAATTTTTTAATCCTCTCCTGAAGGTATTTTTTTTTGTTTTTTTTTTGTTTTTAATATATTTTATTAATTTTTCACAGAGAGGAATGGAGAGGGATAGAAAGTCAGAAACATCGATGGGAGAGAAACATCGATCAGCTGCATCCTGCACACCTCCAACTGGGATGTGCCCGTAGCCAAGGTACATGCCCTTGACCAGAATCGAACCTGGGACCTTTCAGTCCGCAGGCCGACGCCCTATCCACTGAGCCAAACTGGTTCGGCTCCTGAAGGTATGTCTATTGATTTTTAGAGAGGAAGGGGGAGAAACATTGATCAGTTGCCTCCCATTATGTGCTCCTACCGGGGATCAAAACTGCAGCCTCTCTGGTGTACAGGAGGATGCTCCGACCAACTGAGCCACCTCGCTGGGGCGAGGGCAGAAATCTTTATGGCAAGAATTTCATCGGCTCATTCCCTGCTGTGTCCCCATCCAGAATAGAACCTAGTTTACTGCAGATACTAAATGAAATAGTTACTGAGTAATCTCTTGTTGAAGTATTTGTTGGAAAATAAAGCTAAGGAGATCTCCTAGAAAGCGAAATAAAAGATAAATAGCCCTGACCAGTTTGGTTCAGTGGATAGAGCTTTGGCCTGTGGACTTAAGGGTCCCGGGTTCGATTCCGGTCAAGGACATGTACCTTGGTTACAGGCAAATCCCCAATGGGGAGCATGCAGGAGGCAGCTGATCGATGTTTCTAACTCTCTATCCCTCCCTCTCCCTTCGTCTCTGTGAAAAATCAATAAAATATATTTTTAAAAAAAATAAAGAAATAGGAAGGGGATCAGGGGTCTTGACAGAATCAGTCCACGAGTTCCAACATCAAATAAAAGAAATCCTAGAAACAACATAGTAAAAATGAGATAAAAATAAGTAGACAGATAAATAAAAAAAATACTATAGAAAGTTTCTCACAACTCAAAGATATGGGTGTCTATATTATAAGGGCCTGCCAACTACTCAGAACAAAGAATGGGGGGAAAAACACCTACCTCATATTAAGCCATATCCATTGTGAAATTTCATAGTAGCAGGAATAAAGGAAAGCTTGTAAAGGCTTCTACATAGGACAAACAGATTGAATGCCAAGAATAAAATGTCACAGTGACATAAGATTTCTCAATAGCAACATGGCAACCTAGCCAGAAAATTCAGTCTTCAAAATTCAAACATATTATTTCTAATATTGAATGCTATATCCAGCCACACTATAGTACAAATATGAGAGGACTAATTATATTCTCTGACATTGGCAAAGTTGCAAGAAAATTTAGCTCTCAAGTATATGTTCTCTGGAACACACTAGAAGAGTTCTCCATAAAATCAAGGGGGTAAAACAAAGGAAGAAAATGGTATGGGAGCCGGGGGGGGGGGGGGGGGAAGAAGGAATTCCCAGGGTGATAGTGAAGGAGAGTCTAGGACAACAGCTGGATAATAGGTCTGGAGAAGAAGCCTATTCACACTGGAGCAGAGGAAGTCTCAGGGGAATCTCTCTAAGAGGATATGAAAATGATGGCATATCTGATATATGTGAACATACTGAAAGGAGTTCCACATTACTTTTTAAAAAAATATATATTTATTGATTTCAGAGAGGAAGGTTGAGAGATAGATAGAAACATCAATGATGAGAGAGAATCATTGGATAGGGAGAACCAAGATGGCAGCATAGGTAAAACACCTATCTTGCCGTCATACTCAGCAATTTTAATACTACAACTTAACGAAAGAACGAACACCTTCCAGAATCACCAGAAAGCTGGCCGAGTGAAAATTCCACAAATAAAAGTGAAAATAAGACACTGTGACTCGGAGGAGCTGCGGCAGACAGCGTTAAAAGATTCTCGCAGAGAGTTTGGAGCATGCGCCAGCGGAGAGGGCGGGCGGCTGAAAACCGGCCAGTTTTCTCGAACGGGGAGACAAAGACGTCCCACTGGACTGATTCTCCAGCTTTGGGTGAAGTCCAGGGAACCCACTATCATACGGGGTGAAAATTGGACAGTGGGAGGGCACGCCGAAGCTCGGGTGCTGCAGGGGTCTCTGAGCTTGTGGAGAAGGCAGCTTGCTCGAACAGCTCAGCTGCGTGACCGCGCAGAGAGCGCTCTGCGACTTGCTATCTCATTCGGGAAACCGTCAGACTGCTTTGTTTTACGACCCTGGGTGAGACATTGGGCGTGCAGACTCATTTGGGGAGTCTGAATTCCCCGGCAGCCGGTGGAGCTCGGCAGCGTTTCTCTCTCAGAGGTGCTGGCAGCCATTGCCCCCGGCACAGAGTCCCTGGGGCCGCATAGGGCGGAGCTAATGCTGTCTGCTTGGCCCAGAGACTCCGCCCATCCAACCTGCGCACAGCTGAGCTTCACAGACAATTGGCCTGGAGGTCAACCCTCCAAGTGCTAACAACGATTAACCTGAGCTTAACTTCAGCAAGACTGTGCAGCCTATATCCACCTCAGGTAACTGGGAAGGCTGAGCCACTGTCCCTAGCAGGAAGTCTACCACACAAAGCTAATTGACCAACTCAGGGAAGCAGCCAACATGCAGAGACATGGAAATAAATCAGATGTGAAAGAAATGGAGGGAAAAAAACGACTGGACATGGAGAGAGAATCATTGACTGGTTGCCTCCTGCACACCCCCTACTGGGTGGGGGGGATTGGGCCCTTGGCCAGAATCGAACCTGGGACCTTTTACCTCGAAAGCCAATGCTCCATCCACTGAGCCAAACTGGCTAGGGCAGGAGTTTTACATTTCTAACAGAAGCTTGTGAGTGAACTAGTATTTAGTAGTTGGAAGAGTAAGCACATGCAAAATGAGGCATTTTCAATTCCAGGGAAAACTGTAAAAGGAAAGTGTAAAAGCTATAGAAGAAAAGTTATTCAATATGTGGGTGACTGTAGATAGTATTTTGTTTTTTAGATTCAATTGTTGATAAATATGTTTTTATTGCCATTTTGTTGTTCACATTTTTAATCTTTTTTTCCTTCTCCTTTATTTATATAATATAGACATTAAATCTACTAGAGCCCCAGTGCACGAATTCGTGCACCAGTGGGGTCCCTCAGCCTGGCCTGCGGGATTGGTCCAAAACCGGCTCTCCAACATCCCCTTAGGGGTCCCAGATTGCAAGAGGGCGCAGGCCAGGCCAAAGGACTCCACTGGTGCATGATCGGGGCCGGGGAGGGATTTGGGAGGGCTCCAGGGCATGTCCGGCCAGTCTGGCTCAGTCCTGATCGGCCAGACCCCAGCAGCAAGCTAACCTATAGGTTGGAGCGTCTGCCCCCTGGTGGTCAGGGCACGTCATGGCGAGCGGTTGAGTGGCCTTAGCATCTCATTAACATATTATACTTTGATTGGTTGAACGGTTGACCAGTCAGCCAGACACTTAGCATATTAGGCTTTTATTATGTAGGATATAACATGTATATTTTTTTAAAAAAGAACCATAAATGATGAGAGATAATCATTGATTGTCTCCTGCACACCTACACTGGGTATCAAGCCCACAACCCAGCATGTGCCCTGACTGGGAATCGAACTGTGACCTCCTGGTTCATAGGTCGACGCTCATCCACGAGCCATGCCTGCTGGGCTCGTCTATTACTAAAAGGAATACTTAGACAATATGTTCAGACATCACGCCATCAGCTGAACACCAAATGTAGACAAGAATATGGAGAAAGAATTCTTACACACTGCTTGTATCCTTCCGGACAGCAAGACGGGCAAATATCCCTAAGTGTATTCTTATCAGAAACTCCTACATATGACCACAGAGAGAAAGATACAAGAATGTTCAGTGTACTGTTGGTACTGGTGAAAAATTGGAAGCCTTAATCTCCATTGACAGGAGAATGGATAAATTAACTTGGGAATATTCTACAACGTATATATGGATGTTAAAATGAATAAACTAGAGCGATATCAACATGGATAAATCTCAAAATGTAGTGTTGGGGAAAAGGCAAGGTGCAATAGACTCATACAGTAATATGTATACCATAAAGACATGTTAAAGTAGTGTGTATATATATATATATTTATAAGATCACATTTATATATTTACATGTTTATATACATGTTTATACACATATAGAGAGGGAAAGAGAGTGTGTGGGTGAGTGTGGCTACATGAATACGTAGAAAGAATATAGAACACACATGGAAATGATAAATACCCCAAGATATTGGTTACCTCTGGAAAAGAAGGAAAGCCAGAAGCTTTCAAGGAAGATACACATATAGCTGTAAGACATTTTTATTAAAAAAAAAAAAAAATGAAGCCAATATGGCTGATATTAAAATCTGATAAACCTGGGTGGCAGATACACAGGTGTCCATTATATTTTTATATTTTTCTGTATATATTTTATTGAAACTGAATTAAAACGAGAAGCCTAATAATACAGAACAGAAAAGTCTTATTTAAGGTCCAAAAGAGAGCCTAGGACTCTCAGCCTGTTTCTGTGAGTGGCAGACCAGCTCAGGGAGCAGACTGAAGCAACCCTTCACACATGACACACAACCAGAAACAAGCAAAGTCACAGCACTTACTTGGTGGGACTGTGTTCTCATAATCCTTCAGCACGCCCTCCCTGTAGAAGTCCCTCTGAACCGGGTCCAGATGCTCCCACTCCTCCCAGGTTATAGGTACATCCTTGACCAATCCCTGAAACAAAAAGAGACCTCCCCTCAGCACCTGCTGTCCCAGGATAGCCTTACCACTAGTCGCAGGACAAGGCTACACTCAGTCAGCAGTACTGAGGAGGAAGCACTGAGAATGAAGAAACACACACTTCTGTTGAGCCTTTACCAGTGAATCTTGTACTGACTGGGTAGTTTCAAAATGACCAAAAACAGAAGCTACCATTCTCTTGCAATCCCCAAAAGCCATTCTGTGGACTGTCTACACTAACTTGGAGTAAAAGCAAAATAATCATTTGAGTTACATCACTATGATTTATCAAAATGGAAATCTGATATAGATTAAAAATGTATAGATAACCAGATCAGTGAGTCCTAAATTCCAATGCTGGCTCTGATAGTTTCCTCATGTGTGAAATGGATACAAATATGTCTTAAGAAGATTAAGGTATCTCATCAACAGCAGATACTCAATAAAACTTCCTTTCCCTTCTTTGACCATGACACAATAAGATGATTATCTAACAAGACGATTTTTTGAAAAGACTTATCTTAAGTTGACTATTTACAGAAGGTAAAGCCACAGTTCTTAGAGGGAAGCTTCTGAAACTGGTGCAGAAAGACTGACTCCAGAGATCTCACACTCAATGTCAGAGAAGGATTTTTAAAAAAACGTTCTACTATGTTTTGACATGTTAATAAAACACTTTCTGGCTGGGAGACTTCCCCTCTGGTGTAAGCCAATTCTTAGAGAGCAAAGGTTCAGTTGAGACAGGTTAATCTAGAGCCCTATCTTCTCTATGGGGCCTGCACAACCAAGGAGGCAAGATTCCTCTGCCTTAATCATCCCAAGGTCAGGGACCAGGCAACTAGGAACCACTGAATAATTTACAGTTGCCTGGAAGATTTAAACTAAGCAATCCTATTGTTTACCCTGCCATGTTCTTCCTTTCCCTCTGAAACCCCAATTTAGATTCTGACCTACCTTTTCCCTAGCTCCTGTCATCTGCCTCCTGACTACTATCTGGTGTCTTTCCCATGAGGTTCTGTGTAGCATCCAGTGCCTCCTGTCTCCAGGACCTGAGTATAGTACATTTTACACCTTCCCTCCTCACCCAGCCTCTCCTCCATCTCTGTGTGAAGAAAAACCACACCCTTGTGTGTCTTCCTTCCTCTTAATACTTCATTACAAACTATTTCACTTCTAACACCAGATGTGTGTTTCCACACGCCAAGCAACTCTCCAACACCAGCTAGCTGTATTCTACAGTTTAACTCAGTTCTGACACTACGTACCTGGAGACAGGTATAGATCCCACGTGAAGAAATCAGTCCTACAAGACTGCCCCCTTCCCAACTTTAGATGCTAACTGTAAGCCTACCACCTGTTTCTGACCAATCAGCTTTAGATCAGAGGTTCCCTTGACCCTCTCTTTGAGTTAAAAATGAATTTCCCGGAGCAGCTTCAGAACTCAGGAAAACAATTTACTTACTAGCCCTAACCGGTTTGGCTCAATGGATAGAGTGCAGACTGAAGGGTCCCAGGTTCCATTCTGGTCAAGGGCATGTACCTTGGTTGCGGGCACATCCCCAGTAAGGAGTGTGCAGGAGGCTGCTGATCGATGTTTCTCTCTCTCTCTATCCCCCTCTCCCTTCCTCTCTGTAAAAAATCAATAAAATATATATTTTTAAAAAACAATTTACTTTCTAGATTACCAGTTAATTATAAAAGGTTTAACTCAGAAACAAGACAGAGGAGATGCATAGGGCAAGATCTGGGAAGTTCCCAAGCCCGGAAGCTTGTCCCCATGGAGTTGGGGTGTATTGCTCTCCCACTAAGTGGATGCACTTACAGTCTGGAATCTTCCTGAATGCCATGCAATTGGAACTTTTATGGAAGCTTCATCACGTAAGTATGATCAATAAGTAACTCCACTTCCAGCCTCTCTCTCCTCTCTGAAGTACTATTATCAATTGTGGGAGGAGGGAGTCGCCAAACCGTTAAAAAGTAAAAAGGGAACCTCCCATTCAAAGTGGTGGGGCATTGCTGTTATAGCATTTTGACATCTTTCTTATCCCAATAATCTAGTTATACAAAAGGGTGTCACACAATGAGTAAGCAACGCTCTCGAGTAGATTTTGTGTTGAGCGGTCTCTAACTCAAGGATCATTTCCTGAATGGACTCGTCACTGTTTCCTACGGAAAGGAAACGTTTTATGCACATTCTAAAGTTCACACAAAATGTAATAAGGAAGAAAAAAACCTTCTGAAACTCATACACCTCCATTCCCCACACTCCCACCACCAGCGCACTGCTCACCTGGAGTCGGGTTCCACCGGGCGTTCTCTGAAGAGCCCGCACTATGGCCGCAGCCTGGTCGCCGCCCGCGGGGTCGTGCTTCCGCACGCGGTCCTGCAGCTCCGGGGGCAGGGCGGTCAGGAACTGCTCCAGCACCAGCAGCTCTAGGATCTGCTCCTTCGTGTGCACCTCAGGCCTCAGCCACCGACGACAGAGCTCCCTGAGCCGGTTCAGCGCCTCTTCGGGTCCGGCCACCTCCTGATAACGGAACTGCCTGAAGCACTGCCGACAGGTTTCGGGATCCAGGCAATCCTCAGGCGGGTCGGACTCCCGGACTCCCAGCGAGTCTTCCTCCACTTTCACTATCAGAAGTCCATCACGCAGGGGCGGCGCGGCGACCCTAGGCCCTGCAGCCACCATCCACGCCCCCACCTCAGCGTCACTGCCTTCACTTGCGGTCAAGCTCGAACTCATCTTTCTTCAGCACGCGCCGACTTTTCCGGAGTTTTGCCTTCAGGTGAGAAGAGAGCAAACCCTGCAAAACCTCACAGAACTCATCGTCCTTCCTGAGGTAGAGGCGCAACCCACCCGGCTCCTGCAGGAGTCCTCCTATCCCCAGCTTTGCCACTTAAGACCGCTCGTCCCGTGACAAAAAAAAAAACACAACAAAAAACACCCGAAAAACAAAACTAGTAACTCGGGCCGGAAGTGCGTCACTGACTCCTTGCGGTACACACCCTCCCGGGCATTTCCGGGACCGCTCTAGGCGCCCTGGAGGACTGGGATGAATCTTGATGGTTTTCCGCCCGCCCACCAGGGACGCTCTTCTTGCATACTTTGCTTTATGGAGATTATAGTCTTTCAGGTTACAGAACTCACCGGTTCTCTTCTTTTAAAACTTGAATGTCATTCTTTAATACACTGTCTGTGAATAAAGTTTTAAAGTTTTGTTTTGGGAAAAGTTAAAGATCCAAATGTACAATGAGTTGTAAAAAACATTCACCCATGTGGTATTTGTTTATACAGGAAAGGTTTGTAGAGTATCTTCTACATGACAGAACATCGTGCTCGACACCACAGATGCAAAACATAGTCCTTGTCCTCAAGTTGCTCACAGTCTCCTGGGATCAGGCTTCTGCGATCCCAGTCGGGGCACAGCGGGCTCGATCCCCAGTGGGGGTGTGCTGGAGGCAGCCGAGCAGTGATACGCTCTCTTCATTGATGTTTCTCTCTCTCTCTCTCTCTCTCTCTCTCTCTCTCTCTCTCTCTCTCTCGTCTCTCTCTCTCTCTCTCTCTCTCTCTCTCTCTCTCTCTCTCTCTCTCTCTCTCTCTCTCTCTTCTCTCTCTCTCTCTCTCTCTCTCTCTCTCTCTCTCTCTCCTCTCTCTCTCTCTCTCTCTCTCTCTCTCTCTCTCTCTCTCTCTCTCTCTCTCTCTCTCTCTCTCCACTTTCTCTGAAATCAATAAAAATATTTAAAAAATAAATTGCTTTGGAGTTGGGTGGGGAAAGAGTGTGGTTCTGTTTTCTTCCCGGCTCCGGAGGCTCCGTGGGCGTGACTGGCTCCTGGGCCACCGCCCCATTTCCCCACCGATTGGCCCACAGCCCCTTTGGGGTGGGGTGTGGGGCGGGCACTTTCCACCCGCTGCGAGGCGAGGGCCTCCGGGTTTCCTAGAGAGGACTCGGAAGTGCTCTCAGGGGTTGGATTTATGACTCCAGCCCGTTGGACAGGGAAAGCTTGGACTTGCTTACTTCCGGCGAGGAAGTGTTGAGAAGTGTCGCCTTCGGTTTTCTCTCCGAAAAGAAACCCATCTCTCCAGCCTTGATTGCGGGAGCTTGGTCGTCCAGGAGAGCTCCCCGAGGCTGGAGTCTTGAGGAAAAGGAATGGGCATTGTCTCCAGACGGGGGCCCTATCCCTAACCTTGACCGGGCCGGTCTCCCGTGTGTACGGGGTCAGGGTCGGTTGCAAGAAATCCAGGTCCAAATCTGCCCTTATTACCCTGCTGCTCTTTGGGACCAATGAAGTCTCCCGTTGGTCTGTCAGGCCCTTCTGACTGGAAAGACAGGACCAGCTTTGATCATTGTAATATTTTCTACCCCTGTTCTGACTTAAGTTTGCCTTAAAGATAGAAGAAGAGACTGCGTCTGGACTAGTTAGTAAGTCCTGTCCTATTAATATTCTTCACCAGTTAAATTATGTTGGTTGGGCCTGGTGTCAGATGTTTTATGGCTCTCATTTATATTTTTTAAATGTCGGAAATATGTTAATATTTTATGGGTGGAGGTACAGCTGATTTGTTCATATTTTAAATGAATTACTCTTTTGAGTGGTCACCTTTAGTATAAATGGCCTCTATGTCACCTCTTTGCTAATAATTTCCAGTATATCAGTGTCTTGCATAATAGTGAACGTGTCCTCCAGAGGATCCCAAAGAGCAGAGAACGTATTTGATCAGTGTAAAACAGCTAACGTGAAGAGACATCCTTCCGAGTTTGGAATGATAATGACAGAATCTGGGGAAGTCATAGACTTGGACCCTCCAGCTGAGACTTCACGAGCGCAAGAAGACCTTCTAATAGTGAAGGTGGAAGAAGAAGACTGCACCTGGATGCGGGAGTACAATCCCCCGGCGCTTGAGACCTTTTACCAGCGCTTCAAGCACTTCCAGTACCATGAGGCATCAGGCCCCCGGGAGGCACTCAGCCAGCTCCGGGTGCTCTGCTGTGAGTGGCTGAGGCCTGAGCTGCACACCAAGGAGCAGATCCTGGAGCTGCTGGTGCTGGAGCAGTTCCTGACCATCCTTCCTGAAGAGTTCCAGACCTGGGTGAGAGAACATCACCCGGAAAATGGAGAAGAGGCTGTGGCTGTGGTAGAAAATATACAGAGGGAACTAGAGGAACGCAGGCAACAGGTGAGTGGAAGAGGAGACGTTAGAGCAATGAGGAAGGACAGGAAGAGAGTTGAGCTGCTGAGCAGGAGGGAGATCCTTAGCACTCTGGTGCTTCGTTTATATTCTTTTGTTCTCCTGGGATTAGGTACACTGTGGAGATTTTCTGCCACTCCAGCAAAGACAAGCAGAATCTAGTGTGCTGACCTGGAGAAGACAATCTGCGATTTAATTTAGTTTTAAAATTACTGTATTTATTTTTTGAGTGACATGATGCCAAATTTAAAAGGTAGTTAAGGTAGTAATAAAAGTAAGTTTCCCTTCCACCCCTAGTTCCTCAGATGCCTAATTCTCACCAGAGGCAAACCATTTACATGATACATGCATGAACTTACAGAGGTATACTATATTCTGTATATATGGACATATATGTATATGACATATTTAAAACACAGATGTTTTAAAATCACTGTGTATTTCTGCCTCTTGCTTTTTTCCTATAGCTTGGTTTGTTTCATGTCAGTGCAATAGAGGGACCTCACTCTGAAACTGCTTTATATTCCATTGTATGGAGATACCATAATTGAACTATTGAGGGCTATTTAAGTTGTTCCTTTAGATTGTTTCTGAATTCTTACTACAAACAACTTTGCTGCATGAGTATCTTTGCATACATCATTAATTATAGAATGAATGCTAAGTCCACTTGTTGGCTCAGAAGTCATGAATTTGTAATTTTGACAGCTATTGATGGATTGCCCTACATAGAGGTTATACCAATTTATATTCCCAACAGCAATGTGTGAGAGAATTTTTTTTGCTTACAGTCTGATAACACAATATTATCTTATCCAACTTTTTTGATTTTTGCCAATGTGAAATATACATATTCCAGTTCTGTGCAGCTTTTTTTTTTTTTTAAACATATTTTATTGATTTTTTTTTACAGAGCAGAAGGGAGAGGGATAGAAAGTCAGAAACATCGATCAGCTGCCTCTTGCACGCCCCCCACTGGGGATGTGCCCGCAGCCAACGTACATGCCCCCGACCGGAATCGAACCCGGGACCCTTCAGTCCGCAGTCCGACGCTCTATCCACTGAGCCAAACCGTTTTCGGCCAGTTCTGTGCAGCTTTAATGCTTTTCTCTAATGGGTTAGTTTGACCACAATACTTATTTCAAAGGGCTATGCATATGCCCTTTTATTGAAAATTATCTGTTTATATTATTTACCTATTAGGAAAAGTAAGGACTGTGTCTGTAATTGAATTTTAAGTGCTTTTTCCCCAGATTATTGCTTGTTTTTGCTTATGGAGATTTTTGCTTTGCAGGGTGTTTTAACTTTTATGCAATCAACTTAGATCTTTTACGTTGTTTTTAGGGCTTTGTGCCATACTTAGAAAGGCCTTCTCAACTACAATATTATGAGAAATGTTTCTCATAGTTCTATCTAAAATTTTTTTTACACTTTTACGCGTTTTACACTTTATATCTGGAATTCATTTTGATTTAGGGTGTTTGGTATGGTTAAAACTTTATTTTTTTCCAGATATCTACCACGTTGCCCCAGCAACTTGTAATCCACCTTTCCTCTTTCTGATTACAATGCCTCTATATTTACATACCAAATTTCTGCATGTATTAGGCTCCTTTTGTGGTCTATTCTATTTTACTGATGTCACTATGAGTTCATATATTAGTATTTCAATTATTTGAGCTTTATGAAATGCTTTGATATATGATAGGGCTACCCTTCCTTCTTCCAAATTACCTATATATATGTAAAAGTTTAAGTGACCAAACAACCAAACAACTGGTCGACTGGTTGCTATGATGCACACTGACCACCAGGGGACAGACGCTCAACACACAGGATTGGGCTTCCTCCTGTCTGGATTGGGCCTGTGGGGACTGGGCTGGAACTGGCTATCCAACATCCTCTGAGGAGATTCCAGATGAAGAGGAAGTGTAGGCCAGAACAAGGGACCCCACCAGTGCATGAATCTGTGCACCAGGCCTCTAGTGTTTTAATATTTTCTCATTTTCCTTATGATCTTTAGAATTATTTATTCAATTTTTAATACTCCCCAAATCCTGCTGGTATTGCATGAAATAATACATTAATCTAGGGAGAATCAATATCTTTATGTTGTTAACATCTTGTACTTTCTTACTCATTTATAATTTGACCTTCTTTAAAAAATATATTTTATTGATTTTTTACAGAGCGGAAGGGAGAGGGATAGAAAGTCAGAAACATCGATGAGAGAGAGACATCGACCAGCTGCCTCTTGCACGCCCCCTACTGGGGATGTGCCCGCAGCCAAGGTACATGCCCTTGCCGGAATCGAACCGGGGACCCTTCAGTCCACAGTCCGACGCTCTATCCACTGAGCCAAACCGGTCTCGGCTAATTTGACCTTCTATCTTCCTCTTGTAGCTAGACTCACACAGTCTTAAACTTTAATTCTCTTTTTATAGCAAAGAAACAAAAGATTATAGGTCTACAAAGGTTGAAACTAGTTAGAGAGTTTCCCTCATTTTCCAGAGCTATTGCACTTCATTGTAAGGTACCAGTTCCTTATTTTTACCTCTTGGTAAGGGGTACTTCAACATCCCAGAATATCCTCAGGCTCTTCAGCTGGCTTAGCTCACCCCACGGGACAAGTGGGCAGCAGAGAGAGTTACTCTTGACCTGAAGCCAGACCCTGTTGCTCTCCTGAATGATTGTTGTACAGATGGGGATGTTTGAACCTTTCTGTTGCTGCTTTCAGGGCATAAAGGTTCATGTTGACATCTAGTTGATACTTTTTAAAACCTAATTTGGGCCTAGCTTGTGTGGCTCAGTGGTTGAACCCTGATCAGGACACATGATCCCCAGTGTGGGGCATGCAGGAGGCAGCCAATCTGACTCTCTCATCATTGATGTTTCTGTCTCTTCCTTTCTCTTCCTCTCTGAAATCAATAAAAAAATATTAAAAGAAAACTAATTTAGGACATAAATGGACAAACTATTTTCTCTTTAGTAATATTCAAAAGCGTAATTTAAAACAAAAAGCATTTTTTAATACAGGATTTACAGCATATATTACACATTTGCCTCTTTGGGTATGATATGCAGCCCATTTTTGGAAGGGATACAGAGAAGAATAATTTCTTAGTGGTAGTTGGGATTTGAGGCCCAGATAGGTATTTCCCACCGGGCTCCACAGCATACTTTGCCTTTCTCTCTGTCTCCTGTATCCCTGACATTTTTTCTCAACTTTATCTCTAGGCAGTTCTTGTCTCTGCAGATCTTTCTCTAGGCTTTATCCTTCTCTTTTCTCAGTTTCTCTGTCCGAGTTTCCAGACATCAAGGGCTGTTTTGGTTCTTTGTTGCCCACAGTGACCTTTGACACACTTGACATCATCTTAACTCTGTTCTGAGTGGGTCAACCAGGACACAAACTTTCACACAGAATATTTGCCACAACTGTTTTGCAACTGCCTCTTAATGTAACTTTGTGCCACATTTTTCCAGTACTAGGAGGGTTAAAATCAAAAGTGTTTTTGAAACCATAAGGGAGTGGAAATGGGGATGGTGATTCTATCTCAATGCAGGATCTTATTACCTGCTGGGTTGCTGCTAAGCTAGTACCTTCCAGAATAGACAGATTCTGGAGACAGGCTGTGGCAGAGTAATTGTATGTACCCTAAGGTTGAGCAAGAGCCAAGAACAGAAAGATTGAGGTCTGTTGCACACTGAACATGAACTAGCTTCATTCTTGGGGTGGGCTGCTGGAGAACCACGTGTGACTTTCTGAGCCCTATAATTGACCTTTCCAAACTCCTTTCTCACCTCTCTCCCTCTTTACTAAACTTGACCCACTTTGGCCTTCCTAAGATACCCTCTTTCTGCCTGAGAGTCTTTGCTTATATTGTTCTCTCTGCCTGCAATACTTCTTACTTTCTCCTGGCTGGCTTCTTTCATCCTTTAGGTGTTTACTTAAGTGACACTTCCTCAGAAAAGCCTTGATGGCTACCCAATCTGAAATAGATCTCATGCCCAGCTGGTGTGGTTCACTGGTTGAGTGTCAGCCGCTGAACCAAGAGGTCACCGGTTTGATTCCCTGTCAGGACACATGCCCTGGTTGTGGGCTCCATCCCCAGTAGGGATCGTTCAGGAGGCAGCCAATCCATCAATGTTTCTAGCTCTTCTCCCTCTCCCTTCCTCTCTCAAATCAATAAAAACATATCTTAAAAAATGAAGTAGATCTCGTCTGATCTGTCCCATTGTACTTCCTTCTCCTTTCTTTTCTTTTTTTTTTTTTAATATATTTTTTTATTGATTTTTTACAGAACGGAAGGGAGAGGGATAGAAAATCAGAAACATCGATGAGAGAGAGACATCGATCAGCTGCCTCTTGCACGCCCCCTACTGGGGATGTGCCCGCAGCCAAGGTACATGCCCTTGCCGGAATCGAACCCGGGACCTTTCAGTCCGCAGTCCAACGCTCTATCCACTGAGCCAAACCGGTCTTGGTCTTCCTTCTCCTTTCTAACATATAACATAGTCTGTAATTATCTCCTAGTATTTATTTATGTGTTGAAATGTTTAATGGAGGTCTTCATCAACTAGATATAAACTATGTATAATCATTGCCTGATTTATTATAGACCTAGCACATTAAATATTTAGTATAGGAACAAATGAAAGAATAACGTGAATCTACCGGATTCTTTAATAGCCTTCTCATTAATGTACTGATTGGTGTGGTTGTGGTTGTTAGATTGTGGCATGTCCGGAAGGCCTTTCCCAGAAGGTGGTGCCATCAGGAGCTATGCAGGAGCCCTTCCGTCACCAGCTTCTGTCTCTGGACCCCCAGCCTGAACAAGAGCCACAGAAGCCTCATCTGGAGGAAAATGGTGAGGATGTATGATCTGGTGGAATAGATTTGGCCAGAGAGTGGGCGCCCTGACCATGTGGGTAAGCAGTGTTATAAGAAAGAGACTTCGGGCTAGGGAGCTTCTGTAATCAGTGGGATTTGGAGGTTGGCAGGGTATGGGGACCTGGAATTGAGTCCCTGGTATTAAGAGAGGTCAGGTAGCCTCGCTGGCGTGGCTCAGTGGTTGAGCATTGACCTATGAACCAGGAGGTCATGGTTTGATTCCCGGTCGGGGCACATGCCAGGTCATGGGCTTGATCCACAATGTGGGGCATGCAGGAGACAGCCGATAGATGATTCTCTTTCATCATTGACGTTTCTATCTCTTCCTCAGCCTTCCTCTCAGAAATCAATAAAAATATATTAAAAAGAAAGACAGGTCAGCTTATAGGATGGCTAGGAACTGTACCACAGTGCTATTCAAAAGCTATAATGCAGATGATGAGAACTTCCTAGGTACCGTTAAGAGATTTACAGCTCTACTTCATAGATTTTGTTAGCTTACGTAGAAAAAAGTTTCCAGCTCCTAATTGCTTTCATTTTTAAAAAATTCTTTATTGAATTTTGCTTTCATTCTTATTTCAAGCAGTGCTTCACCATGACCTTTAGAGCATTTGTTTTCTCTTTTATTAATCTGTATTATATATATCAAAGAAGAAAAGTGAATAGTTTATCTTATTTATGATGATATATGTCCACAAGTCTGTAATCTCTAATCAGAAACTTATGCCATCAGATATATTTTAGAATTCAGAATTTTTCAGATTTAGTAAGATAATGTGATTTACACACCACATATTACACTACCAACAGAATTTGATATGGTTCCCCATAATCACACACACTCATATTTCAGGAGTGAAATGTATGTATATTTTCAGCAGTGGATTAAATAAATTGATTAGCTTCACATATGTTCTGATTAGGTTTTGTTGTCAAATTAGTTCAATGCCTAACATCATGAAAAAGAAAAAAAAAGACCATTTTTGGTATGTAGAGCTTTGGGATTTCAGAATTATGGATTAGAAATTGTGAACTTGTATTTCCTGTTTGGCCCCAGGCTTTGTTCTAGGTTCCCCTTAGTGGTCAGGCCTTTCACTTGACATGTCCTATGTCTCTAATCTTTTCCAGCTTTCCTTTCACTGTGGTAATAATAATAAAAGCACAGCAGCAGCAGCTATTATGTCTGTTGTGTTTACTATGTGTCAGGACCTGTTCTAAGCTTTACTTGTAGGAATTCATTTAACCTTCAATGTACCAAGAAAAATAATCTTCACTTACCATTTGGGGCCAACGGATCCTTTTTCTCTTTTTATGCTTAAGTCACTTTATGCATAATAACAGAAGAATCAAAGGATAAAAACAATTTTTAAAAATATATTTTTATTGATTTCAGAGAGGAAGGGAGAGGGAGAGAAAGATAGAAACATCAATGATAAGAGAGAATCATCAATCTCTTGCATGTCCTCCACTGGGGATCAAGCCCACAACGCAAACAAGTGCCCTGACTGGAAGTCAAACTGTGGTTTCCTGGTTCATAGGTCAACGCTCAAGCACTGCCTGGTTCATAGGTCAATGCTCAAGCACTGCCTGGTTCATAGGTCAATGCTCAAGCACTGCCTGGTTCATAGGTCAATGCTCAAGCACTGCCTGGTTCATAGGTCAATGCTCAAGCACTGCCTGGTTCATAGGTCAATGCTTAAGCACTGCCTGGTTCATAGGTCAAAGCTCAAGCACTGCCTGGTTCATAGGTCAATGCTCAAGCACTGCCTGGTTCATAGGTCAATGCTCAAGCACTGCCTGGTTCATAGGTCAATGCTCAAGCACTGCCTGGTTCATAGGTCAATGCTCAAGCACTGCCTGGTTCATAGGTCAATGCTCAAGCACTGCCTGGTTCATAGGTCAATGCTCAAGCACTGCCTGGTTCATAGGTCAACGCTCAAGCACTGCCTGGTTCATAGGTCAATGCTCAAGCACTGCCTGGTTCATAGGTCAACGCTCAAGCACTGCCTGGTTCATAGGTCAACGCTCAAGCACTGCCTGGTTCATAGGTCAACGCTCAAGCACTGCCTGGTTCATAGGTCAACGCTCAAGCACTGCCTGGTTCATAGGTCAATGCTTAAGCACTGCCTGGTTCATAGGTCAATGCTCAAGCACTGCCTGGTTCATAGGTCAATGCTTAAGCACTGCCTGGTTCATAGGTCAATGCTCAAGCACTGCCTGGTTCATAGGTCAATGCTTAAGCACTGCCTGGTTCATAGGTCAATGCTCAAGCACTGCCTGGTTCGTCAACGCTCAAGCACTGCCTGGTTCATAGGTCAATGCTTAAGCACTGCCTGGTTCATAGGTCAATGCTCAAGCACTGCCTGGTTCATAGGTCAATGCTCAAGCACTGCCTGGTTCATAGGTCAATGCTCAAGCACTGACTGGTTCATAGGTCAATGCTCAAGCACTGCCTGGTTCATAGGTCAATGCTCAAGCACTGCCTGGTTCATAGGTCAATGCTCAAGCACTGCCTGGTTCATAGGTCAATGCTCAAGCACTGCCTGGTTCATAGGTCAATGCTTAAGCACTGAGCCACATTGGCGGGGTGATGAGAACAATTTTTAAAGAAGTTTTAATAAGAATTAAACTTCTTTGTATCAAGTGCATTTTGATAATTAAAACATTATAAAAAGAACTAAAGAGTACTGTTATATAGTACTATCTCTTTTTTAAAAAAATACATACTTTATTGATTTTTTACAGAGAGGAAGGGAGAGAGATAGAGAATCAGAAACATCGATGGGAGAGAAACATCAATCAGCTGTCTCTTGCACGCCCCCTACTGGGGATGTGCCTGCAGCCAAGGTACATGCCCTTGACCGGACTCGAATCTGGGATCAGTCCACAGGCTGACGCTCTATCCACTGAGCCAAACCAGTTTTGGCTTTTTTTTTTTCTTTTTTAGTACTATCTCTTCAGCAAAATCAAAAACTGTCTTTTTAGCAAAATAGGATAGTCTAGAATCTTGTTGCAAAATATTGCATGATGAAATCCTTCCTGTTGCATGGCTCACTGGATAAGATGGGTCATATTTCTTTTATGAAATTAAACATGTACCATTTAATATTGATTTTTGAGTTTGAGAAAGGTCACCAGGATATTATCATTTGTAGACTCATTCTAAGATTTCCTTTGTATTTTCAGTTTTATCATTATCACTAGAGCCCCAGTGCACAATACTTGTGCACTGGGGGTTGGTCCCTCAGCCCAGTCTGCCCCCTCTCCGTCCAGGAGCCCTCAGAACTTCTGAATTCTCAACTATTTTCAATGAAAGTAAAAAGCAGGTGTCAACAGTCTTACGCTTTCTGGAAGATGATGCGAAACTCTGCAATATGTTTAATACTTTGGGAATAGTGAATAATGATGTTTTTCACTGTTGCATGATCCTAAATATTTTTTTTATTCTCTCATTTCTTATTATTTTAGTTTTCTATGCTCTCGTTGGAAATAGTTAATGAATAATGATTAGTAAGAATGAAGTAATTCCTGGGATGATGAAATAGAAAAATGTTTCATGAATCAGGAAAAATAACATCAGTCAGATCCCAAAATATTTTCTAAATTTATAAAAGTGTCCAGTGGATCCATATAGAAATTATAAGATAGGATGAGTTTTATTCTATTTTTTAAAATATAAAATGAATTTTCTTTCTGTTCTTCAGAAGATCTCTAAAGGAATAAAAGTCATAAAGTTCCAGTCTTTAAAAATAGTTAAAACTGTTCAACATGGAAACCCAAAATTGTGTAATAGGCCTAGTACTCAGTGGAATGAGTAGGTGTTGCTGTTATCCTCATGTTAGAAATTAAGAAATTAAGCGCCCGAAGCCAGGGAAGCCTCAGACTGGGGCGCAGTTGGCCTGGATGGACGTCTGTCCCCCAGGAGACCTACTGCCTGCAGTTCTCCCCGTGAGCGCCGGGATCGAGGGTGGCACGTGTGCGGCCTTGGCCTGTGGCAGTGTTGGGGTGCGTGTGCTGCGGTCGGCCGCTTTGTGACAGGTGCAGAATCGGGTAGCTGGCAGGAGTGTAGCTGCGAAGAACATCATGAGATCCGTGTTTTTACAGAGACGCTTGTCCTGGTGACGGAAGGTGTGGATTCTGGTTTCAGAATCCAGCCACACACTTCCAGTCTCTGCCAGCAGGGGGACACAGCGAGCGCAGAGGGAGAGGATGGTGGGCTGGGAGCGGTCTGGTCCCCACCTTGGTAGATGGCAAACAGCAGCTCTGCTTCTGCGGAGTGTTTCTTTGGCGTATAAATCTCTGGTGATGGGACCCGGGCTTCGCGTTCTGTGGTGATGACAGGATGGGGGCCCTGCGTGTGCCCCACCCTCCCACTGTGCTCTGAGGCTCCTCCCAGCATCGCCCGTCACCGCTGCCTGGAGCCCCCACTCGAGGTTCTCGTAGCGCGTGTGGCTTCTTGTGGCTGTCTGCACTTTAGTCTCCGTGCAAGTGTTTCCTTCCACTGATTAAAAAACAATGTCTTACAAACCGCGTTCCTGCCTTTCATTCGAGACTTGAGCTCACCACACTATGTGTTCGTTCTGTTTGTAAGAGAAAACTCGGTGAATACCGTTATGTCTGACTTAGGGGATATTTTAAGGCTATATGAGTGGGGTGCTCTTCCTAGAATTGCCTTTTTAAATGCTGGCAGAGGAAACGGGTCTTTTGAAAGCTTACACCGTCCAAGCCACGCGGAGCCTGAGCTGCAGCGAGGCTCCCACCAGCGTCACTGCGGTCACGGCGAGTGGAGCCCCGGCCTGCCGCCCCGCCTCCGCCCCAGCCCCCCACGACGATGACGACGGGCAGTTCTGATCGCCGTGCGCAGGAAGCCCGTTCTGCAGGAGGCTCCTTTCCGAGGCTGTGGGGTGCGAGGGCCAGCCCTTCCCAGTGGCACCCCCGAGCCCGCACTGCAACCCCTGTCCTGGTGACGGAGGCGTAGATGTCACCATTTAGGGAACCGGAAAGGAATTCCCAACTCCGTGTAGACCGGGTAGTGAGTGTTTTGAATGTTCTAACCTTCTAGCTGTGCACCTGCCAGTCTAGAGTTGCAGTTGGCATTTCGATCACTGATTGCAAAACTGGCCCAGCAGGACGGAGCTATTGACTGGGAACCTGGGCGACGCTGCCCTGGGCCTTCCCGGCAAGGAGCTCGGATCCGGAGGCTTCTGGGGGGTGTGGTCAGCCCGGGAGCGAAGCACAGACCCGGGTCCGGCTGTGAGGGGACGAGCTCTGTGAGATTCAGACAGCGGCTGCGTGGGCCCCGCGCTGACCAGCCCTGCCCGCTGGGAGAGTGGGCACGTGTCTGTAATGTGAAATCAGCTCACCATTGTAGAGGCCTGTCTCTGCTGCTCCTGTGGACTTATGGTTCTCCACAAATAAATATTTTCATGCAAAAAAAAAAAAAAAGAAATTAAGGCCTAAAAAGGTTAAGTAATTTGTTCAAGGTCACAAAGCTATTAAGTGACAGAGGTCATATTTTAACCTTTTTATTCTACACTTTTACCCCATTCTGAGCTATCCTGCCTTTTCTTTAACCACCAGGCCCTCTCAAGTACAGAATCAAATCCTCCTTAAATCATGTCATCTTCCCTTTACTTGCAGAGTCGCATCAGATCATGCTACTTTTTTCTTCTCTTCCCAGGTGCTGCTTCTCTTCTCTGTCCTGTTAGCCAGTTTCTTTATTCCAACAAAATTACTGTTACTTTTTTATATATATATACACTGGGGGAGGCTGCATTCCTTTGATAGCACTAAAGGCTGGTTTTCTACCCCTGAGACTAATTTGAGCTTGAGAGAAGCAAATTTATTTATTTAAAAGTTAAAGAAGCAGTGAGTTTCACAGGAACTTCAAAAAATAAGTGGACTTATTTAGAATGGAATTTCTATAATAATTCCGATTATAATTGGACTTTATTTCAAGTCTCATCTTTTGACTCGTTAGCCACACTCCTGGCTTCAGACTCTGTTTTTGTCTTTCATCAATATTCATTATCTCCTTTTTGTGTCATTGCTCATTGCTTTCTAGTCCTCAGACACAAACTGCATATACATAGACATCTCCAGGACTGAGGGAAACCATAGCAAGGTCTAAACTGTCAGGTTGTTTAAGTTGGGGCTCACATAGATTGAGATCTGGATGAATCCTAAAAAAAAAAAAAAAAAAGCAGAAGTGAGCAGAGGGTCAAATAGTCACCAGCTTGTAGATATCAGACCCTTCAGGCGTTACACATGTTATTCACTCCACCTTCAAAGCACCCTTATCCTCCACCCCTATTTCCTGTGGAAAGGCTTTCCTGAAGCTTTCACCTGCCACTCTCTACTCGGCGTTGCTACATGGTGAACTACAAGTATATTATTGCTCCTTTACCCTATTCTGGAAGTAAGTAAGGTTTCCATGTCTACACCACCCTGAAGTTTTGGAAGGCAAGGACTGTTTTATCTGCCTATTATAACACACAGAGTAGGCTTAATAATACATACTAACTGCTTGACTGTAAACCAACCACGGTAATTTCTTGAAGAGAGAGCATGTGGACTAATGCCTCCCTAATCGTAAAGTGTAGTCCAAGGAGCAGCACCACCAACGTGACTAGGAAGTTTGTTAGAAATGCAAAATGTGGAGCCCGCACCTGCTAAGCCAGAATCTGCTCTATGCTTAGACCCCCGGGGGATTTGTTTGCTCCTTAAAGCTTCAGAAGCCCTGGGGCTCTAGGAAGTGCTTGAGGTCTGAAGCTGTGAGACTGGTTATCCTTTGAAATGATTAGGTTCCGTCTTGGCAGAGTAGAATGGCAGTTTGAAGTCAGCAGCAGGGATTAGCCTGACCAAAGCAGAGAGTCTAGTTTTTTGGGTGGAAGGATGAATGTAGGGTAGGCGTGGGAGAGGCTGCAATGTTGAGGGTCTCGAGAGCCAAGCAGAAGAATTTGGTTTTGATGTGGCAGGGCACCATTGTAGATTCTTGACCAAAAGTGGAAAATGGTGGCAATCAGAGCTGGGCAAAGATATTCTCACTAACACCTCTTTTTCTCCCCCCCTCAGCCCTTCCTGCTCTCCAAGTTTCTTCCCTTCCCCTGAAGGACAGCCAGGAGCTGACAGCCTCACTTCTCTCAGCTGGATCCCAGGTGAGCTGGCATGCCTGTGCCTGCAATAAGGACCCATGTCTGTTCTTGGAGGTGTAGCTGCCTTAATCCTGAATCTTTATCAGGAGTTCTGTCTCTTTAATCCTTTTTCCATTCTACCCAGTATTCCCCATCCTCTGTGAAGCGTAGTCCCTCTTCCTATTTCTTTCCTTAACACTTGCAGTTCTCTCCCTCACCCAAATTGGAACATAGGGAATGGGAATTTAGCGGAGCTCTCATGTTTCAGAAGTTGGTGAAAATTGAAGATGTGGCTGTCTCCTTTATCCTGGAGGAATGGGAACATTTGGACCAATCCCAGAAGTCTCTCTATAGGGATGACAGGAAGGAGAATTATGAGAGTATTACCTCCATGGGTAAGACTTATTTTTTCTGCATGGATTAGGACATATTAATTTTGTTATCTTACAAAGAATATTTCTAGTACATCTTATAAAAGCATGTGTGTTTTAATTGCTATAATGTGGCGCTCTTTTTTTTCTGTGAAAGAATAAATCAACTCCCCCCCCCCCTTAGCTTATTTTGATTATTTCCTTCATAATAAGGATATGACTGAAGTGCTTGGAGAATAATATTTGCAAATACTAGCTGTTACCACTTTAAAATGAAAGAGCTTAAAACTAACCGGTTTGGATTTTAACAAATTTGTAGTAATTATTGTATTCTATTCCTTGACAGATTGACTAATTCTTAACTGAATAGTTCTCATTTATGAAAGCGTCTCAGACTTTGCCAAATAAGTGTATTGTAGTAGTTATTTTTACAATATTTCAATGGCATTCATTCTTTTCTTTCTAGCTCATTCTCAAGTTACCATTCTCAAGTCACTGGTACCTATTTTATGATATTTTCCCTACATTTTACATGTTATATCCCTTTTTTAAAAAAAAAATCCTATTTGTTTTTCCTTCTGTTTACTTTTTAAAAAATTTTATTTGTTTTCCTTCTTTTTTGTTGTTTCTAAGTCATACCCTTCTTGAATTTTGCATCCCAAATAAGATTTTGCCAGTATTTCTAACTACGTTATGATCTTGGAAACTAATATTTGATTTTGCTGCCTGGAGCAATTATAAACAGTTTAGTACTATGGCAAACATTTTGGAGCTTATAGCTTTTAACTTCTTTTGAATTAATTCTTTTATTGACTATTAAAAATATTTTTACTTATGCCAGAGAGAAAGGTATAGAGAGGTAGAAACATCAGTGATGAGGGAGAATCATTGATTGGCTGCCTCCTGCACACCCCAACTGGAGATCAAGCCCGAACCCCAGGCATGTGCTCTGACCGGGGAATCAAACCATGACCTCCTGGTTCACAGATGGATGCTCAAACACTGAGCCACACCAGCTGGGCTTGAATGGATTCTTTTAGAAGAACCACTGTGTAACAAGCACACTGGTAGACTTTAGGTGAAATACATAGATAGTTCCAGGTTCCCTTTGAAAAACGTTATAATAGTTTACATGGTCATGTGCTCATGTTGGGTTCATGTAATTATTCTATATCCCTTAGTCATTTTATTTCTTCTACTATAGGAAGTAGTTAAATTTTCCATTTTTCTTCCATTATTTCAGATTGCAAGTCAAAGAATGACAATATGGAACTCATAGTGAAGCAGATTTCTGATGAAGCCAAATCACACTGGATGGCATCAGGAAACACTGAAAGAAGTGTTGCCCAAAGTCAAGAATTTGGAGAAGTTAATGACCTTCGCAGCATGGTAGAAGGGTGGCAGGTAAACCCCAGTGTGGGGAAGTCAAGGCAGAACCCTTCCCAGAAAAGAGATCTTGGTGCTATCACAGACATTAACTGTAAACAAAGCACAAATGCTGAGAGAGGTCACAAATGTAATGATTGTGGTAAATTTTTTCTTCAAGCCTCAAACTTCATTCAACATCGGCGAATCCACACTGGAGAAAAGCCTTTTAAGTGTGGTGAATGTGGGAAAAGCTATAATCAGCGTGTACACCTTACTCAACATCAGCGAGTCCACACTGGCGAGAAACCCTATAAATGTCAGGTGTGCGGAAAAGCCTTTCGTGTGAGCTCCCACCTTGTCCAGCATCACAGTGTGCACAGTGGAGAGAAACCCTACGGATGTACCGAATGTGGGAAAAAATTTGGTCGGCACTCTCATCTGATTGAGCACCTGAAGCGCCACTTCAGAGAGAAATCCCAAAGATGTATGTGTGAAGAGTTTGTATTGGAGAATAAATGGAGGCAAAAATGTTTTTATTAGCTTAGAACAGATGAGTTGTGATAAGGGAACAGTAGGAAGGGTCAAAGATTACAGTCTATTATTTACTAGAAGCCTTGATGCACAAAATTCATGCAGGAGAGGGCATCTCTCAGCCCGGCCTGCTCCCTCTCACAATCTGGGGCTCCTCACTCCTAACTGCCCAGCTGCTCACTCTTTACCACTTGGCTCACTGCTCTTAGCACTTTTGTGGAGGTGGGAGAACCTCCCTCCACCGCTGCCACTGCCTGTGAGCCTGGCTTCTGGCTGAGCAGCACTCCAGCTGTGGGAACGCACTGACTACCAGGGGGCAGCTCCTGCGTTTAGCGTCTGCCCCCCGGTGGTCAGTGTGTGTTATAGTGACCGGTCGTTCTGGTTGTTCCACGGTAATGGTCGCTGGGCTTTTATTATATAGACGAGGGGCTCAGTGCACGAATTCATGCACCTTGAAAGGAACTGTGAGCCGCAAGGCTGTGGTGGGCACAGGGGCGGGTCTCAGCCCATCCTCTGCGCTCCCTCCAGGCCCCTTCCGCTGCAGCCCTGGTCCTCTGTCTGCCAGCAGTCCCACTCCCGCCACCACCGCTCCCATGCACTGATGGTGCCGGTCTTGCTTGTACCTGCTGACAAGTGCAGAGTGATTGGGGCGGGCGCCAGCAGCAGGTGTGAGCAAGGCTGGCACCATCAGTGGGTACTAGCAGCGACTGCTGCCCCTGATCACCCCTCAGGGGCGATCAGGGCCAGCAGCCACTGTTCGCACCCGCTGCCAGCACCAAGCGATCAGGACCGGTGCCAAGTGCTGGCAGAGGATTCAAGCGGTGGCTCTGGCAGTGGGTACACGGGAATAAAGAATTTTCAGTAACCACCAGATGCTCGCCCTGATGACAGCAACTGTGCCCCCTTTGGTCTGGCACCCCTCCTCCTCTGCTCCACCATCCCACTGCAGCCAACACCTGCACTCTGCTGCCTGCTGCCGACACCTGCCACGTTCTGCGTGAGCCCCCTGGTGGTCAGCACACGTTGATAGCAACCAGTTATTCGGTTGTTCCACTGTCTGGTCTGTTTGCATATTAGCCTTTTATTATATAGGATACTTTAATTGTCAAATCAGTAGGCAAAATCCTATGCCCTCTTCTCTGTCCCCACTTCCCTTTCTCCAGAGATGCTTGCTTTTACCTCTATTTTCTTGTAGTAATTCCATATCTTTCTATATAAAAGGCTAAGTGACCATATGACTAATAGCTATGACATACACTGACCACCAGGGGGCAGATGCTTAATGCAGGAGTGCCAAGGTTCAGTGACACACCCCAGAACCAGAGAGTAGGGAGCCCAATTTTGGGGTGTGTCACCTGAGAACCTCCCTCTTGCAATCTGGGACCCCCTCGGGGGATGTTGGAGAGCCGGTTTTGGCCAGATCCCCACAGGCCAGGCAAAGGGATCCCACCTGCCAGAGGGATCCTGCTCACTCTGCAAACACCCTTCAAGCCGTGGAGCTGCCCAGGTGTGGCCGGCCAAAAGGGACCATGGGAAGTTGGCTCCACAGTTTGTCTAGCCTGTCTCGCCCAGTCCCGCCCCACCAGCTACCTTCTAATTAATTTCCTTTCAATGTGCACGAATCTGTGCACCAGTTCATTAGTCCTATATAATAAAAGCCTAATATGCAAAATGTCCCCTCAGGCAGTCCTTTGACCAAGAGTTCAACCACTCACTATGGCATACGCTGACCACCAGGGGGCAGCGCAGAACATGGCAGGTGTTGGGAACACGCTGAGACCTCTTGCTGGCTCCCTAGGGGTGGGGGTGGTGGGGATGGAGTTGTGGTGAGAATGTGGGGTGTTTGCTGAGCTCGCTCTCACTCTCCCTGCTACCCTCTCCCAGGACACCAGGGCTTGCAAGCCGGGGAAGCCCCCGCATTCAGGTACTGGGTGCCCGCGAGGAGCCCGCCCTGCACCTGCATGGCATCTTCTGGGTAAACCAGGCTCCAAGTGCCGTGACTGCAGAGGATGGTTGGCGTTCATGCCAGAAGAGAGCGTGCTGCCTTCCTGGCTTCTGTGTGGCCCAGAGGCCCACGCTGCACCCCAGCCCATGGCATCCAACCATGTTCACCACATCTCCACATGGGGACTCGGGTGCTGTGACTTAGGCAGAGGGGGATGCAAGGGGACCCAATGGCCCAGGTGCTTCCCAGGGCCCAGAGGTCAGCTGGAACATGCCCTTCCACACCAGACGCTCATGCTTTGATAGCCAGCCAGGCCTAGGGACCGCACCTGTGCACAAATTTTGTGCACCTGACTTCTAGTTTTAAATAATCCTGCTATTGCTTTATTCATCAATTTTTAGATATTATCTATTCATAAATGAGGAGTTGGACTCTCTTACTTGCTTCTTCCCCTTTTCCAACTTTTTCCAATTTACAGTAGTTATTTTACTTTAAAATAATAGAAAGTTCGGAGGAAAAAAATTGGGAGAAAAAAGTCACACATAATCTTACCATCTTAACTTAATAGGAGTGGATTTCCTTCTATCCTTTTTCATAAGCCTATTTTTATTTTTATTTTTAAATATATTTTTTTATTGATTTCAGAGAAGAAGGAAAAGGAAGAGAAAGATAGAAACATCAATGATGAGAGAGAATCATTGATTGCTGCCTCTTGCATGCTCCACACTGGGGATTGAGCCTGCAAACTGGTCATGTGCCTGAATCAAACTGTGACCTCCTGGTTCATAGGTCAACAGTCAACACTGAGCCATACCAGCTTGGCTTAGAGCCTATTTTTATATAGTTATACTCATAGGACACAAATACTACACATGTACATTTTCTAGTGTTGCTTGACCTTCCTATTATTTTTGATAATCTGCTATTGTGTAGTGACATCATAATTTATTCAACTGTTCCCCGGTTGGACTTTAAAAATTTCACTTTTGATAACCCTGCTTATGCCTTTTTCAGTATTTAGGATTGTTTTCTCATAATCGGTGCCCAGAAGTGGTATCAGTGGATGAAAAGCCGAAAACATCTTTATGGCTGTCAATACATATTGCTAAATTGATTTTTATATTTACTTATTTTTTATTTGAGGGAGAGAGAAAGAAAGAAATATCAGTTGGTTCAAACTTGCAGCCTAGCCAAAACCGGTTTGGCTCAGTGGATGGAACGTCGGCCTGTGGACTGAGGGGTCTCGGGTTCCGGTCAAGGGCATGTACCTTGGCTGCGGGCACATCCCCAGTGGGGGGTTGTGCGGGAGGCAGCTGATCGATGTTTCTCTCTCATCGATGTTTCTGACATTCTATCCCTCTCCCTTCCACTCTGTGAAAAATCAATAAAATATATTTAAAAACAAAACAAAAAACTTGCAGCCTAGGGATGTGCCCTGACCAGAATCAAACCGTGACCCTTCAATTCATGGGATGAGGCTCCAACCAACTAGCCACACTGGCCAGAGTTAAATTGCATCAAGTACATCTATGCCCCCCCCCCCCCCAATTTTTACTCACATTACATCATATTTTCATTTGATTATTTCCTTTTTCTGACAGCTTTTTTTTTTTTTTCTATAAAGGAACTGATGACATTTGCATTTCCTCTTTATTTTTTTCAGGCAATGATAAAAGAAGTAAGAATACAAAAGTGAATGTTAAGAAGAAAATTTTAGAATTTTCAGAAGCAGACATGGAACTATCTGGAAGAATCCAAAAAAGTGTTTCTCAAGTTCAAGATTTGGGAGAAGGCAAGTTGGATAGAAAGCAGGGATTTCCCATGAAAGAGATAGTAGGACAACCTTCTTCAAAGAGGATAAATTTCAATGAAGTCACATATGTCCACAAAAGATCCTCCGCAGGAGAGAGACCACATAAATGTAATGAATGTGGAAAAAGCTTTATTCAGAGTGCCCATCTTATCCAACATCAGCGAATACACACTGGAGAGAAACCATTTAGGTGTGATGAGTGTGGAAAAAGCTACAATCAACGTGTGCACCTAACTCAGCATCAGAGAGTCCACACTGGCGAAAAGCCCTATACCTGTCATTTATGTGGGAAAGCATTTAGAGTAAGGTCCCATCTTGTTCAGCATCAGAGTGTGCACAGTGGGGAGAGACCCTTTAAATGTAATGAGTGTGGGAAAGGTTTTGGGAGGCGTTCACACCTTGCTGGGCATCTAAGACTTCATTCTAGAGAGAAAACGCATCAGTGTCACGAATGTGGAGAAATCTTTTTTCAGTATGTTAGCCTCATTGAACATCAGGTGCTTCACATGGGTCCGAAAGAAGAAAAGAATGGCATTTGTGAGGAAGCGTATAGTTGGAACTTAACAGTGATTGAAGATAAGAAAATTGAGTTACAAGAGCAGCCTTATAAATGTGATATATGTAGCAAAGTCTTTAATTATAATTCTGAGCTTATTCAGCATTACAGAACTCATACTGCAGAGAAAACCTGGAAATGTGATCTATGTAGAGAAAATGTTGGCCAGTGTTCTCACGTAAAACGTCAAAAAACCTATTCCAACATGAAATCCTATCAATGTAATGAATGTGGCAGAGGCTTCACTCTGAAGTCACATCTTAACCAACATCAGAGAATCCATTCTGGTGAGAAACCCTTTCAATGTAAAGAATGTGGAATGAGTTTCACTTGGAGTTGTAGCCTCTTCAAACATCTGAGAAGTCATGAGAGGACAGATTCCATAAATACCTTAAGTGTATAGATGTCTCTGTTGTAGCACCATTCTTACTCAGTTTAGAGAAGCTTTCCTGAAGAGAAATGCTACTCCTATGATGAATGTAGTAGCAACTTCAGCTTAATCATAAAACCTCCAGACACATAACTGAAATCCTTCAGTTAGAATTTAGGAACACTGGAGAATAAGAAGTAGATAATTTGTTTGCTTTCCCAAGAAGAAATGCTTTTATTAGCATCTTCATGCTTGAGAATGTAGACAAAAGAGTACCCATGGTGCCCAGCCAGCAGGGCTCAGTGGTTGAGTGTCGACCTATGAACCAAGAGGCCATGGTTCAATTCCAGGTTAGGGCAGTAAAAAAAAAAAGAGAGAGAACCCATGGATATTATGGGTAAAGGAAAACCTTCAAGTAGCACTTATTCTTCATTTGAATGTCAGAACATTGACACTGGGAAAGCCTCATGGATTCAGTAGGATTAAGCTTTGTTTGTAATTTCTGCCTTGACAGCTTATCTATTCAGGGAAGAGCACAGGTAAAGAAAAAACTCTTCAGCATGATACTCGTTTTGGTACCTCAGCAATGAACCTTCCCCAGAAATGATTGTCCTGGCCAATAGAAGGCTCCAGTCATTGTTCCCATCATAAGTATTAATCCCTTTGGAAAAAATTGACTTAAGGATTTATATTTTGGAAATTGGGTTCAGAGGCCAAATGGTATGCATTCCTTACTATCTTATTCAATCTACAACTTCTCCATGAAACACACTCTACTTTTTTGGTTTTGTTTTGATTCTGTTACCATCGGATTAGCTATCAGAGGAGTTAAGTTTTTCAATTCAGTAGAAACTGTGTTGGCTAGTCTCACCTTGAGGGGAGGGGAGTGGGACCTTAGGGAATAAAGAACACAGGCCAAATGGTGGACTTTTTTTTTCTTCTTTTCTATTATCCACAAGAATCAGGGTAGCTATGTCCATAGAATTGTGGCCCCATCCTGGCCAGTTTGGCTCAGTGGATGGAGAATGGGACTGAAGGGTCCCAGGTTCGATTCTGGTCAAAGGCACATGCCCGAGTTGTGGACTTGGTCCCCAGTGTGGGGCATACAGAAGGCAGCCGATCGGTGATTCTCATCATTGATGTTTCTATCTCTCCCTCTCCCTTCCTCTCTGAAATCAATAAAAATATATTTAAAAAGAAAAGAAAAAAGAATTGTCGTCCAAGCAATATATATACTAATTCCCAGTTGCTCTGGAGATAGATATCCCCGCATGATAATGACATGTAGAATGAGTTTCAGTTTGCATTGCAGCTGGATTTGAAAGTAAACAGCAATTAGGAGCAGGAAGGTCATGGTCTGGGTAGGAGTTGTGGGTGAAAGAAGATGGCATGGAAAAAAGGTTTAACTTGAGTCTGTTTGCTAGAGAAGGGGAAAGAGATTTTGGGCACTGCCGAAGTCCTGCTTCTGCTGACTGCCTAGCATACAGTAAGCATCAAATTAAACTTGTTGATTGTGTTGTATACTGGTGTCCTGTCCAGATTCCTCTAGCCAAACTGGCACACCTATCCACTAAGCTGCCCAGAGTTTAGGCTGTTAAGTGCTCACAGCTCTTCCCCTTTTCCAAAGATTCTAGAGACTTGTCCTCAAATGGTGGGAGCTGCAGCATCCAGGAGTTAATCTGGCGTCACCACTCCAGCCAGTGACGGGCTGATATGGAGGTACAAAAGGTTGATTCACTTGCCTAAAGCAAGGGATAACTATAATGTAGTTTGTTTCCCAAGACACTCTTTGTGGGTCAGGCTAAGGCTAGACCTAAGTCTGTGTCCACGCTTGACTCTTGCCCTCTTGACCGGTTTCATTCCCTCTCGCAAATATTTTTCCTGAAGAGCATACCCTTAACCAATCGTGAGGTTCTGAATCCCCGTTTTAGCTCTGTTTTAGGGCACCTGATTTAAGACATTTGGTGCTGTGAGCTGTCCGGTGAGGCGGACCGCTGTGGAGGGTGTCCACGAGGCCCTGAGGATGCCCTCACTAATGGCGGGTGAAGTGTTGGTAGTCCCTGGCGTGTGGCAGTTCAATTGAGAGACGTTCACTATGGTGAACTGGGATGGCACACAGGTGGGAAGGGATGTACTGACTTGGGTAAACTTTGGTGAAAAAAAATGAAAGTAATAAAAGGATTATGGAATTCTTGCTGAAAGTCACTGATTGCTTGTAAAGAGAAAATGACACACTTGGGACCAATAACCACTAACTTAATGCAAACTGTGTCAAAAGTTCTTCTCAGGAGCATTAGGGAGATTCTTGTCTCCTGTAAATAGTCACAGAGCTAAAGATCAGATATGAGACTTGAGATAATAACCAGTAAAGCTTGGTGTTAATATTTATTGAGCATTTAAATACTTTTTGTGGATCATCTCAATCTTCACATTATGAGGTGGTTTCACTTATTAGCACTCATTTCACAGTTGGGAAAAACAGGTTCAGATAGTTCATTCATTCGCCCAAAATCACACGGCCCTCCATGGCAAAAAGTGAACCCAAATCACTTTTCCTCCTAAAGCTAAGATCTTAAGCGCTAAACTATATACTCTGTCTTATAAACATCAAATATTACAGAGTGGTGAAACTGTTGTTCTCATCTGTGTGAAAAACATTTTTGATCAAATATATGATAAAATCATACAATTATAGAATCTTAGAATTGTAATTTAGGTTCTCATGGGAGCATCAAACCCAGTGGAAGAATCCCCATTTAATTTGTAAGCATGTGCATGTAACTGGAGAAAGCATTTCCTGGCAACTGACTATCCAGTTTTTGCATGAGATCCTTTCAATGATGGGGAGTTTATTGCCTTTTAAGGCAGCCTCTTCCATTTTAAATAGCTGATTTCCAGAAACTTGTTTCTGGGTTCGAAACTATGTTGATCTGTAGTCTTGTATTTTTCCTTGCTCCTAGTTGCAGGGGGAAAAAAAAAAAGGTCAGAGTTTTAAGATTTGAACTTTTGACTGAAAAATATTTTCTTTCCATGCAGTCATCACATTTATCACAGCCGTCCCCTACAAATTTCCAAAAGGAAAGGGAAAAACATTAGGGTCACATATTTTGTTTGCTCAAGTTTGGGCAAGTTAGAGCAGGATTTGTTTGTTCAAGATGCTATTTCCTGATCCTTTTTATAACATGAAAATGTTAGAAAGTACTGAAGGCAAAAGGAACCGAACAGTATAATGTGCGTTGCAATCACCTCAGTGAATAGGTGCTCCGAGCATGTTGGTTGAATTTTATAGAAATGTTTGCTAAGGTACTTGTGTAGAGAGGAAGCCTGTAACTGAGTCTATCAAAAATTTGTGTTGATTTTACAAAAGTGACAGCCATCTAAGTAAGGTCATTAGGTTGGGGTCCTTTCTCTGCAGAAGGAACAATTAGAAAATCATGTGCTAGTTCTCAAAATGTGTGACTTGCACCTTTCACCCAGGAGGCTAAGACTGCCCATCAGCTCCTTACTTCTTTCTCGGTGGTGAGGAGCTGCTTCTTTACCGGGTATTATCCTCAGACTGAGAAGGAGATTAGAGCCTCCTAGATTTATAGAGGAAGGCTCAGGGGACACTAGACCCTGAGACCTGGTGGATTCCCAGGGAGCACCAATGGGATGGAGCTCCAGGGGAGGGAGTGGGAATGGGGTGCACTTTCCATCAGACTTGTTCTGTTTGCCCTATGCTCTGCTTGAAGTCCCTCTTCAGGCCCAGCTTTGAGTTCCCAGCTGCAGGTGGTGGAGGGAACACAAGCGGCTTCGTCACTGTCTCGAGCAGGATATGGACAACCCTCCCACATTCCCCTCCCTCTTCCCAGTCCAGCTCGGTGTGTTTTGACTTTGATGGTCCTATTAGGAAAGGTATTAAAGACAAAACATAAGACACTAGGATTTTTCTGCCCTTCTACAGGATGACTTCACCACAAAATGTAGCGCTGGTGGTTTGGACCAAAGGGGAAAGAACAGAACTTTAAGAAATTTCAGAAAAAGGAAACTACAAAATTTAGAGTGTTCACAGAGCTGAACCTGCCAAGTCACAGGTAGTAGAATTAAGAGACAATCCTTGAAATCAGAATTAGATAAGGAGAAAAACTAACAAGTACTCTTGCCTCAAGGGCAGTAAACTAATGACATGCCTATAAAGATACAGAAAAAAATATCAGACTAAAACATTAAGGAAATTAAAGGGTGAATACAAAAATAGAGGAACCTGTGTGTTTTGGAATTGATGTCAATGACAATTTTCCTCTTCACAACACATCTGTCTCTTGGTACCTCTGATAGACGAAATGATGAGCATGATAAATTATGAGTTTGATGCAGTATGGCAACTACTTTGTTTTAACCTTGGCTGGAAATACTACAAATATCACTGGTCATGAGGAAAACCAGGAGAGAGAATATAACTGGATTAGCATGAACTCATCACTAGGTCTAGATATACAACCTTAACAAAATACTGGGATAATAGTATAATCTTATTTCTAAGAGAAAAAGTGTATGTGTGTGCAGGTATGTGTGTGTGTGCGTGTGTGTGTGTGTGTGTGTGTGTGTGTATTATACCTGCTAATGTTATTTTTTGTGCTAAGTACCTTACATAGTGTTAGCCTGCTCTGACTGCCATAACAGAATGCCACAGACTGGGTAGCTCAAACAATAAAATTGATTTTTTCACTATTCTGGAGGCTGTACATCAAAAATCAAGGTGTCTGCAGGGTTGGTTTCTACTGAGCCTCTCTCAGTTTGCAAACAGCTGCCTCTTCATGTATCCTCACATGATCATGGACCCTACCCTTATGACCTCATTCAACCCTAATTACCTCCTTAAGGGCCCTGTCTCCAAACACAGCCACACAGGGTGTTAGGACTTCAATGTATGAATTTGGGGTTGACACATGGCTTATCAGATATTTACAATAACTGCTTAGGAGTGCATCCCAATTTTACAGTTGAGCAATCTGAGCTTCAGAAAGTTAATAAATTGTCCATAGTCAGATAGGTACTGAGAGTTGGAGTCAAGTTTGAAACCCTAATGTGCCCAACTCTGAAGCTTAAGCTCTTTATCTGCAGCATGTGGAACATCCTTTTTCTTATGTAGCTCTATGGATATTTATATTCTATACAGTGCTTTAAATTTCCAAAGCATTGTCATCTGATCTTCAAAAGCGCTGCCGAGAAAATGAGCAAGACAGTCCATTTTACAGATGAAGAAATGGAGGCACAATGATATTATGACTTGACTGTAACTCTGAAATGGAGCCTGGAACCTCAGGCCTCCTAAGTCCTAATCTAGACAGTGCTTTCCACTACAATGAGGGAAAAAAAAAAGTCTGTACCTGATGTTTTCACAGCTTTCTAATTCTCCCATTCTGATAGCAAATTACTTGAGCTTCCCTCCCCATACCATCTTTTCAGAGGAGGGGTCACTTTGCATGTTCCCAGCCTCTCAGGGTGGCTTTCAGTTGGCATAGATGTTCATCAAAAAAAGGAGCCATATTTTCCTTAAGAGAGCAAGAGGCTGAGAGACTGCCTTCCATTCTGAGACCCTAACCAGTCCTAGTCCAGGAATGAGAAGCCTGCAGCATGCCCTGAAGTAATTTATGATGCTTCTCAGGATTTCCTCTGAGGCACTCTGAGCAAACCAGGGCAGAAGTAGTTGTGGGAAAGGTAGAGGATCCGTGTCCTCTAGGGCCATGGATCAGTTTTCTCTTCCCCAATCTTGTCTCTCATTCGTCAACGTTCTCTTCTTTGGAAAGAGAAATTTCTAGTTGGGGGTCCTTATGGCTTTGAAGGATTATTTGCCTGGTTTTTGCAGACCCAAAACCTGAGCGGCAAGGATAAGAATTCACTTATAAAATAGACCCAGAAAAGTTCAGTAATTTATCCAAGATTACCAAAACTATTAGCAGAGCCGGAACTAAAAAACTGATCTCAACACAAGAAAAGGTAGGAACCCATAAGTAGGAAGAGTACAGAAACTCAGCCTGCCCCAGTGCCTGCATTGTTAGGCTTTGTGATGAGGAGGAACGTGTTTTGTCCTGTGACCCAAGTGCTGGTTTCTAGCTCTGGCTCTCCTACTATTAACTGAACTTAAGCGGCTCCCTACTTCCTCTTGGACCTTGTTTTTCTCATGTGAAAGGTAATGTGGTTGGATTAAATAGACACTAAAGGCCCTGTCCACGTCTAACACTATATTTCTGTGACCTTTAAAAGCCAAATATAAATGGGAAAAAGAGACCCTAATCTACATTCATTCGTCATTGTATTACAAACATCTGTTGAGGACTTTCTATGTTTAAAAATACATTCCAAAAGTAGAGGAAAATGGATTTTGGCTTATTCTTCAGGAAAGGGGCCACCTAGCAAGACAGGAAGCTTTTAGACAACAATCACACTACTACAGTTCAACACCTACAGAGAAAACTATGCCCCACTCTTATTCCCATCAGTAAAGGCTGAGTGGGCTCACCAGGCTGGTACCAGTGGAGACCACGAGGGTAACCTGAACTGCCACCCTCACCCGGTAACAAGGTTCCCCTCTTCTTCTCTACATACATGAATATGTTTATAAAGAGAAAGATTAAATGGAAAGGAGAATGTTTAAACTAGAAGATGCTTTGGTGGGGTCAGATTCCAGAGACAAAGGGAGAATGTAGGCTGTGAATTTTGATGATAATAGGAACACTAGTTCCTTAGATACAGAAGGAAAAGATAACAAGAAGTGAAACTCCTGAAGTGGAGGAGATATAAATTAAGCACGTCTCCTCGAATGTCCTCCTGCCGTCTTTGCAGAAGGAAGAATGAGAGAGGCAGAGATGGACATAGATTCCTTCTCTTTATAAAGTCATATTTTCCCCACATTAAAAAACAAAAAAGACTTTCCTCTCTCAAAATCATATCTCATTTCCCTATTTCCAGGCAAACTTCTAAATCTTTGCAGTAGTCTTCCCATCCCAGGCCTCTGTTTAAAGTGCTCTTGCTAGTTACCAGTGACCTGAACAGCCTTTGTCTCCTAGCAGTCAAAGCCTTTTCCCACCAGTCCCCAATCTACTCCATTTGAGAACTCTGTCATTCCCACACACCACAAGCCTTCCGCCTTTGACCATGTTGTTCTCTTTGGCTGGAATGCCCTTCCACCCCCTCCCTTTCTAGGTCCAGTTTGTTTGTTTTTTTTTCTCCCTAGGCCCAGTTTTTAAAAATATTTTTTTATTGATTTCAGAGAGGAAGGGAGAGGGAGAGAGAGAAACACCAATGATGAGAGAGAATCATTGATCAGCTGCTTCCTAAATGCTCCCTACTGGGTATCGAACCCATAGCCCAGGCATGTGCCCTTGACCAGAATAGAACATGAGAGCCTTTAGTCCACAGGCCGCTGCTCTATTCACTGAGACAAACCAGCTAGGGCTAGGCCTGGTTCTTATTTACTTATTTTTCATTTTTATTTTTAAAATATATATATTTTTTATTTCAGAGAGGAAGGGAGAGGTAGAGAGAGATAGAAACATCAATGATAAGAGAGAATCATTGATTGGCTGCCTCTTGCATGCCCCCTACTGGGGATAGAGCCCACAACCCAGGCATGTGCCCTGCCTGGAACAAAACCTGGGACCCTTCAGGCCGACACTCTATTCACTGAGACAAAACAGCTAGGGATAGGCCCGGTTCTTAAGTGTGACTTCTATGGTCTTTTTCATTATTCAAGTCCTCTTTTCCGAGAGTCTTGGGAAACTTGTTTCTCACCTGTATTTTAGCATTTTATTCTTTCTGCTTATATTTTAGTTGGTTGTCATCTCCAACTCTTCCTCAAAGGATTTCCCTCTAGCAAGGGGCAAAGACCATGGTTTGGTCCCCTTAATTGTCCCTGCAGTGTCTAATACAGCATGCCATTAGCAGCTTCCAGGCGTCTCAAATTGATGCCAGGAATATTTGGGACTTTGGACCGTCTCTGCTCTTCACCAACTGTCCCACCTCATCTCTAGCCCACCCACTCTGTGTTTAGGGGGGAAAAAGAAGTCAGGAGCCAGGAAGGAACACTGAAAATGACAACAGGTGGCAGATGAGAGATTCCAGGGAAAGGGCAGAGGAGCCGTGGCCTCCTGGCATGTGGAAATTATGTCCTTTCAAGTTAATTAGTGCTTGAGTTGACTTACAAAGCGCTGTGGTCTCTACTCCCTGTCCTCTATTGGAAGCCAGGCACTTCAAGGGCCATGCTTGGATGAATGCCATGAAAATAAAATATAGATTGTGCCTATTAACAGATGCAGCTGAAAAAAAGTGATTGGCTCAGTTATCCTAAAAAAAAAAAAAAAAAAAAAAAAAAAAAGATAAGCCAAAATTCATTTTTCTCTACTTTTTGAATATATTTTTACCCATAGATTTTCATTCTTAATTATATTGTATTGAATGTAATATTAAAATGATACTGTTGTAACATAGAGGGAAAAAGCATGAGAAGCCTTTAAGACCAGGAGTTCTAATCCTGTCTGGTGAGTCAATTTTCTCACCTGTAAAATGAAGAAATTCAACATTCCATGAAGTTTTCTAGTTCCTTGGGCCTACACCAACTGGGGACAGGCAAGGAAGGAAAAACTAGTCTCTGAACTTTGGGATCTGGTGCTTGTGCTGTAGACTCACCTCTGCATCATCCTTAGCACCAACCATAATAGTAAGAACTGGAAGAGTTTGCACATGTAGTAGACCCACCCCCAGAATGAAGTGTCTGGTGTTAACAATAATCATTACACCTGATAATGTATAGGGACTGTTTGCAAAACATCTCTATATAAAAAGCAGTTATGCAAAGTGTCCCCTCAGGAGTTTGACCGGGAGACCGGGAGTTTGCTCACTCGCTACGAGGTGTGCTGACCACCAACGGGCAGCACAGAATGAAGAAAAGCCCCAATCAGCTCTGATTAACAGCCAGGTCTAAGGGACCCTACCCATGCACAACTTTCATGCACCGGGCCTCTAGTCCTATATAATAAAAGAGAAACATGCAAATTTGCTACCAGCCAATAAGGAGTGGGGGGCTGGGCTGAGGCCCACGAGTGAGGTGAGGGCGGGGCTGAGGTGCACGCGGCCAGTTCGAGGCATGGGCGCAGGCGGGTCGCGGGCAGCAGCAGCACTGTGGCACCAGGTCCCCTGGCATCAGAACGGGGGACCTGAAGCCAGGCCAGGGGACCTAAGGCTGCGCCCTTTGCTCCTGCACTGGGCCAGGGGACCTGAAGCTGTACCCCCTGACCTGGTGCCTGGCCAGGGGACCTAACGTGGTGCTGGGGGACCTGAGGCCATGCTCTCTGCCAATAGGACTTGATGGGGGACCTGAGGACGCGCCCCACACCCAGTGCCGGGCCAGGAGGCTGTGCCCCCTGCCCTGCGGGGCTTCATGGGGATGGGGCTGGCCAAGTCTGGGTCTTGCGCAATTTCAAGGTGAACACGGGTGGGCGGAGACTTGACTCTGGGTCCCACGTCATGCCCCAGACTCTGACAGGAAGGAATGGAGATTTTCATATACATTTTATTAATTTTCTTTCATCTCTGACACATATTATAGAGAAAGGGAAAATAGCAATATTAAAATATTTCCTCTAATTAATTCCCTTTTAATGTTCATGAATTTCATGTACTGGGCCACTAGTCCTTATATAAAAAAGGATAGCCTCATAGCAAATCTGGGCTATTCACTTAGGGAGTGACAGGTCCATGACTGGACTTGGTCTTGACTCCTGTCTGTGAAACCTTCTGCCATCATCCACCTTCCATCTCTCATGTCAAAAATCCTCAATTTCAGTGTTTCCAGGCCAGGGTCCAGATAACCCACTGCTACTTCTGCATGAGTGCAGCACTCCTTACTTAATGCTGAATGAGATGGGTGTAGGAAGACAATGTTGGCTGCACTGCGGGCTCCTTCTCTCCCAAAAGCCAGTGGGCAGTGCTCTCTGGCTCTTGGGCGCTGGGGAGTAAGGGGAAGGGGCAGGGTACACTTGACTCACTGCCCCCATTTTCTTGGTTCAGTCTTACCTCAGAACATAAAATCTGCAGACTGACTGCTCCAGTGAGGTCCCTGAGGTGGGGGTGGAGGGACTGGCTGTCTTACTCAGAACTGCTCACCTTCTGGGATCTGACTTGTCCTCAAGGACACAAAGTTAAGACTTGGTCTCTCTTGTCTCTGTCTTGGTCAATTTGGATTCTATTTCACAGGGCCCAAACTGGTCCCAGACTTTCCTTAAACCAGAGTCCTTAAACCTCTACTGTAGTGTACAAACTCCTCTTGGTTTCAGTTACTTTTCTCTGTATAGCTCACTGAAATTTTGCATGAGTACCTGTTCATTATTTTGCAGTTCTCAGATCTTTCAGATGCTTGTTGCTTCTCTACTTCCTTGTATACATTGGCTTGAGACTTACATTACTTTTTAGAAGGCAACTGATTGATGTTCTCTCTCACATCAATGTTTCTGTCTTCCTCTCTAAAATCATATATATATATATATATATATATATGACCTGTATGATGAATTATTGAACCTCAATGGGGTTCTGCCTCAAAGGAAGGAGCAAGGGAGCAATAGTGGACAGCAAATCTGAGTATAAAATTGCCAAGAGCACTAATTTTCAAAATTGACAGTAATTCACACAAATTATGTTTTATGGTATTATCCTATATACACACATATACATGTAACTGACACAAGTTTCATGAAATAATACTATTATATAGGAAAAGAAACCTAGTAAATTTCAAATATAATTTTATTAATATTTAAATATACAAAAAATACCTATAAATGTACAAAACCAAAATTTTGTAATGACTGTATTTAATATGATGGGTGCGCTTGCCTGCTCATTAGCTCATTCCAGTCAGGGAAACACAAAGATAAGGCTACACATGTCAGGTGCACTATTGAGCCTATTTTTTTTCTTTGTTTTCAATTGTGTCAAGATTGAAAATCCTAGTTCACACAAATGGGTAGTTGTGAATGGTAATAATTGCAGTACACTCTTCCTACTTAGCAATGGAAATTCATCTGTAAGCTTAATCCAAAATGCTGATAAATGTAATGTCTCATAATAATGCCTCAGCATGAATGATGAATTGAGCTGCAACAATTCACTCTTCTTCAGGCACCAAGTTTAACTCAATTATTGATTCTGGGGTTTGAAAAGCAATTGAATCTTTTTTTAAAATATATTTTATTGATTTTTTTGCAGTATAACTTATAATTAATAGTTTCCTCCTCCCCCTTATCCTCCCCCCAGCCTCCCCTACTCCCCAGCATATATCCCCACCCTCCCCGCCCCAGTGTCTTTCAGTCATTGGTTATGCTCATATGCATGCATACAAGTCCTTCAGTTGATCTCCCCCAGCATCCACCTCCCATCCACCCAAGCCTTCCCCCTGTAGCTTGACAGCCTGTTCAAGGCCACCCTGCCTTTATATCAATCACTCTCCTCTGTTTCTTTTCTTCAAAAATATCTAAGCAATTGAATCTTTTATCCAAATATTTTCCTTTAACACTTGAAATTTCTCTTCTGGAAAGTAATGACTAAAGAGTTGAGACAAAGAAGTGAGGTGCAACAATATCTCTAATTTTATTGCTTTTAGGCAGTCTTCATTAATAATGTTTTCTTCAATGTGTTGTAACAATGTTGGGAACATATATTAGCTAGGGCGATTACTTAAAAATATATATATATACACACATATTTATTGATTTTTTACAGAGAGTTAGGGAGAGGGATAGTCGGAAACATCGATGAGAGAGAAACATCGACCAGCTGCCTCCTGCACAATCCCTAATGGGGCTGTGACCTCAACCACGGCACATGCCCTTGACCAGAATCGACCTGGGACACTTGAGTCTGCAGGCCGATGTTCTAGCCACTGAACCAAACCGGTCAGGGCGAGGGTGATTACTTTTAAGTCTTGCTTGTCACAACAATGATGTCTTTTGGAATCCTAGGATATGTTCAAGGTATTGAAATATATCATTTTTCCCCTTTATTTTCAAATTTAATTAATTAAGAATGCAAAAATATCACTTAAATATGCCAATTTTGTTACCCAAATGTCATCTTCAAAAACAGTTGTCAAATGAGATTGGTTTTCAATGAGAAAAATGTAAATCTCATTTTTGAGTTCATATACTCTGCTCAATGTTTTTCCTTGAGCAGCCAACTTCTGTATAAAACAGTAAGTAGGTATAGTTAACTCCAACCTCTGAACAAAATATTTCAAGAGCTCAACTGTTCAATGAACTTCTTTTAATAAAATTAACAATTTTCACTGCATTTTTCAATACATCCATTAGACCTAGTGGAATTTCTTTAGATACCAAAGCTTCTAGATAAGTAAAATAGTGGTTCCAAACAGCATTGTTATGGGTTGCTTCTAACAATTTTTCAATAACTATGCTTTGTTTTCCCATCATATTTGCTGCTCCATCACTAGAAATTCCCTTACATTTTCCCAGTTTAATTTATATTGACCAACAATATACTTTTCTAATTCAATGAGTAAGTCTAATCCAGTTATATGTGAATTTAAACAATACAACAAATCCTCTATAAAATCATCTTGCCAAACATATCTCATATAAAGCCGAGAGTGTTGGAAAACTTGAAATATCAGTGCTCTCATCAGTTGGATAGAGAAATCTACACCAGACTGTAAAACTTGTATAAGCATTGCTTCTAAATGTTTTGCAATAGTACAGATTCGATAAGATATTGTATTGTCAAAAACAAAACAAAACAAAACAAAAGAAAGCCCAAACCGGTTTGGCTCAGTGGATAGAGCATGGGCCTGTGGACTGAAAGGTTCCAGGTTCAATTCTGGTCAAGGGCATGTACCTTGCTTGTGGGCACATCTCCAGTAGGGGGTGTGCAAGAGGCAGATTGATGTTTCTCTCTCAACGATGTTTCTGATTTTCTATCCCTCTCCCTTCCTGTCTGTAAAAAATCAATAAAATATATTTAAAAAAAGATATTGTATTGTCACTAAGAGATACAGTTCTTAATTTATCATCAAAAATTGTACGCACCATATCCATACATGCTGGAACAATAATTTTTTCAGCAGCTGTGTGAGCCATTTTCTCTTTTGCCACTCGATACACAACTAAATGGGATGATAATAAGGCTCTCTTGTTCATAGTTGTGGTACAATTAAGAAATTGTTGTAATAACTATCTTATGTCTTTCTCTTTGAAAATGGTATTTTCCATCCTTTTCATCTTCCTCCTCCACTTTCACTATCACTATGCCTCCCATCTCCTGGGTAGCCTCGGGAGACAGATCTGTAGCATCCCTGAGTTCAGCAGTTATTATCCAGGTTCAAAGATCTGGCTCACTTGATCCAAATAGGGTCTGTTTGCAAGATTATCCTTTCTATCCTAGATGTTTTATGAGATTGGTTTTTGCAAACCTACAAGATAGAAAAATGTAATAAGAAGTATTAAAAGTGTAACACTGAATTGTTACGATGCTAACTCCTGATACAAGTACTCATGAAGACAATTTACTAAATCCAATGGTGTAACATGATAAAAGCTGAACAATTGCCATTGACGTTAGCTGTGTACCAGGTATATTTGGCACATTACATACTCAGGTCATTTAATACCCATGGAAACCTAATAAGTACATAGGATTATCATTCCTATTTTGTAGATGAAAAGAGAAGCTGAGAAAGATTAAAATAGCATGTAGGTAGTGCAGTACTCAAACCCTAGCCTGAAGCCCAGGGCCCCAACAATGCTGTTACATTGCCATCTAGTCACTGTATACACAACTATGCAAGGTGCTGCATCTTATATGAGCAGTTTAGCTGTGTCTTTAATACATGCCTTTCTACAGTTCTATCAGGCTAGCTATTCTATATAATAAGAGTAAGATGCTAATGTGACCGTACCTTCACTACGCTGCCAGCCAATCAGGAAAAGGGGACGCCACTCTGTGGGGCACTGCAGGCCGGCCGGGACCGCCAGTGCATGGCGTCCACTCCCCAGGCCGCTCCGTGGGGCCCTGTGAGGGGATGGAATGGGCTCCGCATGGAACAGATGGCACAAGGTGCGGCGGCACAAGGAGCGGGGTGGTGGCACAAGCAGCAGCGGTGCAAGGAGTGGGGCAGTGGCTAGAGGGGCTGGGGCCCTTTTCAGCCCTGGGGTTAGATCACATGCCCTGTGGTCCTGGATGCCTGAGGCTGCCTGTGGCTGGGGCCGGCCTGAGTGAAGCTGGTCCAGGTGCTGGGTGCCTATAGCTGGCCAGAGGGAGGAAAGCCTGGGTCCCAGGTGTGGGGCAAGGCAGAGGCAGTTAGGGACAATCAGGCCATCAGAGGAGCACTTAGGGGTGATCAGGCAGGCAGGCAGAGGTGGTTAGGGGTGATCAGGCAGAGGGATTAGGGGCGATCAGTCAGGCAGGCCAGCAAGCAGTTAGGAGCCAGTGTTCCTAGATTGTGAGAGGGATGTCTGACTGCCAATAGTCAGACATCCCTGAAGGGGTCCCTGATTGGAGAGGGTGTAGGCTGGGCTGAGGGAAGCCCCCCCACCCCGTGCACAAATTTCGTGCACCGGGCCACTAGTTCTATATAATAAAAGAGTAAGGTGCAAATTGTTCCCTCCACCATAAGTTTGACCAAAGTTCAACCAGGGGTCAAGGCCAGCCCTCCAACTGCCTGTGGTCTGCATCAGGGGTGGGGCAGGCCGGCCAACCTTCCACACCCCTTCCTCTGGCTGGCCTGGCCTAATTGGCTCTGATCAGAACAGGCCAGCCAGACCCCTCTTACTCGTGCATGAATTTGTGCACTGGGTCTCTAGTTTCTGAATAATGAGTAAGAACCATTAATTTTGTGGTTACAAGCTCATTGTCACACCTCCTTGACTATAAAATAAGTTCCTTAGTTTAAGGTATGTCCAATGGATAAGGCATCCTGTAAGCTCACAGATGATGTTGTTAGTGTTGACAAAGTAGTCAGATTTTTAGAGTGTGTATCAATTTTAGTGTGATATTTTACTTCCTTTGTATTGATACATGCCTAGTGCAATGGTAGGCAAAAAGGAAAAATTAATGAAGTGCTCATACATTTTCTTTAAAGCCATGTAGTTTACACTAAAAATCACAAAATTTATGAGTTGGTTGTTTCCATCTGCATCATGCAAGGAACCATTGAAAGAAAATTCTGCTCAGAAGCCAGGTAGTAGGTAGCTACTGTTTCTTACCACTGTCAGGGATTGATGCCGTTGATACTCCAGGAGGAAATAAAGGGAAGGTATATCAGAATCTCTGAGGCTGATGTCGTTTAAAAAAAAGATATACAATGCCATAGTTTTGTTCTTATTTTATTTGCTGTGAAATAGCATTAAAGGATAACGTTTGATTTGTGAGCTTAAACAAAGCAGTACTACCTAAATCCCTTCCAAATCACTCCCCCCCCCGCCCCCATTCTTTAAGAGCCTTGCCATTCCCTAGCAGACCTAGTTTCACAAGACATCACATTCTCTAAGAATCCATGAAATCATAATACCTTAGGGATTCTGTTCAGCACTCGGGCCTCCCTGTCCAAGTTCTCGGTGCTTTACCTACCCTCGTTTCTGCATTGTCCAGTCTTCCCCCCAGGAGTGGGCTCTCTGCCAGTCTGTTTCTCTCTTCCACTCCCATTTGTTCAATGCCCCAACTTCCGCCAAGAACCTCAGTAGATTCAGAGCCTCGATTTTCTGCGTACCTCCTATAATCAGAGTCTTCCATCCCCTCTTCAACGAGTCTTCTGTGCCCTTGCGCTAGCTCCCGACTGGCCGGCTCCAGGAAGTCCTCCTCGCCTCCAGCGGTCTCTAGAGTTGGCTGAAGCCGGGAGGGGCCTGCGGGAGCGCTTCCCAGGCCGGGGCAGTCCCAGTCATTGCCGGTGCCCGGGCTACAGAGGCAGCCAGCGGGGCTGGCAGGGAAGGAGGGCAGAAGGCACGACGGCTAGCCCCGAGGTTCCCACACCTCACTCGCGGGCCTCCTCCAGGGACCTCCTCCGGGGCCCTCATCCGGGGCCCTGCCCTCTGCCCCCGGCCGCCGGGCCCCGCCTCCGGAAATGCCGCCGACAAGCTCCGCCCTCCAAGCGGCGTAGAGCGGCTGCCCAAAGGCTCGGGTGGCCGCGAGCAAAGGTGTCTGCGACGGGACGGCAGCCTGGCCCACTGCGGCTCTTGGGTGAGTCCCCGGAAGCCATTCTGGGGTCGCGGTAGGGGCGGCCCCCTGGTTCAGCCTGCCGGGCGAGGGGGGGCGGCGGCGGGTCCGGCCGACGGCGGTTTCCGCCCCCGGGAGCGCGCGGGCCGGTGGTGCGAGGGCCTGTTTCTCCTCAGCCCGGCTCTGCCCTCGGACCGAGGACCCTGCTGTCAGGACCCGGTGGCCGTGCCTTGGTGTCAGGCGGGTGACCGTGGCTTGCCTCGCCTTTCTGGGGCCATGTTTTCGCCCGACGGAGGAGGGGGTGGAGGGCAGCGCCTGGAGAGGCCTTCTGACGACCCGCCGCGAGGGCCTTCCTGAGGGTTGCGGAAGGGAGACAGCCCTTTCTCGGAAGGTGGACAGAACCCTGTCGCGTCCTTGGGTTTGAAGGACACTGGTCAAATCTGTGTGGGCCGCAGCTCTTCCCTGGGTTGCTGTCAGGATTGGGGTCGGGGGGAAGGCCTGCCTACCGAGTCAGCGTGAGCGAAGTATCTCATCCCAAAGTGGGGTTTGTTATTGGTCAAGACTATTTAGTAATGAAAGTCGGAGTGTTTACCGAGTAATCCTAAGGGGCCTGCTCTTAAAAAAAATGAGTAATCATAAGTAGCATATATCTCTGAGTACAGACTTGAGCCTTGAAAGGAATTTGTAAATCTCAACTATTTTAAACTTTCCAGAGAAATCTTTACTGTGTAATCTTTACTTTCTTGATGTTTTTGAAATACCACAAATCGTTTAATTTAGGTGCTTGATCAGTATCAACTATTTTTATTGAGTATCTGCAGTGTCTAAGGGACTTTGCTAAGTGCTCAGGATGTGAAATTACAGGCTATTTTAACTTACTAAAATAATCTCTCCTAATCTCACCCCACAGGGATGGTCATTGCCCTCCAGAACAGGGATGGAGGAAATATCTGTCCAGGAAGCCGCAGGATCGCCAAGGGTCCAATTTCAGTCTTTGGAGACTCGGTCTGAGGGTCTGTCGCCAGAGCCTCAGTTCCTGCAGGACACCGACATGGAGCAGGGACTCACTGGGGGTAAGGCAGAGCGAGCACTTACATCCAGGAGAATGGGAGTTAGAGGGGCTTCTGGGCCTGATCAGAGAGAGGCCAGGAACTTCAATAAGAAGATGGTCCCTTAGAGGGAGGTCCGGAAGGGAGGGGCTCGTGGGCCTCAGTTCAGGCCTGGTCTTGGGCCCCTCTATTAAGGACAGCCTGTCTTTCCTTAATAGGCAGAATGGTGGTCACTCTGCTCCAGCTGCTTTTTGTTGATACGACCTTTGCTTCATCCCATTTACCACATCCACAATCATTTCTAAGATGCCCCGTTTTTGCCGCATCTCACAATCCTTGCTTGGCTTTCATTTCCTCTTAGGTTTAGGGCTATCCCTCCCCCTCTTCCCTTCACTTAGTACCTTCCCTCCTTGTTGACCTTTCCTGCTTTGCCACAGGCCATTCTGTTGCAATTGCAGTGTTTGTGACTGATTTAGTTGTGGTCAAGAAAGCACTCATTTAATTCTTTGGTTGAGCCTGTATGAATGTATACATGTCTTATATTGATTATACAGTAACATTTTTAATGTATTATATAGGTAGGTTGATCTGCCCTGTACTTCCTTTGTTCTGTAATCTTATCTCAGAATACTTGTAGCCAACTGCAGTGGAATAATGTGTGTCAGCAACACTAGGTATGTAGAGTGCTGCGGGGCATTGTGGGAGTGTGGACAGGATTGTGAAGAAACAAATGGCCATTCCTTGTTCTTAGCTGCCTTACACACTAGTTGCAGAGACAGTGCCCATTCACAAGATGAAGGCTTAGTGCTTATAGAACAGTGTCTGGGGAAGGGTCAGAAGTCTATTAGGTAACCATGGCTCTTGACAAGTTGCTGTAAGTTCTTATGCTTTGCTTTGCCCATTTGCAAAACGGGTATGTTGCTTAAAATTCTGCATCATGGGTCTAAACTTTTGTAGTTGGACATGCAAGTGCTGAGAAGGAGCAGAGTAGACACACTCAGTACTTACTAAATGTTCATTGGTTTTACTAGAATGTTGATGTGAAGGAGGGTCCTACTGGCTCTCTTCTGTCAGAGAGCCCTGGGGAAGGGCTGCTCTCACTCTTGGCTCCTTTCTCCTCCCTTAGCTCCACCTGTTCCCCAGGTGCCTGCTCTTCCCCACGAGGGAAGCCTAGGAGACCAGGCAACTGCACTCCTGACAGCCAGGTACCAGGTGAGCTGAGGAACCTTCTTTTCCTCAGGGACTGTTGCTGCTTATTGAGTGTGGCCCTTCCCTCACCCCATACATAAACCTTTCCTGGAATTTTTTCAGTAACAGATTCTGGTTTCAGAACTGATCCTCTTCAGAGACCTGGACGCCACACAAACCATCTTCCCAGCTTCTCAACACCACCAAAAAACTGTTTCTTCTTTACCCCTAGAGTTTTGATGGGGGCTTATTGTTAAAGGGTTACGGAACTTATTCCCTAGATTCTAATCTGTTCTCACTCCTCCCTGACATAAATACACACTGGAGACTCTATATCATCTCCTTCAATCTCTGGCCATGATGCTATAGTGGCGTTATTCCCAAGAGCAGCCAGGCTGTATTATTTCAGGAGTTTGTGACATTCGAGGATGTGGCTGTGCACCTTACTCGAGAGGAATGGGGATGCCTGGACCCTGTTCAGAGGGATCTCTACAGAGAAGTGATGTTAGAGAATTATGGGAACGTGGTCTCACTGGGTAAGGACTTCTTTTTATTCATTCAGTTGACCCATTGGGATTTCTTTACTGAATAGGTGTGTGGTCTCTGAGAGTAAAGATTGGCTCAGATTCCAGGTCTAAGAACCTCTGAATCCTCTATATTTAAGGTTGTCTCCTCTGGGAGTGGTTTTCCTTTGGGGGTTTCAAGATGAGACATTCTACTCCTTATTCTGAGTTAATGGTTCCTGCTTTTATGGGGTATCTGTTCCCTGTTAGAAAAGGGAAGCTTGCTTGTGCTTTGCCTAAGTTCTCACCTTCGCTATTTTATTTTAATTTTTTATTTTATATGAGAGAGACTCTAGGGCCTCCCAACCTACAACCAGACACTTTCCTTCCCGGTAATTCAGTTCCTTTGTATCTGAGTTTCCCATTTTCTTTGGAAGAAGAAATGCCTTTTTAAAAGATAAGCTTAAATTCTTCTTGTTGAGTAACCTCTTACAAGAGAGATTACTAAATTCATCTTCAGGCAGGCAGAATTTGAGAGACTTCATTTAAAGGCATGACTCACTGTGTATACATTTCTGTGAATCACCCAGATGGTAATCCTAAATAACCTCATTCCTAACAGCAGAAGTCTCAGATTTAAACTAAGTCTCTCCTTTGTCATTTGGGTGGTAACCTGTGGTGCTGTGATGTGAGCATAGCTCCTTTCCTTTCTCTCTCCCCCCTCCCTCCCCCTCCCCCCTCCCCCCTCCCTCCCTCCCTCCCTCCCTCCCTCCCCCCCCTCCCCCCTCCTCCCCCCCCTCCCCTCCCCCCTCCTCTCTTATTGTCTCTGCTTTTGTTCTTTTTTATTTATGTGTGAATTTAATGAAGGTTTTTCTTTTCTCTCATTTTGCTTTGCCTATGCTGATGGCATCTAGGGTTGTGGCTTTATCTCCTTGATTACACTCAGGATTAAAGAGATCTTCTTCTCTGTGGGGAGGCAGCCTGCCCACTGGGAAGGTTTTAGCGTGTTTTCCATTCGTGGCTCTTTGATCTTTGTAGGCATACTTCTCCGTCTTCCCACCACCCGGATTCATAGTGTGAATTCCTGCCCGGCCCTGAGTCATACCCAGGCAAGTGCTTTCTCTGGAGAAACACTTGCAGTCCTTTCAGCAGGAATCTCCAAGAGATGGCCCAAGTATCGGCTTCCCATCGGTATTGCTCATCCCCGCTCGGAAACTACTTTTCCACAATTATAAGATATTACACTTGATTGATGGAATAGATGCTCACAGGATGCCACCACTATGTAAAATTGCAGCTCCTCAAAAGACCTTTGTTAAATTTCTAAAGGGCCAAGGAAACTCCGTTGCCACCAGATGCATTTTGTATCCTGAATTTTGAGTTCATTCAGAAGCCATGGTTGGTGGTCATCTACTTGTGTTCTGAGAAACCACAAAGTTCAACTCCAGCTCTTCAGTTATGATGTTTTCATTTATTTTAGAATGTGGAATGTTTGTTGTGTACCCCCCCTCTTCTGTGGTGAACAGGACCTGCTCCTTCTGATGCTTAACTCTCTTATGACCCCTGGGCTTTCTTTATATTTAACATTCTAGTCGTCTTCTTTTGAGCCCCTGTGGCCACCTCCAAGGTCTTGACTTTGTCCCCTTTATTATTTGTTGCTAACAAGATTGATACATTTACCTGACCTTTTTTGATTAAGTGTTCCATAGCTCTGTCCTTGGTGGAGGGGAAATCGGAAGGCAAAAGAGTTCAATTTCTATTTCAGGGCATCAAATTGAATGTATATTTAACAGTTTTGTATACTGTAAAGTAATATGTAATTGCAAGATACTATAAATTTTATCTAATAATAATATAATTTCCAACAGTTAATCTGTCTACTTTTTGGAGTAAAGCACTTCTTAGTAGCTTAATCAGCCTAATAGCACAGAATGCTAGTTAACTGAATTTCATTCCATTTTCTCATATCTCTTCATATACACAAGACACACATGCACACATATACACATACTGGGGACAAATGCACACAAGAAATCCTCATATTCAATTTGCTCTTGTGATAGGAGCATCTCCTTAGTAATTATTTTCTACTGTCCTTGGGAAGGCCTTTCATATTTGTGGGTTTAGCAAATTCTATGTAAATTTTAAAGTTATACACTTAATTAACTGAGCTTAATGTTGATGTTATAAAATGAGGACTTTTATAATTCAGTCCTTTACTTAGCAGCCACTCGTCTTCCCCATGGCAGTAGCTCTGAGGTGTATTTGTCACAGACATCAGAACTTTGGTCCTTTGGTTAAGAGCTTTGACTATATTGTAGTAAATATATAGAGTATGGCCCTTGCTGGTTTGGCTCAGTGGAAAGAGCATTGGCTTGCAGACTAAAGGATCCCGGGTTTGATTACCATCAAGGGCATGTACCTTGGTTGCAGGCTTCTCCCTGGCCTGGGCCCTGGTCGGGGTGTATATGGGAGATAACCATTGTTTCTCTCACATCATTGTTTCTCTCTGTCTTTCCCTCTCTTTTTCACTCTCTCTAAAAGATCAATGGAAAAATATCCTCGTGCGAGAATTAACAAAAACAAATATACAAAACAAAAAAATAAATATAGAGTATGAACAGCTGAGTAAAAGAGTGAAAAAGTTTATAACATCATAATTTTATTACCAAATCTAAAAAGCATACTCGATTAACAATGTATGAATTACTGACTTGAGGGTCATACCCAAAGGAATGTTATATATGACTTAGTGCTTATAATTAAGTACTGGAAATTAAGACTGGGACAGCGGCCTGGATTGCATTGCGAATGGGACAGAGTGCTAGGTGCTTGATTAGATGACAGCATTAGAAACATGTTTATCAGAATTGTAGTTCATGATAAGGTGAGTTTATTAGGAATGCTTGGCACATATCCCCTAACTTTTAAAAAATATATTTTATTTTTTACAAAGAGGAAGGGAGAGGGATAGAGAGTTAGAAACATCGATCAGCTGCCTCCTGCACACTCCCTATTGGGTATGTGCCTGCAACCAAGGTACATGCCCTTGATTGGAATCGAACCTGGGACCCTTGAGTCCACAGGCCGACGTTCTATTCACTGAGCCAAACCAGTTAGGACTCCCCTAACTTTTTGAAGTTAATGTTCTCAGGACATAGAATGTTTTTATTGCCACAGCTATATACTATTTCTTGAGCAACCGATATGTTCCTAGATATTTTATACACACACACACACACATATATACATTTATATATGAAAAACAATCCTTACTGTAGCCCTATGGTAGTAGGTATTACTCTCTTTTATATCTGAGGAAACTGAGGTTCAGAGAAATTAGTAATTTACATAATTTGGACTCAAAACTGATGAAACCCATGTTCTTTTTAAAAAAATATATTGATTTTTTTACAGAGGAAAGGAGAGGGATACAGAGTTAGAAACATCGATGAGAGGGAAACATCTATTCAGCTGCCTCTTGCACGCTCCCTACTAGGGATGTGCCTGCAACCAAGATACATGCCCTTGACCGGAATCGAACCTGGGACTCTTGAGTCCACAGGCTGATGCTTTATCCATTGAGTCAAACTGGTTAGGGCGAAACCTATGCTGTTTTTCACTATTTTGTGTCTTAAAGCAATTAGTCAAACCACATATAGTGTTTTTTATATTTTCATGGCTCTATACTCCAATGACAATGAAAAATGGCTATGATAAATTAAACAGATAGGCATAAGTTTGTATAGTTTGGGAACAGAAAGGACACATTCAAGATGTAAAGTTATCTAGGAATATATTCCATTATAAGTATACTAGAGACCCGATGCACAAAATTCTTGCAAGAGTAGGCCTGCCTTCCCTTGGCTGCCAGCACTGGCTTCCCTCTGGCACCCAGGACCCAGGCTTTCCTCGTAGCCCCAGCTTTGTCCGGAAGGTCGTCTGGAAGGATGTCCAGTCTAATAAGCATGTTAGACTTTTATTATTATAGAAGATATACAAGAACAATATTGCTAAGGAGAGATTTTGTTTATTTGTTAAGGATCATGAAGAAAGGCATGAAGCTTCCCAAAGGCTAATCTTAGGCAGCAAACCAAATAATGAGGTATATTTTATTTTTTTGCTATATCCCTTAACCTTTTAATTCTGAGGTATGTTTTAACAGATTAAGTAAAAATAAATTGAATTAAGAAATGGTCATGGCTTAAATTTAAAAATTAAAAGGTTTCAACAAAAAAGTTATTTTATTTTATTTTTTTAAGTATTTTTATTGATTTCAGAGAGGAAGAGAGAGAGAAAGAGAGAGAGAAACATTCATGATGAGAATCATTGATCGGCTGTCTCCTGCATGGCCCCCCCCCTGGGGATCGAGCCCACAACCTGGGCATGTGCCCTGACCAAGAATCAAACCATGACCTCCTGGTTCATTCCTCAACCACTGAGCTACACCAGCCAGGCAAAAATTAAGTAATTTTAGATTAGAGGCTTGAGCTACAAAAAAATATCTAACCAAATGCTATTTTTGAGAGAACAGAATTTAACTTAAAATTAGGAAAAGGCATTTATTTATTTTTATTGATTTTAGAGGACTAAAGGGAGAGAGGGAAGGAAGGAGGGAGAAAAAAGAGAGAGAAAGAAAGAAAAAGAGAAAGAGAAGGAAAGAGAAACACTGATTTGTTGTTCCACTTATTTATGCATTCATGGCTTGCATCTCCTATGTGCCCTGACTGGAGAAAACCTGTCTTAATGCTTTCTTGGACCCTTAGTGTGGTAGAGTAGAAAGAATATAAACTCTTGAATTAAACTTGGGTTCCAATTACCACCTGTGATACACTGAGAAAATATTTAAACTCACACCGTTTTCTTCATCTATAAAACATGAAAAATAGTGTCTCCCTTTTGGTTTGTGCCAAGGATTAAGTTATATTATGTTTTTAAGTACCTGGCTCATGGTAGTTACTCAAATGCTTGTTTGAAAAGGACAAGTGACATGCGTTATAGACCAGTTTTTTAAATTAAAATGAAAAGTTTAGAAGAGTGTTCAGATTATTTCTTTACGAGTGCAATTTCATCGAATATTGCTCTGACTGTGCCTAGAATTTGGACTTTTATTATAAAGAGATTTTTTTTAATGTTTTTGGCACTAAAGATCTCTTAGATCCCTTTTAATGAAAACATTCATGATTCCAGATCTTTTGGATTCTGGTTCTCCAATCACTATTTCTATTTTATTATGTTTATTATTTACTACATTGTCCACATATTGGTCTTCTGTTCTCTTTCTGTACATATTTTGGAGGAAGGAATGGATTTCATTCCAATCATTTTTTTACTAGTAGATTATTCAAAAGCCAGGCTCTGAAATAAGACTGGGGTTATGTCCTAGCTTAACCACTTATGGCCTTCAGCAAGCTCTTTGAATCTTAGTTTTACTATTTTTAAATGGGTATAATAATAGTGACTACCTCATAAAGGTATGGTGAGTATTAAATGAGTGCAAGTTTGTACAGCTCATGGTATGGTACTTTGTACCTACCACCTGCTCAGTAAATCATAGCTTACTATTTTGATGATACAGGTGACTTTAAGTCTATATCATGAACTGTGTTTTCTTTTGAACTTCAGTCTTGTATATCTAATTGCCTGTTAAGCATTTTATATCTTCCTACATTACCTTAAACACGAGTCTAAAATCAAACCTCTCATTCTACATTGAGATGATCTTTTTTGTTGTACATATGTGACTTAAGTGTAGATATAAAGAACCAAAATTTCAGTTGTCAAATACTTAGAAATATCTTAATAAATCTCAAAGTAGAAGTTGCAAATTATGTTATGAGAATTCTAAACAGAATAGTTGCTGCTTCATGCAACAGTAACTTTTTTTTTAACTTGCAAAACTATTTCATTTGACATCGGGGACCTTACTAAATATATGTCCAAAAGAACTCTATTAATGCCCAGCAGGAACTCAGAAACACAGTAAATAAAAGACATTTATATCTTTTTTATATTTGTTCTGATCTCTCTGCTCTTAGACTCTGACACAGAATCCCAAGAGGGCAGTTGTTAGTTTATATTTGCCAAGCCCAATGCCCTTTTGAAAACATTGGTTATTTGTTATATGTTGATACTTGGACACAAAATTGGCACTCAATGAGTAGCTTTTATGTAAATGAATAAAAGGAAATGCAAGATACAAGCTGCATGGACCTTGCAATCAGGTAGGGATGATGACACCTGAAACTAAGTAAAATCTATAAATTCCATTATATCGTGACATATCAGGATAAGATGAACAAATACATTTTATAGATATTTAGTGAAGAGAAAGACTTTTGGAGATGAGTGGCTTGAGTTAAGACCTTGTAGGTGTGCTAATAGAAGCTTTTTGGACTGAACATGTGTGAAAAAATGCCCCTTTGATACTATAATAATTCTGGCCCTTCCAAGAAGCAGACTGCCTCTTACATTCACTTTAAAAGAGTTTAGATCCTAGCAGTTCATTATGCAAGCCAGAGAAAGACCATTTTATGTGAAGATGCACTTCTATTTGCACTTTCCTCACTATATATTATAATTTTTTGTTTATACTTGTCTCTGCAGTTAAGAGTATAAGGTCCATGAGAGAATGGGCCTTATTGGCTTGAGCCCTTTATCCCTGACATACTTTGGATAGAGAGGGCATCTGTAAGTGTTTGCTTACTAAACAAGAGTGTAAGCTCCTAATGGGTGAGAATGTGTCATATGATTCCTTGTTTCCTTATTTGAATTGAAATAAATTGTTTCTTAAGGTTTATCTTAATATTTACTCAGTCTTCACTGATTCTGTTGCTGTGGTTCATGTCACATACAATAGATACTTAAATATCCACTTTTCTCTAGGTTATATTTTGATTGCCTCAATTTTGATCTGGTCTAATACAAGATTGATCTAGAGGCAACAGGTGAGGAGTACTAATGATAATTTCTGTAAAATTATTCCATGCACAAATTCTGTTGTTTGAGTAATGTTTAAGTGAATACTATTGCTCCCAAAAGTCATAAACTTGTTCCTTGACATACTTTATAGAGCACAAATAGGAGTTCCATGTAGAGGATCTTTGCCACTTTCACACTCCAAGCTTTCCTAATGTTTTCTAAGAATTTACTTTCTCTATTAACCATAAGTTAAGAGAAAAAGTAGCTGGTATGGTATCTGGGGATAAATTGCCACATCCCATTTCCTTCTCTGTGAGCAGGATTTCCAATTTTCAAGCCTGATGGGATATCTCAGCTGGAACAAGATCTACAGGTCTTTGATTTGGAAACTAAGAATAGAGGAGTCTTAAGAGATGACTGCTCAGGTGAGTAAGGCAGAATCATCAGATGAAAATAGTCTTGTTGTTGAGCCAAGTTGTAGCTGCTTTGACAGTCAGAATGGAGAGCTCTATCTGTGTCCCAGAACGAAAAACTCTTTCCTTTTCAGTTTTTTTTTTTTTTATTGATTTTTAGAGAAAAATGAGACAGCAAAATATCCATGTTAGAGCAAAACATTGATCAGCTGCCTCATGCACACCCCCTACTGGGGATCAAGCTGGCAACCTGGGCATGTACCCTGACCAGTGAATGGAACTGACAGCCTTTTGGTGCATGGGATACCAAACCATCTGAGCCACCCTGGCCAGGATTTCCCTTCAGTTTTGATGAACTCTTTACATTTATTTTGTCCCTTATCATCCACAAGTTGTAGTAGGTCCCTATTCAAGTTGCTTGTCTATAATTCGTTTGAACTATTTCTCTATTTTCTCCTTTGAAATACCTAATTGATTCTTACTCCACTGAAAGTACCTTCTGTTTCTACCACACCCTAAACCATTTAGAACAGTGGTTCTCAACCTTTCTAATGCTGTGACCCTTTAATACAGTTCCTAATGTGGTGACCCCCCAACCATAAAATTATGTTAGTTGCTACTTCCTAACTGTAATTTTGCTACTGTTATGAATCGTAATGTAAATATCTGTTTTCCGATGGTCTTAGGTGACCATGCTAGCGGTTCTCAACCTGTGGGTCGTGATCAACAGGTTGAGAACCGCTGCTGTAGAACTAAGACCATAGGGAAACACAGATATTTACATTATGATTCATAACAGTAGCAAAATTGGAGTAGCAACGAAAATAATTTTATGGTTGGGGATCACCACAATATGAGGGACTGTATTAAAGGGTCGAGGCATTAGAAAGGTTGAGAACCACTGATTTAGAACCTGCCACATTTCTTATTCATGCCCGTATATCTGCTGTTGAAATTTTGTGCATATGTTTCAGAGTAAATAAACTTCTCTAATCCGGATAGATACTATATTAGCTTTTCCTCTCTGAGTTTTCTTTTTCTAAGCATAGGGTACAGATTACATTTGCATTTTCTATTTATATATTGCATCAGATGGAGGAACCAGAGAAGAGAACAAGCTGTTGATTCCTAAGCAGAAAATTTCAGAAGTACATTCATGCAAAATGAGAGTAGGAAGACTCAAAAAGGATGCCGGCCAAGTTCCTGATACTAGAGAAGTGTACAAACCTGAGGACAGATTAGAAAGGCTTCAGGAGATACTAAGGAAGTTTTTATTCCTGGAGAGAGAGTTTAGGCAAATAACAATCAGCAAGAAAACTTTCACCAGTGAGAACAATGAATGTAATGAACCTGAAAAAAACTTCAGTCTGGAATCTACCCTTGATACAGACCAGAGAGATCTTAGAATACAGAATATTGATGACATTGATAGGTATGACATTAGCCTCAACCAGAATTCAGCTGCTGAGAAACATGAACAAGTAAATCTAACACAGGATTTTCAAAGTAGTGACTATAAAGAAAGCTTAATGGATCTCTCCCACCTTAGTAAATGTGAGAGCATTTTCACCACTGAGAAATCCTATAAATGTGATGCATGTGAGAAAATCTTCCATCAGAGCTCAGCTCTTTCTAGACATCAGAGAATTCATACTAAAGAGAAACCCTACAAATGTAAAGAATGTGAAAAATCTTTCAGTCAGAGCTCAAGTCTTAGTCGACATAAAAGAATACATTCTAGAGAAAAACCCTATAAATGTGAAGTGTCTGAGAAGTCCTGTGAATTATCTGATAAATCCTCTACTCAGAGCTCAGGCACAATGAAGCACAAGAGGATTCACACTAAGGCAAAATCTTATAAATGTAGCAATTGTGAAAGAGTATTCAGTCGTAGTGTACACCTTACTCAACATCAGAAAATTCACAGAGAGATGCCCTGTAAGTGTACTGTATGTGGCAGTGACTTCTACCATACCTCATTCCTAATCGAACATCAGAAGGTTCACTGTGAAGAGAAAGCCTATGAATATGAATGTGGGATGACCTTTACTAAACATCAAGGAGTTAGTCTCAGAGAAAAGCCCTATACATGTACTGAATGTGGAAAAGACTTCAGATTGAATTCCCATCTTATTCAGCATCAAAGAATTCACACAGGAGAGAAACCACATGAATGTAATGAATGTGGGAAAGCTTTCAGTCAAACCTCATGCCTTATTCAGCATCACAAAATTCACAGGAAAGAGAAATCCTCTGAGTATAATGATTATGAGGAAAGTTTTAATCATAGCTCAGATCTTGTCCTGCAGCGAGAAACCCTCACCAGAGGAGAAGCCTTTGATTGTGATGCATGGGAAAAGAACCTCATTCAGAGAGCACAGCTTGTTCAGCATCAAAGAATGCATACCAAAGAGAAACCTTATGAATGTAATGAACATGGGAAGACATTTAGTCAAGTTCAGGCCTCATTCAATATCTGAGAGTTCACACCAGGGAAAAATTGTGAGTACTGAATGTGATAAAATCTTTAGTCAGCTAAATCTTTTCATCATTGGAGAATCCACACCAGAGAGAAATCCTCTGAATGTGATGAATGTAGGAAAGCTATTAGTTTTAAACTTTTAATTGATGTCTGCAAACCCATACCAGAGAAAACCTACAAATATATTGAATGTGGTAAATGCTTCATGTTATGTTCATAACTTAGTCATCTTTGGAGAATTCATACAGGAATAAAAGCCCATTACTGTAAAGAATGTGAAAAAGCCTCAACGAAAATACCTTTTTAGCATCAAATTCATTCCATGCAGAAAGCCTATGAATGTAATAAATGTAAGTGTGTGTGAAGATTCAGTCATATTTCAATCTTCATTCAACATGAAAGAATACATACCCAAGAGAAGCCATTGATATATAGGAGTTCAAGTCTTTTTCATCATCAGAATATCTATACCAGACCAGAATCTGATATAACTCAAATGGAAAAAATTTATTGCCATATTTCAGGCTTTACTCAACATCAAAATATTGGAGGGACAATTGTTGATTATTTGTATGTGAAATCATTAATATATAGTCTCGATCTTTTTCTTTGTAGAAGAATCTAGCCTGAAGAGTGACATGGTGAATGCAATGCTGTTTTTTCATGGCAATCTTTAATATAATAGGTGTTGTAAGTAACTATGTATACTTTATTTATGGAATTCATTTAAGCTATTTTTATTTTAATACGGCCTATAAACATTTTTCTTGAAATTGGTATATATTATTCTCAGCTTCCCTAAGGTACTGTAATTACACCAATGTTAAAATATATCAGCATCTGGAAAGTAGCTCATTTCGTTTTTTTCTGCTGTTCTCCACCCACGCTCTCTCCAAAACAGACTATTAGGCCTGCTTTTTTCTGCAATTCCTATTTATTTCTAGCCACAACAACTAGATTCCTGTTGATTTCTCCCCCCTCTTAAGCACCTTCGAATGATGGTTTCCTAGTTTTAAGCTTTTCACCAGCAGGTATGCCATCCCTACTTGATGTCACTGTTCTGGTGTCTTTTTCCCAAAGTAAAGCATCTTCCTTTAAAAGAGTTGTATTTCTACATCCGGTTCACCCATGAGTATGAAGGAATTCTGTCTCCCTTGAATTTATGACAGACAGCTAAACATTTTCAAGTGATGCCCAAATTCTTAGCTGCCTTGTTTCGCATCCACAGCCCACTAACAGAGATGATAAGAACTCCTGGTGTTGTAGCTACATTCATCCAGCATCTACTCTGCATGTCTAAGTTTAGAAATATTTTATATACTTCCATTGAAGGCCAGCAAAATGCTCGGGCCTGCTTTTGATAGGGCAAAACATAAAGAACATATCCTAAAAGATCAGAGAGCTTCATAAGGCAGAGAGCTCAGCCTTCCAACAAAGATATTGCTGTTCTTATGTAATACCTCTAGAGAGAATATTTTAAGAGTTGGTAATTCTGTTCCTGGTAAAACTTTAACCATTAAGATTGTTTTTACTTATCTATTTAGATTTCTACCCTCAATATCCCCTCATCAATCTAGCACAGTATTTGAAGTGTGAGGGCATTGTGTATACTAATTCATTATCACATTTTTATTTTTTATTTTACTACAGTCTATAGGTCATATAAAAGAACATGATTTTCTTGATTGATAAAAGTGATCACAGATGTTGGCTCCAGAGTTCAGGGTCACCATCATAACACCTAGCAACAATTTATGATTCTTTAGATGATGTCAAAGCATTTTATTATATTTTCTCATCTTAAGTTTCATAATATTTTACAAATAAGACAAGTGTTATTTAAAATTCTAGTCATTCCAGCAGTTGAGGCCTCATAGTTCAGATGTTATAATATTCATGAGGGATCCTCAGCAAATATATAAAAATATATTGCTTGTCCTATGAGCATTTTATGGCTAATCTCTAGGGATAGTTCTACTAGTATATTTTACCTCTTAGCCATCAGCAAGCATATGATCTAATCAGGGCAAGGAAGGAATCGAAATATAAAATCAAATGAAAATGCATGTTTTTTTTTCCTGTCAAGGAATGTGTATACTCATGTATAGAAACTAATAGTGACCTCCAGGGATTATGAAACAGGATGAAGTAATCCTTAAATACCAGAATTTATAAACATGCCATGTATGCATTTGGTTTAGGAATATGCTTTTTACTTCCACTTGAATAAAAGTGTGTTTGATATTCTGCAAATCTCTTTCAAATAAAATCTAAAGGCCTTAGCTGGAAGCATTTGGAAATTTTGGAATTACCTTTCTGGCTGCAACTCAGTTCCTTACAGATACTTGCTTTATAACAAGAGTAGATTGTTCTGTGTACTGATACTTGCTCTTCCACAGAACTCTTGAGGAATAGTCTGAATGTTTAGACATTAAAGGGTTATTCGATTGGGATGGTGTCAGTACATAAAATAAGAGTAAATCATTTGAGGTTTCAGTTAAACTAAGCAGTGTGTATGTTTATTTAAATAAAACACATTTTTAAAAATTAGAAAAAAAAGAACTTGCCAGTTTAAGCTTGCTGATATTTAATTGGTCCAATAGAATATGAGTTTGTGTTCTTAATTTTTTTAGTCTTGATGCTGGAGAGGTAAGAAAAAATCTGTTAGTTGAGGGACACCTAATTTTATCTATCTTATATCTGCCCACCCACCTACATGTACATGTGTGTATGTGCATATTCAAACTCTGCAAGGGAACTAGCTTCATTTTATAGAACTGAGGTATAGAGGGGTTAAAGGACTTGTTAGGATTACATAGCAAGTTCAAAGTCAGGTGTGTTTGACTCCAAAACTTGGTAGCATCATGAAGTTGGTATTATACACCAACCAGGGATGTTTTCTTTTATTGCTCTTCATTCCCTGTTGCACCCCGTGATTCACTGTTATCAGTTTGCAGCTCATCCTAAATGCTCTCAAAGCTTTCTGGGATACTAGGAGAAAATACCCCAATATCTTTTGGGTGCTAGTCAGAGACCCTTCCCTGCCCCATGAATAGGCTTAGACAATTTTGACAATGACAGATTACAGATCAAAGCTCCCAAATTCCTGTCTCCTGTTCAGGCCCCTCCATCCCCATCACTAGATTTACATTTCCATTTTCAGCACCCAAATGTGCTCTTAATTTTTGCTGCTAATTAGAACTTGCTGATGAACATTTATTCTTACCAAGATTTACTGTCATCTCTGGTTATGTTATAGCAGTGGAACAAAGCAGTTATTGGGAAAATCAAGTTTGATTCCTATGTTTTGGCTTGAGCAAAAGAGTATCCAAATAGAGGTAGACTGGAGAGATATGTGATACCCTGGAAGAAGAGCAAGGAGAGTATTTCAGGTAGGAGAGTATTTCAGTCAGAAGACCTACAAATGAGAGAATGGCATTTTCCGGGTAATATGTGAGCTTTCTGGAGAAATGCCTCACGCTAGGAAATAATATGAGGGTAACTGATGAAGTTAAAGAACGAGAACTCCTAGGGTTTCATCTCAGCAAAGCATAATGTGCCACGGGCAGTTGTGGTCAACTATAAATGAAACTACCTATCCATTCAACAATACATTTGCCAGGCACTGATATTCAGTGTTAAAGTTAACGTAATCAAACGAGTGAAACAATCTACTGAGTAAAAAGAAACAGATTAGTTGTCTAAGCAATAGCTTTGGAATTAGACATACCTTTGTTTGAATTTTGCTGTTTACTAGCTGTGTGACTTTGAAAATTTTACTTACTCTCTCTAGTTTTCTTGCCTATACGATGTGGTTAATAGCATGAAAATTAAAGAGATAATGCAAAAGGTTCTGGTCATACACTAAGTGCCAAATAGTTACTAATATAATATAAATACTATTATAAAAACCAGTAAAAATAGAAGACAGATGTTTAGATAGAAGATAGAGGGAATTAATGAGCAAGCATTTAACAGTGTAGGACTGGCATTGTCCAGGATGGGATGCCCTGGGTTTGGAGAACTTAAATATGACTAGAGAAAGCATCAAGCATCATTGTCTGTGGTAGGAACTGCCTCCTGACAGGCATTCCCTGTTGGAGTCAGTAAACTGACATTTGTCTCACCTAAAATTTGTATCATATGAGTTCACATTTTCAAAATACAGGTGCATAAAGGAACTATTATTTAATCCAAGACTGTAAGAATGATTTCAATCAGAAATCAGATGATGCCCTGAATAAGTCAACAAGAAAATAATGCTGGAATTTTTTTATTTTGTTGATGCATCCTATTCATTCCACTTATAGAAAATGGTTAACCTCTTGTGTTTGTATTTCATTCATGTTTATAAATTTACAACTTGGGCATAATTACAAGTGTCTTGTCTTTTTTCTTTTCTGCGGTTGCTCATACCATATTACAAATCTTCACCCAGTCTTTCTTCATTGTCCTCCCTAGGTGCAGCTAGACACCAGACACTGATTTGGGCAGACCAGGGTTCAAATGCTGCCTCCTTGCTTAGTGGCATGTAAGATGGTAAAAATTACCAGCTTCATTGGATTGTTGTAAGGATTAATGAGATAATATCAGTTTAAATGCTCTGCATTTGGTAGCTGTTATTTCTGAGTTTAGCAGGAATCTACCCTTATCATAACTTGTTGCCTTAATCCCTTTTCCTGCTTCAACATATCAAATGTGCCACGGGCAGATCTGTACTGCAGGCGCAAGTAGGGTCTTCGGACCTCTCTAAGGTTTTTCTTCCTCATATTGGTATTGGTACCAGCATGTTTCTCCTGTTTGTTTATATACTCCATGCAAAACTGGGTTGAAGGGACAAAGGGAAACGAGGACTGAGGGCCTTCATAACCTGAATTTGGGCTCAGCGGGTGACCTGATCTGTAATTTTGAAGGAGGAGATGAGATGGATAGTAAAACTGCAGGAGTCGCCCTGGCCGACTTGGCTCAGTGGATAGAGTGTCCGCCTGTGGACTGCAGGGTCCCCGGGTTGGATTCTGGTCAAGGGTACATGCCTAGGATTGTGGACTTAATTCCCAGTAGGGGACGTGCAGGAGGCAGCCAATTGGTGAGTCTCTTATCATTGACATTACTCTCTCCCTCTCCCTTTCTGAAATCAATAAAAAAAATGTTTAAAAAATATTAAAACAAAACAAAAATGCAGGAATCAAGGGATGTAGGTACATGGGGTGCATACAGTGTCAGAGGGGATGAAGAAGGAAACAACAAATTTAGATCCTTGGTCCACTTAGTGATATAGTGGACAAATAGAGAAATCTGTTTCAACCTCCTACAATCCTTCCTGGGGGTAAGGACGAACACCAATTTAAGGTCTTCACCTCCATGTGGTTCTGGATCCAGATCCCCAGTAGCTTCTAGAGAACCTGCAATCAAGATTAGACCAGATTAGACCTCTGAACTGCCTAGATGGGACCCGGAAGTGCATGCCAAGAACCCATGTTTTCAGGCTTCTGAGTGAGTGTAGGGCAGTGGTCCTCAAACCGCAGCTCGAAAGCCACAGTTTGCCGCTCTATCGACTAGTGAGTTTGCCAACCACTGGATTAGACTAAATGTGACCATGTAATTGGAAGCTGTGAGGATAGGCAATTGTGGCATATTGTAAAGGGTAGTATATGACTGGTCAGCAAACTCATTAGTCAACAGCGCAGTTTGCTGACCACTGGTGTAGGGGATCAGAGACCCAGGAAGGAGAGAGTGGCAGCCTGTGACAAGCTCGGACTGCGGTGGTGGACTAGGGCAGTGCGGGGGGACTCCCGTGGAATTGGGTTGGTGCTGGCAGTCTGGTGGCCATCTCGCGGCAGGACCCAGATGATCTGGAGAGAGAATGAAGCTTCTCAGACCTTTTCCTTGGCTGTGAGTTTGTCCTGGGAAAGGTTTACCTACCATTTCCCCTGTATCCGACCCCTTCTCCTACCCTTTCCTGAAGTGACTGCTCGGCCCTTGTGTCCTGTTCTGAAGAATTTTTAGAAAAGATCTTGGTCTTGGAGCAGCACCAGGGAGCCCTTGGGAGCCCTTGAAGAAGCTTCCTGAGCAGATGTCCCCTGAGTTGCTGTTTCCATCCCCTGAACAGTCGTCTAAAAGGAGCAAGAGTGAGGAGCTAACCTAACTGGCTTGTCTAGACTTTGTCCTTCTAACCATGGCCTCAGATCAGATGGACATGATTAACCCTACACTTAGAATTGTTCTGGTATTTATTTATCAAGACTACTGATATTTACTACCTGAAGCTCTATTGCATGTAAACAAAACATATAATTAATGTTTTCTCTCTATGTTGAGCAAACCCGCAGAAGCACTATCATAGCACTAAGTCTTGAAGAGCTATCATTCCAGCACCTGCTTTTTCTTTGGAGAAGCTCAGTGAATGAACCCAGCAAAGTATGTCCCATACCCCAAGTACCAGGAAAAGACCTCTCATTCACCATTAAGGAAGATACATTTTCTACTCCAGGTATAAACTGCAAGAGGGTGCCTTCCTATGGAATACAATAGACAAGCTAGCCACCTGCTGATGGAAAATGAGGTTAAACTCTGAATATTTAATTGGAAGACAAAGGCTTAGATATTGCACATCATGGACTTTGAGATGGCTTATGTTTGGGGAGATTTTCTTACACACACACAGTCTTCAAATGCTGTTTTTAGGCTAATGTGTCATTCAGCAAGTATTTATTGAATTATTATTTGTGAGATGTTGAAACTAAGTTGAAAAAAAAAAAAAACCACACCAAAACACCTAACCCCTACCCACTCCCAAGCTTAGAGTTGAGTTGGAATACATAACTGTGAGAGGTCATAGAACAATAAATAATGTACAAGTTTATAAGAGGAGATCCCTCTGAACTAGTATGAGCTCAGGAAGCCTTAGAATTGTCCTTGGAAGAATTTAGAGTAAGAGAGGAGTCAGGTTTTAGATGAGAGAGGATAGAATAGACCCTTACCATAAGTTCCTTGCTGCTAGTCTTTATAATAGAGGTCAAGAACCCTATTCACCTCCCTAAAATAAGAATTTATTCATATTTTGAGTCCATACTTCATAAGCTGGCAATGAGTCCTCCACAGTGGCCTCAACCCAACTTAGAAGTCTCACATCAGTGTTCCCCCAAGACAAACCCAGCAAGAAGGGCGTGTCTGCACTAGGTGACAGGAGTCACTGTAGTACCCACGGTCACAAACCCCACATGTCTCAAGATCCCATGTGTGAAGACTCAGTGCAGGACAGCCTTTTTCATGAAGCTTCTGAAAAGACCTGAGCTATGAAGAAGGAAACGGTCAGATGCAAAAGACATTTACATGGAAACTTGCCAGACTTGGTGGCTAGTTGAGCAGTAGAGGGATGTTGGCTATAATTGCCTTTGTTCCCTTCACTGTTAGACCTCTTACAAAAAAAAAAAAAAAATCTTCACCAGTTGCTAATATCTTTGTAATTGCCATTCATGTCTCAACACAGCGCAGTTTCTGTTTAATCAAAACTGGTTATATCTAGCCCTGGCTGGTGCTCCCAGTGGTTAGAGTACTGGCCTGCACAAGGATCAAGGGCACAATCCTGGGTTACAGGTTTGATCCCTGGCCCTGGATGGGGGAGGTGTGTGAGGCACTGTTGGTGGTAGATTGGTATGGTCATCATGGAAAGTGGTATGAAGTTTCCTCAGAAAATTAAAAAGAAAAGTACCAAAAAAGAAAAAAAAAGAAAAGTACCATACAATCCAGCAATTCTACTTTGGGGTATTTATCTGAAGGAAACAAAATCATTATCTTAAAAAGATATCTGCACCCCCATATTCATTGCAGCATTATCTACAATAGCCAAGACATGGAAATGACCTAATGTAAAGAAAATGTGGGGACATCTGTAATACTTTCAACAATAAAGATAATTTTTGCCCAGCACGGGGATTGGGTGTTGACCTATGAACTAAAAGGTTATGTGTTCAATTCCTGGTCGGGGCACATGCCCAGGTTATAGGCTCAATCTGCAGTATGGGATTTGCAGAAGGTAGCCAATCAATTATTCTCTTTTGTCATTGATGTTTCTACCTCTCTCTGCCTCTCCCTTCCTCTTGGAAATTAATAAAAATATTTTTTAAAAAACCAATAAAGAAAAATTTTTTAAATGTGAAATTCATACATATACATACACATATACAATAAATTATTACTCAGCCATAAAAAAAGAAATCCTGATACTTGACAGCATTATGCTAAGTGAAATAAGTTAGACAGAGAAAGACAAATAATGTGTGATCTCACTTATATATGGAATCTAAAGAATCCAAACTCAAAGATACAAGAACAGTTGGTGGTTGCCAGGGATAAGGGTGGTGGTTGTGGAAATTGAGATAAAGATGGTCAAAAGGTTCAAATTTCCAGTTATAAGGTAAATAACTCCTGGGGATATAGTGTGCACCATGGTGATTATAGTTAACAATACCATATTGTATATTTGAAAATTGCTAAGAGTGTAGATCTTAAAAGTTTTCATCACAAGAAAAAAAATGTGTAGCCCTTAAGTCCGTGACCATTACCTAATGAAGTCGGGCTGCATAAGTTTTAGGCTTTCACTGCTTGAGGAAATGCTGCATCGGACACCTTCTTCCAGAAAGATCCCTCTAAGTCGCACCTTATTTACCATGAATATTTTAATCATTAAGAGAGTTCCAAAAGTACCTCTACTTAGGCAGTAAAGTATTAGGTCTATTCTGGGCGTCTGAGAGGAATAAGTGCCCGAGACCAAGCTTACCTGCGCGGCCTCGGGACCAACGGAAGCCTGGACCTCGAGCTGAAGCGGCAGAGGGGCGGGGCGGGGCTGGTCCCACTGCCCTGGGGCCGCCTGGAGGGAAGCCCAGCCCCGAGCCAGGGAGACCAGGGAGACCGGGACCCCCACGGTGGCCCAGAGAGGAAGAGGAACCGGTGGAGGGTGAGTGGAGGTAGCTTCTCAGGTGCGGAGGGGGCAGACCACACCCTCTTCCCCAGGACTAAACCCGTTGAGCTGTTGAGGTTGGTGTCTGGGGGTGGGTTCCATTTTGGGGTGGGTAAAAATGTCACTGACTTTGGGGTAATGGAAGGTGTGGGCAGAAAAAGGTTGACAGCGGGAGGAATCTGTCCCAAGGTCCGGACAGTTCCCACCTGGTCTCTTCCCTGTTCCAACCCAGGTTTCCTTTATGCGCCCACCTCTGTACCCCTCAGCACAGTTTCGGGGCGTCTCTGGGGCTGCACCCAGGCTGTTTCAGGGTGGCTCAGGGAGACTCCCAGAGGGAGCTCGGATTGAGGTTCCTATCCCAAGCCGGTTGTCCTCAGATGCTGTTCCCGGCCTCACTGAGGAATATGCAGTTCTTCTGCTTCCAGTGTCTGAGGTCCTTTTATTTATTTTTAAAAATATATTTTTATTGATTTCTGAGAAGAAGGGAGAGGGAGAAATAGAAACATCAATGATGAGAATCATTGATTGGCTGCCTCCTGCATGCCCCCTACCAGGCATTGAGCCCACAACTAGGGCATGTGCCCTTGACTAGAATGGAACCTGGGACCCTTCAGTCTGCAGGCTGATGCTCTATCCACTGAGCCAGTCTGGCTAGGGCCTGGGGTCCTTTTAAAATAATTAGAACAGTCGATGATAGTAGATGACATGTTTTTTTGTATGCCCTTACAAAATAAAAAATGGCAATCCTACCTTCCGCTATTTTCTCTCCCTTTCTCACACATGCACATGAACATAGCTATTAGAGAAAATCTCAGGTTCCATTGAATTTCACATTTGTAAATCACTGAGCTGAACTGCTGGCCAGTAGGGGCTGGTGAAGTGGGAGTGGCTGGTGAAGTGGGAGAGGCAGCTACGTGTTTTTCTGGCCCCTGGTCCTCACTGACTAACTGTGGGATCCTGGACCAGTGGAACCTACTCTCCTGCTCTCTGTTTTTTCATCAGTACCAAGGGGTCTACAAATCGCCTCTATAGTAAAATGTCGGTGGTGGAGTCTGGTCTATATCAGTCCATTCCCAAAATTGCATATTTGTCAGCACTAAGGGCTGTTCACTGCACGCAGAACCTTGGCCTATCCTCAGAGAAAGGTGAACAAGGCCCACCTCACTGGAGAACAAGGTTGGGGGTAGAAGAGGGGTTGCATGGGGTGGGGAGTGCAGCAGGAGGCGGAACACTGGGTGGCCTGTGGTAACCCCAGGCTGGGGAAAGGAAAGGACTGTGACAATATAATGCGTTTGTTTGTTTCTCTCTGCAGTAGTTACCAAGAGCCTGCAAATTCCTGGCCTTCATCCTCCTCCCCCTGCCCCGTATTGTTTCCATTAGCCTAAAATGGGCATGGTACATCCAGTAAGTGCACAGTTAATTTTTTTTTTTAGTGCACATTTAATTTTTGTGGAGGGAATGGGTAATGGTTGGTAGCTGGGAGGTCTACATGGAGTGGACAGACAGGATCAAGCTGAGCTTTGCAGGAGAGGTGGGATTGAAAAGGTCTGGAGGAGCAGAGAGGGCACCCTAAGGGAAGGAGGAAGCTGCAGATGCTTGGGGAGAGGGTGTTGCAGGACTAGAGGGAGACCCACGAGGGATGTAGGGGCAGGAAGGGTGCTTGGTTGGGAAATTTTGTAAAAACTGGGAAAACAAGGAAGGCTGATGAGCTGGGAGCATGAGAGAAAGGGAGAAGCCAGCATGAGCTCCTGGCTATAATGTGGGCGATGGAGAGGATGACTGAATTAGGGACAATGCTCAGGTCAGCTTTAGACAAGTTGAGGTTTTTGGGAGTAGACAGGAAGAGGTACAGACCATCAGATGAAAATGTCCAGGGTACTTCATCCCATCCAGAACATGGGGGTCAATGTGTAGCCATGACTCCCACCTAGAGACTTTTATAGCTGGGACTCAACACTCCCTGGTTCCACCTATTTCATAATTGTAAAGCAAAGGGAACTGAGGCCCTGAAGTTCAGGTGACTCATCAGTAGACCTGGAGGGTGGAGGGGAGGTCAAAAGGGTAGCTTTGGAGAGAGAGAAGGATCCAATTTTTCAGGTGGGGAAAAGAGAAACTGGTAAGTGACAGAAATGAGGAGAAAGTACGTTAGAATGTTTCCAGAGTATTAAACATTTAAAAACACAGCGTAGTTGGGTGGGAAGGCTGGGAGGGGACCTACACCCCTGTCCTCTGTCTTTAGGCTTGTTCTTCTATAGTGATCAGCAGTTCCCAAAGCCTCAAAGACACTCCTGGTCCCAGCTGCAGTGAGGGGTGTCTGTAGCGGGGACCATGGAGAGGCCCTGATGCCTGAGCATGAGCAAGGGTGCGTGCATAGGGGGCAGAGAGCTGAGAGCAGCACATTCCCTCCAAGGACCCTGTCTTCAGCAGTCATCATGCACAGCTTGAATCCTTGGTGCTGCCAAGCACTGCCTGCTTATACAAGAGTTTCTAGGCCTGGCTATAGGCATGACTTGGAAAGAAGAGCTGTTCTGTTGTCTTAGGGTGCCCTACATCTCCCTTGTCAAGTGTCTCTCTCACCTCCTGATGCCTCCCTTCTGCACTACCAAGTGGGCAGGGTCATCACATGCTGTCTGGATACATTCCGACCAGGCCTGCCCTCCCTGCAGCACCACAACTCCTACTCAACGCCTCTCCTTCCTCCACTTGTTCTTCTCCATCTTGGGGAAAACTCATTCCTCGGAGCTGCCAGGCTTGGCAAAGGCAGAGAAGAAAGCAGACTAGTTGAACACATTTTCCCTTAGACTGTGAATGGCCACTAGACCCCTTTTCAACAGTAATATTTGCATTTTAGGAGAAGCTCGTCCTCTTCCCCTGCTCCCCCTATTCCTTTAATCAAGCACTTGAGTCCCAGTACTGTGCTTGACCCTTCAGTATGCAGTATTTCATTTGGCCCTCCCCATAACCCACTGGGCATTATATCCTCCCTCTTCCAAACAGGAGACCCAAACTCCTGAGAGTTTTAGCAAGCTTCACAAAGTTACACAGCTAGCAAGTGATAAAGCAGGGATGACAGTTGAGGGCTTTTAAAGCCAAATCCAGTCAGTTCTTATCTTCTACATTTCAGATGCTCATTCAAAAGAAGGCATCTTTTTTTTAAAAGTATTTTTTATTGATTTCAGAGAGAAATGGGGAGAGAGAAACATTAATGATGAGAGAGAATCATTGATCATCTGCTTCCTGCATACTCCACACTGGGGATCAAGCCTGAAACCCTGGCATGTACCCTGACTGGGAATCTAACCATGACTTCCTGGTTCATAGGTCGACACTCAACCACTGAGCAACACCAGCAGGACAAAAGAAGGCATCTTTAATGACAGGTGGTGGTTAAGGAGAAGATCTGAGGGGTCCTTAACTAAGGGTCTGACTTCCAGGCCTAGAGGATACCTGGGGCTTCAGGATGGTCTCTGAGACTTTAAAACTATTTGCAGAACTTGCTCCGTGCATATGATCTGCTCGTTTTTCAGCAGGTGGCCCCTCCTGGCCAGGTGGACCGCTTCCCATCCAAACCCAGCATCACTAAGGGCACTTCAGATTTGGTCTTACCTCCCCCTGGTCCTCATTCTGAAATCTCAAAAGGCAAATAGCTGACTGACGAGGGCATCGGAGAGGTGCTTCTGTGGGTAATAACTGAATGGCTAGAACTTCAGAGCTAGGAGAGGTTGAGGACAGCATAGTCCAACCTCCTCATTTTACAGAGGTGGAAAAGGGAACCCTATGTGCCTAAGATCATCCAGTGAGTCAGTAGCAGAAAATGTCTATGTTATTTTAAGTCCACTGAAGAGGTCTGTAAGACTGTTAAGTTTATTGAGGCGAAGAAATCAGCATTTATGTGCTAGCATTTCCTTAGATGCTCTCTCCTTGTACCACATGAGTTGGGAGTATGTGCCCGACTTCTTGCCCTCACTTTTCCCTTACACAGATGATACCGACTTTAGAGAACAAAGTCATAAAGAGCTTCGCATGGGCCATAACCCCCATCTTGACTGCCCTGGGCTACCTGTTCATACTGCTGGTCACCATCTTCCCCTTCTGGGTGCACATTGTGAATGAAGAGTCCACCGAAGTGTTTTACAGCGGCCTGTTTGAGAACTGCTTTCATATCAAATGCTTGAAGCCTCGACCCTTATCCAGTAAGGAGGGATGGAGGCAGGGGCTGGGAAGAGATGGGGCCCTTGCAGGGCCTGGGGGTGGCAGACGACAGGCTTTAATAAGCCCATAAGGAGATTTTTCTCTGAGTCTCCACTCCTTTGGGATTAAAGGAAAGTAGGTGGCTGGGAGGGACTTAATAATGCCAGGCTGACACCAGAGTCAGGAGCCAATGTGTTAGCAACCATGTTTATTTCTGGTAAAAAGAGTGACCCAACATGTGATATGGGGGGTGGGGTCCTGCCCTACTTTGTGAGGTTCCCCTACCTCTCAGGGCTGCCATTAGCCCATCCAGACAGCACTCTTTAGGCACCACTCCTAGTTGGGGGAGCAACCTGGTTAGCAGAGCCTCCACTTGTCCCCTTGGCCACACACCTGTCCATCTCTAGGTGGCAGCTCTGTAGATACTGTGCTCAGGCCTGGGTACTACATTATCAAAGAGGCACTTGAGACCATGTTTTATAAGGAACTTGGAAAGTTCATGATGGTCTTTCTTGGAAAAGGGGTGACTCTGGGAGACCGAGGAATTATCTCCTGGTGATAGGAAAGAAGAGCCACTTTGGGGAAGAAGGGGCAGCCTGTGTAAGCTCCTTGGTCCAGGGTTCCTCAACCTTGGCACTACTGACCTTTTTGGTTGGGTAATCTTTGACGTGGAGGGATCCCCTGTTTCTTTCAGATTAATAACAGCCCTGCCCTCTTCTACCCACTAGATACCAGCAGAACCCGCCCGGCATTAGTTGTGACACATATCTCCCATGGGGGTGGGGTGGAATTGTCTCTGGTTTAGAAGCACTGTTTTAACCCAAGAGTAGATTCTAGAACTCTGGGTTTTCAACAATAGCTTTGTCTCTGTTCTACCCCCAGCTGTTCATTTCTGCACGCTCAGGAACACACAAACTCCTTTTAACACAGGTCTGAATCATGCCGACAGTAGGGGATTCAGACCCCCTGTCCTTAAGACTCAGGCTCTGCCATTTCGGGTCTGTCTCATTACTTCTATTGACTGGGATAATTATGAGGGTTTCCTGCAGAGTCAGAACATCCTGACTTTCCACCAGTGACTTGTACAATGTGAACAATACAGATGTGATTCCTCATGTTTCCTGGTGTAACAAATTTTATCACCAGGGTTTTATTTTAATATGTTTTATCTCTTTATTTGTTTAAAATATATTTTTATTGATTTCAGAGAGGAAGAGAGAGAGAGAAAAACATCAATGATGAGAGGGGATCATTGATTGGCTGCCTCCTGCACATTGGACCAAGCCTGTAACCCAGGCATGTGCCCTTGACCAGAATCAAACCTGGGACCCTCCAGTCCGCAGGCCGACGCTCTGTCCACTGAGCCAAACCGGCCAGGGCTAATATGTTGTTTTTTTAAAAATGATTTTAGGAAGGGAGTGGAATAGAGAGATAGTAATATCAATGAGAGAGAAACATTGATCAGCTGCCTTCTGCACGCCCCTTCTGGGGATTGAGCTCACAACCTGGGCATGTGCCTTGACTGGGAATCAAACCAGAAACCTCTTGGTTCATGGGTTGATGCTCAACTACTGAGCCACCCTGGCAGGGTTATTTTTAAAAACCATCATTTGTCCATCTAAATTTTTTTGTTTATTTACTCCCATGTCATGGGGAACAAAATGGGGCCAGAGCATCCTTGGAGCCAAAGTAGCAGGGTCAGAACCTTGGTCCCAGACCACATATTGGGGAGCTCCAGGGGCCATCCCTGCCAAGGATCTGTGGGCTTTGTGGGCTCTGCCCTTTGGGGTCAGGGTGCCCAGCACTCGCCCACTCTCCCTCCCCTGCAGTTTACATCATCCTCGGCCGAGTTTTCCTGGTGTCTGCACTCATCTTGTCTTTCCTCACCACCCTCACCATGGTGTCTTTTGCATCTCAGCTCTTTCCAAGGACCTGGAAGCAAACTTTTATGTCAGCCTACGTCAGCTTCTTCACAGGTGTGGAGCAGGCAGGCAGGCCATGGGGAGGGTCGGGGGGATGGGGGAGTTAAGGGGGAAGGGAGTGGTCTCTGTGATGTTAGGAGAGAGGATTTGAAGGCCCCTCTCTTTTGTTGGCTTCTCTATGAAGTAGCCCACCCTCATACCTGCCCTCTCAGTATTTATGACCACTTTTCTTTGGGGCTTCTCAGTTCTTTATACTTCCAACTAGCATAGTCCTTACCACATTGATTGGAGGTCATTTTACCATAATCTGTATCCCAGTGACTGTCCTAGAGTCTAGAATAGAATTCTAATGTAATTGAAATGTACAATATAAATAAAATATAAATATTTCTTAGATGAATGAATGGAAGGGACTACCTCTGCCCTTTGGAACTTCTGATGTTAAAAGGTTGACCAAGGCCTTCTCCTGCCATGAGATGGCAGGGCTGGAAGGCTCATGGTGGGAGAACCAGGTTGAGTTTCATCTAAAGCATCACACCCAGAGGGTTCAGGCCGAGTCAGCTGAGGTCATGGGCATGGAGGGCACTCAGGAAAAGGATTTCTGATTAGGGGGCCCCTGGGAGGTGAGGCACTCAGGAAAAGGATTTCTGATTGGGGGCCCCTGGGAGGTGAGGCACATAGGAAAAGGATTTCTGATTAGGGGGCCCCTGGGAGGTGAGGCACTCAGGAAAAGGATTTCTGATTGGGGGCCCCTGGGAGGTGAGGCACATAGGAAAAGGATTTCTGATTAGGGGGCCCCTGGGAGGTGAGGCACTCAGGAAAAGGATTTCTGATTAGGGGGCCCCTGGGAGGTGAGGCACTCAGGAAAAGGATTTCTGATTAGGGGGCCCCTGGGAGGTGAGGCACTCAGGAAAAGGATTTCTGATTAGGGGGCCCCTGGGAGGTGAGGCACTCAGGAAAAGGATTTCTGATTAGGGGGCCCCTGGGAGGTGAGGCACATAGGAAAAGGATTTCTGATTAGGGGGCCCCTGGGAGGTGAGGCACATAGGAAAAGGATTTCTGATTAGGGGGCCCCTGGGAGGTGAGGCACATAGGAAAAGGATTTCTGATTAGGGGGCCCCTGGGAGGTGAGGCACTCAGGAAAAGGATTTCTGATTGGGGGCCCCTGGGAGGTGAGGCACATGGGCTTTGTGGTTAGTTGGGAAAGAGGAAAAGGTAGGCCTGTGGGGTGGAAGTTATTGGCTCGTAGAGGGCAAGGTGTGCCAGCAAGAGAAGGGAGCCTCCATGCAGGAGCCACATGGCTCTGCCTAATTAAGTCTGAGGAAAGGCTGGCGTGAAGGCAGAGAACCACAGGAGGAGATTAAAGGTACTTCCCTGTGACCCTGCAGGGGCTTGTGCTTTCCTGGCCTTGTTGCTTCATGCCCTGGAGATCCAGAGACTGAGGTCGCAGCCTACCCCTCTCCAGTTCTTTGTGCGGTGGCCTTACTATGTCCTGGGCTTTGGTGTCCTTCTGTTCATAGCGGCTGGTGAGTGTCCTGGACCTGGTGCCCTCTCCCTGCTCTCTGTCGGGATTCAGGAGGCTTGCTCTAGAGCTGCGCTGTTCAAAACTGCAATCACTAACTACATGTGCTGTTTGACTTTAATTAATTAAAATGAAGTAAAGTTAAAAATTCAGTGCCTCATTTGTACTAGACACATTCCAAATATTCAATAACCACATTATTCGGTGTCCAGTGACTACCTTATTGGATGGTAGAGATACAGAAATTTCCATTGTTTTAAAGAAAGTTCTACTGGATAGCACTGCTCTAGCCCTTCAACCTACCTTCCATCCTTGTCTTTTCCAATTCTTATCCTACTTGACTTGAGAACGAGACTCTTTCAAATTTTCATACTCTCCCTTTTACATAAGGCTTTCTAGTCCTATCTCCACTTAAAATTTTATCCTGAAATCAAGAACCTACTCCTCATTCTACCCACTTTCTCTTTATATACCATCACCATCTAAGTTTATAGTCCTAATTTTGTCTCTATTATCTTTGCCTGCTATGTTAACCTGACCCATGATTATAATCTATTTTTTATAATATGTTTTTATTGATGAGAGAAAGAGAGAGAGAGAGACAGAAAGAGAGAGAGAGAGAGAGAGAGAAATGGAAGGAGAGGCAGAGAGAGAGAAAGAAAGAGAGAAACATCAATGTAAGAGAGACACATCAATAGCCTGCATCCTGCACGCCCCCTACTGGGGATGGAGCCCATAACCCAGGCGTGTGCCTGACTGAGAATGGAACTGGTGACATTTTGGTGTATGGGATGAAGCTCAACCAATTAAGTCTCACTGGTCAGGGCATTATTATAATCTATTTTAACTCAATTTAATTATATACTGAATATATAATAAAGAATATTTATAATTTTAAGATATAAATACTTAAAAATAAACTGCATACCTGTATTTCCACTATATAGTTTAAGAACTAGCCATATTTCAGTGACTCCATTGTTTATGTACACCTTTATTTTATGTACCACTGAGAGAAACATTGATGTCAAGTATAATTCTGAGATGCTATACCTCATTTCAGAGATGTTACTCTTCCCCCGAGGATATTAAAAAATATATATGTATTTAATATTTTTATTGATTTCAGAGAGGAAGGGAGAGGGACACTTTAGTGATGAGACAGAATCATTGATCAGCTGCCTCCTGCACGCCCCCTACTGGGGATGGAGCCTGCAGCCAGGGCACAGGCCCTTACCAGAATTGAATGCTGACCTCATAGTTTATAGATCGACACTCAACCACTAAGCCACACTAGTCAGGCTAGAGGATATTTTTTCCACTGTTTTTTAGAGAGAGTGGAAAGGAGAGGGAGAAACCTCGATGTGAGTGAGACATATGGATTGGTTGCATCCTGCACATGCCTCTACACAGGATGGGAATCAAGCTTGCAACCGAATACGCGCCCTTGACTGAAATCGAACCTTCAGTCTGTGGGCTGACACTCTTACCACTTAGAAAAACTGACTAGAGCTGGAACTTGACATTTTATCTCTTTTTAAATCCTCACCTGAGGATATGCTTTTATTGATTTTAGAGAGAGACAAAGAGAAAGGTCTAGAGAGAAACATCGATGTGAGAAAGAAGCATCAGTTGGCTGCCTTCCTTATGCAATCCAACTGGAGATCGAACCCATAACTTAGGTATGTGCCCTGACGGGGAATTGAATCCACAAAATTTTGGTGTCTGGATGAAACTTCAACCAACTAAAGTAGGCACTTAAAACTTTAATTCCAAAACACACACACACACACACACACACACACACACACACACAACTTGAATTCCCCTCTAAGAATTGCTTTATTTGCAGCTCCTCTTTTAATGTATAGTATTTTTTTGTTGTTATATTTCAAATATTTTCTAGTTCTCCTTATGATTTCTTCTTTGATTCCTGAAATATTTAAAAAATTTTAAGCACAGAATTTTTATTGTATCTGTGTTTATTATTTTAACTTAATTTCAATTTGATGAGAGATCATGGTCTCTATAATCCTAATATTTTTGGATTATTGAGACTTGCTTTATAGCCTAGTTTGAGGTCTGCTTTCATGTTTCATGTTGAATGTAATTTTTTATCTTTCAAATAAACATCAGACTAAGCTTGTTTATTGTTTAAATCTTGTCAGAGGCTTACCATCTTTTAGTTTTCAAAGAACCAGCTTTTAGCTTTATTGAAATTTCATATTTAATTTTGTTTTCTATTAATTTTTACTTCTAATTTTGAACTTCCCTACCTAAATATTTGCATTTATTCTACTACTCGTTTTCAAACTTTTAAAATCAGGATCTATGCCCATAGATTTAGACTTGTTATATTTTATTAGGGAATTGAATTTTTTATCTTTACCCCTTTTATTTCTAGTAATGCTTTGTTGTAAAGTCTGTTTTATCTAATATTACTGTAGGTACTTCTACATTTTAGGTTAGTATTTACCTGTTATATTTTTAAGAGCTTTTACTTTAAAAATTTATCTGTCTTTATTATTTGGATAACTACACCAATAAAAGAGAAATATGTAAATTGACCATACATCTGCAACACCCACCAGCCAATCAGGAGGGAGCATGCAAATTAGCAGGACAAAGATGGTGGCAGCTCTGCTACCCAGCTGCTCCAGGCACAGAACAGCCAGGCAGGGCAGGATGCCTGCTATGAGGGTGAGGGTGGGGGGCAGAGGGAGTTACAGGAGCAGCTCTCTGGCCTGAGCGATGCAAAGACTCTGGCCAGAGTGAAGTGAAGAATGTAGACTCTTGCCAGAGTCAGCAAGAAGCCTTCAGACTCTGGCTGGAGTGAAGGTGGAAGGCAGCAGCCAGAGCAAAGGCCTGGGTCCCAGGTGCCAGAGGAAAACTGGTGCGGGCAGCCAGGTGAAGGAAGGCCTATTGCACGAATCTTTATGCAATGGGCCTCTAGTCTTTTATAAATAGCTTTTACTGGTAACTGGATTATTTCATCTAGTCTTATAACCATTGTCTTTTTTAAATTTAATAAATATTTATTGTTCAGTTTATTACAGTTGTTCCTCCCCCCCCCATAGCTCCCCTCCATCTGGTTCCCACCCCACCCCATGCTCTTACCCCCCATCCTCCACTGTCCTCATTCATAGGTATAAGATCTTTGACCAATCTCTTCTTGCACTCCCACACCCCCTTCCCCATGAGAATGTCAGTCTACTACCTTTCTATGCCCCTGATTCTATTATATTCACCAGTTTATTCTATTCATCAAATTTTTTATTCACTTGGTTTTTAGATTCACTTGTTGATAGATATGTATTTGTTGTCACTTTGTTGTTCATAATTTTTATCTTTACCTTTTAATTCTTCTTCCTCTTCTTAAAGAATACCCTTCAGCATTTCATATAATACTGGGTTGGTGGTGATGAACTCCTTTAGCTTTTTCTTATCTGTGAAGTTCTTTCTCTGACCTTCAATTCTAAATGATAGCTTTTCTGGGTAGAGTAATCTTGGTTGTAGGTTCTTGCCAATCATCACTTTGAATATTTCTTGCTACTCCCTTTTGGCCTGCATAGTTTCTGTTGAGAAATCTGCTGACAATCATATGGGTGCTCCCTTATAGGTAACTAACTGTTTTTCTCTTGCTGCTTTTAATATTCTCTCTTCGTCTTTTGCTCTTGGCATTTTAATTATGATGTGTCTTGGTGTGGTCCTCTTTGGAGTCCTCTTTTTTTTGGTTCTCTGCACTTCCTGGACTTGTAAGTCTATTTCTTTCACCAGGTAGGGGAAGTTTTCTGTCATAATTTCTTCAAATAGATTTTCAATATCTTGGTCTCTTTCTTCTTCTGGCACCCCCACAATTTGGATATTGGTATGCTTGAGGTTGTCCTAGAGGCTCCTTACACTATCTTCATATTTTTGGATTCTTTATTCTTTTTGCTTTTCTGGTTGGATGTTTTTTTGCTTCTTCATATTTCAAATCTTTGACTTGATTCTTGGGATCCTCTAGTCTGCTGTTGGATCTCTGTATATTATTCTTTATTTCAGTAAGTATATGCTTAATTTCTGACTGGTCCTTTTTCATATCCTTTAAAAAATTTCTTTATTGATTAAGGTATTACATATGTGTCCTCATCACCCATTACCTATTCCAATCCCCCCCTTCCCCGTCACCACTTATGCCCTCACCCCCCTGGTGTCCACATCCATTGATTAGGCTTATATGCATGCATACAAGTCATTTGGTTGATCTCCTCCCTTTACCCACACCCTCCCCTACCATCCCTCTGAGGTTTGACAGTCAGTACTTCTCTGTCTCTGGATCTGTTTTGTTCATCAGTTTATGTTGTTCATTATATTCCATAAATGAGTGAGATCATTTATCTTATCTTTCTTTGACTGGCTTATTTCACTTAGCATAATGGTCTCCAGTTCCATCCATGCTCTAGTTTGAAGCAGCCACCTTTTTCTCCTTTCTCTTCTTCTTAAAGAATACCTTTCAGCATTTCATATAATACTGGTTTGGTATTGATGAACTCCTTTAGCTTCTTCTTATCTGTGAAGCTCTTTATCTGACCTTCAATTCTGAATGATAGCTTCGCTGGGTAGAGTAATCTTGGTTGTAGATTCTTACTATTCATCACTTTGAAAATTTCTTGCCACTCCCGACTGGTGTGAATAGTTTCTGTTGAGAAATCAGCTGACAATCATATGGGTGCTCCTTGTAGGTGAGTAAGTGTTTTTCTCTTGCTGCTTTTAATATTCTCTCTTTGTCCTTTGCTCTTGGCATTTTAATTATGATGTGTCTTGGTGTGGTCCTCTTTGGATTCCTTTTGTTTGGTATTCTGTGTGCTTCCTGGACTTGTAAGTCTATTTCTTTCACCAGGTGGGGGAAGTTTTCAGTCATTATTTCTTCTAATAGGTTTTCAGTGTCTTGCTCTCTCTCTTCTTCTGGCACCCCCATAATTCTGATGTTGGTACGCTTGAAGTTGTCCCAGAGGCTTCTTACACTATCCTCAAATTTTTGGATTCTTTTTTCTTTTTTCTTTTCCAGGTGAGTGTTTTTGGCCTCTTGGTATTTCAATTTTTTTTACTTGATTCTTGCATTCCTCTACTCTGCTGTTGGGTTTCTGTAAAATATTTTTTATTTCAGTCAGTGTATGTTTAATTTCTAGTTGGTCCTTTTTCATATCCTCGAGTGTCTCGCTCATATCCTCATGGTCTCGCTAAACTTATCGGCATTTTCTAGGAGCTCTTGAAAAACCTTATGACCGTGATTTTGAATTCTATATTCAGTCGTTTGTTTTCCTCCATTTCTTTCATTTGTGATCTGTTTCTTTCTCTCCGCATTTTCACTGCTCCCTTGAGTTGTTAGGTTAGCTTTGTGTGCTAGGTATCTTGGCCTCCCCTGTTACCTGAGGTGTATACTCTTGGTGCACCCCTTTGTGGACTCTGTGTGTAGCCTTGTTGCAGATAAGTCTTGATTGTTGTTGGTATCACTGAGAGGAATTGACCTTTAGGCCAACTGGCTGTGAGGATCAGCTATGTCTACACTGGGAGAAAGACTTATGTGCTAAGACTTGCAAATCTGCCAAAGTCTCTGTGCTCAGTTTGGATGGGGCGGAGTTTCTGGGTGGGGCGGAGATTCACAGTGGAGCCAACAGCCTTGACTTCCAGTCAGCCTCACCCCATGAGGTCACCAGGTCCTAGCGTCTGCAGGCAATTGCTGGAAGCACCTTTGGAAGAAAGGCGCCCTCGAGTTTCGCCTGCCAGCAGCCCGTCCAGTCCCCAATGAATCCAGAATCTCAGATTTTCGCCTGTCACCTGGGTTCTGTGCAGTCAGAACTCCTATTTCCCTTCGCCAGGCGCCAGCCACACAGTCAACAGATCGCCCTCACCATGAACACTCGTGTGCACCCCCGGAGCTCCACCTCTGGCTGTTCGCCCAATATTCCGCCTCACAGCGCTGCCTGGAGCTCCTTTCTCCTGCCAGACACTGCCAGCAGCCCAGTTCGTCCTCTCTGCGCGCATTTGCGTGCACGCCTCTGGACCTCTGCCTTTGGCTCTTGCCCTGGGATTCCACACGCAGTCCAGATTCTCTCCGTAAGGGCCTGGGTCCCCTGAGTTTTGAGTGCAAACCGAACTGGGTTCAGTGCAGCCTGGAGTTTTTGTCTCCTTTCTGCTAGAGCACCCCTGCCAGGTGTTCAGATACCCCTCCTCTCTGGTTCTGCACGTGCATGAGTCTCCTACCTTACTTAGGCTTTGCAGAGGCTCTGATTATCTGTGTGCACTTCTGTGTCCCTCTAGTTTTAGAACTAACAGTCAGCCAGCCTTCCCGTGGTTCTGGACAATGTCCGTTTTGTCCTTTAGTTGTATTCTCGAAATTGTTGTGTGGGGCAAAAGCCTAGGTGTTTACCTATGTTGCCATCTTGGTTTCTCCTCCTAACTGAAACAAATCTTGCTCTCTAATTTTTAAAATGGTTGTAATGATAAACAGGAATTTCAGTGAATCAATGCTTTCATTCTAAAAAAATCATAATTGAGTAAATTTAAGTTCTGGGGCTTTGGGAAAAGCTCTTTTAAACATTGTCTTTTCATTGAAAACACAAGAGACAGAGAAAAAAAGGCTTTTCCCCTATCAGCCCTTCAAATATGCCTTGAAGTTTTACTGTGCTATAAGTAGAACTAGTTAAAGGCTACACAGGTCCAGACAGGCACCAACACAATCTCTGTTGGTCATTCCTGCTGCCATGCCCAGCATCTCTCTACGTGGGACACCATTCCTCTGCACCTCGGCCCCCAGTGCCCCAGCCATGTCTTCCTCTCTCCACCGCAGCCAGGAGTGGGCCAACGGGCAGGCCACCAACCCTTTTTCATATCCTTAAAGGTCTCACTAAATTTCTTGGAGGTTTCTAGAAGATTCTTGAGTAACCTTATAACCATGGTTTTGAACTCTATATCCAGTAGTTTGCTTTCCTCCATTTCTTTCATTTGTGACCTGTTTCTTTGTCTCTGCATTTTGGCTGCTTCCTTGAGTTGATAGAGTGGCCTTGTGTGCTTGGTGTCCTATAGGGCACAGTGGCTCAGCCTCTCCAGTTACCTGAGGTGGACATTCTTGGTGCACCCCTTTGTGGGCTGTGTGCACAGTCTCGTTGTAGTTGAGTCTTGATTGTTGTTGCTATTACTGGGAGGAATTTACCTCCAGGTCAATTAGCTGTGAGGATCAGCTGTGTCTACAATGGGAGAGCTGCTATGCTGGAGACACCCTTATAGGGCAGGACTTTGGGGATTTGTTGCTCATGGAGTCTTCCCTTTGAGTGTGTCACTTATGGATGTGAATGGTTGTAATCTGGTATGGTCTCACTTTGACCACTGGGTGCACTGGCTCTTGGATCTCCAAGGAGAGAGGCCACCCAGCAGGAGCTAAAGGGATCTGCAGATTCCTCCTTTTTGTTTGGGATTTGGAAGTACCCTGATAAGGCCCAGTTGTGAAGCAATGCAGGTTGCCACTGCAGGGCCTTAGGCTTTCTTTTGGATGCTCTCTGATCCAGTTGCAGTTTGTTAGGTTTTAGGTTGCAAAGGGAACAGGCCATTCATATGCAAAAGCCATTGCACACAGCTTGGGTGGGGTTGTAAATTGGGTGGGGTGGGGTCTCAGGGAATCATCAGGTTAGAGCAAACAGCAATGGCTGCCAGTCTTCCCTGCTGCAGAAAGGTCCCCTGGTCCCCTGCATCCCGCAGCACTGTGCAGTAACAATGATCACTGTGAAGAGGGAAAGCCACTCTTGTGTTCCTTCCTGATGTCAGACAGTCCAGTTTCTCCCCATATGAGTCTGGTTCCCCAGAGTCTCACCCAGAACTGGAGTTCAGAGCAATTGGGAGCCTGTATCTTCTTCCTGATTGAAAAAAATAACAGCGCACTCAGTTGCCAGCCCATTATGCACACCTCCATACCTCTGCACTTCCACACCTCCTACCACTTTCGATGTGCTTTTTTCTTTCCTTCTAGTTGTAGAACTTCCAGTCAACCAGGTTTCTCGTGGTTCTGGATGATATTTGTTTTGTCTTTTAGTTCGAGTTTTGATGTGGGTGTGAGAGGCAGCAAGTACAGGTGTTCACCTATATTGCCATCTTGGTTCTATAATCATTCTTTTAACTGGAGCATTTAGTTGACTTACATTTATTGTGACTACTGATATATTTGTATTTTTTTCTGTCACTTTACCTTGTATTTTCAGTTCTTTTATCTTCCTCCTTACTCCCAAACCTCTTACTTGTTTTGGATTGATTGAATTTTATGTATGTAGTTCTAATTACATTTCTAGCCTCTTTAGTTCTGAAGGCTTGTGGTCATTTTTACATAAAAATAGGAATGACAATGGTAAGCAAGCACACTACTATTTTTTAATATTTTAATATTTTTGTTCAGTTTATTACATTGTTTCCCCTATTTCCCTCTATAATTCCCCTCAACCCGGTACCCATCCCACCCTCGGCCCTCACCTCCCACCACTGTCCTCTTCCATAAGTGTATGATTTTTGTCCAGTCTCTTGCTGCACCCCCACACCTCTTTCCTACCCAAGAATTGTCAGTCCATTCCCTCTCTATGTCTATGATTCTGTTATATTTACCAGTTTATCCTGTTCATCAGATCTTTAATTAACTTGATTTTTAGATTCATTTGTTGATAGATGTGTATTTGTTGTTCATAATTTTTATTTTTATCTTTTTCTTCTTCCTCTTCTTAAAGAATACCTTTCAGCATTTCATATAATATTGGTTTGGCGGTGATGGAACTCATTTAGCTTTTTCTTATCTGCGAAGCACTTTATCTGACCTTCAATTCTGAATGATAGCTTTGCTGCGTAGAGTAATCTTAGTTGTAGATTCTTGCTATTCATCACTTTGAATATTTCTTGCCACTCCCATCTGGCCTGCATAGTTTCTGTTGAGAAATCCGTTGACAAGCGTATGGGTGCTCCCTTATAGGTAATTTAACTGTTTCTCTCTCTCTTTTTTAAAAAAAATATTTTATTGATTTTTTATAGAGAGGAAGGGAGAAGGATAGAAAGTCAGAAACATCAATCAGCTGCCTCCTGCACACCTCCCCCTGGGGATGTGCCCACAACCAAGGTACATGCCCTTGGCCGGAATTGAACCTGGGACCTTTCAGTCTGCAGGCTGATGCTCCATCCACTGAGCCAAACCGGTTTTGGCAAATGTTTTTCTCTTGCTGCTTTAAATATTCTCTCTTTGTCTTTTGCTCTTGACATTTCAATTATGATGTGTCTTGGTGTGGTTCTCTTTGTATTCCTATAGTTTGGGATTCTGTGTGCTTCTTGGACTTTTAAGTCAATTTCTTTCACCAGGTGGGGGAAGTTTTCGGTCACTATTTTTTCAAATAGGTTTTCAGTATCCTGCTCTATCTCTTTTTCTGGCACCCCTATAATTCGGATGTTGGTATGCTTGAGGTTGTCCCAGAGGCTCCTTACGCTATCTTCAATTTTTTGGATTCTTTTTGCTTCTTGCTTTTCCGGCTGAGTGGATTTTGCTTCTTTGTATTTCAAATCTTGGACTTGGTTCTTGTGGTCCTCTAGACTGCTTTTAGGTCTTTGTATAATATTTTTTATTTCAGTCAGTGTATGCTTAATTTCTGATTGGTCCTTATTCATATCCTCGAGGGTCTTATTCATATCCTCAAGGGTCTCATTCATATCCTCGAGGGTCTCGTTCATTTCCTCAAAGGTCTCATTAAGTTCATTGGCCTTTTCTAGGTGCCTCTTGAAAAACCTTATAACCATGGTTTTGAACTCTATGTCCAGTCATTTTTTCCCCTCCATTTCTTTCACATCTGATTTCTTTCCATGTCTCTGCATTGTGGCTGCTTTCCTGAGTTGGTCAATTAGCTTTATGTGGTAAATGTCCTCTAACGGACAGTGGCTCAGCCTCCCCAGTTACCTGAGGTGGATACTCTTGGTGCAGTTCTTGATGGGTTGCACAGACTTGTTGAAGTTAAGCCTAGGTTATTGTTGTTAGCACTAGGAGGGTTTGACCTCCAGGCCAATTGGCTGTGAGGATCAGCTGTGCTCAGGTTGGATGGGCAGAGTCTCTGGGCTGAGCAGGCAGCCTTGATTTCTGTCAGCTCTGCCCTATGTGGCACTTGGGTCTCTGTGCCTGGTGGTAATGGCTGCACACACCTCTGAGAGAAAGCTGCTGCCAAGCTCTACCCGCTGCTGGACATTTCAGCTTCTCCCCAAATGAGTTCACCCAAAGTCTCACCCAGGGTTGTAAAACAATGCAGTCTGGTGGTTTCCTGAACGAGAGAGCAAGTCACGAGTCCTCTCTGCATGCTCATGCACTTCTGCTGTTCCCAAGTTTACATGCCCTCTCTGCAAGCTCGCAGACCTCTGCCGCGCCTGAGTTTCAGCCTACTTCCTTCTTACTGTCCAGTTTCACCCCGTATGAGTGTGGATTCCCTGGACCTCACCCAGAACTGGGGAATCAGTGCAGTGGGAGGCCTCTGTCTCCTCCCCATTTGAGAAAACCAGCTGGGTTTGCAGCTGCCTGCCCTATCCGTGCGTGGGCTCGGCTCCAAACCACTGACTCCGCGCATATCCTCAACTCTGCCCTCCACAGCTCCTCTGAGTCACAGCGTCCAATCTTTACTTTTATTTGTGGAATTTTCACTCAGCCAGCTTTCTGGTAATTCTGAGTGATGTTCGTTCTGTTGTTAAGTTGTAGTTTTGAAATTGTTGTGTGGGGCAGCAAGATAGGTGTTTACCTATGCTGCCATCTTGGTTCCTCCCCACACTACTATTTTTGACATTTGAAAATGCTTACTTAACAAAGTTGAAAGATAATTAACAGTTATTCTCTACATAAATAATAAAAGGACCCCTTCAAGCTATATGCTATTTTGTCCACTGTTTTAATTTCTTCTTGCTTTTTAAAAATCCATAAATTTGGTATTATTATTTTATGTATTTAATATTAGTTTGTTTAAATTTAACCACATATTTACTAACTTCATTGCTCATCAAACCTTCTTCGACCTTTTATCTAAGATCATTATCCTTCTGCTTGAAATACATTATTATGCTTTTTAATAATAGTGAATTACAGAAACACTCTCTCATATTTGGTTGCACATTAAATAATATATTATTTAAGAATGTATATGTTTGTAGTAAATACTATTATCATAAATTTCATAATAAATGGTTCTGGAGGGGAGAAAAGATGAAGGTATCAGAAAGAGCCAGATTTGGGGGGGAAGGGAGGGGAAGAGGGAGGCTTCAAAGACACTTAATGTTCTACCATATTTCATTAATTTTGACAGCCAATTTTTTATGAATAAAATAGCACATAACTATAGATGCAGCACAAATTTAGAAAACACTTTTAATAATTTTGTATCCATAAATTTTAAAACTTAGATAACAATGTATAAATGTATAGAAATATATGTTACTAAAATTGACTCAAGAAGAAATAAAATACCAGAATACTCCTGTATAGTGTTTCTTGAAAAAAGGATTTGTATTGCTTCTGCCTGGGACACAGATGCATAACTAGCCTAGGATCACAAGCAAAATACATATATATTGTGAATTTAGCTATGAATGCATATAACAACTAATTTGTATTTATGAATCCTTGGTCTTCACAGGTAACTTTGAAATTCCAGTTTCATATGACAGACTTTTATTAGATTCTCCTCTTGAGCAGGCCCTGGGCTTTTTCTGCTATTTTTTGTGCCCCAAAAGGCCAACAAAATGGAAAATCAGAGTCACCTGGATTGAGTGTGTCTCTTCAAGGTGAAAGCTAATTGTGTACTTGCTTAACACTCTAATCCTATTTTAATTATGGTTTTGGCCTCTAAGAAAACTTTGCTCTGATGCCAACTTGATGATGTATTTACAAAGACATTTTTCTCATTTAATCTTTATTGTTGAAAGTATTACACCTGTCCTCCTTTTTCTTCCGTTAACCTTTTCCAGCCCATTCCTGTCCTCCCCTCGCCCCAGTCCAGGGCCTCACCACCTCATCGTCTGTTTCCATGTGTTATGCATATACCAGTATACATACAAGTTCATTAATTGACCTCTGCCTACCCACCCTCCCCTGCCTCCCTCTGAGGTTCAATAGTCTGTTCGTGCTTTTATGGCTCTGGGTCTCTTTTTGATCAGTTTATTTGCTTCATTAAATTCCACATATGAGTGAGATCATGTGATACTTATCTCTCTCTGACTGGCTTATTTCGCTCAGCATAATACTCTCCAGGTCCATCCATGTTGTTGCAAATGGTAAGAGTTCTTTTTATTGCCAGGTAGTAGTCCATTGTGTAAATGTACCATAGTTGGTATTTTATTTTATTTTATTTTTTTATAAATCCACTCATCTGTTGATGGGCACTTAGGCTGTTTCCAAATCTTAGTTATTGTAAATGGTGCTGCTATGAACATAGGGGTGCATATATTCTTTCTGATGAGTGTTCAGGTTTCTTGGGATATATTCCTAGAAGTGGAATACTGTGTCAAAGGGCAGTTCCATTTTTAATTTCTTGAGGAAACTCCATACTGTTCTCCACAGAGGCTGCACCAGTCTGCGTTCCCTACAGAGTGTTCTAGGGCTCTCTTTTCTCCACAACCTCGCCAGCACTTGCTGTTGATTGATTTGTTGATGACAGCCATTCTGACAGGTGTGAGGTGGTATTTCATTGTCACTTGATTTGCATCTTTTATATGATTAGTGACTTTGAGCATTTTTTCATATTTCTCTTGGCTTTCTGTATATTCACTTTGGAGAAATATCTGCTGAGGTCCTTTGCCCATTTTTTAAACTGGATTGTTTGTCTTCCTTTTGTTAAGTTGTATGAGTTCCCTATATATTTTGGAAATTATCCTCTTATCCATGTATCATTGGCAAATATATTCTCCCATGTAGTGAGATCTCTTGTTATTTTGATGATTGTTGTTGTTTTTTTCTGTGCAGAAGCTTTTTATTTTCATGTAGCCCCATTTACTTTCCCCTTAGTTTCCATTGTCCTAGGAGATGTATCAGTAAACATATTGCTGTGAGAGATGTCTGAGATTTTGGTGCCTAAGGTTTCTTCTAGGACTTGCATGGTTTCACGTCTTACATTTAAGTCTTTTATCCATTTTAAGTTTATTCTTGTGTAGTGTGTGAGTTAGTGACCTATACAACTACATTTTTGGAGATACTTTAGACCTTTTGTTGTGTTTAGTAGGAGTGTATCTAGTCTGCTATAAGGTTGAAAATAGTTGTTCTTTATTTTCATGTTAACATTAATACAGTATTTACCATTCATTTAAGGTATCTCCACTTATTTTTATGAATATCAATTCTCTTTTTCCTTTCTTTTATTTTACTAAGGTTCTTGAGTTGGGAATCAAGAGGCCTGGATTTTATATTTGAGCTTCTTTTCTTAAAACTTGTTTTCTCGTCTACTAATGGTTTGGCAACTGTTATTTCCAGCACTGGCCATGGTTCTGTGAGTTTATCCATCCGTATGCCTTGTCTCTGATGCGTTCTGTTTCTCCTTCTTTCTCTTTAATGCTCTACGTTGGAGGGGGGAGTCTTGGGAAGGGCAGAAAGAGTTGCATTAGTGGAGCACATTTCTGACCTCTAAGGGATGAAGTATGACACCCTCTCTAATCTGAGCCAAACTTTTGCTGTTCCCTAGGTGTCATCTGCCTCTTTCAAGAAGCCTACCAAAGGTGCCATTTATTAAGCATTTCCCAGAGTCTCAAGGAGTCTCAAGAGAGCTCACAGCTGGAGACTCCGGAGAGTTCTGGAGAAGGACAGAGCTCATGGCAAAAGGAGACCCTGCTGAAGGAAGAGACAGCTATCTAGTCCAGGAGAGTCTGTCGTCCACCCTTCATCAAGTTGTGTGTGGGTGGCACTCCCTTCTCTGCCAGTCTCTGCTACTTTTAATAAGCTTCTTGTGTATCAAATTAATGCTCCACTCCCTTCTACAGTGATTCTATTTTGCTCATATTTGACTTTTTTTTTTTTGTATTTGGAATTTTTGAATTCTTCTGAGTCTCCTGAGTGATCTCTCTCCTTTCCTCCCTCCCTCTCTCCCTTCCTTTTCGCCAGTCTTTTTTTTTTTTTTTTTGCAGGTGTTTTCAATAAAAGGGCTACTGTCTGTTAATCCATACCTCAAAAACCCAGCCTGGAGGGTAGGAGGGGAGAAAGTTATATTATTAAATGATTAAGTGAAATGATCTTTCATAAGACAAAAACTGAACAGAATGTAACCACTATAGGTGTATGAGCTAGTTATATTAAAAAGAAAAGTGACCTCACCATACAAAAGTGTGACTTGGTACAGAAAACCTTTCTTTCCTTTTTTTTTATTCTTTAATCTTCACCAGAGGATATTTTTTCCCCATTGACTTTTTTTTTAGATGTACCATTTATTTATTTAATAATTACTTTTTTATTGTTTAAAGTATTACAAATAGTAGTACATGTGTTTCCGTTTTTTACCCCATTGACCTCCCCCTGGTTCCTGTTGACTTTTTAGAGAGTGGAAGAGAGAGAGGGAGGGAGGAAGGAAAGGAGAGAGAGAGAAAGGAGTAGGAGGGAGAGGGAGAGGAAGAGGGTGAGAAAGAGGAAGAGAGAGGGAGAGAGGGAGAGAGAGAGTGGTGTGAGAGAAGCACATTGATTGGTTGCCTCCTGCCCTGGACCAAGGCCAGGAATGAATCTGCAAACCAGGTATGTGCCCTTGATCAGAATCAAACCCATGGCCTTTTGGTGCGTGGGCTGGTGCTCTACCACTAGGCACACCGGCCAGGGCCAGAAAACTTTTCCTAATTATGGGTTGGGAGGAAGGTTTGGGGTGGTTAAAGGTGAAAACATCTCCAGGATTGAATTCCAAAGCCTGGAAGCCAGAGCCTAATGAGTCTATGCCCCTGGGGAAAGCATAAATCACAAAGCAATGTATTGGCATTCCATCCTTCCACTCCTGAGTGCGCCTCCAACATGCCCAGTTCACATTCCTGATGGTGCTTACAGACCTGGGAGCACTCAGCCTACCAGCTAGGCTGGGAGTAACTGGGAAGTACAAATGGGCCAATGGGGAGGCCAGATAAGTGATCCTAAGTAACTGCCTCCCAACTTCTCTCTCAAGAGAACACACACGTGGAAAGCTCTTAGAACTCTAAGCAGTGTAAATCCCAAAACAAGTACAGGGCGCCATATACGTCTTTCTGAAGAAATGTGACGGACATAGCTAGAGTCTGTTGTGACTGTTAGTGTTCATAAAAGGTTGATCTCATGCAGTGCACCGTGGGGTGCACAGACGCATCAGAATCAGTTTCTGTTCCCTAGAGGCTTACACCCAAGGAGAGGAGCTAAGACCTATACACCTGAAAAACAGCCACTAGGTGTTTTAATTAAATATTTTTTTAGTTTCTTATATTTCTCTCCAAAAGATATCTTGGGAATTTCTTACAGGGATATGGTGACAGCCTAATTCTAGTCGTCTCACTTATATTCCTTAAAAAAAAAAAAAATCCATATAGGAACTATAATTATCAGTTAAACTAGGAATACAGAAAATCTACAAACTAAAATATGCAGTTGCGGCCCAAACCACCCTACACCAACAGAACCAACATAGGAAGTCACAACTGGAAGAGTGGCATGGTGGGTACAGAGGGGTGGGTCAGACAATATATAGGGGTTGTAGTGGTGGCACATTCCAAAACTCACCAGCAAACAGTAACCTTCAGATGTCTGAGAAGCACCCACTTTGAGAGGGAATGGCTACTAATTAGGACAGAGGAGAAACATGGGACACGTGTGTTAGGGAGACAGAGAAGGCATGGAATGTGCATGGGAGTCTCTAAAGTTTTAAGAAGCACCACTTGCAAGAGAGGGGAGACCACCTTGGAAGGCAAATGACAGTGTCCTCTGATAGCAATGACTGGTGAATAGAAGGACGGAAATGAGTGATATACACGTGCCCCTTTGAACTGTTAGGATTTAAGAACCAGAGGAATCCTGGCGACATGGGAACTATATATTAAAGTATCCCTCAATGGAACCATGGAGGAAAAAGCCTTCATCCTGAGAAGCTGGGGACGTTCTGCTACCTGACTCTCTTTTCTCAGTATCCACCTGCAAATAGCGGGTCCAGAAAAATCAAATTCATTCAAATAAAAGAGCAAAACAGCAGTATCAATACAAGAGTATTGTAGGAAAAAGCAGAAAGAGAAGCAAACGTCTGGGTATGAAGAAAACTCACCAGAAAAGTGTTATCACAAAGTAAAGTAGAGGAAAACTAAATCCAGCACCGGGGCACGCGAAATAAACACGCACAAAGCCCCCAGACCGAGAGGGAGGCGCAGTGCCCGGTGTTTGTCTGAGAGCACCCCCACAGAGGGGAAACAGGTGAAAAGGCTTGGAGGCGCCACGGGGCCTGGCGGCCGGGAGCCCCGAGGAAATCTGCCCGGGAAAGAGCCCCTCGCGGTCCCACGCGCCCCAGACCGGGCCCCGGGAATGAGCGACCATCGAGTCGCCCCGACCTCCAAGAGTCCTAGAGAGGAAACGGAAGAGACCCTCCCCTTACGCACCTGTCTGACAGCGTTCGCCTACTTCCGGTCCTCGGAGGGCACTGGGGAACTTGGCGCGGTTGCGGGCCCTTGGGTGAGCGTCGGGTTGGGGCCACGAGGCGCGTTGGTGGTCGGGCCGCCGGGGCGGTGCTGTGGTGCGGGTCGGGGCGCCGGGGCGGTGCTGTGGTGCGGGTCGGGGACGGCGGCGGGGCTGACGTTGCGAGAGGCGCGTCTCCTCGGAGCTGCCTACCGCGCACCTAGGCCTGGCGGGCCGGGACCCTGGCGGTGGGGTGGAGTGACGCCCGCGGTTGGCCCAGGTAGGAGGGATGCTGATCCCGCCCGGCCAGGGTTGGCCTAACGCGGGGTCGTTGTCCACGTACTGGAGACCTTGCACCAAAGCAAAGCTCTGAAACGTGAAAAGTAGTTATTGTAGAGCAACACGTAGGGTAACGAATAGTTATGGGGCGCCTTGTATTTGTCAGGTGTCAGGAATAAAAGATGAGTGAGGACTCTTCTTGCCTTCTGGGAATCTGGTAGACGGAGAAGCGTTGGTAAACATTTGCGCTATAGTGGGACGAATGCAATAGCTAGAAAGTCATGAAAGAGCAAGCTCAGTAGATGCAGGAGGGAAGATGAATAGGCTGAAAATGTAAAATAGGTTTAAGAAGAGTAAGTAAATACATAAATACCTAATGGGATATTAAGCAGAAGTTTCGGATTTGCCTCCTACCAGTGCTCAGTCTTGGCTCCATTTAGAGTGATCTCCCCTCCCTCTAAAACCCGAGCCCCTTACCTGCTTTGGAGTTCTCGGTCCATTTCCCCAGCCTAAGTCACCCCCTTTGCCCCACAGTGGAATTAAACAGTACTCATTCTCCAATGTAATACAAGCCTCTTTTTTCTCATGTGTGCTTGATACTACATTTACCTTTATCTTTTTGGCTTCCCGTGTTTCTCATCTAAACCATGTATTTTGGGATGCTGACCTTAGCCAGCCATCTCTTACATCTCTTACATCTTCAGTTTGTGCATCTTGAAAAGTAGGGGAAGCAATACTCACTATACAGAATTGTGTTAAATGAGGGTATGTGTTCACATGCTTTCTAACTGGTAAAGCCTACACAAATTAGAACTCTTTCAATCAATTATTATAATGGCATATGTGTTGCTCTGTTGTCTTTAGGTTGAGCATACACCCAAGCCACCAACCAGTAAATCTATTGGGTTTTCCTCCAAAATATGTCTTGATTTTGTCTGCTTCTTAGCCGCCATCCTGATCAAAGTCTTGTCATCTGCTTAGACCACAGTAAGTGCTGCAGCCCTCCTTTTCTTCTCTGTTCTTGATACATTGCAGGCAAAATGACCTTTGTAGCTCCCTACTAAACCAAGAAATAGAGTAAAGCCCTTAATTCTTTTTAAAAAGTATGTTTTTATTGATTTCAGAGAAGAAGGGAGAGGAAGAGAGAGAGAGAAACGTCAATGACCGGAGAGAATCATTGATCAGCTGTCTCTTGCACCCCTCCTGCTGGGGATCCAGCCCACAACCCAGGCATGTGCCCTTGACCAAAATCCAACCCAGGACCCTTCAGTCTGCAGGCTGATGTTCTGTCCACTGAGCCAAACCAGCTAGGGCAAGCCCTTAATTCTTACTGTGCCCAGGACCTGGGTAATTTGGTTTCTGCATGCCTCTGCTTCTACATGTGTATCTCTGACCGTGACCAACTCTGCTGAAGCCACACTGCGCTTTGGCTTGTTCTCTGGCATGCAGAGTAATTTTATTCTCAGAGCTTTTGCCTGGAATGCTCTTTGAATGATGGGCCATTCTCATCCTTCGGGTCTCAGCCTTAGTGTCATCTATTCAGAAAAGCCTTCTTGAAATTGTTTGTCCCTCATTAACAGAAAACCCTACTTATTTCCTTTCTAGAACTTATCCCAACAGACAGCTGGATGGACTGGTCTGTGTTTCATTTGTGGTGGTTGCCAAGGATAAGCATCTTATCTGTCTTGTTTTGTATTGTATTTCTAGTTTCTGTGGGTCTGGCATATATATGTGTTGAATGTTTATGTCCTTTAGTTTTGGAAGAGTGAGCCCAGGTGACTGACCTAATTATCATCCATCTTATATTATTATCTGATTAGAGTGTTAGATCCCTAATGAAATCCTGAGGTACTTGTGGGTAAAAGCTAAACCCTATACATTTTAAAATATATATTTTTTTTATTGATTTTTTACAGAGAGGAAGGGAGAGGGATAGTTAGAAACATCAATGAGAGAGAAACATCAATTAGCTGCCTCCTGCACACCCCTTCCATCCACTGAGCCAAACCGGCCAGGGCAGACCCTATACATTTTACATTTTCAGCTCATACTAGGTGGTTAGCAAATAACTGAATTGAATTGAGATGATTTTCAAGACATATATATGTTCAGTCTCTTGGAAATGTCTCCTAAAACAGCGCTAACTGGTTTGGCTCAGTGGATAGAGCATCTGCCTGAGGACTGAAGGGTCCCAGGTCCGATTCCGGTCAAGGGCATGTACTGTGGGTTGTGGGCATATCCCCAGTACAGGGTGTGCAAGAGGCAGCTGATCAGTGTTTCTCTCTCATCGATGTTTCAGCTCTCTATCCCTCTCTCTTCTACTCTGCAAAAAAGGCAATAAAAATTAAAAAAAGAAAAAAAAGAAAATGTCTCCTAAAACAGTAGTTGCTAACCTTTCGGACCTCACGGACTACCAGTAGTCCACGGACCACCAGATGGTGACCACTGTCCTAGAAGGTCATTGCCATGTTCTCCAGTAGAATATTCATTGATGTAGAAACAGTTGGGGTGGACTGATCCATGCCTCATTTGTGGTCATTGTCTTGTCTGTCTTCCCAACAGACCCTCAACCTCCTGGATGAGAGTGTGAAGATGCTTAAAGAGCGTCCGGGGATGGCAGAAGTCCCTCAGCAGCAGATGGGTGTTCCTGTGGTAAAACTGGAGAAAGAGTTGCCATGGGGCAGAGGAAGGGAGGATCCTAGTCCTGAGACTTTTCGACTGAGGTTTCGGCAGTTCCGCTACCAGGAGGCAACTAGTCCCCAGGAAGCCCTCAGGAAACTCCAGGAGCTCTGTCGCCAGTGGCTGAGGCCTGAGCTGCACACCAAGGAGCAGATCCTGGAGCTGCTGGTGCTGGAGCAGTTCCTGACCATCCTGCCCCGGGAGTTCTATGCCTGGATTCGGGAGCACGGCCCAGAGAGTGGCGGCAAGGCCCTCGTGGCCATGGTGGAGGACTTCACAGAGAGAGCCCTGGAGGCCAAGGCGGTGGGTGAGAAGGTGTCGTGGGTCTGGTTTTGTTGGTGTGGTGAAGGGAGATTTAAAGGCTTTGAAGGTTTGTGGAAGCATGGGACTAGATGAGATGCAGAATCTTCTCTGTTCCTGTAGTCCCAGTCGTTTTTGGGGGGTGAAGGGGTAGCAGTGGAGTTTACAGCAAGAAAAGCCATTCCCAGGGCTTCTCTTTTGGTCGTCAGGGCAGAAAGCTGACCAGATGCTCCTGTGAGCCTCAGACTCAGAAAAGGGATGTGGTGGCCCGAGGCCCCTCCTAGACCCGTTCCTCTGTAGGCAGAGCTGATGCGGGAATGCAGGGAAGTCCACTTGGTGAATATTCTTTTTTTAAATTTTCTTTCAAATACATCACTTGTGTTTTTTATTTGTGTGTGTGTGTGTGTTGTTTTCACCCTCACCCGAGGATATTTTCCATTGATTTCCAGAGAGAGTGAAAGGGGGGAGACAGAGACATCGATGTGAGAGAAACACATCGTTTGGTTGCCTCCTGCATGAGCCCTGACCAGGGTCTGGGCCGGGAGGAGCCTGCAATCGAGGTACGTGCCCCTAACCGGAATCAAATCGGGACCCTCTGGTCTGCCAGCCAGCGCTCCATCCCCTGAGCCAAACCAGCTGGGGCTTGGTGAATATTCTTACTGGGAAGAGTGCATGTAAGGGTGCTGTTCCGTGTCTGGGACGTTGGCTCAGATGACTCACATAGCGATTCTGTGGTGGAGTTCTGGTGACACCAAGTAACTGCACTGCAGGTGCTTCCTTGAGACTCTGGTCATGTCTCTGTCACTCTCTAATAAAGCTACCTGATTTTGGGGGAAAAAGAGAGTGACTTTTTCTCACTAGGTAATTTAAAACAAAATATTTTTTACTGATTTCAGAAAGGAAGGAGAGGAGAGAGAGAGAAACACCAGTGATGAGAATCATTGACCGGCTGCCTCCTGCATGTCCCACAGCGGGAATGGAGCCCACAGGCCGGCATGTGCCCCCACCGGGAATCGAACTGTGACTTCCTGGCCCATAGGCTGATGCTCAACCACAGCCACGCCGGCCGGGCTCACTAGCTCATTTGTTGCAGAGTTTAGGCTTTGTATTTTTTATTTTCATCATCTGCAACTAGGGAATTTTTTTTTCTAGTAGCGAGACAATATTTTGGCTCTCTGTGATGTTATTCATGGTAGAATTTGACCTATATTGAGGCAGACAGAAGGGACCCTTGTAAAATGTCATGGATACATAAAAGTTGCTTAGAGCTTGAGAAGGGAGTTTAACTTCCTTTCCACCTTTTCACTGATGTCCTGGTGAAGAGCTGAGCCACCTTGTCCCTTTTCTCTGCAGCTGGAATGATCCTTTTATTGGCTCTTTTTAGGTTTTATTCAACTCCTTTCATAACAAGGCCGCATTCTAAATAGGTTTTGGGGCCTGTTCTTAGGTTCCATGCCACGTGCAGGGAGAGCAGGAGGAGACAGCACTGTGCAGAGGCCCTTGGGAAGCGGGCGTCCACCTGGGACCAGTGGAGGTCAAGCCTGAGTGGGGGATGCCTCCTGGGGAAGGTGTTCAAGGCCTAGACCAAGGCACCGAGGAGCAGCTCAGTCGGGACCCTGCTGCGACACAGGCCTTCCAGGAGCCGGGTAAGATGCAAACAGGAAGGAAGGAAGGGCACAGGGAATGGTGCTTTGTGCCCTCTCCCTTCCCCTTTCCTTTACAAACCCAGCACTTGGTAAACTATGTGCAAGGTATAATTCTGAGTTTTTCTTCTACTTCCTTGACTCCAGTAAGAGAGAGATGAAGTGAAATACCTTCACTCTTTGATTTTATCAGGCATTATCTCTTGTCATTTATCTCCTTTCCCTCACATCTTTTCTAGAAACCATCAGGAAATAAGCAGATGACACGTAGAGATATTTTAAGTTAGCAGACAAACCACATCCCTAAAAGTAATGTGTGACTTTATTGTATTACTGAATCTCAAAGGGAATTATTTCCAGCATAGGGAGCATCCATTTTCCTGAAGGGACAGGGTATATTATGTGGGAGCATTTTCTCAGCTGAGAACAGGATAGGGTACCCCCAGATCCTATCTGTCTGGAGTCTTTGGTTCCCGGGGTTCTGTGAATCAGCAGTGGATGCTTTGAATGAGCTAACTGAAGATAGCACTAATCCTGCTCGTGTTTTTTCCCTCTGCTCAGCTGTTCCAATTCTTCAGGCTGGTCCTGGCCTCCCCACAGTGAACACTAGAGACCAAGAGATGGCAGTTGGGTTCCTCACAGCTGGGTCCCAGGTGAGCTGTGTCTGCCCTTCTGGTGATCCTGATGTAGCTTTGGATGAGGTTCACTTTCCCCAGGATTTCTTCTGCACAACCGACCTCCAACCACGAAGTAGAATTATTCTACCTTTCTTGTCCTGACAGGCTTTGTTCTCTCCACTTCCCCACCCTCAGTTAATGTGAACTGAGCCTGTGCCTTATGGTCCAGGCAAAAGGCCCAATTCACTTGTTTGATTACTCTCTGAGTCGTTTTAATTGACCCATTATTACTCTTTTGGTAATGAGGAGGAAGGCATTGTTGATAGAAACCCATAGGCCTGATCTAGGATGTGGCAGTTGGTCAGGAAATCAGTAACCTTTGTGGCTACTTTGCTGCTTTTCTTCCTCTGGACCTCCCCACCCCCACGTCAGCAGGAGTGTAGCTCACCTAGGGTTGGGGCCTCTCAGGAGTGCTGAGCAGAGTGGTCTCCCTACTTAAGACCAAAACCAGGAGTTTTAATCTTGTTGGCACTTCTTAGCCTACTGTTAGTCGGGGTAACTGGAGCAAAGGTGGGGTACTGTTGCCACAGTGTAAGTCTCTTCCATGAGATTACCAGGAAGGTGGGATTTCCAGAGTGGCGCCTTTCTGAAAGGGACAGCGAGTCTTAAAGTGAGGAGTTCATTGTAGAAGGGAAAATGTTATGTGGCAAAAAACAAAACAAAAGAGAAGTGAGTCAAGTCTGATCTAGCTAACGCAGAATTGGGCAAGATTTGATGCCTGTGTCATTTCCTATTTCTGTTTTCTCTGGACAGGGTTTGGAGAAAATACAGAATGACAGCAGTGTGTTTTAATTTGGTCAGACCCTCCTTGTCTACCATAATAGTTCTTTATGATATTGTGAAAGGCAATGCATTTATTTTAAGAAGGCATTATTAAGACAGGGCTTGCCTAATGCTTACTTATTTCTGAGGGAAAATGAGTTCAAGCTGAAGGGGTAGATAGCTCTCAGGTTCGATCAAGTTTGATGATTGAGTGGAGGAGATTGGAAAGTAGAAATTGGATACTGTGTTTAGTGGGTACAAACTAAGCATCTGCAGCAGAAACTCAAAAATAAAATGTCTCAAACAAGTCCATTATTCTGTCATTAAACTGTCTAAAGGCAGGTACTTCTGCTCCTAAAGCCAGCTAGGGACACTGGTTCCTTCCATCTTCTTGCTCTGTTCTTTCCTGGAGTTTTGGCCCCTGTGGTCTCTCTGCTTTTGGTTTGCTCCTGCTTCGGGATCATTTCTTTACCCACAGTAGTCTCCTGTTGTTTCAGGGGTTGGGGCCATTTAAAGATATGGCTCTGCCCTTCCCAGAGGAAGAGTGGAGGCATGTGACCCCAGCCCAGATAGACTGCTTTGGGGAATACGTGGAACCACAGGACTGTTCAGGTAAGACTGTTTCCATCCCACAGGTAAGAAATAGGCATTTTGGAAGCTATAACCTTCCCCCAGATTTCAGAATCTGGTGCTACTGACAAGGAAGGGGGCGGGGCGGGGGGAATCATGCAGATGAGTAAACAGGACCAGAGAAAGAACATGGGCCAAGGGTGTGAGAACTGGCTAGGTGCATTCATGTGTCAGGAGAGGAGCAGGCAAGGGCAAGAAAACACAAGGTAGTTACTCTGTGATGAGACAGGTTGGTCATTAGGATACTCTGAGCATCTAATCTGAGTCCATCATTGAAGAGTACTGAGGGCTTGAGATCAAGAGAAAAGCAGCAAAAGATGGGTCCTCTGATCTCATTCATTCAGCACGTATTTATTGAGTGCCTCTGTGTAGGTCCCACATTGTAGTTTTGTGTTGGAGAGAACTAATATACCTGACGCCTTTAGAGCATGTAGCGTGTCTAGAGGAGGGCATGAGAAAGCATGGTAGGATTTTAGAGATAGGAGGTGTTGGAGTGGACCTGTGTCACTGAGCCAGCAGAGCCTCCTTGTGGTCTCTCTCGTGTGGTGGCTGGGTTTCACCTGAGGTGAGAGCGGGGAAAACTTGGTCATCTGCACATGAAAAGAGCTCATAGGAGGCGGAGGAGCAGGAGGGGAGAGTTAGCAGGGTAAAGGCCCTGCTGGGAAAGCCAGCAAAGGTACTGCTGCAGGGGCTTGAGGACTTGCAAGTGAAGAATAGTGTGGAAGATCTCTGGGCTGATGGGGAGCAGAGTGGGGACAGGAAAAGAAATGTGGTTGGCTTTTCCTTTGTTTTGTCTAATGCTCGTTTCCCCCTTTAGAATACTATTTCTTGGCATTATGAGATAAATCTAAACATTTGGCAAGCATGGTAATGTTAGATATTCTTATTAGTTGTATAAGTATTATTAAGTAATTACTTTATGAGTCAGTATTCATTCATTTATTCATCCAGAAATCTTTATTTGGCATTTACTATGTGGCCAACACTCAAACAGTCACAATGCAGAGTTAAAAATGAAGTTGCTTGCCTCTAAGATCTTAACAGTCCTATGAAGACCCCAAGTACCTATAATAATACTCTATGGAGTAATGGAAAGGGCACTAGAGGAAGGAGCTCAAGAGAACTGGGTCCAGTACAAGGTTGTTACACCGTGAGAAAGAGATGTAAGATTACTCGATGGTGGAGGATGTGGAAACCCTCAGATAACTGCTCAGTGCAAGGCCTTGTGCAGCATGTCTCAAGGGAGGTACCATCATTCTAGTGTCTTACTTCCTGCCAGGAATGTACCTCTGTGAGTGATGTGACTACGTGGGGGAAAGGATTTTGCCCTTATGTTCCCAGAGGGTTTTTACTGGCCATTTCTGTATGTGTGTGCTCTTACTCACTCATTGTTTCAGAACAACCCAAACACTTCCCTATGCATTTATCTTGAGGCTGGATGAGATGAGTTCTGTTCCCAGGCATAGCCATCTCAACCTTCAGGTTTTCCTGAGATTCATTCCAAGTATTTGCAGCTCTTGCATTGACAGCTTTGTACAATCAGGCCTGGGAAAATAAACATAAGGCCCTGGCTGGGTAGCTGAGTTGGTTAGAGTGTCTTCCCATACATTAAGCTTGTGGATTTGATTCCTGGTATCAATGCATAAATAAGTGGAACAACAAATCTGATTTTTCTCTGGGTCATATATTGCATTTAGTTTTAATTTTACTATTAGAACACCTCAAGATTGGAAACTATCCAAATGAACATCAGTAAAATTAAAAAATAGGTTGGAAATATTCTTACACTGTAATACTATACACCAGTGAAAAAAGAATGTAGTGTAACTACAGCTACAAACCATGATATAGGTAAATCTCACAAGCATAATACTGTGGAGCAGAAATCAGAAACAATGTGTAAATCAATTAATGTAGAGCTTAAGAACAGGCAGATGTACTTCATGGTGATAAAAGTATGGATAGCATGTACCCTGCGGGCAGGATATATCACTGAAGGGGATGGAAAAGGAATTTCTGAGGGCTGGTAATATTTGTTGAACTCGATGCTGTTTACAGGATTATGTTCATTATGAAAATTCTTTGCTACATTTATGTTTTGTACACTTTCACTTTCTCGAAAAGTTTATGAAACAAAAGAATACATCAGAGGTGATAGCTGTGTTCTTCATATTTTGTCAAATCAGGAAGTATGTAATTTCTGTGTTGTTTTTGAAAAAAGTATATTTTTATTGATTTCAGAGAAGAAGGGAGAGATATAAGAGAGAAACATCAATGATGAGAGAGAATCATCTCCTGCATACCTCTTAACTGGGATTGAGCCCACAATCCAGGCATGTACCCTGACTGGGAATCGATCTGTGACCTTCTGGTTTGTAGGTTGGCATTCAACCACTGAGCCAGATCGGCTGGGCAATTTCTGTGTTTTTTTTAATCTTCTAATGATCGTGCCTGAAAGGATCTTTTTCCCATTTAAGCACCACTTGTGTTTTCTCTCTTGGCTTCTCTCTTGCTTCCTATTACTTTTCTCTCTTGCTTCCTATTACTTTTCCTCATCTTTTTTTTTCTTCCCCTTCCTCTGTTCTTCTATAAACAATTGTTTTGTTAATTTAGAGACATTTGAAAAGGGATCAGAGGAAGGACTTCTAGAATGGGCAAGGCATTTTAGTAGCATTCATAGGCATTTCAGTCTTGCTAAAGATGTTATGGTAGAAGTGGTCTGGTATAAGAATGTCAGTGACAAACTGGGTTCATTTGTCATCGGAGCAGTCATTAAGCACCTTTCCTGAGTTAGTCCCTGTGCCAGGCTTCCAGGAAACCCAGACTAACAAAATAAGACCAGGCAGAGGGAGCAGTGTGAGTAGGGAGGTGAGTGGAGGATATGGAGAACTGCAAGACGCTCACCATTCCTAGAATAGGTTTACAATCATTGAAGAAGGCAAAACGTTTGGATGAATATAAAGTAACATTTATAGTGAAGTCATATATAAGTAAGTGCAAAATAAACATAGTACTAATTGAAAACATGTGCTGAAGAGACCCACGGTGAGAGAATAACCAGGGTATGCTTTTTTAGAGGAAATCATTGAATTAGATTTTGAAGGGAATAAAAGAATCTGAATTAGAAAGTTAAGTGAGAAGACATTAAAATTTGGTCGACTACTCTGTAAAAAGGCATGGAACTTGTCTTAATTCAGGTTGCTACACCAGAATACTAAAGACTGGATGAGATGAGTGGATAAAAAAGCTGTGGTACATTTATACCTTGGAATACTATGCAGCAGTGAAAAAGAAGACTCTCTTACCCTTTGAGACAGCATGGAGGGAGCTGGAGAGTATCATGCTAAGTGAAATAAGTCAGTCAGAGAAAGACAAGTATCCTATGACCTCACTCATAGATGGAGAGACACGGAAGCATGGAACAGAGGGCAGGATCTTGGATGGAAGCGGGGTAGAGGGGGGAAGAGAGATGGGAGGAGGGGGAAGGTAATCAACCAAGGACCTTGCATGCCCATAGAGACAGATAATGAGGCGGTGAGGGTCTGGGTGGTTTGGGGGGGGGGGGGGCATGGGCTGAAGGAGGTCAATGTGGGAAAAATGGGGACATGTAATACTTTCAACAATAAAGAATTATTTTTAAAAAGCAACTAAATCTAAAAAAAAAAAAATAAGACTAGATGATTTAAACAATGGATATTTAGTTCTCATAGTTCTGGGGGCTGGGAAGTCCAATATCAAGTTATCAGTACCACACTTGTCTGTTCCCATGGGCTGTGCACCTAAGTTGTTTGGCTAATCTCTTCATCTTCTTTTATCAAGTCCACCCCCTTCACTCTGACAGTTGTCAGTCTGTTCCATGTATCCATGCCTCTGCTTCTGTTTTATTCATCAGTTTATTTTGTTCATTAGATTCCGCATATTAGTGAAATTATTTGGTGTTTGTCTCTGATTGGCTTATTTTGTTTAGCATAATCTTCAGGTCCATCCATGTTGTCACAAAGGGTGAGAGTTCCTTTTTTACAGCCGGGTAGTAGTCCATTGTGTAAATGTATCACAGCCTTTTTGTCCACTCTTCCACTGATGGACATTTGTGCTGTTTCCAGATCTTCACTATTGTAAAGAACATTTCTGTGAACATAGGGGTGCATATATCTTTTCTGATTGGTGTTTCGGGATTCTTAGGATATATACCCAGTAGTGGAATTGCTGGGTCAATAGAGTTTCATTTTTAATTTTTTTGAGGAAACTCCATACTGTTTTCCACAGTGGCTGTACCATTCTGCATTAACATAAATTTACTTTCATTGCTGTTACAGAATCAGTATGTATCTCCTTTGTCTTCTAGGCATTGGGAACAAGGAAAAAGAAGCCAAAATTCAGCAGGCAGACCTCAAGGGGGTGCTTGCTCAGGGGACCTCAGAGAGGTTTGGGGAAGGTGCTCTCCAGAGCCCTGAGCTTGGAAGAACCTCTGACCAGGAGCCTGGTAATTCTATGGGAAACATGCCAGGGCCACCGCCTCCCCAGCATGGCATCCTGCCTGTACCTGATGACCTCAAAACTCACAGCTCCTTCTGGAAGCCTTTTCAGTGCCCTGAGTGTGGGAAAGGCTTCAGTCGGAGCTCAAATCTCGTAAGACACCAGCGAACCCATGAAGAAGAAAAATCCTATGGCTGTGTTGAGTGTGGGAAAGGGTTTACTCTGAGAGAGTACCTCATGAAGCACCAGAGAACCCATCTGGGAAAGAGACCCTATGTGTGCAGTGAGTGCTGGAAAACCTTCAGTCAGAGGCACCACCTTGAGGTCCACCAGCGGAGTCACACGGGGGAGAAGCCCTACAAGTGTGGGGACTGCTGGAAAAGCTTCAGCCGGAGACAGCATCTGCAGGTGCACCGGAGAACTCACACGGGGGAAAAGCCCTACACCTGTGAGTGCGGCAAGAGCTTCAGCAGGAACGCTAACCTGGCCGTGCACCGGCGAGCCCACACGGGGGAGAAGCCGTATGGGTGCCAGGTGTGTGGTAAACGGTTCAGTAAAGGGGAGCGGCTGGTCAGACACCAGAGGATTCACACAGGGGAGAAGCCCTACCACTGCCTTGCCTGTGGGAGGAGCTTCAACCAGAGGTCCATTCTCAACCGGCACCAGAAAACGCAGCATCGGCAGGAGATTCCCGTGCAGTAAGGGAATCTAATACAAGGTGCTGGACAAGGCGGGACCTTCCAGGACCACCAAATGGAGGGAGACCATTCTGCAGGATGGTCTTCACCTTTACTCACTGAAGGATTTGGAGAGAGTGTTGAAAGACACCTTGACCCACTTGTTCAAAAGGAAAAGGGCAAGACCAGGCTCATTTTGAGTTCCCCGAGAGCACAGTCTCTCCTGTCTCTTACTGTCTTTTGGGGAAACGATTTCCTGAGTTTTAGCTCATATTGAGGTTTTTCTCCCTTAGTGGGATGTTCATATCCACCACCTGAGCAAGTCTGGTAGCGACGGCAAAATTTACCCATTGTTGATAGCTTGAACTAATTTTTCTGTGATCTAGCCTGCCTGCTAGGATACGGACTCTATCTACTTTCCTCCCCCACTCTCTTTCCCACTTAACAAATATTTATTGAACACCTACTATATGCCTGGCACTGGGAAGACGGTGAATGAGACAGATGAAACCTTTTTCTCCAGGAGCTTTTGATTTAGCACTGGACGCACACACAAAACCATGACCTTGTTCTAAGTAAAATTGTGGCGAGTGCTGTGTGAGCAGATGCTCTTGTGCTCGCTCACTCTGCCCTTCCTGCGTGGGGGCTGGATCTTTCCCTCCCGAGTCGATCACGCAGGCAGCCTCGTTTATTTTACTTTGTTTGTACCTCCCTTTGAAACATTCTACCCTCACCTGTGAAGTTTCCCCATTCCATTAATTGTAACAGTTGTCCACACATTTATTTGGAAATTAATATTTTGTTATCAATCACTGAATAAACAGAGTATTTTTAAAATCATTCAGTTCTGTATAAAGATCTAATTAAGCTTGAAAGGTGAACTAGTATTAATACTCTATATTTGATGGCATTTTACAGTATATAAAATGCTTTTCTCTATGTTCTCACTTGATTAATTCCATACTTATTTATTGAGGCCCAACAGTGTGCCAGAAGCACTTGTAGGTGCTTGACATTTGTCAGTGAATAAAATCGGAAAATCACTGACTTTGTGGAGCTTACATTTTAGTGAATGTATTTGATTTTCAGAACCACCCAAGGTGGAATGCATGGATGCTCCCATGAACCCTCTGGACCTGGGATCTGAGCCTATGCCTTGGTTCTGTTAGCTTCTTGCCCTGAAATGCATTTGTCATGTCTTGTTACTGAATAACCTCTGTCCTCAGTGCATCTAGATCCTTGTCATCTGACGTGCTTGGGGGCTGAATGCCAACTGGAAATAATGAGATGGCAGCAATCTGTTTTGCATGAGTGCCAATTTAGCAAAAATAAATATGTAGGCATTTAAAAATGCATTTCTTTAATAATGAGAAGATGCAGTATTTGTAACTGTGTTTAAGCTTTTTATATTATTTTGCCATTACTAAAGGGTTTTCTTCCTGTTTGAAATTCTGAAGACCACGTAATTCACATGGACTGCACTGCAGTGTTGTAATTCTGTGCCTCTGCTGTCTGCTGAGTAAATTAGTCTTTTGACTGTGTATTATAGTTGCAAGATGTAATTTGTCTCGTGATGCCTCTTAATATTCTTTGGGATTTTTAAAATTTTCTATTGTAAATAAGATAAATGGTAATAACTTCAAGGAATTGTAATAGTCCATTTTGAAACACGTTACTTTATCCATTTATTGGCAGATAGTCATGGTGTTTAATTTTAATTTAGCAAATGACCTTCTGGCCCGTCAGCTGTCCCCTCCAGCCTACCCTAATGAGGATGTATCTGAGATGTCTGCAGTATGAGACTCTGGGCTGCTGCTACTTAGCAACATTGGGGTCCAGATGCAAAATCAACATGTTTTTTCCCTGTTTCCCAGACAAACCACGCAAAGCTTACAGTCACTTGGCAGCCAAACTGATGGAAACCTCTGGCTTCTGGTCTATAGACATGAGGGCTGATCTGGCCTAGAGTTTGGCCTTCTCTAGGAAGTCCGTATTCCAAAGCTGGTGGAAGCATGGGCCCACCACGGACTGGGAGTTGTTCATCAGTGGTCTCTCAGTTTACTTGAATTAAATTGTAGATTCTCTTTGATCATACACTTAGCCAGAGAAGTCTCTGGGTTTTAGCCAGTTGGAATCTCTTGAGAGAAGCTTGGATAAAGTCAGGCCTTGCTGTCTTCCTATTTGGGCTCTCCTGTCTGTTCAGAGACCAAAGCTTATGGATGATGCCTCAAAAATGTCTCAAATATCCCTATGGAAATGTTGTAGCCTTATCTTTAAATGTCAAATATTTATTCTCTGCATATTTCTATTTAGAGATTGGTTATAATAGAAAATTTCAAACATATGAGTCCTCATGTATTCATCATTCTACTTTAATCATTATAAACACATAGCCAATTTTGCTTCATCTCTAATCTCTCCTCATCTTCCTCCTCCACTGAAGTACTTTGAAGCAAATCCCAAATGTTTATAAATATTTTGGTGTGTACCTCTAAAGGGTTAGGACTCTAAAGAATAATCACAATACTATCATACCTAAAAAGTTAATAATTCCTTATTTCCCAATTAATGTTTTTTTAAAAACCACATACTTTTTTTTAAAGAACCTTTGAGTTAAGATCCAAGATCCATAATTATAATTTGTTGTTTTGTCTTCTAAGTCTAATAATCAGTAGCTCCTATTTTTTTTTTCTTCTTGAAATTCATTCACTGGGACAACTGGGTTCTTTCTTTGGTGGCTTCATGAAGGGCATCCTATTTTATCTGATCCAACTAGAATTTTGATAGAAATGGGCAAGATGGGCCTGCTGAATAGCATGAGTAGTAACTGAAAAAATATGGTGTATTTGGTAGGCTGGTAAATTTCAAATGGCCTGAAGTCAAATGGCTAGTAATTGGAGGGACCAGGACTAAGAAGCCAGTTGTTATGACTTTCTGTGTAATGTTTTTTCCAGCTCTACCTTACAGGAAGCCAAATGCAACTTCTTTAACCATATGAGGCTTTTCTTCCTTGTCTCCTTCTCCAGGTCAACTTATGGAGAAACATATTCCTAAAGTTTATGATGGCTTATTCCCTTTATGTTCTTCATACAGAGAGAATCAACTCTTAACTCCAGGCTCTCTTTTTTCTCGTTACCACCATGTGGATGGCAGATCTTTCTTTCCTAAGAGAACACAGAAGAAGTAAGATAGTACAAGGTCTGCTTAGGTGCTCAAATGAAACTAGCACTGTAGGCATTGCTAGTTTAAGTATCTCCAGCCATGGAACTCCCATCTAGCAGGGTCCAAGGCCAAGAATGGGACACCTTTGGGGAGAACGATCATTCTGTGCCCAGAACTAGGTTCAACCCAGAATGTGGGAATGTTGGCTGAAGAAGGGGTGGAGTGGAGTGGAGGAATCTGGAAATTGGGATTCAAAAGGGTTAAGTATTTGAGGAATATGGGGGTAATGGCAGGGGGGGGGGGGGAGTTCAGAGAGTACCCCTTTGGCAAAGGCATCATCAGCACAGGTCATAGATTTCTATGAGTTTACTTTTTCATGTGGGATGGGTGGCCTTTTCAGCTGTCTCGAGAAGATCTCTGGATAAAGCAAATTTGCATCTGATTATGTAGTTCTGTCTTTAGGGGAGAGTTTATCTGCCTCTTGGTAGTCTGGGTTGTCTGTGCAGGGACCAAGAAATTTTGTTTTGTTATTTAAATTTAAAAAAATTGATTTGAGAGAGAGTAATCAATTTTTTGTTGTTTCAGTTATTTTTTAAAATTATTTTTTTTTTAAAGAGAGGAAAGGGGAGGGAGAGAAAGATAGAAACATGGATGAGAATTCCAGAGGGGAGAAATTCAGCATGTCCCTTACCAGGGGTTAAATAAGCCTGCAGCCTGGGCGTGTGCCCCGACTGGAGATGGAACCAGCAGCCTTTTCGTGCATGGGGTGACGCACAACCAACTGAACCTACTGGCCAGGGCTTGCTTCAGTTATTGAAGCAACCATTGGTTAATCCTTGCATGTGCCCTGATTGAGGATCAAATCCACAACCTTGGTGTATTGGGATGAAGCTCTAATCCACTGAACTACGTGGCCAGGGCTCCAAGAAATTTTGGACTAGCAAATTACTTAGGGAGCCATAGCCATGGTGACAACCCAGGATAATGAAGTCTGTGTTTCTCCTGCCCTCTGTATGTGCAGCCTGTCCCTGGGATTCATTCTCCTCTGCCCAGCACAAAGACCCTGAGGGGGAGCTCTACTGTCCATAGCCCACAGGATAAAGCCTTCACACTGAACAGTTTTCTTAGAGCTCTCTTCATGTCCTTGTTTCTGAGGCAGTAAATGAAAGGGTTCAGCATGGGAGTGACCACCATATACATTATTGAAGCCAGTGAATCCTTGTCAGCTGAATGGGAAGATGAGGGGTTCAGGTAGACCCCTGTGATAGTCCCATAGAAGAGGATGACTACAGTGAGATGAGAACCACAGGTAGAAAAGGCCTTTTGTTTGCCTCTGGCAGATGGGACCTTGAGCACAGCAGACACGATGTGGACATAAGAGACGAGAATGCCAAGGAAGGGGATGAGGACGATCAAGCCTCCCACCAGCAGAATCATGAGCTGGTTGAGTTGGGTGTTGGAGCAGGAGAGCTGGAGTAGGGGAACGAGGTCACAAAAGAAGTAAGGGATGACGTTGCTAGCACAGAACTCCAGTCGAGCCATGAGGAGTGTGTGCAGCAGGGAGTGGAAGTTAGCGATGAGCCAGGAGCTGCCCAGCATCAGAGCACAGATTTTCAGGCTCATCATAGTGGAGTAGTGCAGCGGGTGGCAGATGGCCACATAGCGGTCATAAGCCATGGCTGTCAGGAGGAAGTTGTCCATGTTGGCAAGCAAAATGCAGAAGTAGATCTGAGTTAGGCAGCCACCATAGGAAATGAACTGAGTCTGCATCTGGATGTTCACAAGCATCTTGGGGACTGTGGCGGAGATGAAGCAGAAATCCACTAGGGAGAGGTTACTGAGGAAGAAGTACATGGGTGTGTGGAGGTGAGAGTCTGAGCCGATGGCCAGGATGATGAGCAAGTTTCCTGCTGCCCCTATCAGGTACATGACCAGGAAGAGCCCGAAGATCAGCTCCTGCCTCTCAGGCTGGCTGGAGAGCCCTAGGAGGATGAACTCAGAGGCACTCGTGTGGTTTCCTTTCTCCATGTTCAGCTAGTCCTGCTGGGAGATCCAGACCAGGTACAGGCTATAAGGCGAGTGGAAGTGCCCAGGCCTCCCTCCCTCCTTCAGATAGTCCCTCAACTCACAGCTGGCCACATCTGTGTGTTCCTTTGGTATAACCCCAAAGAAGGCTCTTCACCTTTCAAAGGAGTCTTATGGCTACATAAGTCAGGGTTTTAATCATTTCACCACAAAATGCTGCTGATCCTGGACCCCACAGAACCCTCTCTCCCGTCCCTCTAAAGAGAATCCTTGTGACATATGGCCAGATACTCAGTGGTGGTAACAATGAGGGGTTTGCTGAGTGTGTTTTAGCCCCTTGAATTTCCATCATACTTTCTTTGATATGAGTAACTAATGCCTCAACATTAAGAAAAAAAGATACAGAAATATAGTTTCTTCCCAATCCTGATAAGATTACCACCTGAAGGCCATTTCTGTACAGAATTTTGGAATCACAGTGGTGCATATGTAGTACCAGAGGGCATTATTTGTATATAAACTCCTTCCTCTTGAATATTTTGTCTCCCCACCCACAGAGAGCCCAGGGCTCAGGGTGCTCTGGCTGCCACTCGTCACTGACTCTGGGTCACCTTGATCCTGGTGATGATGCTGTGGGGTGGAGTAGGTCAGGGCAAACCTAGACAGAAGAGCCTGCTGACTGGGACAGTTCAGCCAGCCCTTCTGTCTGGGCTTACCGAGGAAGGGACTTGCCTCCGGAGGGTGAGAGTTGCCCCTGTAGATGACAAAGATAAACCACAGGTATAACATTGCTCAAAGTAACAACTGGAAGCAGGGCAACATGGGGACCCTGCTAAATTGGAGTTCAAAATAGTTTAGTGAAAACTCAGATAAAGTTTTGTTAGATATAATATAAATTATTTTTCACTGCTTCACAAGATATAGTGAGAATTTGGGTCCTATAAGAATATAAACCAGAAAGAGGAAGGGGAGAAAGAAAGAATTTGAGTTAGCATGCTAATCAGTGATGGGGAACCGCTGATGGCGGAAAAGCTATGGCAGTACAGTGATGGCCCATCTGGAAACTGGGCAGGGAGTAATAAGGGGGAAACTGATTTAGGAGGCTGACTTTACTCACATTGCCTTTTTGCTAAGGTAGAGCCTGCATGGAGAAAAGGAACTTACCATTGCACTTGGGGAGGGTATGGGGGAGATGGAGATTTCACCTATGCAGCAGGTCCCAATTGAGGTCTTCACCTGTGTTGAGAGCTATTCCTTAGCATGGTAGATAAATGATTCGTTTTGAATTAGTGCTTTACTGATTTGATTTCTTCCCCTCCTCCCCCTTACTTTTGTAATCCTCACCCAAGGATAATCTTTCATTGATTTGAGAAAGAGAAAGAGGAGAGAGAGAGAGAGAGAGAGAGAGAGAGAGAGAGAAATATTGATGTGAGAGAAATATTGGTTGCTTCCTGTAAGCACATTAACTGGGGGGAGAGGGGGAACAAATCTGCAGCCAGGCATATGTACTAACCAGGACTTGAACCCACAGCCTTCTTGGTGTAAGGGACAATGTCCAAATATCCAACCAACTGAGCCATCTGGATGGGGCAACTTGATTTTTTTTATTTTTTTTTATTTTTTTAGGGATTCAAGTGTTTGGTGATACAGAGGCAGAAATCTTTAAGTAAAGGACAAATGTAAGATAGAAATGCAGGTGTCTAAGAGGAGGGAAATCTATTTGGAGAAAAGTAAAAATGAAGGGAAACATTTAATATGATTGAGATCTTCATTTGATCAGTTTTGACTAAAAGAGCTCTTTATTGGGTTATATGAGAGAAAAGAAAACAATGAAGAACATTTTTCTCATTCCTAAGAGGCTTCTAGTCAAATGTAAAACTTTCACATAGGAAACAACCTTTGGACCAGGGAGGTGATATTTATTGAGTACCTACTGTATGGCATAATATGGGGCTCAGCAAATGCATGTATTTAATTTAACCCTAACAACAACCTGTGTAAAATAAGAATTATTGTTGTTGTTGCTATTATTATTATTATTATTATTATTATTATTTAGATGAATAAACTGAGACTGGGAGGGTTTAAGTAATTTTCCCAAAGACATCAGAATTTGATTCCAGGTCAGTCTGATTTCAAAGCAGTGCTCCTTCAATTTCACTTTAAGAAGTACGGCTGGCCTGACTGGTGTGGCTCAGCATCGAACTGTGAACCAAGAGGTTACGGTTCGATTCCCAGTCAGGGCACATGCCCAGATTGGGGGCTCAAGGCAGCCAATCAATGATTCACTTTGTCATTGATATTTCTATATCTCCCCGCCCCTTCCTCTGAAATCAATAAAAATATTTACAGATATAAAAAAGTGCGATTGGGTAAACTTAAACTTGGAGCATCTGGGTAAATGAATCAGGGATTCTTGGAGTGGCCAGTGTTGGGACAGGAGAAAGGGAATGTAGAGCAGGGATGTGGTGGAAGAGGATCATCCGTACTGAGGAGAGAGGCCCGTTTGCGTGGCTGCACGTAGGTTCTGAGACCGACCAAAGCTTGAGAATGGGAGCCACAGTATGTGTAGTCCAAAAACTCTGACCCTTCACTGATTATATTCCTTTGAAACCAGGGTGACTCCATCTTTCTTTTCTTTGCAATCCTCCCACTTCCCCAGATATATGGGAGAAGTAAATTTTCTTGTTACTATTTCTCACTTGTTAGGAAAATACCTTTCCCAAATACTCCTATTTCAAGAAAATAAAGCTAAGAGAATCTAACTTTAAAACCAAAACGATTTTTCCCCTAGCTTCTGGATCATTCCTGTCAACATGCAAGCATCTCCCAGTTTTTTTAAAAAAATCTACCCTTCACCCATATTTTCCTCTAGCTGTTAGCTCATTTCTCTATGTCCCCTTTCCCCAAAAGTCCTCCAGATGGGGTCAGGACTCACTCTCCAGTTCCCCTCTTTCCATTCTCTCCCGAAGTTCCCTTGTCAAGGCTGCCACTGCTAACTCTGAGGTTAGTTCTCAGGCTCCTTTTTACGGAAACCAATGAGCCAGAGTTGGCATAGTTTGGCACATCCCCCATCTTCAGACACTTTATTCACTTGGTTTCGAAGCACAGTTTTGACTTGGCATCTCTCCTGCCTTATTGGTTACTTGCTCTCCTTGTCTTTTGCTTATTCTCATTCTTCTGATCTCTACCTGTTGAGATGCCCCATTGACTCCTTGATTTACACTCATTCCTTAAGTAGTCTCATTTCTTCCAAAGCTTTAAATACCATCCAAATTTCTATCTCCAGTTTGGATTTTCCCCTTAAACCTCAAACTTATTTATGTCTAACTGCCTATTCTCCTTATCCACTTGGATGTCTAACAGGCATCTCAAACTTGTCCAAAACTGTCTCACCGGCCTTCCAGTTCTCAAACCTGCTGCTTCCTTAGTTATCCCCATCTTATTCTAATTGCTGAAGCCACTATCCTGAACTCTTTTAAAAAACTGTCCTCATCCATATATTGGCAAATCTTGTCATCTCTACCTATGAAATATATCCAAAATGGGACCACTTTCTCTGTGTTGACTGCTACAGTCATGCTCCCCCAAATCATTATTTACTTCTAGATTAGTACAATAGTTTCTTAAATGGGTTCCCTGTTTATATCTTTGTCCTACCTTCAATAGTTTCCATATAGCAACCAGAGTGAACATTAAGAAATATAAGTCAGACCATGTCAATTCTCTGTTCAAAATCCTCTAATGGCTTCTCATCTCACTCAGAGCAAAACTCAAAGTCTTTGCCAAATTTTACGGGGCAATGCATGACTCACCCCTGCCCTCCCCCTGATCTCACTCCTATTGCCCCTCACTTTTGTATGTTGACTACAACGATCTCCTCACTGTTTCTGGACACATCACGCATGTTCCTGCCTCTGAGCCTTTTAACTTGTCACCCGTCTGCTTGGAATTCTCTTCCCTTCACTTCATTCTGATTTCTGCTCAAATATCATCTCTGTTAAGGGTTTCCCCCTACCACCTACCTAAAATAGTCTCCTCTCTCTATCTCCCCTTTATTTTGCTTTGTTTTTATTCTGGTAATTTATTAATACCTATCTATCCATCTGCCTATCTATCTATCTATCTATCTATCTATCTATCTATCATCTAATGTTTCTCTAGAATATAAGCTCATTAGAACAGGAACTTTATTTTTATGTATTACTCTATTCCCAGTTTCTAGATCTATGCCTGGACTATATGAGAAACTTGTATAGTTTTTATGCCATTGTTTTTGAATGAATGGATAACTGTTCTTAGTTGTCCCTTTTTCAACCTATGTCTTTGAGATTGGTAGAAACCTTTGGGGATATTTTATAAATTTGTAAGTAGCCAAAGGTGCAAAATAATTAAATAATGTAAATATAATATGAAAAATTATAAAATAGTTTTAAAAGGGCATTTGACTCCAATGAAGAAAATTTTCTAACTTTTCAAGAACTAATAATTAACTTAGTGATAAATTACAAAACAAAGAAAATTATAACAGTAATCTGTAAAATGGATAGAGTAATAATATCTGCTTAGCAGGGTTGTGAGGACTAAATGAGAAAATACCCATAATGTGCATAGAACAGTGCATTGTATACAGTAAGCACCTAGTTAACATACCTATTATTATTACTACTATAATTTTTTAAAATTTGTTTTTAGAGGCAAATATGATTTTAAATCCAAACTAAACAAAAACGATGAAGGGAACATTTTAGACCAATTTCATTTTAGACATAGGTGCAAATGCCCCAAATAAAATATCTGCAAACTAAAAACCCAACACATTAAAAGAATTAGCTATTAAACTGAAAGAACTCTATTGATTTAGTTTATCACAAACAAAATATCAAAATATTGTAATTTAGATCCAGGTAAAGCATCCAGATAAATTTATCATCACTTTATAGATTCGGGGATATTTTATATATTTTATATATTTGGAAGCCAAAGGTGCGAGAGAATTAAAGAATGTAAATATAATACGAAAAATTATAAAATAGTTTCTAAAAGGGTACTTGACTCCAGTGAAGAAAATTTTATGACTTTTCAAGAACCAATAATTAACTTAGTAATAAATTTAAAAACAAAGAAAATTATAACAGTAGTCTCTAAAATGGATAGAGTAATAATATCTGCTTATCAGGATTGTGAGGACTAAATGAGAAAATACCCATAATGTGCATAGAACAGTGCATTATATATAGTAAGCACCTAGTTAACATGCCTATTATTATTACTATCATTTTTAAAAATTCATTTTTAGAGGCAAATATGATTTAGGTGTGTTTTTCTTAATATGATAAATTATGTATTTAAAAACAAGAGTCAACAGCATGTTTATTGAAGGCAAACATTTTTCCTAAAAAGAACAGGATATGAGTGTTCTCTGTTATCATTCCTTATTTATTATTGCACTAGAAATACTATTAATGGCTACCTGAAAAGAAAACAGAAATAAAAACATAGGTGTTATGCAAAGTGTCTTATAACTAAGCTATTAAAATAAGTGAAGTAAGTCGTCACTAGAAATAAGTTAGCTGGGCAACATTGCAGGCTATAATATCACATAAAAATCAGTAAATTGCTTACTGGCATATAAAAAAATAAATAACCACCTCTCAAAAAAGAAATTGAAAAGTTTAGTTTCATTGTCCTTATGATAAAATAGAATATTTTGGATTTTAATTAAACTTGGAAAACATAAATATTTGTTCAAAAAGTATAATGTATAAATAAAGGAATTGTAAGATATAGATTCTAATAGAAAGATTTAAATATACTCAGATAATCATGCTTTCCAATAAGGGTATAGATATGTTATTATCAGGAGCAAATTAATAAATGTACACTCTTATACCAGTCAGTATACTATTTAAATATTAGCTTTTAAATTCTACCCCTATCTCAATAGGTAGGAAGAATTACCTAATTCACACAGCGTTACAGGATTAAGTAAATGTATATCAATGTAGGAATTTTACATTGAGGACCTTAGAGCAGGAAACAAATCAGATGAAAAAAAAGATAATTTATTCAAAGATATTTGTTGAAACATTGTTCCTAAATTGAAAAAAGGTTTAAAACAACCAAAGGTTCAAAATAATAGGGGAATATTTTTGCAACTATGATGTATCAATGCTGTGGAATACTATACAGATGTTAAAATTGAAAGAATATGTTGGTTTATGGATATTTGTCTACGACACAGACTTCAAAAGCAGAACGTAAGATAACATGTACTTACAGACGACATCTATTCCAGAATGTTTGTACATTTACCAAGTAAAATGTTAATTTGGAAGGTAATGGGAACAGTTGGAGGTTTAATTTTGCTCCTTTTTTTTTCCTCCTGCTAAATTGCTTACATTCAACATGGCATAAAAATTAGGTCACTGTAGGGAATCAACTGCTATTCTTCTGAGCCTGTCTTAATGCCAGCAAAAATATTCAGATTTCTCTGCCAAAGATAAGCATTAGATAAGGTTGGAATTGCTGGATAGGCCTCTATGGTCAGGAAGGAGGGCAGGGTCTGAGAGAAGTTGTCCAGGAATCTAATCCTATGTGATTTCAGTAAGTCTGTACTCTGCTTTCTTGTCTGTCAAGTGAAAGGGTTGGATCACTGCATGATTTCTAAGTCCCCTACGGGGTGTGTTTCTGCTTGTCTTTGAGAAGTTGGGGAAGAAGAGATGTCTTTAGGTTTAAATGTGTTGGGGCGTTGAGAGGAGTGTCTCCTCCTGTACCTACATTGGCACTGACCTGTCCAGTTGGTTTGACTTCTGCCAGTCCCGCCCAAGGAAATTACCTCCTCCTGAGTTGCTTCTTCTGGCTAAGAAAGGGCAGATGGCTCACAAGCCACCTACAGCCAGAGAAAAATCTGGGCTCAATGGAAAGCAAGCTGAGGAGTAAGCCTGTGGGTGGAAGACGGGATAAACAAGGAGGGTAAGAGAACAGGGCTCCATTCCCCGATAGTTGGGGTCAAGGAGAGGTGTGTAGGCCTCACACAGATTATTTGCAGGGCTATGCTGGGCCTCTCGGGAGCAATACCTAAAGGGCATTGTTAGAAATAAATATGCAGTAATTGCCTTGGGTCTGGTTGGGCCCAATTCTCCTGAGGTCTAGACACATTATCTCCTTAAAGTTTTTTTTTTTTTTTTTTTTTTTACTGGAAAGTTATTGCTTTCAGTGGTTTAATTTGTTACTTTTGTCTACAGGGAAAATCTTAATATTTTCTTACTTTTAATTTGCATTCCAGGGAATTGATCTTGTTTCTTCAATCAGATCAGAACTTCAATGTTCATGTTGATGGTCATTTAAAAACATTGTAATAAAATGGACATAACATCAAATTTACCATTTTGAAGTGTACAGTTCGGTAGTTTCAAGTACATTCATTCTATAGTCTGTTATTTTATTTAGCATAATGTTCTCAAGGTCCATCAGTGTTGCAGCATGTGCCAGGATTTCCTTCCTTTTTTAAGGCTGAATAATATTCTATTGTAAAGATAGAGTAAATTTTGTTTATCCATCTGTTGATGGACATTTCATTTGCTGCCACCTTTTGGCTACTGTGAATAATGCTGCTATGAACATGGGAGTACCATATCTGTTCAAGTCCCTGCTTTCAAGTCCTTTGGGTATAAATCCAGAAGTAAAATTTCTGGGTCATTTGGTAGTTCTATTTTTAATTTTTTTGAGAACCCACTATACTGTTTTCTATAGTAGATGTACCATTTTGCATTCTCACTTGCAGTGCACAGGGTTCTAATTTACTCACATCCTCACCAATACTTATTATTTTCTGTTTTTTCTTTCTTATTGAAGTTTATTAGGCACAAAGAAGTAAATCTGCAGAGGGAACATCAATAAATATAAAATACATGTGAAACTTTGGGAGAATCACAGACCACAGTGTCAGAGAATATATGAGGGTGGTACGGGCACTATGACTTGGATCCCTCTACATATGAATTTATAGTCAAGGCACTAAACCTTTGTCCTACTAGACGAAACTCAGTGCACCAGCACAAATTCAAAGGGCATGAATTCAGTGGTAGGTCTCCAGTAATGAAGTGATGCCAGATTCTTCCCTAAAAGTGATTTGTTTTTGGTTTCTGCTCATTTCTCCCCTCTGTAAATAACTTCATTTTTTATTTCTATCATAGTGGTTCAGAACATGAATGTATGAACATCTCATTAAAGGCAGTTCACTCTGAAGGTAGAATTGCCTGTTTAGGGCCTTCTTAGTCATAATAAGTAAAACCTTGTAATTATTTGATAAACTGGGAGGGAGTGGAGTGGATATTCTATCTATCTATCTATCTATCTATCTATCTATCTATCTATCTGAATATATATACTGTACTAATGGATGTGAGGTAGTCTCATGGTGGTTTTGATTTGCATTCCCCTAATAATTAGTTCTATTGAGCAGTTTTACATGTGCCTGTTGTCCATTTGTATATCTTTGGAGAAATGTCTATTTAAGTCCTTTGCCAGTTAACATTCACTATTGTATTAGTTTTGGGTGTACAGCATAGTGATTAGACTTTATAAACTTATGAAGTAATACTCCTGATAAGTCTAATACTCATCTGGCATCATGCATAGTTATACTATTATTGATTGCCATGACTACTTTGTAACTGCAGATTTGTACTTCTTCCTCTTCTTTTTGTTGTTGTTAATCCTCACCTGAGGATATTTCCCCCCCACTGATTTTGAGAAAGAGAGAGAGAGAGAGAGAGAGAGAGAGAGAGAGAGAGAGAGAGAGAGAGAGAAACATTCATGTGATTGCTGGCTTCTTACACACACCCCAGCTGGGGTCAGGGATTGAAACTGTGACCCAGGTGCATGACCTTGTCCAGGAATTGTACTTGTCACCCTTCAGTGTTTGCTAACTATTTAGCAACACTAGCCACAGTGCCAATTTGTACTTCTTAATTCCTTCACCTTTCTCACCTAGCTCCCCTCCCTCAAATTCCATCCCATCTGGGAAGCATCAGTTTGTTCTCTGTATCTATGAATCTGTTTCTGTTTTGTTTGTTCATTTATTTTGTTTTTTAAATTCCACATATAAGTGAAATCATATGACATTTCTCTTTTTCTGTCTTATTTCACTTAGCATAATACCCTCTAGGTCCATACATGTTGGTAAGATTTAATTCTTTTTTATGGCTGAGTAAGATTCCATTATATATATATATATATATATATATATATATATATATATATATATATTTACACACACACACGTGGGGCCTGGTGCACAAAATTTGGGAGCGTTAAAAGGGAATTAATTAGAGGAAATATTTTTTTTAATATATTTTATTGATTTTTTACAGAGCGGAAGGGAGAAGGATAGAAAGTCAGAAACATCGATGAGAGAGAGACATCGATCAGCTGCCTCTTGCACGCCCCCTACTGGGGATGTGCCCGCAGCCAAGGTACATGCCCTTGCCGGAATCGAACCGGGGACCCTTCAGTCCGCAGTCCGACGCTCTATCCACTGAGCCAAACCGGTCTCGGCAGAGGAAATATTTTAATACTAGAGGCCCAATGCACAAAATTTGGGCACAGGGTGGGTGTGTCCCTCAGCCCAGCCTGCACCCTCGCCAATCTGGGACCCCTCAAGGGATGTCTGACTGCCATTTGGGCCCAATTGGGCCTAATCGAGCAGTCAGACATCCCTCTCACAATCCAGGACTGCTGGCTCCCAACTGCTTGCCTGTCTGCCTTCCTGATTGCCCCTAACTGCTTCTGCCTGCCAGTCTGATCACCACCTAACCACTCCCAAACCAGCCTGATTGATGCCTAACTGCTCCCCTGCCAGCCTCTTTACCCCTAATTACCCTCCTCTGCAGGCCTGGTCACCCCTAACTGCCCTTCCCTGCAGGCCTGGTTACCCCTAACTGCCCTCCCCTGTAGGATTGATTGTCCCCACTGCCCTCCCTTATAGGCCTGGTCTCTCCCAACTGCCCTCTCCTGCTGGCCATCTTGTGGCAGCCATCTTGTATCCATATGGGGGCAGCCATCTTGTGTGTTAGAGTGATGGTCAATTTGCATATTACTCATTCATTAGATACAATAGAGGCCTGGTGCATGGGTAGAGGTCACCTGGTTTGCCCTGAAGGGTTTCCCAGATCAGGGTGGGGTTTCCCTTGGGACGCGGGGCATAGGATTTGCAGGCAGGCCATGCCCCCTGTCAACCCAAGAGGAGGCCCCGGTATCTGGGATTTATTTATCTCCTATAATTGAAACTTTGTAGCCTTGAGCAGAACCAAGCCTCCTGCTTGCTCCATGGTCACAGCCATTTTTGTTGGGATTTATTTACCTTCTATAATTGAAACTTTCTAGCCTTGAGTGGGAGACTGGGCCCGCCAGGATATGTGGAAAGCTTGGCTTCCTCCATTGGTGGGGAAACCCAAGATTTCTGCTTGCTCCTTGGCCACAGCCATCTTGGTTGGATTAATTTGCATACTCGCTCCTGATTGGCTGGTGGGCGTGTCTTGTGGGTGTAGTGGAGTGATGGTTAATTTGCATATTATTCTATTGCTATTTGCCCTTTCTCTATAATAGAAGTGTCTGAGATGAAAGAAAATTAGTAAAATGTATATGAAAATCTTCCTCCTGTTAGAGTCTGGGGCATACTATGGGACCTAAAGTCAAGTCCCCGCCTACCACCAGCATGCACTTCAAAAACACAGGAGACCAAGCCCTTGCCGGCCCCACCCACATTGGATGAGACCCAGACCCAGCTGGCCTCACCCCAGTCAAGCCCCTCTGGCGGGGGGCATGCAGCCTCAGGTCCCCTGGCCCGGCAACAGGGTGGGGGGGATGGTCTGAGGTTCCCCAGCCTGACATTCGGGTGGGGGGAGAGGGGTGCAGCCTGAGGTCCCCATCAAGCCCCGCTGGGCAGGGGCCATGGGCTAAGGTCCCTCACCCTGGCCAGGCGCCATGCAGCCGCAGGTCCCTGCTGTTTGGTCATGATATTATGGAGTCCTGGCTAATTTGCGTATTCCTCTATTATACAGATAGATATATATCACCACTTTAAAATATATATATATATATATATTTTAAACTGTAATTTATTTTTTAAAAATTTAATTTAATTTTTAATCCTCACCTGAGGATATTTCCCATTGATTTTTATTTATTTTTTTATTGTTTAAAATATTACATATATTAGTACACATATCTCCTTTTTTTTCCCATTGACCTTCCCCCAGCCTTCCCTACCCCCGTCGCATGCCCTCATCCCACCCTTCCAGTGTCTTGTGTCCCATTGGTTGTGCTTACATGCATGCATACAAGTCCTTTGGTTGATCTCTTTCCCCGCTTCCCAACACTTCCCAGCCTTCCTGCTGTAATTTGACAGTCTGTTTGATGCTTTACTGCCTCTCTATCTATCTTTTTGTCATCAGGCTATAATGTTATTTATTTTCCATAAGTGTGTGAGATCATGTGGTATTTTTCTTTCATTGCCTGGCTTATTTCACTTAACATAATGCTCTCCAGGTCCATCCATGCTGCTGCAAATGGTAAGAATTGCTTCTTTTTTACAGCAACATAGTATTCCATTGTGTAGATGTACCAGTTTTCTAATCCACTTATGGGCATGTAGGCTGTTTCCAAATCTTAGCTATGGTGAATTGTGCTTCTATGAACATAGGGATGCATATATCTTTTCTGATTGGGGTTTCTAGTTTCTTGGGATATATTCCTAGAAGTGGGATCGCTGGGTAAAATGGGAGTTCTATTTTTAGTTTTTTGAGGAAACTCCATATTGTTCTTCATAGTGGCTGCACCAGTCTGCATTCCCAGCAGTAGAGCATGAGAGTTCCCTTTTCTCCACATCCTCATCAGCACTTGTTGTTTGTTAATTTGTTGATAATTGCCATTCTGACAGGTGTGAGATGGTACCGCATTGTTGTTTTGATTTGCATCTCTCAGATAATTAGTGACTTGGAGCATGTTTTCATGTGTCTCTTGGCCTTCCTTCTGTCTTCTTTCAAAAAAAATTCTATTTAGGTCAGTTGCCCATTTTTTTTTATTGGATCATTTACCTTCCTTTTATTAAGTTGTATAAGTTGCCTGTAGATGTTGGAGATTAAACCTCTATCAGTGATAACATTTGCAAATATGTTCTCCCATACAGAGGGCTTTCTTGTTGTTTTGTGGATGATTTCTTTTGCTGTGAAAAAGCTTTTTATTTTGATGTAGTCCGATTTGTTTATTTTCTCTTTAGCTTCCATTGCCCTAGGAGCAGTATTGGTGAAGAAATTGCTTCGGCAGACTAGAAATAAATATATGAGCACAAGAAATGTTTGAGACCCAGTTTCAATGACCAACAGTTCTGAGTCCTAGTTTCATATGTTTATTTCTAGTCTGCAGAGGCAAGATTTTTTAAAGAAAGGAAACAAGAGAAATAAAAATAGATACAGGGGCAAAGAAGCATGGAACAGACTATCAGTCTACAGCGGGAAGGCAGGGGAGGTTGGGAGTGGGGTGGTTGCTGCAAGAGATCAACCGAAAGACTTATATGCATGCATAAAAGCATAACCATAGGACACAAGACACTGGGTGGGGGCAGGTGAGGGCTGTGCTGGAGGGTTGGGAAAGCCAAGGGGAGGTTAAAGAGGGGGGAAAAGGAAACATATGTACTACTATTTGTAATACTTTAAACAATAAAAAAAAAGAAAGAAATTGCTTCGGCATATGTCTGAGATTTCTCTGACTGTGGATTTCGCTAGTATTTTTATGGTTTCCCGTCTTATGTTTAAGTCTTGTATCCATTTTGAGTTTATTTTTGTGTATGATGTAAGTTGGTAGTCTAGTGTCCAATTTTCCCAACACCATTTATTGAAGAGACTGTCTTGACTCCATTGTATGTTCATGCTTCCTTTGTCAAATATTAATTGAACATAGTGGTTTGGGTCAATATCTGCTTTTCTTTGTCTCCTCATTTGGCTGCTGTCTTTCTTGTTTCAATGTATTAAGTATGTTTCTCAGTCTTGGCAGGGTAGTCTCATGTAGTAGATGCCCTGTGGGGTCTAGTGGCATAGTTTCCCTGGTCATCTGAGCTGGGTGCTCCAGTGATGTCCCTTGTGTGGATTATCCTCTTATAATTGAGCTTTGATTGCTGTTGGCATGTCAGTGGATTGAAGTGACCCTCCGGCTGATTCGCCATCACCACAGCAGGTGAGCTGCTGACCTATGGAGTACCATTCACCCAAGTGGGGCTCTTGTGCCTGCCATGACCAAACCTTTGTGTGTATTGTTTTTTTGAGCTGGTTGGGTGGTGCTCTGTCCAATCTGAGGTATATTTGTTCTGGAGCCTCTAGGAGGGGCTCTGGTATAGACCAAAGTCAACTGCTGCCTGTGACTGAAATGGGGCCACCAGGTAAGTCACTAAGTAATCCTCAGTTGGCAGCTGCCTGTGTTGGACAACACCGTGAACTGAGGCTGGTTGGACCTGGACCCACTCAGCAAGAGGCACACAGGGCACACGGAGGAAGATGCGACCTCCCTTGGGTCTGCAGACCTTTGAGAGTTTGTAAGGAAGTCTGCAGTGTGGGCCAAGGCTGCCTATGAGCCACAGCCTATGAGCCACAGCCATGGAAAGAGGCTTGGGCTGTGCTCCAGTTGGGTGGGGCAGAGTATCAGGGAGTCACCAGGGAAGGCAAGTGGATGTTCACCAGGTTAATGCAAATTCTGATTTTGCATTAGCCTGAACCTGCAGGCTGTGTGTGTGTGTGTGTGTGTGTGTGTGTGTGTGTGTGTGTGTGTGTGTGTGTATGTGAGGGCTCAGCACAGGAACAATGGTTGCTGCCCCTCCAGCCCTCTCGCTGAAACCTTATGATTCAGTTATTCAGTTTCTTCCTGTGTGGTCCTGGTGATTTCCAAGCTCTGTCCCTTTGCTGAAGCTTAGGATGAGTGTTGAAGTCTGTTCACAGGAGTGAGTGAGTCTGTGCATGGCCTTGTAAGAGGAACTGGGGGTTCTCAGTAGCCTTCCTTTCATCCAGATGGAATTCCCGCTGATTTTTACAATCAGATATTATGGGGACTCCTCTTTCTAGCACTGGTACTCTGGGCTGAGGAGCTCAATATGGGGCTAGGACCCCTAGTTCCTTAGCAGGGACCTCCACAGCTGAGATATCCCTCCCAATTTTCAACTGCCATGTGTATGTGTGTGTGTGTGTGTGTGTGTGTGTGTGTGTGTATGTGTGTGTGTGTATGTGTGTGTATGTGTGTATGTGTGTATGTGTGTGTGTATTGTGTGTGTATGTGTGTGTGTGTGTGTGTGTGTGTGTATGTGTGACAGCCAATTTGCATCTTCACCTGCCTGTCAGTTATTCATTCATTCATTCTTTCATTCATTCAGGTTAATCCTCACCAGAGGATATTTTTTTCATTGAAATGGTGTCTGTCATTTCTTTCATCAGCAGGTTAAAATAAAATCACAAAAATGGTGTCTACCAGCATTTTTGTTTTTGGATCCTTGCAGGTTACTGCCTCTTCAGCAGCCTCTTTAAAGTTAGTAAATAGGACTCCCTCTCTAATGGCTTAAGAGCTTGTCACACTGATTTTTTAAAATATATTTTTTATTGATTTTTTTTATAGAGAGGAAGGGAGAGGGATAGAAAGTCAGAAACATCGATGAGAGAGAAACATTGATCAGCTGTCTCTTGCACACTCCTACTGGGGATGTGCCCACAGCCAAGGTACATGCCCTTGACTGGAATCGAACCTGGACCTTTCAGTATGCAGGCTGATGCTCTATCTATTGAGCCAAACCAGTTTCAGCCAAACTGATGTTTTTGTGCTGGATCTCAGGGGGTGTGGGTTGGTGTGCAAGCTGTTTAAGAGCAGTTTCTCCATTTTGTACAGTTCTTTTTCTCCTAGCCTTAACCTACCCCCGCTTTTTTTTTCCAAAACCAAACATTTTGGGATCTCATTTCTTCAGTGTCAGTCCCCAGAATTGGGATGTCTGATGTGGAACCCTTCACTCCTCAGGGAGAATTTCTTTTTTGGAAGGGAAGGATCTTTCCCACAGGTGGGTCACTGCATCTGGGGTGGTATCCCAGGCAAGGGACAGAATTTGCATTAACCCTTTTTGGAAGGGAAGGATCTTTCCCACAGGTGGGTCACTGCATCTGGGGTGGTGTCCCAGGCAAGGCTATATCTCTGCCTCTCTTGTAATTCTCAATGCATCTCATTTTTTCTTTTATTGTGAAGGCACTGTTCTTTTAGTTCAAATAAAGTTTTTGTTCCGATGTAGCTGTAAATCTGTTGTGTCCTTGGGAGGAGGTAAGCTCAGGGTCTTTCTACGCTATTATTTTGAACCCTTCTGCTCTCAGATATTTTCTAGTACAGTGGACACACATTATTTTATTTTTAAAAAATATTTTTATTGATTTTTTTTACAGAGAAGAGAGAGGATAGAAAGTCAGAAACATCGATGTAAGAGAAACATCGATCAGCTGCCTCCTGCACACTCCCTAGTGAGGATGTGCCCGCAACCAAGGTACATGCCCTTGACTGGAATGGAACCTGGGACCCTTCAGTCCGAAGGCTGACGCTCTATCCACTGAGCCAAACCGGTTTTGGTTACAAACATTATTTTATTAGTTTCAGGTGTACAACTCTCAGGGGTTTTTGGTCATTCTTATCGTGATGATGAGATGCTTTATTAAAACCTGAGGATCTGGAGATGTAACTGCCTGAATTAATTACTGTATTCCTGCTGTGGAGAAAAATGACAGCCCTGAGTCACTGCTTTTTGTTCATATATTCATTAATATGTTTAATGTAGTTCTGTCCCTAGAGAAATTTTTAAAAAAATATATTTTATTGATTTTTCACAGAGCGGAAGGGAGAGGGATAGAAAGTCAGAAACATCGATGGGAGAGAAACATCGATCAGCCGCCTCTTGCACACCTCCTACTGGGGATGCCTGCAGCCAAGGTACATGTCCTTGACCAGAATTGAACCTGGGACCTTTCAGTCCACAGGCCGACACGCTATCCACTGGGCCAAATCAGTTCGGCAAGAAAATTTTTTAAACTTCTTTTATACTGTAGCTCACTTAAACTTAGATTCTTTGAACATAGCTGGATTTCAGTGTGAATCTGAGTCCTTGAAAAGACAGATGGTGGTAAGTTCCTTTAGAAGTAAATGCTGTAAGCGAACCCATGTGTTGGTTGCATTAAATTGAGTTCTTTTAGTCATTGTATACATGTAGCAGCTTTGCAATAAGGGGAAAATATAGTGGGAAGAGTGACTGTTGAATGAGTGATCTCCTCAAGCTGAGTTCTACGCTTTTGTCTTTTAAATCTCATAATAGACCTAAAAGAAAGAGATTAGGAGGGTGGTGGCTAAGATCAGTAGCCAGATGGAACATGTTGCAATTCAAATCAATTCACCAGTGACAACACTAGCTGATATTTTCCTACAGCACCACCTCACTGGCATTTTCCTTGTTGAACATTAAACAATGAACTGAACTTTGCACATGAACCTTAGGAAGTTCCTATTATAATCAGGTTAGTTCAGACGGGTTGAGAGTTTAAACTTAGCTCACCCAAGGAACACACTATTATGAGACTAGAGACCTGGGGAATGAATTTGTGCAAGGGGGGTAAGGAGTGGGGAGGGGGCGAGAAGGGGAGGGACTTCATGAGGTTGGCGACCCTTGGCCGCCCTGGGAGAGAGGCCGTGCCTGCCACCACCCACCCCCAGTTCCCTGTCCCAGCCCGGGGCTCAAAGATGCCTGTCACCAGGCACAGAAGGAATGGATGCTGGATGCTGCTGTGGGTTCCCTGCCTTCCCCCCTCCTCCATCCCTTGCTACAGCTGCAGCATCACCACCACAGTGGGCTGGCAGCCCTGGGGGAAGAGAGAGGATGGGAGTGAGACAAACCCTGGTGTTGAGGGCTGACTTTCAATAGATTGCAGGGAGGGAGCTGCTCTGCTACATACAAAATCCCAACCCAGAAGCAGGATGTCTAAAAATGGTTTAGCACCAGGGGCCGATGAGGGCCAATGAGGGGGGTTGGGAAGTGGGAGAGGGGGGTAGACCACAGACAGTTGGCCAGCTGAGTGAGGTTGACTGTGGGAGTGCACTGACCACCAGGGGGCAGCTTCTGCATTGAGGGGCTGCCTCCTTGTGGTCAGTGTGCATCATAGCGATTGGTCGACAGGTTGTTCCAGTCATTCCAGTCGTTAGGTTGTAATGGTCGCTTATACACACACACACACACACACACACACACACACACACACATACACATATATATTCTAGAGGCCTGGTGCACAAAATTTGTTCACAGGGGAGGGGTGTCCCTCTGCCCAGCCTGCACTCTCTCCAATCTGGGCCCCAAGGGATGTCCAACTGTAGTCGGACATCGCTCCCACAATCCAGGACTGCTGGTTTCCAACTGTTCGCCTGCCTGTCTTCCTGATTCCCCTTAACTGCTTCTGCCTGATCACCACCTAACCACTCCCATGCCAGCCTGATTGATGCCTAACTGCTCCCCTGCCAGCCTGTTTGCTCTTAACTGCCCTCCCCTGCAGGCCTGGTCACCCCTAACTGCCCTCCCCTGCAGGCCTGGTCCCCCCCCCACAACTGCCCTCCCCTGCAGGCTTGATTGGCTCCAACTGCCCTCCCTTGCAGGCCTGGTCCCTCCCAACTGCCCTTCCCTGCTGGTCATCTTGTGGTGGCCATCTTGTGTCCACATGGGGGCAGGATCTTTGACCACATGGGGGCAGCCATCTTGTGTGTTAGAGTGATGGTCAATCTGCAAATTAATTTTTTATTAGATAGGATAGGGGCCTGGTGCATGGGTGGGGACCAGTAGGTTTGCCCTGAAGGGTGTCCTGGATCAGGGAGGGGATTCCCTTGGGACATGAGACAGCCTGGGCAAGGGGCCTGTGGAGGTTTGCAGGCCAGCCATGCCCCCCGGTGACCCAAATGGAGGCCCTGGGATCTGGGATTAATTTATGTCTACAATTGAAACTTTGTAGCCTGGAACAAAGCCAAGCCTCCTGCTCACTCCTTGGCAGCAGCCAATTCTGTTGGGATTTTTTAATATTCTATAATCGAAACTTTGTAGCTTTGAACGGAGGCCTGGGCCCACCAGGGTGTGTGGAAACTTGGCTTCCTCCATTGCTAGGGTAACCCAAGCCTCCCTCCTACTCAGTCAGTGGCCGTGGCCATCTTGGTTGAGATTAATTTGCATACTCCCTCCCGATTGACTGGTGGGCATGGCTTGTGGTGTAGCAGAGCAGTGGTTAATTTGCATATTGCTCTTTTATTAGATAGATGTGTATATGTGTGTGTGTGTGTGTGTGTGTGTGTGTGTATGTGTGTGTGTGTGTATGTATTATTGCGACTAAAAGTCAAAATTTCTTTGGCAGTTTTAATTCTCTCAGAATATATACAATGAAGTTGAACTTAAAAGGTAGTTATTTTCATGCCCCAAAATTATATTCACCAAAGTAAAAGGCCTGTGATAGTTGAGTGAGGCATAATAAGTTCATACCCATTAAATTATCTGAGGACTTTAATCAATAAAACCTAATATTTATGAAGTTACTTTAGCAATAACAGAAGCCAGAAATTTTCAAATACCTCTCAAGAAGAAGGCAGGGGCTGTGTAACATTCATTCCCTTAGTACTGTAATAGGTGGGTAGCAATGGATTCTCCTTCTCCACCTCTCTACACTGTAACTCAAAACCATACAAAAATAAAGTTCTCCAGTAAATGTAAATATATAAACAGATATAAAATCCTATATTTGTTATAATTTTGGTTTGTGACTCCACTTTTTATTCTATTAACATGCCAAGTTGAGGTCATTGTTTTATTTGTTGTTGTTTTTTTAAAAATATATTTTATTGATTTTTTACAGAGAGGAAGAGAGAGGGATAGAAAGTCAGAAACATCGATCAGCTGCTTCTTGCACACCCCCTACTGGAGATGTGCCCGCAGCCAAGGTACATGCCCTTGACTGGAATCGAACCTGGGACCTTTCAGTCCAAAGGCCGAGGCTCTACCACTGAGTCAAACCGGTTTCGGCTGAGGTCATTGTTTTAAATATTCAACAAGGATTATACCATTGGAGGCAGTGCTGTAGGAAAATATCAAATAGTGTTGTCATTGGTGAGTTGATTTGAGTTCTAACATATCCCAACGACTACTGATCTTAGCCACTACCCTGCCTTCTATTTCTATTTTCTAGGTCTGCTACTTTGAAAGTTCTGAACTTAGCTCAGAGAAACCTAATACCTGGGCCTTGGGAACATCCCTATGTTACAGACAGGAAGTTAAGAGTAGAAGGGTCTTGCCCATGGTCAAATAAATGAATGGCAGATTGGAGTGGGATCATGGGTCTGAACTCCCAAGATGACTTCCTTCCAATATAATACAATTCCAATTGTGCCTTTATTTCCCCTATAATCTTTCCGTCTGATCTGAACTGCCATTTCCTTCTCTCCAATCCCTGCCTTCAATACATAGGACATTCATAGGTCACTGTGTGACTCAGAGACTCTCTGCGGCCCTTGACTACATTCTTAGAAGAAATGCTTAACCTCAATTTACAAAGCTGTTCTGAATGAAACTGATGGGAGGCCTTGTCCTTTGGCATTGTAATATTCTGACATCTGTTTCCCACCTCTGTTTGAGAGGAGCTGATCCAGAAGGTCAGACTTGACCCTTTGGCATACCTTGGAGTGCTGAGTCACCTGCCGCCCTATTTATTACTGCTCCGTCTTTCATCCTCTAGCCGAACCCTCTGTTTCAAAATAGCAATTCTGTGTTATCTCCATACAAGGACTTTGACCTCCAGAGCTGTGCTGGATTCTATGGAGAGAGCTTTGGGCTCTTGGAAGTGGCTCAAAGAAGGCTCTGGAATGGCAGGTGAAGGCAGCATCAACAGTCGGCAGGCCAGGAGGCAAGCACGGAACATAAAAGACCCTCGTTATCAGTCAGTTGGATAAGCATGTCTTCCTAATCTCTCTTGCCCTTGCCAGGCATGGTGCTTGTTGGAGAAATAAAAACAGCCCTGACCAGTGTGGCTCAGCTGATTGGAGTGTTGTCCCATACACCAAAAGGTTGTGGGTTTGATTCCCAGCCAGGGCACATACCCAGGTTGTGAGTTCCGATCCCTGCTTGGGGTCTTTATGAGAGGCAACCAATAGATGTTTCTCTCTCTCTCCTCCTGTCTCTCCCCTCTTTTCCTTTCTCTTCCTCTTTCTAAAATCAATAAGAAATATATCCTCATGTGATAGATTAGAAATTATGTTTGTATGACTCCTAAGCCTGTCCCATTTCTACAATTTTAAGCAGTTTCAGGGGGAAAATCTCTGGTTGTGGGTCAGGAAACCTAAGTTCCAGGTTTAGTTCTTCCTCCACATCATTGTGGGACTGGGCAGACCCCCTGGTTGTTCTTGGTCTAAATCCCATTTGCATTATCACCTCAGGGTTTTGCAAAAGCTATTCTTTTAGCATGGGATATTCTCCCTCTAGTTTCTCTCTGTGTCAGATGCACTGAAGACCATACTTAGGTTTAGTGATTTGCTAGGACTCATTGAATCCAGTAAAGCTTTTGATTTATCACAGCAAAAAGATACAGATTAAAGTCAGCAAAGTAAAAGGCACTTAGGACCCAAACTTCCAGTGTTCCCCTCCCAATGGAATTGTGCAGACAGCCCTAATCTCTCATCAATGATGTGTAACAGTATGTGTGATATTTTGCCAATCAGGGAAGCTCACTGGAGCCTTGCTGTCCAGGGTTTTTATTGAGTGCCCATGTGACTGACCTTACTTATTTAGTCTCTAGCCCCTAAAAGTCAGACTGATACAATATAGCCCAGGACCCCACCATAGTTCACATTGTTGGCATAAACTATCTGATTTGTCCCATTGCCCCCAGGTATTCAAATAAACTCTTATTAAGCAACATATTCCAAAGACTTAAAGGTTATCTTCCTATGGCTGGTCAGGGTCAATCCTTTCCATGGAATGTGGAGCATTTGGACAATTCAGGCATGTTGAGTTAACCCTTTATTACACACTCTCAGAGCACTTTCTTGTCATTCAAGACTCTGCAAAAATATGACCTTCTTAGGAGACTTTCCAACCAACCATTCTGAGCTACCCTCATTCACTTCCTATCATTTTGCTTGTGACATATATTTTCTTGTTTGTTTATGATCTACCTCTAGATCTGATCTACCTCTAGATCCTTCTAGAATTGTTATATCACAAATCAGCGAGCTGGACAAGATGCCTTAATGAGCCAATTAGTTAGGAGTCATCTTTATTGCATGCAGGTTCAGAGGAGATTACCTCTCTCAAATTCTCAACACCCGAAGGAGGAAGCATTTTCTTTTTATATTTTCTTAGGTCCTTCTATAAGTTATTTTTATAGATAATTTGTAATCTTGAGAACATATCATATCTAACAAACACCTGTAATCTTGAGTATCATATCTATATAGACACCTGGCATCATTATCAGCGCATCGGTTAGATGGCTAGCTTGCAAGGTCAGACAATTAAGTTGATCTTTTCTATTCAAGCCCAAAACAAAGTTATTTACAGTCTGAAAATAACAGAGTTGACCCACAGAGTAAGAGACTAAGAATAACAGAGTAGTTCAAACAGCAGTTTTCCAAAGGAGGGATTACTCTGCTTCAGAATGCAAATTCTTTAAGCGTAGAAACTTTGTTGATCATGTTGTACCTCAACTGCCAAAAGCAGAGAACAGTAAAGAATAAGCACTTAATAAATATTTTTTATGAATGAAAGAATCTGGATAAAAATGTACTGACTTATATTTTCTAGTTTTAAATTACAATTAATCAAATTAATCAATTCGTATCTTTTTTATATATATTTTATTGATTTTTTACAGAGCAGAAGAGAGAGGGGTAGAAAGTCAGAAACATCGATGAGAGACATTGATCAGCTGCCTCTTGCATGCCCCCTACTGGGGATGTGCCTGCAGCCAAGGTACATGCCCTTGCCGGAATCGAACCCGGGACCCTTCAGTCCCCAGTCCGAAGCTCTATCCACTGAGCCAAACCGGTCTCGGCAATTCGTATCTTTTTAACTAGATTTTGAGTTCTTACAGGGAAAGACTTTTTGGTTATTCCACTTGAGAGTTTTCAAGGCTGTGTTAGGCAAGAGCAGGTGTCGAATGCATGACTTCTTGTATGTCTCTCTCCCCTCGTGATCCCCCAGGGCTTTCCCTGCCTTCTTTTCCTGTTTTGCTAATATGACTTGTGACTCATGCTGCTTACATTTCCTGCAGTTGTTTCCTTATTTGGAGCTCTTTGTAATGGGTAGCACTTTCTGAGATGGCAAGCGTGCCTCTCACTTAAGTGCTGTGGCTCTCTGATGACTTAACTCTGGAGGAATTTCAGAAGATGCCCACTAGAGTGCTACTTGTTTGAGTGCCACCCCCCTTTTTTGCCCCTGCATGTTTGAATGTCACATATGTTAGTGTCCTAGGGCTGCCATAGCAATTTACCACAATCTGGGTGGCTTAAAACAACAGAAATTTCATTTGAGGCATACATGCTTTAAAATGTAAAACAGTTCTATAAAATCTATAACCAAAGTAGTGGCACTTTGCCCTACCTGATCTTCACTCAGTTTTTTCCTTCAGAGTTCACTTTGAACTTCCCTGCTTATTAGTTTCTTCTGATGTTTACTGCCAATAGGGGTCAAGGACAAGGACAATAGGGGTCAAAGCCAAGTGTTACCATCATCCTCTTTGCCAGTGATTTGTCCAGGAGTAGACATGTGACCCAGTTCTAGCTAACGGACATAAAGAAAAATCTTTGAAGTGCTTTGTGAAAACCATGATGAGAGGTGTATGAGGCGAGAACTCCTTGTATCCCCACCTCCTCTTCCTGTGTTTTCCCATTTTGTTATGAAGACCTGATACTCAGAGCTGCAGCAAGATGACTGTGCAGCCATAGGGGAGATACTCTGAGGATAACAGTTGAAAGAGTAAGAGTTTTATTTTTTATGACATTGTTGCACCAATCCTGGCACCAGCTATAGAATCCTTACTTTGGAAAATAATTAAATGTCTGTTGCTGCTTAATTCATCATTTATCTATTACTTGAACCAGAAACATCTTTTATGTTATAATTGATCATCTCTGCCTCTTCATATTTTCATGTATCCTTGAAATAAACTTTTATTGCCTAAGGTCATCTAAGGTCACCTAAGCATATATCTGCTCTTTGCAATTGGAAAGAAACTAGCTAACTTGAAAGAAACCAACTACATATCTTTATCTCTGTGTGGTGTGGGGGGCATGCATACAGACTATTCAAGTTAGTTCAGAGGATTGAAGTCAAGATCAAGGTGTCGGAAGGTTGATTTCTTCTGAGATCTCTGATTAGCTTGCAGATGGCTGTCTTCTCCCAGTTTCTTCACACAGTCTCCCCTCTGTATCTGTCTGTGTACTAATTGCCTCTTCTTATAAAGATGCCAGTCCTATTGTGTTAGTTCCCACCCATATAACCTCACTTAACCTTAATTCCTGCTTTAAAAGCTCTTTCTCCAACTGCAGTCATATTCTGAGGTACTAGAAGTTGGGACTTCAACATAAGGATTTTGGAGGGGGCGGGGAAAGAGACACAATTCTGCCTGTAACAGGGTCTGAAGAGACAGCCTGTAGACCTGCATGTGGCAGTCACAGGAAGACTAAGGGGACCTCCCCACAGCAGTGAGCATGCACTCTCACCAAGGCTGGGTGGAGGGTGGGGCTGAGGCCTGCGTGCCAGTGAGAAAGGCCCAGGCCAGCAGGGAAGACTCCTAGGCCTGACAGAACCACAAATGCAGTAGCGGACCCTTGAGGACCTTCTGTAGAACCAGGGAAGGGAGCAGTCGCCTGCAAGTTCTAGGGTGAGGTGAGGATCCTAAGCCCACTTTTCCATTCCCATAGTTCATACCACCAAACATTTTGGGGATTTTCTGACACCTGCTATTAGGAGGCTCATTTGGAACTCAAACACATGGCTAGTCAAGAAGGGAGGCTCTTGTCCAGGCTTCTGTTTAATCCACAAACAGTTTCTGCTCCTGATTCTGTGTCAGGAATGAGACATTCCCAGTTTAGTGGACAGAACAGACTGATTCAGCGCGGTGGGAAGTTAGCCTGGTGCTTTGGAGGTGAAGAGAAGGAGCATTTTTCTCCAGAGGAAGCTGGAAGGAGTTGAGATTTATTTGAGGCTTTTACATTTTTCTTTTAAAAAATCAGATTTAGAGACATACATGCTTTAAAATGTAAAACAGTTCTATAAGATATATAACAAAAGTAGTGGCACTTTGCCCTATCTGATCCCCACTCAGTTTTTCCCTCCAGAGTTCACTTTGACCTTCACTGTTAATTAGTTTCTTCTGATGTTTACTGCTATGTCACTAAATGACATTCTTAGACTCCTGCTTCTAGATTACTCCGGAAGATGGGAATTTAGGTTCCTATATCCTCCTTGCCTCATTCCCATTTCTTGTCTTTTCACAATAGGAATCTGATTTCTATTTGGAGTTTGCATCATCAATATGACTTAAGTACTTACTATTAACAGTTGAGCCATGTACATGTCTATGCTTCCATGTGTGTTCTTGATAACTTTTCATTTTCCTTGAAATGAATAGTATCTTTTTGTAATTTGCTGAGTTTTCTCTGTCCTTATTATTCACCAGAAGCATGACTCTTCTCTCCTCTCCTCTCCACACGTTCAGACCCTTCGGGGGCTCTCTTTGCTTTTGGTCTAGGCTGCTCGCTCTTGGTAGCTTCTGCATAGCCTTGTCCTAGACATTTCATGGCCTCTCAGCTGGGATGAATGAGCTGTTCCCAGATCCCTTGCCTATCTTTCTTGTTTTCCTCCAACCATTTAGTAGAGGGAATTATAACTTTCAGAGAAATGATACATAGGAGCAAAATTAAAAAAAAACTTGCATGTCTGATTACATCTAATATATGTATCCTCATGCAAGGTTGATAATTTGGGCATAGATTCTAGGCTGGCCAGATTTCTCTCTCTGAGTTTAGAGATAGAATCTTATTTCTAGTTTTGCTGTTGAGAAGTTTAATGCCTTTCTAAAATTTAAGCCTTTGTATGGGACCTATTTTCTGCTCCCCTACCCTTTCCAAAAACTTTTGGGAATCTATTTTTGTCCCTGTTATTCTGGCATTTTATTATAATGTGACTTGGTGCCCTGATTCCATCCATTATTCAAGGACAGAGCTGCTCAATGGACCTTTCTGCAATGATGCAAATGTTCTCTCTCTCTATTGCCCGATGTGGTAGCCACCAGCCACATGAGGCTGTTGAACACTGAGGAACTATGGTTCTGATTCATTGAATTTTAATTAATTTATACTTAAATTTGACCAGCCATGTGACTAGAGGCTACTATTTTGGGCAGTGCTGTATATTGGCCTTGTAATCTGGAGATTCCCACCCTTTGACTGAGAAATTTTCTTAAATTATTAGTTTTATTTTTTCTATTATTTTGTTCTGATACCCCTACTGGACAGATGGTGAAACTCCTAGAATTAGTTTTTAATTTTTTTGTCTTTCATTTTCCATCTCTTTATTGTTCTTTTAGAGTGAATTAGTTAACTCTACTTTCCTACATTTCTATGGAATGCTATATTTTTTATTTCTTGAGGCATTTAAATTTTATCTTGTGGATGATGGGAGCTGTTGGTGGATTTGAGCAAGAGAGAAATGTTACAAGCTCCGAGTTTTACAAGGCTTGGCTTGTGGCCTCATAGAGGATTTCCTGGATGAGACTAGCCAAGTGTCAGACAAAACACTTTAGGAGGTTATATCAACCATTAGGTTAGACCATACAGGCTTTATCTTCTTTTGCAATATATTCTGAGATGCTTATGTTTTGCTTCTTTTAACACTTCCTATTTATTAATTCCCTTCCACGTGGTCTTCTGAAATTTGCCTACCTTTCGTTCACTGGTTTTGTCACCTTTTACTTTTTGCTTTCCTAAAAACCTAAAATATTTTGATTGTGGTATGTCAGAATTATTTGCGGCATCTTTCTTCTGCTGAGACCAGTTCAGTGAAAACACAACTTAGTAATGGATATAAGGATGTGCATCTCATTTTTGGGTTACAACCAACTCTGTACTATTTTTGCAACTACAGTGAAAGTGTGCTGGGTGGTGTGGAAGGAAAGGTCATCCTCAACATCTGCTGTTATTTCAGGAGGCCCCTGGAATTGGAGCCAGCGTGCAACTGTACAATTAGGAATCACAAGGCCTGGCTCCATGCCCTAGATTCATAGCTTAATTTCTTGGGAAAGACTTTCCTCCATCCTGAGCTTTTGTTTCCATATCTATAAAGTGGGAATTAAAATAATAAAATGTTACTTATCTCACAGGGTTGTTGTGAGGGTCAATTAAGAGAGACATGAAAGAACTTCTTAAACTGTACATTGAGGTAATATGTTAATTCTACTTTTCCTCCGGATCATCTTCCAACCTCTCATGCTTGTCCTTTATAAATATCCCAGCTGGCAGCCCCTTCTTCTTACCTGTCTGTACGGCTCTACTATCTCAGAGATTCCAGGGGTATGCCACATTCCGAACACAGTTATTTGTCTTTCTCCCTCCACTGGGAGGATCCTCTCAAGAATGGGGACTATATGGTTTGTAGCACACAGCCTGGTGATATAACTACACATCACATTCACACACTTGGCTTTGAATCAATACACAGCTGGATAGATGTATTCATACAGTACACGTTCCAGTGGGAGCTATGGAATTTAACAGGTGCCTCCTAGAGCAAAACTTAACTCAAAGTTGACAAATTGTGATGGTAGAAATTTCAGGCTGCGTGACAAGCCGTCAAATAAATAAAAAGAAGTAGGTGAGATTGTTGGGACTTTCCTCATTTTACCAATGAGACATATACTTACTCAATCCAGTTTTATGCAACCCTGGAGAATTTCCGGCCCGAAGGACCTAGAGAATTGGTGACAGATGAGTATCACTTCCTGTAGAAGGGCTGAAAGTGAGAAAGGATAAAGAGAGAAGCAAGTACACAAGCACAGCTTAAATGTCTCCTGCTTCTTTGATTTTTTGGGAACTTTTAAGGTTTTGTTGTTGACATACTTGATGGTTTCTCAGGCCAAGCAGACACAGAACGTGGGTCTGACTGACGATAAGGAGCAAGTGAATTTACAGATGCACAGTACTTGGATCGCTCCCATCAGGTGACACAGACTGGTATTACAGGTTGTCTCCTATCAGCTCCTCAGCACCCATAAAAAACCCCCCACTGCTCAAAGCAGGAAGCCATCTGCTCTGACCCTCTTTGTCCCAGAAAAAACGCTCATTCATCTCTTTGAAGTCTTGCATGCTATGTGTGCTGACCATAGTGTGACATTTTGTCATGTCATTGTTGTCTAAGGTATGGCATTTGTCATGTCAGTGGAGGCCATCTGGCTGCTGTTGTCCTCTTCACATCATTGGTCTTGGACTTGTGGTCTTTTCAGAGACAGAGAGCCATTCTTTGGTCGTGAATTTGTCTAATTCCGTCTACTGCAGGACCTCTGGGGAGAGGGTGTAGACAGGAAGCAGGATGAATTGATATCATCCATATCCTGCCTCTGCTTTGGGAGCTCCTCATCAACAAAATTCTGATGGATCAGCCCGAATGAGCAATAATAATTACTGAGGCACAGTCATGCCCTCTTGTTGTATTAACAATCCAGGAAAATGGAGTGGTCACCAAAGAGCCACAGGGAAAGGACATGCAGAAGACCCAGCAATACCACTTTTACCAACTCAACTCTGCCAACATTTCTTAATACAAACTATGCATGAAATGTTTTGCTAGGGACTAGTGACATAATGGTAATTAATATCAGACTGTGCCCTTCATAAGACCTCAATTTGATAAAGGAACTTGATGTGGAGACCAGCAATGGTGCCAGAGGATAGGGGACAATAATAGAGACTAGAAGTTACTAAGAGGAAAAAGTGGTTGTATCTGTTCAGAGACATTGGCTATGAAGACGTTAACAGAGCAGCATTTGTCTGAGCTAGGTTTTGAAGGATGAGTAGGCATCATCGAGGGGGCACCGGGGAAGAAAGCCGCATGGGTAAAGGTCTGTAGACCGAGGTTGTTTGAAGGATTTCAAATGTTTTTTAGTGCAGGCAGCCATGGAGTCAATGGCAGTTTAAAGATTTAAGACCAGTGGCTTTACTTGAGTTTTCTGTAACATTTGGGCTTACTGATAAAACAGAGTGAGTTCATGATTTCCCACAGAATATGACCTCAAGGGTGGTCAAAGTGGGAGTTTCCATGATGCTTTGCCAACTTTCAAGGTGGAGTTGGAGCACAGAGGGCCCTTTAAGCGCTTGCTGCTCTAGCCTCGCCCACTTTCTCAGCTGTAAATGTTCCAGTCCGGCTGATTCACAGCTGGGAGGGGAAGGGAGCTACGCGCATGCACAGGCTGGCTGGCAAAGCAAAACACACAAGGCTTGCTGGCAGGAAAACTCGAGAGGAGAGAACCTCCAACAAAAGTGGCCATGGACCTGATCCCAAGCTTTTCCACAGAAACCTGGGTTCTTCTGGCTACCAGCCTGGTGCTCCTCTATCTGTGAGTTACTGTCCAGGCTCATGGCCTCTGTAATCATGGCCTCAGGGAGCTCATCAGCCCCCCTCTGCCTTATCTGTTTTAAAGATCCACCAGGAGAAGCTGCTTAAACCGTGGGGCTACAAACACCGAAGGGATTTTTATTGCTCTTACTCTGATTTATTGAAAGAGTAATGTCCTATTTGCCTACAACTCTCAATTTCTGAATGTTTGGGGACATTACTTGCTCCTGGGGGTGATTTTCTAATTGATTGACAGTTTGGGTAAACCTAGATTAACTAACCAGAATTCAGCTGAGGCAGATTAAAAACAACTGGCTTCTGTCCTTACCCCTTTCCCAGCTCCAGGGATCCTGGAGGCAGGAGGGGTGGCCTGGGGTTTTGTTTCATTATCTTCAGTTTTCCAGTTCTGTGTCTGCTGCTAGAGATGTGTATAAGGAACGGCCCATGTGTCACTTAGGCTTGTTCCTGCACCCCTCCCTCCCACTGCCTGGGATAATTTACACCATGTACGACGACGACGGTGCACCTCAGACGTCAGAGGGGCTGGAGACTTCCTCCCTTCTCTTCAGACTAGCTCTTTCCTCTATTCTGCCTCTCCCCTTAAATCCCCCTCCGAATACTCAATTTCCACACCTTGTAATTGGCAGAACTATCACCCCTAACTGAGAAAAGTTTAGAGCAGAAGGAATTTAGTAGAAATCTTGAAACTGTATTTTTTTCTTTCACTTTTTTCTTCTAGTCTTTGGGGAGGGTTGACATCATTACAGAGATTTATTTCTCCCAACATGAAATCTGCTAACTGCTTGCATAGGCACGAGCCCAAAAGCAAATTTGGGTTTAAAATTTCCCCCCATTAAGTTACAGTGCAGGAGGATGAATCAAACCATCTAGCAGAGGAATTCCTTTCAAATGTGAGATTCCTGGTATCATGAAACAGGTTGGGGGAGGAGTCATTTTGGACATGTGGGTAGGGAAGAACTGACCCTTCTATGTCCCATTTGACCTCTATCTCAATTTCACTTTCATAAAGAGTAGGAAATCATGATGACATGAACATAGAAAATATATACTTTGTCTCAATTCTATGAAAGAAATATTATAAATACAGTTTATTGTGGCAACATATTTTCTCTCTGATAACATTTTAAAATTAATTCATAATGTTTAATTTAATTCTATTTAATATTAGATTTGTTTTTTTTTTACTGAGATAAGACTATTTCTAGCATGTTCTTTCTGTAAGATAAAAGAGGCTGTTGATTCAGGATTTATGTCCACAAAAGTGTGTAAATAACTTCACCCTACTAGAATAATGTCAGGAATATGAGTTCATTGTACAAATATATACTTCTATAACATAGATTATATATATATGTTTAAAAATATACTTGCCTAACCAGTTATTTTAATCTCACAGTTCAGGTGAGTAAGCGAGATTGCAAGCCGGTGATGATAAGAGAGGCATTCTGGATGGGTTGGGAGAATATTTTCCCCAGATACTCCAGGTTCTGGTCCTGCAAGAAGTCATTAAGAGGGCAACAGTGTAGGCATCTCATCTGCTTGAAATCTGGGGATAGGACACCATCGAAGTCACACTGTGTGCTCTGTGTGGCAGTGGGTCTGTCACTAGATACTGGCACCACTGGATAAACAACTCTAGCCTTAGAAGACACTGGTACAGCCATGAGTCAGTAGCTATAGAATAGACAGTGTCCTTTTATGGTAATATGATGTAAATGCAATAAAAATGATTGGTTTTATTGTTAGTCCCTTTGCACCCAAAGCAGCATTTCTCTACCAAAAAGAGGGAAGTTGGGAAGAAACCAAGTAATTCACCCAGCCCACCCAGGGCCTCGTTATGGAACCATGTGAGTTTAGACTCTAGACCAGATCACTCAGTGGGATCAATGTTGCTGACACATTCATTTAATTGCTTGGCCTCACTTGAGAATTCATGTAACATGCTGAAAGTTCAGAAGCAGAAATCGGTTTAATTGATTTGCCATGATTGTCATGGCAAAGGGAGGGACCCGGTGGGACTAACCAAGGGTGCCCTAGGTTTTGAAGTAAACGCACATAATTGCACCAACTTTCTGGAGGAAGGTATCCAAATACCTATTTGGGTTTGACTGAAGTATCTCTATTGTCCTTCATCACAGGTCCTTTTATGCAATGTTTTTTGTTTTTTATTTTCATCCAATGTTATTCTATCTAATAAAGAGGAAGTATGCTAATTGACTGTCACACCCTCACAAAGATGGCAGCACCCACAGCCGATAAGGAGAGGATATGCTAATTGACTGCCACATCCTCAAATATTGACAGCCACAGGATGGCAGCGTCTAGTCCCCTCGGCCCTGCCAGGGCAGCAGGCATGTGACATGGCCAGGCCCACCCTCAGGTGGATCCGGTTGCTCTGTGTGCCTTTGGAGTCCCCCAGTGCCCTCAGACCCCCAGCCTCCCAGGGCTGGCCCGAGATGCAGGCAAGCCTTGGATGGCAGCTGCCCAGCCGCCCAGGGCTGCCTGAGGCTCAGGTGACCAGGGTCGGCTGAGGCTTGTGCTGCCAGCAGTGGCAGCAGCAGAGGTGTGATGGAGCATCACCTTCCCCTGATTGCCAGGTTGCCTCCCACCCCTGAGGGCTCCTGGACTGTGAGAGGAGGCAGGTCTACCACAGGAAGCACCGGCCTCAATGGGATTTGAGGTAGCTGACACAGAATCAGTACACTGTCTGCCTTCTGAATTGCCATTTTGATAAAACGAGTGATCCTGGCACTGTGCTGAGCAGGTGAGCATCACAGGGTGAAGAACCAAATGCAGTGAAGGGAAGAGTGGCCTGGAAATTGAGTCTTTGCTCATAGGTTCCTTTATACAGTTTTATTTAGGAAACATATGGGCCAATCACCCTTCTCGAGAGCTCAAGTCAACCCAGCTGCCTGACAACAGAGACTGGGTGTAGCTGAAAGGCACTCACATTTCTGTGATGCCAATAAAATCCCTGAACAGTTTTATTTCTATAGAAATAAGTGCACTGTGGCTATTTAAGGCCTCTTTATGATGATATATTTAAGAAGAATCAGAACTTAAAACAGGGTCAGGGGATAGGAGGAAGAAAAGCATACATGTGACTGAGTAAACGGTAAAAACAATGTCTCGGTAGGATTGCAGTAACTCTCAGTTACTGAGGGGATGAAGTTAAGCAAAATATCATCATTGGAGCAGAACTTATTTTCCATTTTTCTACCTAGAATTAGACTCTCCAACATTATGAGCAAACAAACGTACTCAATAGCCATGAGTGAATCTCCTGGAAAACATTCCAGCCTCAGCCTCTTAGGAGCACTCTCATTTGGAAACATTTACCAAGTATTCATTCTAGAACTGGGTCTGTGAAAAGTTCAACTGATTTTATCTGATCACTATCGCTTTCTCTGAATCTCACAGCGCAAGTGGGAAGAGCGGTGATGAGTGAATGTAATTATTGCTGTGGGAGTTGTTATTACTTATCACCTACATGTTCATTCCCTAGCTTGGCTGTTCCAGCCCCAGGACCTGATCCATAATCCCTGTAACCTGGCTTTCTCTTTTGCTTTATAGATATGGGACTTATACACATGGACTTTTTAAGAAGCTGGGAATTCCTGGGCCAACACCCCTACCTTTTGTGGGAACTGTTCTGGCCTACCGTAAGGTGAGTGCTGTTTGGGCTTCCTCTTTTGCTTCTTAGGGTTCTGAAGTCGAAGCTGAGTTCCCTAGTAAAAGGGCCTTGCTCAGGAGGAAGTTCTGAGGTTTCACACTTTCCAGAAAGGGCATCATAGGCCCCGCCCTGCGCAGGGCCAGGTTTACCCCAGGCTCAGTGTCAGCTGTAGGGGTCTCAGGGGCTGGCTCAGTGGGGCAGCAGCACTCTCGCCTTGTCCCAACTTGTGAGTATCAAGAGGAGCATTTTCTTTCTGGGAGCAGACTGCCAGGAAGACATAATCATACTTAGGATTAGGAGAAAAGCATGAAGTGATGCCTGGTCGTACCCCATGAAGTCGGATGTGCTCACAGGGTACACTCTAGGTAGCCTTCTCTAGATTCCTCTTAGATAGCTTTGAAACTTCACTGTATTAGGCAGCCCAAGTAGTTACCTTCAGGTAATTTTCACATAAACACTTGAATTCTCTAAAGAACTGATAAATCCCTGCAGTTATTCCCATGGCCCTAAATTACCATTTGCTCCCCATGTTGTCTTTGGGGGATTTGAGAGATGGAACAAGAGCTGTCTGCTCTACTTGTCTGCCCTCAAAGGAGGTACCCTGTGGCTGAGTCTGAAAGGGAGTGGGTATAACTGAGGTAAGATGGTGTTTATCCATGGACTTCAGATATTTGCCCACACAAAATCACTAGAAAGATGTTTGGACAAAATTATTGAACATTTATTTTATCTGAATAGAGTGACCTCAGTGACACAAGGATTGTGAATTTTCACGAACTATTTGTGGTTGATGTAGCCCTGATGCTTTGCACAGGGCTTGACTCCTACATGGAACGTTACAAGCTCATGTCTATAAAGCCAGCAGGCAGAGTCTTACACGCAAACTGCGTTCTGCATCAGATTTTGTTTCCTGTAGACCAGATTCTCAGATTCTAATTTTCCAAGCTGAGTTCTTCAGGGCGTCATTTAGTTCAGGAAATCACATTCTTTTTGCCTCTGCAAAGGCAATTTCCTTTCTACCTTTCCCAGATCAACTCCTTGAAGATGCACCCCAAGACCCACATTTCTGGAACTTCCTTTGCATAGTTAAAACATAAAATGTCACAAAGGAAACTTAGCCACAAGAAGATGTGTTTTTTAATTATAGAAGTGAAAACACAGAGAAGGTATTTGTGTCCTTGGTGATATTGCCTGTCCTTGGTGATATTGCCTCATCTTTTCCCAGTTGAGCTGGAAAATTTTGTCATTCATTCAATCACTTACTTCTCCCTCAGCAAATATACGTTAGACGTGTTTAAATCTGCTAGACTAAAAGAGGTCCCTGGTGTCTTAAACTTCTTAGTTCTGCTGGGATTCTAGAGGGGACTCATGAGATAAGTGAAAAGGATGCTTGACCAGGAGGTCAAAGACTGTGCAAGTCACTCTTACTCTCTCTCCCTCAGCTTCACTTCTGGAGTGTCTATGGAGGTAATAATTCTGGGGTTATGAGATTTTAGAGCCAGAGTTCAGTACATTTAGATTAACAATCTAATTTTGTTTCTCTTTGCAGGGATTTTGGGATTTTGACATGGACTGTTTTAAAAAGTATGGAAACATGTGGGGGTGAGTATTGGGGAAACTTCCTTTGGATAGACTTGCTGTTACGATGAGGTCCCCTCCTGGTGTGGAGGACAATCTCAGCTCAAAGCCTATTGTAAAGCTTTTGGAGACTTGTCTTACCAGGACCCCAGATGTCACCAGGTGTCCAGGTCTGCATTCTGAATCAAGATGGGGAGTTGCAGGTTATCATACTCTCCTGACTTTGATGTCCTAGGGACTCCTGGCATCACTTTCTGTCCAGTGTCTCATTATTCCCCTCTTCTCTATTTTTCCTCCATTCAGTCTCCTTTAATTGGATGAAATGCATAACTTCAGACCCTTTGAATATATTCTGATCATAACCCATTTTATACATAATTGGCTTTAAAAACATTACAAACTATAGTTTTATAATGTTATTTTTAAAAAATTTGTTTTTATTGGTTTTAGAGAGAGAAAGGAGAGGAAGAGAGAGATAGAAACATTGATGAGAGAGAATCATCAATTGGTTGCCTTCTGCACACCTCTTACTAGGGATCAGGCCACAACCAGGCATGTGCCCTGACCGGGAATGAAACTAACTAGCTTTTGGTGCATGGGTTGAAGCTCAACCACTGAGCCACACCAACTGGACCATAGTTGACTATTAATTAAAAGCCCAACTCTTTAATTTTAAATTTGGATTTGTTATATCCTTTTGAAAAAGGGCTGTGGGTCTAGGTCCGTGGTTGGCAAACTGTGGCTCACGAGCCACATGCGGCTCTTTGGTCCCTTGAATGTGGCTCTTCCACAAAATACCACTACCTGGGCAAGTCTATTTTGAAGAACTGGCGTTAGAAGAAGTTTAAGTAAAAAATTTGGCTCTCAAAAGAAATGTCAATCTTTGTACTGTTGATATTTGGCTCTGTTGACTAATGAGTTTGCTGACCACTGGTCTAGGTAAACAGAATGGGAAACCATATCTGTGTGGTTTTGTTTTTACTTCCTCCACAAGTTTGGAGTTTGGGTTTTAAAAAATGTCTAAGCCAAGACTTCCCAATAGTTTAGTTTATGTAAGTATTGCTTCATCTACCCTGTTCTACTGACTTTGAAGAGATAGGATATTTCCAAACCATACTGCTTCCTGGTGGTCTGACAGACTTCAGGATTTTGCAAAATGGTCTCAGCCAGTTGCAGCAGCTGCCCCATTCGGAGCTCCTGGAGGTGTGGTGAGAGCAGCAGGAGAGGTGTAATGTGGTGTTTGTGTCCTAGAAGCAAGGGGGGAAAAGGCTTTGCTTCTCAGTACTGTTTCATCCACTTTCAAATCATCAGAACCCATAACGCTCTACTGAGTTGGCATGGTCCAGAAAGGCTACGTGATGGAGTAGAAAGAACACACTGCACTGGGTCACCCTGGCCCAGTTCCACCTGCCCTCCCAACATTGACTGCTTGTGAGCTCTGCATGGAGTCCTCTAAAGAAAGAAAGTGGTTCTTATGCTTGGGTGTGTATAAGAACCACCATGGAGAGTGCGTTAAAAATACACACTCAGGGCCCAGCAATACCAAATCCGTAGTGTCGGGGCTGGGGCCCAAGAATCTGAATGTTGCCTGGTATTGTAACAGGCTCTAAGGCTGGTGTGAGGTCATAAATGTAAAGGGTTACCCCAAACCTTGTGTCTCTCCACCCAAATGTTTCTGAAAAACATGATGGGGAGAAGGGAATCATCCAAGAAGTATAGTCAATCAATTTGATGAATCTAAGTGCCACCACAATTACTTATATCATTGCTTCAACGCTAAATGTACTTGACACCCACTTACACCTTCTGAAATTCAGAAGATGTTTTGGAAACGGGCAGCATTAAGTGCAGTGGTCTCATCCATTTTTATATGGGATCACAAAACTGTTTGAAAGTCCTCTGAGGAGTCAAAGAAAGAATAGGTAAGACTTGTGGAAAATCTTCCGTTATAGTCTAGTCAATGAAAATGATTTATAGTAAAAGATAAAATGCTAGAGGACAGTGTTACTAAACTTATAGTAAACCTTATGCAATTCGATTTATAGTAAGCCAGTCCGGAGATGGCCAGGTTGGAATGTATCCCAGAAGGAGGCAGCTTTGTGTAGTATGTATGTTAAAAGTGGCTTGTCCTGCTGCTGGCTGATGACTCCTACATGGGGCCCAAGTCCCTCTTAGGACCCACATCTACAATCAATCTAAGTAATGGAAAGAAAATACTTTCAACTAAATTGTACACGATCCTTTGTATGTTTTATGCTCTTTGTCCTTTGTTTTAAATATTCCTACGCTTGAATCTGCCAAGGACTTCTCTTTAATAGTTGAAATATTTTCTTTAAGAAATTGCACACAAATTTTAGAAAATAGGGCAAAGAAATCTTTCATATTCCTACTACATCTTTTTGAGCATTCCAAGTCATTATTATCTGGGGACACATTTTTATATATTTGTGATCAGTGTGTTTACATTTTTTCTTTTTCTGAGGAATTTTTCCATTGATGTTTAAAAAGAATATCACTGCATTTATTTTCATACAGGTGATTCTTCTACAGCTTTAACATTCTCCTCTTAAAAATAAAAGCTTAGAACTGGATCACTTGGCGCTTTCTCTTCTTGTCTCCGCCCAGTTCCAAGTGCTGGCATCTCGTAACGGCCGGCACTCTGTGATCTGCAGTTAGCCTCTACACATTCAAGCCGCAGCACAATCTTCTTTGTGGTTTTAGCTTTCTTTCAGAAAATCGGCTTTGTCTGCCCCCCGTAGCCACTCTGCTTCCTATCATAGTGCCTCTTCCCCTGGGCATGCAGGGAATCCTTCCCCTTCTTATACTGGGTCACTTTGTGAGGCCGATGCTTCCCACACTTGTTACAGAGAGTCCTTCGGGTTTTGGGCACATTGACCGTCTCGGCAGTGGAGCTGTCAGTACAGTGGGAACGGGAAACTCGCAGACCACAGTCCCGCTTCATTCAGCTCGCGCCTCACAGGAAAATCTCCATTGCTTTTTAGAGAGCGGAAGGGAGGGAGAGAAACAGAAAGGGGGAAGCATTGATGTCAGAGAGACACATCAATCGGTTGCCTTCCGCATGCACCCTGACTAGGGCCAGGGATTGAGCCTACAATCTAGGTATGTGCCACTGGGCAGAAACAGACTCAGGACTGCTCACTCCATGGGCCAAAGCGCTATACACTGAGCCAAACCATCTAGGGTTATGTCTACACTTTTATTTGTTTTTATTTTTTTAGTATATTTTTATTGATTTCAGAGAGGAAGGGAAAGGGAGAGAGAGACAGAAACATCAGTGATGGGAGAGACTCATGGATCGGCTGCCTCCTGCATGCCTCCCACTGGGGATTGAGCCTGCAACCAGGCATGTACCCTTCAGTCTGCAAGCCAACGCTCTATCCACTGCGCCAAACCAGTCAGGGGTATGTCTACACTTTTCATCTAATAGTATGTCATATGCATTTTTATATCTATGTATATAAAAGCCTAAGAGACCATTATGACTGGTTGACTGAATGACTGGTTGACCAGTCACTATGATGTGCACTGACCATCAGGGGGCAATGCTTAATGCAGGAGCTAACCCCTGGTGGTTAGTGTGCTCCCACAGCCAACCTCCTGCCGTCCCTCCCCCAGCCTGGTCAGCCCCGATCGGCCTCAGTTGCTATCCAGACAGAGGGATCCCACCTGTGCATAAATTTGTTCACTGGGCCTCTAGTATACTAACATATAAAAACCCAGGGTCCATAACAAATGACCAAAGGCTCCACCGAACACTGGAAGTCAGTCCTGCAATCAGTGCTGGGTTGCTGTGGCGACCTAGCACTAACTACTGCCGCTGCAGGCGTGGTGACCCAGAATTGACTGCCAAAGGGACTGTAGATCAGGCCCAGAGAGAGGTCTGGAGAGAGAGGCAGGGTCTGATTTGCAGCCTCCATGGCAGCTGTTGATCAGCTATTGCCTCTCTCTTTCTCTCTGGGCTTTGCCAGCAGTTGTGCCTGTCTTTCTCTCCAGGCCTCTGGGGGCTGCTGATCAGCCCTGCCTCTCTGATCAGGCCCAGAGATATGCCCAGAGATGCTGACTGGCATAGAAACCAACCAATCAGAACCAAGTCTGGGTGAACTATGAGGAGCCAATGGTTGCCTAGGAGGCAGAGCTTTTGATGCTGACTGGCATAGAAACCAACCAATCAGAACCAAATTTGGGTGAACTGCGAGGAGCCAATGGCTGCCTAGGAGGCAGAGCTTCTGATTCTGACTGGCATAGAAACCATCCAATCAGAACCAAGTCTGGGTGAACTGTGAAGGGAGAACCTAAGGTGGGGACTAAGGAGGGGTTTTAAGGGCAACAGCTGTTTGATGTAAGGTGTAAGAAAGCGGTTCAATTTTTTAATGACCGGCTAGCAGTATAGTGCATATGGCTGGCTATCAGTCCAGATATAGGGATTATGTATTTTTGTTTGCCGAGAGCATCTCCTCCTTCTGAAAAAGGTTTTCCCTCATTTAAGTAATCTTATCCTGTATAATCTATCTATATTAATAAAAGGGTAATATGCTGATTAGACCAGGTCGACTGGCCATCTTCCGGACATTCAACTTCCTTCCGAACAAAGCCATGGTGGTGGGAGCCAAGGCAGAGACAGTTAGAGGGGATTAGGCTGGCAGGGGAGGGCAGTTGGGGGCAACCAGACTGGCAGGGGAGGCTGTTGGGGGCAAGATCAGGCCAGCAAGTGAGGGCAGTTGGGAGCGAGATCAGGCTGGCAGGGGAGGGCAGTTGGAGGTGAGACCAGGTCAGTAGGGGAGGGCAGTTAGGAGTGATCAGGCAGGCAGGCAGAAGCATTTAGGGGCAATCATAAAGGCAGGCAGGCAGGAAACTGAGTGGTTAGGAGCCAGAGGTTCCAGATTGCGAGAGGGATGTCTGAATGCCGGTTTAGGCCTGATCCCCCAAGGGCTCCTCAGTTGGAGAGGGTGCAGGGTGGGCTGAGGGAACACCCCCTCTGAGCATGAATTTTGTGCACTGGGTCACTAGTATGTATATAAAACACTAATATGCAAATAGACCAAATGGCCGAACATGGCGGGCATTGGCCATGGTGGATAGTGGTGCAGGTGAGCGGGGGCACGAGACCAAGGCAGGGCACTGGTTGCTGTCATCAGGGTGAGCCTCTGGTAGTTACTGAAAATTCTTTGCTCCCATGTTCCACAGTACTGCCAGGTACTTGCACCTGCTGCTGGCACCAGAGCTGGCCCTGATCACATCAGCAAGTGCGAGCGGCAGCTGCCAGTCCCAATTGCCCCTCAGGACTTCTCCACTTCCTCTTACTCCTGAGGTGCCCCCACTGCCAGAGATGGCCCTGCTTGCACTCACAGCCAGTGCTGTAGCCACTGCTCACACCTGCTGCCAGTGCCTGGCACTGGTCCCAACTGCTTGACGCCACCAGTGGGTATGAGTGGTGGCTGCAGGCCCTGATCTCCCCTGAGGGCTTTTCCACCTCCCCCTGCTCCTGAGGGGTGATCAGGGCAGCAGCCACCACTTACACCCATTGATGGCGCTGGCCCCACTTGCACCTGCTGCTGACGCTGGTCCTAATCACTCTATGCCATCAGCGGGTGATAGCGGGGTTGGCGCCATCAGTGTGTGGGAGTGGGGCTGCTGGCAGACAGAGGACCAGGGGCTGTGGAAGGGGCCAGGGAGGGGCACAGTGGATGGGCCAAGATCCACCCCTGTGCTCACTGCAGCCTTATGGCCCAAAGTTCCTTTAAAGGTGCACGAATTCATGCACTGGGCCCCTAGTTTTTATATAACTTCCAAAGTATATTTTTAAGTAACTGAGTAGGTGGGCTCTATGTGTTTTTTTCTGTTGCCAGGTAATTTATTTGCCTTCATCTATTTACTAAATTAACTTCCTTTTTGATAATAAAATATTTTAAATATACAAAAATTTTAAAGAATGATATAAGAAATTCCCATGTACACACCACCTGAATTTAAATGTTCTACTGTTATTTCTAACAGTGATCTCTAGGAATATGGATTGTGTAGCATCAGAATGGAAGTATAGACTTCCAGTTGTAGCACCATCTGCAGAAACTGGCTTGTTCAATTTAATCAGCTCTGTTTTCCTGACACAGGTTCTATGATGGTCGGCAGCCTGTGTTGGCGATTACCGATCTAGAAGTGATCAAAACAGTCCTAGTGAAAGAATGTTATTCTGTCTTCACAAATCGGCGGGTAGGCATCCATTCTTTTAAAAATTAAATTGTTATTTATTTATAATGTTTAATGTTGAAATAATAATAAGTTGATAGGAAGTTATAAAAATGTAGGAATACCCCGTTTTCACTCTCTTTCCCCCAGTAGTAATCTATACTAATAAAAGGGTAATAAGCTAATTAGACTGGGTCAACTGGATATCTTTCAGTCATCCTGCCTTCCTTCAGCACAAAGCCACAGTGGTGGGGGCCGAGGAAGAGGATGTTAGGGGAGATTAGGCTGGCAAGGGAGAGCAGGTAGGGGCGAACAGGTTGGCAGGGGGGAACAGTAAGGGGTGATCAGGCCAGCAGGGCAGAGCAGCTAGGGGTGATCAGGTCGGCAAGGGAGGGCATTTAGGGGCAATCAGGCCAGGAGGTGAGGGCACTTAGGGGCAATCAGGATGGCAGGGGAGGGCAGTTGGGGTGATCAGGCAAATAGAGGGGTTAGGGGCAATCAGGCAGGTGAAGTGGTTAGGAGCCAGCAGTCTTGGATTGTGAGAGGGATGGCCGACTGCCAGTTTAAACCCCATCCCACAGGGATCCAGCAGTTGGACATCCCCTGAGGGATCCCAAATTGGAGAGGGTGCAGGCTGGGCTGAGGGACCCCCCCGTGCATGAGTTTCATGCACCGAGCCTCTAGTCCTATATAATAAAAACGTAATATGCAAACCGACTAAACAGCGGAATGACTGGTTAGCAGGGAGTGGATCTGGCAAGCAGGTGGCACCAGGCCAGCCAAGGTGTGTGCCAATGGGCAGAAGGAGGGGACGGCGTGGGGGTGGGTGGGTGGTAGGAACCAGCAGTGGCAGTGGAGAGATTGGGGGTGTGGGTCCAGTCGCTCACCAACTGGTACCATCTCCTGATCAGCCTGCCCAGTCACCTACCACAGAAGGAGTCCACCAGCAGGGCGCAATAGGGGACGGGGTCGGCTCCTTGCTGGCTGCACTGTCCCCTGGTTGTTCTGTCTGGTCAGATATCTCCTGAGGGCTCCCAGACTGCAAGAGGGCACAGGCCGGGCTGAGGGACCCTCCTGAGTGCACGAATTTTCATGCACCAGGCCTCTAGTATCCCATATAACTATAGTACAATATCAAAGCATTGATATTGACATCAGTACTATATCTATAGAGGTTATTCAGATTTCATAATTTTTACATGCACTCACTTGTGCGTTTCTTACAAAATTTATAATTTGTGTAGATTTGTGTAACTGTGCCATAAATGAATATACAGAACTGTTGCATCTCCATAAGGCTCCCTCTTACTATTCTTTTATAGTCATAGTGTATAGCTTATCTTTTGAAAAATATTCTTTAAAAAAATCTTTATTGTTGAGATTATTACAGATGTCCCTTTCCTTCCCCTCATAGCTCCTCTCCACCCATTTCCCACCCCACCCCAGGCCCTCACCACCCTATTGTCTGTAACCATAGATAATGCATATAAGATCTTTGTCTGATCTCTTCCCACACCCCTCACACCCTTTTCCCTCTGAGAACCATCAGTTGGTTCCCTTTCCATGCCCCTGATTCTATTCCAGTCACCAGTTTATTCTGTTCATCAGATTTTTTTATTCATTCATTTTTTAGATTCAATTGTTGATAGGTATGAATTTGTTGTCACTTTATTGTTCATATATATTTTTAAAATCTTTATTGTTCAGATTATTACAGATGTTCCTCTTCTTCCCCCCCATAACTCCCCTCCACCCAGTTCCCACCCCACTCCAGGCATTCTCCACCCCACTAACCTCATCCATAGGTGTAAGCTCTTTGTCCAATCTCTTCCTGCACCCCCCACAACCCCTTTCCCCAAGAATTGTCAGTCTGCTCCCTTTCCATGCCCCTGATTCTATTACATTCACCAATCTGTTCTGTTCATCAGATTTTTTATTCATTTGACTTTTAGGTTCACTTGTTGATAGATATGTATTTGTTGTCACTTTGTTGTTCATAATTTTTTATCTTTACCTTTTTGTTCTTCTTCCTCTTCTTAGAGAACACCCTTCAGCATTTCATGTAATACTGGTTTGGTGGTGATGAACTCCTTCAGCTTTTTCTTATCTATGAAGCTCTTTATCTGACCTTCAATTCTGAATGATAGCTTTGCTGGGTAGAGTAATCTTGGTTGTAGGTTCTTGCTATTCATCACTTTGAATACTTCTTGCCACTCCCGTCTGGCTTGCATAGTTTCTGTTGAGAAATCAGCTGACAATCATATGGGTACTCCCTTGTAGGTAACTAACTGTTTTTCTCTTGCTGCTTTAAAAAAAATATTTTATTGACTTTTCACAGACAGGAAGAGAGAGGGATAGAAAGTCAGAAACATTGATGAGAGAGAAACATCAATCAGCTGCCTCTTGCACACCCCCTACTGGGGATGTGCCTGCAGCCACTGTACATGCCCTTGACCAGAATTGAACCTGGGACCTTTCAGTCTGCAGGCCGACGCTCTATCCACTGAGCCAAACCGGCTTCGGCTCTTGCTGCTCTTTGGATTTCTCTTGTTTGGAGTTCTCTGTGCTTCCTGGACTTGTAAATCTATTTCTTTCACTAAGTAAGGGAAGTTTTCTGTCATAATTTCTTCAAATAGGTTTTCAATATCTTGTTCTCTCTCTCTTCTTCTGGCACCCCCATAATTTGGATGTGGCTATGCTTGAAGTTGTCCCAGAGGCTCCTTACACTATCTTTATATTTTTGGATCCTTTTTTCTTTTTTCTTTTCTGGTTGAATATTTTTTGCTTCTTCGCATTTCAAATCTTTGACTTGATTCTTGGGGTCCTCTAGTCTGCTCTTGGATCTCTGTATATTATTCTTTATTTCAGTCAGTGTATGCTTAATTTCTTTCTTTTTTTTTATTTAATATTTTATTGATTTTTCACAGAGAGGAAAGGAGAGGGATAGAAAGTCAGAGACATCGATGGGAGAGAAACATCGATCAGCTGCCTCTTGCACACCTCCAACTGAGGATGTGCCCGCAGCCAAGGTATGTGCCCTTGACCGGAATCGAACCTGGGACCTTTCAGTCCGCAGGCCGACGCTCTATCCACTGAGCCAAACCGGTTCGGCTATGCTTAATTTCTAATTGGTCCTTTTTCATATCCTTGAGGGTCTCACTAAATTTCTCAGAGGTTTCTAGAAGATTCTTGAGTAACCTTATAACCGTGGTTTTGAACTCTATATTTAGTATTTTGCTTTCATTTGTGACTTGTTTCTTTGTGTCCACATTTTGGCTGCTTCCCTATGTTTGTTTCTATGTACTGGGTAGCTAGCTGCTAAGTCTCCCTGAGTTGGTAGAGTAGCTTTTGTTGTAGGTGTCCTATAAGGCCCAGTGGCTCTGCCTCCTCACTTACCTGCGGTAGATACTCTTGGTGTTCCCCTTTGTGGGCCATGTGCATAATTTTGTTGTAGTTGAGCCTTGATTACTGTTGGTATCACTGGGAGGAATTGACCTCCAGGTCAATTGGCTGTGGGGACCGGCTACAACTATAGTGGGAGAGCTGCTGTGCAGGAGATACCCTTATGGAGCAGGACTTGCTTCAGATGGGCTTTGGTGCTCATTGAATCTGGCCCTTAAGTGTGTCAATTATGGATGTGAAGAGTTGTAATCTGGCATTGTCTGGACACTGATCACTGGGTATACTGGCTCTTTGGTATCCAGTGAGGTGCAAAGTCAGCCACCACCTGGGGCCATCCAGCAGGAGCTAGAGAGAGAGCTGCAGATCCCTCCTCTTTGTATCCAGTTTGGAAGTGCCCAGATGAAGTCCAGCTGTGAAGCAAGGCAGTGCTGGGTCTTGGGCCTTTTATTGAAAGGTTTGGGGCTCCCAGAGCCAGCTACAGTTTGTTTGACAGATTTTTAGCCTGAGAAAGGACAGATCATTCATATGCAAAAGCCCCTGTGCACAGCTTGGGTGGAATTGTAAAATTGGATGGGGTGGGGTCTCAGAGAATCATCAGGGCAGAGCAAATAGAAATGGCTGTCAGTAAGCCCTGCACTGGGGAGGTCCCTGCACAGGAACAACACCACTGAGACCCCCTTCGTCTGGAAGAAAGCCTCCCCTGAATTTCTGCCCCGATGCCAGAGGGAATGAGTTTGAGTTAGTTCCTGCATAGATCATTTAAGAGGAATTGCCTGAGACTCCAGCATTTATATCCCTCTCAGCCTCAATTCCTGCTGAGTTTTACAGCCAGAAATTATGAGGATTCTCTTCCCAGTACTGGAACCCCAGGCTGGGGGGCCTGATGTAGTGCTGGAACCCCCTACTCCTTAGGAAGATCTCCACAGCCAAGATATCTCTCTTGGTATGACAAGTATTTTTAATACCTTGTTAAGGCCGTTTGTGATCTTTCTTTGGCATCTGCTACTAGAAGTTTGGGTTCCTTTGGTGGAATCATGTTTCTCTTATTCTTTGTGGTTACTGTAGTTTTGCAATGGTGTCTGTGCATTTGAAGAAGCAGTCACTTCTGGCAGACTTTATAAAGTAACTTTAATAAGGAAAGACCTTTACTTATGTATTGGGGCACAATGGAGTGACCCTTGGTCTAGTGGTGCAGGTGTGTAGTGGCTCCAGGTCTGATGGGCAACATTGGTCAGGTAGCAGGGGTTCACAACATATAGCCAACTATATGATCCTTTATAGCAAGAGCTGTGTTTGTTCTATTGTTGATGCAAGGGTGGTAGGTTTTCAACAGCATCAAGAGGTCCAGTGGTGAGGGACTGGGACAGGCAGCAGTGGCAGCCAGATTTATTGGTATGCAAATTCTTGGGGCTAACTGCAGGCACACAAGTCCAATGGTGAGATCTGGTTCCAATGGCAGGGCTTGGGGCCAGCTGTGGGCACATAAATAGATTAGAGTGCCTGGGCTGTCAGTGTATACTCTTATAGTTATAGCAGCTACCTACGAAGACATGCAGAGCAGTGTGAGCAGTGTGAGCTGATGATGGAGATGATGCTAAAAGTGTGCAGATGTGTGGCTGCAGGCATATGTGGCAATGTAATACACTAATAGTGAGAGCTGGCTCTAGGGACCTGAGAATCTGCAGGGCACTGGGCTAGTGTTATACATATCCCCAGCCACAGAGGCCAGGGCTGTCTGCTGGCATAGATCCTGCTCAGTGGTGGTGCGAGTTGGGGCGATGCCGGTGGGGCTGGAGTTGGGCAGGACTTAGGCTCCTGGAAGTTGTGAGTGTGAAAATCTGTGGGGCTGTCGGCAGTAACAGTTCAGGGGTTTCACAGCATCTGTGCCCAGTTGGTTTCCTTATTCTGTAAGGCTACTGGGGTCTTCTGCAGAGCTAGACAAAAAAATCATGGTCACTCATGCCACATGGCCCATACTGGTAGTTCTTATTCTTCTTTGTTCTTAACTGTCTCTAGACTTCTCATCTATTCCAAGTCAGGTAATTTGTACAATGCCCTGAAAGGCTGGGGAAAATTATCGCTCACCCTATTTCTCTTTTCTCACAAGGGGAAGTCTCCCAGGCTGGGAACTTCCCTCCTGACACTGAGCAGCACTGGCTGGGGGATGAGATGATGCAGACAAAATAAGACTGTTTTCCCTGTCCACTTTATATAGCTACTAGAGGCCTGTTGTACAAAGAGATTCGTGCAATAGGCCTTCCTTCCCTTGGCTTGCAGTACCGGTTTTCCTCTGGCCCCCGGGACCCAGGCCTTCGCTCCGGCCGGAGTCTGCCATCTTCGTCTGTCATCTTCGTCTGTCTTGTCTTCACTGCGGCACCCCGCTCTTGTAGATCCCTTCGCCCCCCACCTCTCATAGCAGGCGTCCTGCCCCACCTGGCCACTCTGGAGCAGCTGGGTGGCTGCCATCTTTGGTGTTCTAATTTGCATACTCACTGTGATTGGCTGTGGGCATAGCAGAGGTATGGTCAATTTACATGTTTGTCTATTATTAGGTAAGATTCTCAGAGATTTTTTTCTCCACTCTGTTGCTGATTTTCTTGAGTGAACTCCTGAGCTCTCTTAGACCTATTTTTGTCTGTGGATAGTTGTCTAATTGTTTTTTTGAGGGGTGGAGGGACAGTGGAAGCAGGAGTCTCCTACTCCAACAGGTGATGTTACTCGAGGCTTATCTCATTGATGTGATGCTACCTGTAGGTTTTGTAGATGCTCTTTATCAAGTTGATGGAGTTTCCCTTCTTTTCTAGTTGGTGAGTTTTTGTTTTTTAAATATTATGAATGTGTATTGAAGATAAACATTTTAGAGCAAAACATAGTGTTGGAAAAATGGAAGAAATGAGTCAAGCAAAGTTGGCCTGATAGGCCAATCCCAACCTGAGAAATAAAATTACATTTTCTTCTATCATTGGTGGGAAAATGTAAGGGAAAAGGGTTTCCGTGTTTAAGAATAGCAAATAGATTCCTTATCCTTTAAGTATTAAATACTATTTTATTTAAAAGCTACCATATCAAACATCCCTTTTCAAGTATCTCATGCTGCAGATATAAGTAAAGATAGAACTGGTCTGAGGCAGCAAACAGTTTGGTAAAGCTGTCTGTCAAGAATTCCTTTCTATCCTGCACAGCTCTGGAGATATATTAGGTCTTATTCCTGTCTGTTCTCCTGGAAGAGCCGTTTCCTCAACAAATGGGTGATTTGCCTTGAGAAAGAGATTGGAATATAAAGGCTGGAAACCACATCAGGTGGCTGAATGTCTCCTGCATCTTCATGCCATGCTAGGCATTGAGGATAAGTATTTACTGAGTATCTAGCATAGGGCCTGTTACTAAATAGACAGTCACTAAATATTTGTTGAATAATTGATCCCCCTTTAATAGAGATGCCCCTTCACCCCCCGCCCTTTGTTGAGAACTCCAAAACGTACACAGAGCAAAATGTGCTTTGCTTTTCACTCTAGTCCATTGGTCCATTGGGATTTATGAAAAGTGCCATCTCTATAGCTCAGGATGAAACCTGGAAGAGAATTCGAACATTGCTGTCTCCAACCTTCACCAGTGGAAAGCTCAAGGAGGTAAGAGTATAAAAGGATATTTAATTTGAAACTTAAAGAATGCGTCTGGGGACATGTAGAAAGCAAGATAAGTTTCTTTCCAAGGGTATCCTGCTGAATTTGAGCTTCCAACAATGGTCTTTTATCTTTAAGTCCTAGAAGTGACATGATAAGATATCACTTACTACTCCATGCTTGAGAAAGCTAGGTCTTGAGTCTTCATATTTAACTTTGGATGGTGGTGTATTTTGTGTCTAGATGTTCCCCATCATCGGCCAGTATGCAGATGGGTTGGTGAGGAACATGAAGAAGGAAGCAGAGAATGGCAAGCCCATCACCTTGAAAGAGTAAGTAGGAGGCCAGCTGCTGGGATTTGGAGCTCGTCCTCAAGACCTCCAGTCACCTGCCCGAGCCGAATTCCCACTGAATTACTATGATGACCAGACAGAGTGGGTGTGTGGTGTTAGAACTCTAAGAGGATCTGGCTCACCCAAAACGGCAGGGCAGCCAGGAGAGAAAGGTCTCCTGTGCACACGAACCAGGATTAATCTGCTTAGTTGTCACCTTGGATATTCTTGAAGACAAAAATACATAGTTTGAAAGTAGAAACATGATTGTACCAAAGTTTTCAGTGTAGAGAGTATGGAATAGTAGCAGGGGCGGCACTGGTACATATTGGTGGGCAGTGGGTGGGCTGGGAAGTTACAGTGTGGAACTTGGAACGTCGTCATGATTTTGGTGGGGCTACCAGCAAACTATGAAATATTAAACCTTACCACCACTTCTCCCTTCTTTAGTCTCAAATTAAACAAAGTCCTGTATAAACTATGTCATTTATTGTCTAAAATAAGATACTTTTAACTATGCAGGAACAACAGAGGTAAAATGGGACTGATCTGGGAAAACTAGGGACATTTACCTATGGGATTCCCCCAAATGGATTCTGGAATGATTTTTTAAATTGTTATTTCTTAATCTAGGAGCTTTCTTATTTATTACATTTTACAGAAATGAATGTGTCATAAAGGCAACTTGAGATCACGGGACTTGAGGAGAGTGGGTCTTTCAGGAGCTTTAGCAGGAGTGCAGAGAAGGAGCGATGGCATTCAGACCAGGGTGTTGCTGTTCTGTAATGTGCTGAAGCAGAATCAGCTCTGAGTACAGACACTGTGGTGAGGCAAGACCCAGATCAATGGCACCTTTCTTGACTCCACTAGGAAGAGTCATTACCAAAGCTTTGTCCTGCTCAAGCACAGTATGGCTACAATTGTCCAGACTCAAAACACACTATGTAATTTGTCTGATCTTGAGTCTCCAGCCCTCTGACTGGTCTCTTATTGCTCACAGGTGGGTCTAACTTGCCTTGGTGTCCCCACACAGGGCCAGCTTTATCACTGGCACATGATAAACTCTTCATGATCGACTGTGACAAGAGCATCGATTCTTTGGTTTTGACAGCTGTGTGGCTCTTTACCTGTCTTTGTCTGGGTATATGAATTTACATGACCTTCCTATTGTATGTGCTGGTTAAAGATAGCAAAGAGGTGCTGATTTTAATTTTCTGTGTCTTTCTCTACTCAGCATCTTCGGGGCCTACAGCATGGATGTGATTACTGGCACATCATTTGGAGTGAACATCGATTCCCTGAACAACCCACAAGATCCCTTTGTGGAAAATATCAAGAAGCTCTTAAAATTTAATTTCTTTGATCCATTCATTCTCTGCTTAAGTATGTGGACTACTATTTTTCTTTCTCCTTCATCCTACATCCTTTCCCCACCTCCTCTCTCTCTTTCTCTTCCCCCGCTCTATCGTACCCTCTCTTCTCTTTTTTATAAAAGCTCATTTGAGATATAATTCACATATTATAAAATTCATCCGTTTAAAATATCACTTCCATAATTTTTACAAACTACTGTCTGTTTGTAATGGTTAAAATATGTGGCGTAGATAGATAGAATGAATACTATTCAGCCATAAAAAGGAATGAAATCCTACCTTTTGCAACAACATCAATGGACCTTGGGGACATTATGCTAAGTGAAATAAATCAGAGAAAGACAAATACTGTATCATCTTACTTATATATAGAATCTAAAAAAATATCCAAATTCATAGAAAAACAAGAAATGACTTGTGGTTACCAGAGGCAGGATTTTAGGATGGGGGAATTAGATAAAGATGCTCAAAAGGCATAAAATTTTAGTAATAAGATAAACAAGAGTGTAGATTCTTAAAGTTCTCATTACATGAATAGGAAAAAAATTAAACTATGTGAGGTGATTTATGTTAACTAAACTTAATATGGTCATTATTTTGTAACTAGAGGCCCGGTGCACAAAATTTGTACACGGGGAGGGGGTGGGTGTTCCTCAGTCCAGCCTGCACCCTCTCCAGTCTGGGACCCCTCGAGGGATGTCTGACTGCCTGTCACAATCCAGGACTGCTGGCTCCCAACTACTCGCCTGTCTGCCTTCCTGATTACTCTTAACCACTTCTGCTTGCCAGCCTGATCACCTCCTAACCACTCCCCTGCCAGCCTGATTGATGTCTAACTGCTCCCCTGTCAGCCTATTTGCCCCCAACTTCCCTCCTCTGCCAGCCTGGTCACCCCTAACTGCCCTTCCCTGCAGGCTTGATCTCTCCCAACTACCCTCCTCTGCTGGCCATCTTGTGGTGGCCATCTTGTTTCTGCATGGGGACAGGATCTTTGACCACATGGGGGCAGCCATCTTGTGTGTTGGAGTGATGGTCAATCTGCATGTTACTGTTTTATTAGATAGAAGCCTGGTGCATGGGTGGGAGCCAGCTGGTTTGCCCTGAAGGGTGTCCTGGATCAGGTTGGGGGTTTCCTTGAGGCATGGAGTGGCCTGAGCTAGGGGCCTGTGGTGGTTTGCAGGTTGGCCACACCTCCTCCCCAGCAACCCAAGTGGAGGCTCTGGTATCTAGGATTTATTTATCTTCTACAATTGAAACTTTTTAGCCTGGAGCAGAGCCAAGCCTTCTGCTCCCTCTGTGGCAGCAGCCATTTCTGTTGCGATTTATTTATCTTGTATAATTGAAACTTTGTAGCCTTAAGGGGAGGCCAAGGCCAGCCAGGGTATATGGAAAGCTTGGCTTCCTCCATCACTGAGGGCAACCCTAGTCTCCTGCTCTCTCTAGCTCTGTGGCTGCTGTCATTTTTGTTGGAATTTATCTTCTATCATTGAAATGTTGTAGCCTTAAGTGGAGGCTTGGGGTGGCCAGGGTGTGCAGAAAGCTTGGCTTCCTCCATTTCCTGGGAAACCCAAGCCTCCCTCCTGCTCTCTCCGTGGCTGCAATCATCTTGGTTGAGTTTAATTTGCATACTTGCTCCTGATTGGCTAGTGGGCATGGCTTGTGGGTGTAGCAGAGTGATGGTTAATTTGCATATTACTGTTTTACTAGATAGGATTTGTATATATTGTACAGAGATATATATAGCCATCATTATATTAATCATTAGAACATTTTTGTCAACTTAGATATATGGTACTTTAAAATTTTTTTAGCCTTTATTGTGTATATTTATTTATTTTATTGTTGATAGTATTATAGATATCTTCCATTCCACCCATCCTTTTCCCCCTCCTCCCAGTTCTTATCCCCCCTGTACTTAAAAAAAAAACTCCACTAGAGCACATGCTTGAAATGAGGGAAACAGGGAGGGAGGGAGAGGAGAGAAAGAGGAGAGGGAGAGAAAGAGAGAGAGAGAGAGCAATGATGCGAGGAAACATCCATCAGTTGCTTTCTGTATGTGCCCACCCCCAGGACTGAACTTGCAACCTGGGCATGTGCCCTGACTGGGAATTGAACCAGAAACCTTTTCCGTGTATGGGACCCATTCCATTAATTTTGGCTGAGCTATGCTATTTTTTACTTTAAAATCCCACTCCCCTTAGCCAAAAGCAATCTCTAATCTATTTCTATCTCTCTAGATTTGCCTATGCTGGACACTTCATATAAATAGAATCACATATGTGAGCTTTTATGGATGGATTTTAAAATTTTAGTTTTTAAGGTATATCCATGTTGTAGCATATATCAGTACTTTTTATTTTATTATAGCTCAGTAATATTCCATTGTATGGACTATGTAGTTATGTTTATTCATTCATCAGTTGATGGACATTTGGGTTGTTTCTACCTTTTGGCTATTGTGAATAATGCTACTATAAATACTTCTGTACAAGTTTGTTTTTTGTCTGTGAGAGTGTGTGTGTGTGTGTGTGTGTGTGTGTGTGTGTGTGATTACCTGTCTTAATTTTTTGGTGTTTCTTTTGGTTTTACTTCTATACAGGGGTGGAATTGCTAAACCCTATATTAACCCCTGTTTACATTATCAATGAACTGCTAAACTTTATTCTACAGTAGTGACACCATTTTACATTATCATCAGTAATATATGAAGGTTCCAATTTCTCCACATCCTCATCAACATTTGGTTGACATTTTTCTATTTTTTTATATTATAGCCATTGTAGTGGATATGAAGAGGTATCTCATTGTGGTTTTTATTTGCATTTCTCTAATGACTAATGATGTTGAGCAACTTTTGATATATTTGTTGCATTTTTGTATCTCTTTTAAAAATTGATTTTAGAGAAAAGGGAGAGATAGAAACATTAGCAATGAGAGAGAAACATTAATTGGTTGCCTCCTGCATGCCCCCCTGCTGAGAATCGAATGTGCAACCTAGGCATGTGCTCTTGACTGGAATCGAATCCAGGATCCTTCAATCTGCAAACCAACACTTTATCCACCGAGCCAAACCAGCTAGAGTAGTATCTTCTTTAGATAAAATTCTATTCAAATCTTTTGCCCATTTACATTTGGGATGTTTTTCTTGTTGAGTTGTAAGAATTCTTTATATATTCTAGGTAAAAATTCCTTATCAGATATATGAATTTAGAATTTTTCTCCCATTCTGTATGGGTCTTTTCTTTTTCTTGATAGAGTCCTTTGAAGCATTACATTTTTATTTTGATGATCAAAAATTTGTCTTTTCTTTTATCTTTTATTGTCTGTGCTTTTGGTGTCATATCTAAAATCCATTGCCAAGTATGTCATAGTTACCCCTTAATTTTCTTCTAAGAGTATAAAGTTTAATTTTTATGTGTAGTTCTTTGATCCGTTTTTATTTTGTTTTAATATATGGTATTATGTATGAGTCCAACTTCATTCTTTTGCACATGGCTACCCAGTTGTTCCAGAACTATTTTAAAAAGCCCATTTTTCTCAAATTAATGAACTTAGAACAAAATTCACTTGGCCTTAACCTGAATAGACAGTTCTCCAGGTTTTCACTATTAAGTATGGTGTTAGCTATGGATTTTTCGTAGATTCCCTTTAACAGATGAGGAAATTCCCCTCTATTCGTAAGGTGTTGAGTGTTTTTATCACAAAAAAGGTGTTACATTTTGTCAAATGCTTTTGTTGCATCTATTGAGATGATCATATGGTTTGTGTTTTTTATCCTACTGGTATAGTTGTATTACACAACCTCACATTTCTGGACTAACCCCCATAATTTATGGTATATAATTCCTTTTATGTACTTCTGGATTGAGTTTGGCTGGTATTTTGTTAAGAATTAGTGCATCCATGTTCATAGGATATATTGGTCTGTAGCTTTCTTTCCATGTGATATCTTTGTCTGGTTTTAGTATCTGGGTAATACTGGCCTGCGCCATAAGTTTGGAAGTGTTCCCTCCTTTTCTAGTTTGTGAAAAGTTGATGTTCTCTAAATATTTAGTAGTATTCATCACTGAAGTCATCTGAACCTGGGCTTTTCTTTGTTGGTAGTTTCTTTAAAAATATTTGTAATTATTTCAGAGAGAGAAAAGGAGAGGGAGAGCGAATCAGAAACATCAATGATGAGAATCTTTGATTGGCTGCTTTCTGTACACGCCCCCCCCCCCCCCCCCCCCCCCCCGGGTACTGAGGCTACAACTCAGGCATGTGCCTTGCCCAGGAACTGAACCGTGACCTCTGAGTCATGCTGTCTGGGCATGTGGGTAGTTTTCTTGATTACTAATTTGATCTATTTTTTGTTATAGGTTTATTCAGATTGTCTATTTTTGAGTCAGTCTCTACAGTTGTGTCTTTCTAGAAAATTGTCCATTTCATCTAAGTTATCTAGTTTATTGGCATACAGTTGTTCATACTAATACTTTAAAATCTTTTATTTTTTAATCCCAGTAGTAATCTCCCATTTCTGATGCTGGTAGTTTGAATCTTCTTTTGTCTTGGTTAATTTATTTAAATATCCTAAAATTATTGTCTTTTGATTTCATTGATCTCTATTGTTTTTATTATTTTATTAATTTTTTCCCTCATATGTATTATATGCTTCCTCCTTCTTGCTTTTGTTTGCTCTTTCTTCTCAGTGTGTTAAGGGGGAAAGTTTGGTTATTGATTTGAGATCTTTGTTCTTTTTAAATGTAGACATTTATAGCCATAAATTTCTCTCTTAGTGCTGCTTTTGCAACATTCATAAATTTTGATATGCTCTGTCTTCATTTTTATTTCAAAGTATTTCCTAATTGCCCTTTTGATTTCTTGTAGGACCCATGGGTTATTTAGGAGAGTATTTTTTAATTTCCATATAGTAGTGAGTTTCCCAATTTTGTTATTGATTTCTAATTTCATTCCATTATGGTTGAAAGACATACTCTGTATTATTTCTATCCAGTCTATGAATTCTTTTACAATATGTATTTTGGTATATATTAATTATTAATATATTAATATTATTATACAATGCACAGTTTTAAAAATTATTTAAAGTATTACATATGTCTCCTTTCCCCCCTGCCACTCCCACCCCCGAGGACAAGCCCCCATTGCCCTAGTATCTGTGTCCATTGGTTTTGCTAACATGCATGCATACAAGTCCTTTGGTTGGTCTCTAACCACCCTCTCCCCTGCCATTTGTGTCTGGGTCTATTTGTGTTCATCAGTTTATGTTGATCATTATATCCCACATATGAGTAAGATCATGTGATATTTAGCTTTCTCCGACTGACTTATTTCGCGTAGCATAATGCTGTCCAGTTCCATCCATGCTGTTGCAAATGGTAAAAGTTCCTTCTTTTTTATAGCGGCGAAGTATTCCATTGTGTAGATGTACCACATTTTTTAAATCCATTTATCTGCTGATGGGCTCTTAGGCTGTTTCCAAATCTTAGCTATTGTAAATTGTACTGCTATGAACATAGGGCTGCACATATCTTTTCTGATTGATGTTTCTGGTTTCTTGGGACATATTCCAAGAAGTGGGATCACTGGATCAAATGGGAGTTCCATTTTTAGTTTTTTGAGAAAACTCCATACTGTTCTTCACAGTGGCTGCACCAGTCTGCATTCCCACCAGCAGTGCACAAGGGTTCCCTTTTCTCTGATAATACACAGTTCCTATAAAATTTTAAGAATTATTTTAAAAGACAAAGAAAAAAATAAGACTCACTTATAATTAGACTCTTAGATCCAATCATTGTTCACATTTTAGTGTCTAGTGTTCCACTGTGTCCATGCACGTGCATCTACTACTATTTCTTGAACAGTGCAATTAATTAAAGTATCAGACTCTGCTCTGGTTTATTCAAAGACAGTCTAGTTAATAGATAAAGGCAAAGCTGTTCAGGGATGTAATCCTGTTTCTTGAGTCACCCAAAAGATGGGGAGGGGCCGCTGATCTCACTGCTGTCGTGATGGCCCCTATGTGTGGACTTGCCGTTGCTCGGCCATGGGCTCGGGAGTCTGAGCAAAGGCAGAGGGACTGGCTCCTGGTCGAGAAGCCTGGGGTCTTTTACTCTTCTCATTGGTAAAGAAAATTATAATTGCTCCCGGTACATTTTGTATTTTCATTGTGCTTTTCTTCTTAACAGCACTCTTTCCATTCCTTGGCCCAGTTTTTGAAGCATTTAATATTACTCTGTTTTCAAGAAGTGTGACTGAGTTTTTCAAAAAATCTGTACAAAGAATGAAAGAAAATCGCCTCCAAGATAAACAAAAGGTAAAATCTCGTGGTGGTTACATGAATGAGTTCATGCTTTGATAATTTATTGAGCTGGATACATATGATTTGTGCACTTTATTTAGATAGATAAATTTAGGTGTACAGTAGGAAAGTTATAACATTTTTATGGGGAATGAAGAAGGTGGAGGTTAGGAAAGGAAAGAAGAGATGATTCAGAGAGACAGTGTCTGAAATGTAATATAGTAATGGGCACAAAGGTCAGTATATCACTGCATGAATATTATTGAGATGAAAAGTTTTCCACTTACTTTCAATAAATTGTCAAAGTATAAAAAATTACTGTTTAAAAATTATTTTCTGGGTATCATACTTTCCCAGGTTTTAAATTGGCAAACACTCATCAATTCCAAGCCCCTTATTTTACACATCCTGCAGTGGGACGTTCCCATCAGGCCCCCGGTGGCGTGTACTCTGTGTTAAACTGGAGCCTGCTCAGAGACTGGAGAGGGCAGTAGTCTCTGGGCATTGAGGATGCAAACTGGCTACCCCAGCTTTGCCTCCAGGGGCCTGGAAGCCAGCACAAGAATGTCTGAAGGCCCTGGGGATAGGGCTGGGCACCCCAGAACTACACTGAACACTGTGGAGAGTTCTGGGATGGTGGAGTATTTGAAGCTGCTCCCAGGAAAGCATCTGATGAACTCTGCAAATGTCAGGGGATTCAGTTACGTGGGCTTTCATTAAGGAGTAAGGCTGGAGAAAAAAAGTATTGAAGTCAGGGACTTTTTTCTGAGCAAACTGTATGACAAGAGGAGAGAGGCAACTCTTTGGCCAGGAAGCTGTGTTCAAAAGTGAGAGAAGCCAAAGAGCAGAGAAAATAAAGGCCAAAAAGCCATTGGACATGATGGCTGAATTTCTCTCAGGGAAACATCCTGTTCTCCAAGATTTGTAGCTAGATGAGTTCACTGATAACTCAGGCAACACTAGTGAGATTTCTGGGGCCATATTATACAGCATAGTGAATGTAGCCAAAAATCTATAAAAAGGATAATATGCTAATTAGACTGGGAGACCTTCAAGACAAAGCCATGGTGAGAGGGCCAAGGCAGAGGCGGTTAGGGACGATCAGGCCAGCGGGGGGCAGTTAGAAGTGAGCAGGTCAGCAGACAGGCACTTGGAGGTGATCAGGCCAGCAGGGGGAGGTAGTTAGGAGCGATCAGGCCGGTAGGTAGAGTGGTTAGGGGAAATCAGGCAGGCTGGCAGTTGAGTGGTTAGGAGCCAGAAGTCCCGGATTTCGAGAGGGATATTCGACTACCAGTTTAGGCCTGATCCCACAGTCGGACATCCCCTGAGGGATCCCAGATTGGAGAGGGTTCAGGCTGGGCTGAGGGACACCCCCCACATCACACGAATTTCATGCTGCAGGCCACTAGTCTATATATACAAAGGCCTAAGTGCCTGAATGATCGAATGACCTGGTTGCTCGGACAAATACTGACGGACGACCAGGGGGCAGATGCTCAACACAGAAGCTGCTCCCTGGTGGTCAGCGTGCTCCCACAGTAGGAGTGCCACTCAGTTAGCCAACCTGTCCCAGTGGCCCACCAGCTTGGTGGCAGCCACTCACGCCCTCAGTAGTCCTGCAGGTTCAATCTCCAGAGACTGGGCCAGGCACCTACAGACCGGCACCGGGCATGATCCCGATAGTGCCACCAGCCTCCTGGAGTCAGCCTTGGGCACCGTGGCTGCTTTCCCTCCCTAGATGCTCTGCAAGGAAGAAATGATATAAAAGTGGCTACCAGGTGGCTCCCAACAGCCGGCACGAATGTCAGTGGGATGGCTCCAGATTCTGGGCTGGCAAGGGCGTTCCACCACCCGCCCGGAGGGCCTATTGTGTCCTGGATGCCCCCCCCCTCAGGATGGGGGCCAGATGTAGGGCTTATGGCTGGTGAGCACCAGTGGGGTGGTGTGAGGCTCTCCCAATTGGGACTGACTGGGCGCAAGCCCGCAGCAGGTGCAGTGGGGCTGGGATGAGCAGGAATGGCAGGTGGCATTGGACTGTGGGTTTTGGCCCAATCACCGCAGGTCACCTCGAGGGACCCCATCCATGCAAGAATTCCTACACTGAGACTCTAGTATTGTAATAATTCTCAATGGTGACAGATGGGTACTGGAAACATTGGGGGGAATACCTTGCAAAGTATGTGATTGTCTAACCACTATGCTGTATGCTTAAAATTAATGCAAAATAATACTGAATGTAAACTAATAGAAAAATAAAATTTAAAAAATGAAGTAGTGATATTAATAGGAAAGAAATTTAGTACTGCACTCCTGATTTATTTCTGGTTTCACAAGTCGACTCTTTGTCATTGAAATTTCTCCTTCTGCTTCCAGCACCGAGTGGATTTTCTTCAGCTGATGATTAACTCTCAAAATTCCAAAGAAACGGACTCCCATAAAGGTAAACAAGGTGTACTTCAGAGGGCCACTGATGGGGAGGCTCAGAGGCAGTGGTGGTTCTGAAAACATATAGGAAGGTTTTCATGCGGACGTGAATTTCTTTTTTTTTCTCTTTTTTTAATCTTTATTGTTCAATTTATTAATTACATTGTTCCTTTCTTTTCCCCCTATAGTTCCCCTCCACCTGGTACACATCTCACCCTCTGCCCTCACCCCCCTCCACTGTTCTCTCCCATAGTTGCATGATTTTTGTCCAGTCTTTTGCTGCACTTCCCACACCCCTTTTCTCCCCAAGAATTGTCAGTCCATTCCCTCTCTATGTCCGTGATTCTGTTACATTCACCAGTTGATCCTGTTCATCAGCTTATTAATTCACTTGATTTTTAGATTCATTTGTTGATAGATGTGTATTTGTTGTTCATAATTTACACTTTTATCTTTTTCTTCTTCTTCTTAAAGAATATCTTTCAGCATTTCATATAATATTGGTTTGGTGGTGATGAACTCCTTTAGCTTTTTCTTATCTGCAAAGCACTTTATCTGACCTTCAATTCTGAATGATAGCTTTGCTGGATAGAGTAATCTTGGTTGTAGATTCTCGCTATTCATCACTTTGAATATTTCTTGCCATTCCTGTCTGGCCTGCATCATTTCTGTTGAGAAATCCACTGACAATCGTGTGGATGCTCCCTTATAGGTAACTGTTTTTCTCTTGTTGCTTTTAATATTCTCTCTGTCTTTTTCTCTTGGCGTTTTAATTATCATGTGCCTTGGTGTGGTCCTCTTAGGGTTCCTATATATTGGGGTTCGGTGCACTTCTTGGACTCCTAAGTCAATTTCTTTCACCAGGTGTGGGAAGTTTTCAGTCACTATTTCTTGAAATAGGTTTTCATTGTCTTGCTCTCTCTCTTTTTCTGGCACCCCTATAATTCGGATGTTGGTATGGTTGAGGTTGTCCCAGAGGCCCCTTATACTATCTTCAATTTTTTGGATTCTTTTGGTTTCTTGCTTTTTCAGCTGAGTGGATTTTCCTCTTTGTATTTCAAATCTTTAACTTGGTTCTTGGGGTGCTCTAGAGTACTTTTAGGTCTTTGTATAATATTTTTTATTTCAGTCAGTGTATGCTTAATTTCTGGTTGGTCCTTTTTTATATCCTTGAGAGTCTCCTTCATATCCTTGTAGGTCTCGTTCATTTCCTTGTAGGACTCATTCATTTCCACGTTGGTCTTGTTCATTTCCTTGCAGGTCTCGTTCATATCCTTGAGGGTCTCATTCATTTCCTTGTAGGTGTCGCTTATTTCCTTATAGGTCTCGACCTTTTCTAGGAGCCTCTTGAAAAGCCCTATAACCGTGGTTTTGAATTCCATGTCCAGTTGGCTTTTTTCCTCATTTCTTTCACATCTGATTTCTTTCCATGTCTCTGCATGGTGGCTGCTTCCCTGAGTTGGTCAATTAGCTTTGTGTGGTAGACGTCCTACAAGGGACAGTAGCTCAGCCTCCCCAGTTACCTGAGGTGAATATGGGTTGCACAGTCTTGTTGAAGTTAAGCTCAGGTTAATCGTTGTTAGCACTTGGAGGGGTTGACCTCCAGGCCAATTGTCTGTGAAGTTCAGCTGTGCTCAGGTTGGATGGGCGGAGTCTCTGGGCCAAGCAGACAGCATCAGCTCTGCCCTATGCGGCTCCAGGGTCTCTGAGAGAGCTGCTGCCAAGCTCCACCAGCTGCCGGAGAATTCAGCCTCTCCTCAAATGAGTCTGCACGCCCAATGTCTCACCCAAGGTTGCAAAACAATGTAGTCTGACGGTTTCCTGAATGAAAGAGCAAGTCACGAGTGCTCTCTGTGCGGTCAGGCAGCTGCGCTGTTCCCAAGCTCACGTGAACTCTGCACAAGTGCACCTTCTCCACAAGCCTGCTGACCCCTGCAGCACCCGAGCTTCGGTGAGCCCTCCCACTGTCCAGTTTTTACCCCGTATGGCAGTGGGTTCCCTGGACTTTGCCCAGAGCTGGAGAATCAGTCCAGTGGGACGTCTTTGTCTCCTCATTCAAGAAAACTGGCCCGTTTTCAGCTGCCCACCCTATCCGCTGGCATGCATGCTCCTCCAAACCTCTGACTCCACGCGTATCTTCAACGCTGTCCACAGCCGCTCCTCCGAGTCACAGTGTCTTATCTTCACTTTTATTTGTGGAATTTTCACTTAGCCAGCTTTCCGGTGATTCTGGATGGTGTTTGTTCTTTCGTTAAGTTGTAGTTTTAAAATTGCTGTGAATGGCAGCAAGATAGGTGTTTTACCTATGCAGCCATCTTGGTTCTCCAAATGTGAATTTCTATCAAATTGAAAAAGACATGCTCAGAATAAAGATAGCCAGGGGCACTTTCTACAAGCATTCGGCACAGCTTTATTCAAAGCTTGAAGGGCACCAGAAACAAGAATTTTATGCCTGGAAGTCAGTCAGTGTTCTTGTGGATCACCTACCTCAGAATCTCTGGGAGCTTGTTTCCAATGTCTATTCTCTGGCCTCATCCAACTGAATGGAAATTTGCATTGATAATTCATCACTTTAGGAAGCACATTGCCCCAGTATTGGTGACCTTACTTTGAAACTCTTGGTTAAATTGTGCTCACTAGCTTAATCTATTGTAAAGTTTTGTTTTTATTTACTTTTTTGATGGTTAGATTCTCTCAGTTTTGTCCACTGGAGCCCTTTGAGAAGGCTCTGGGGTCCTATTTTCTTTATTTCTTTTTATTTTTTCAATATACTTTATTTTTAGAGCAGTTTTATGTTCATAGTAAAATTACATGAAAGGGATAGAGATTTCTCATAGCCTTTTCTCCTCACCTATATTCAGCCTCCCTGACTATCAGAATTCCTAGCAGCAGTGTACCATTTGTTACAGTCAGTGACATGATTATCACCCAAAGTGCATAGTTTAAATTAGGATGCACACTTGCTATTGTAAGGGATAGAGATTTCTCATAGCCTTTTCTCCTCACCTATATTCAGCCTCCCTGACTATCAGAATTCCTAGCAGCAGTGTACCATTTGTTACAGTCAGTGACATGATTATCACCCAAAGTGCATAGTTTAAATTAGGATGCACACTTGCTATTGTACATTCTATGGGTTTTAATCTATCCTATATAATAAAATTGCATGTGTACATTGCAAATTTGTGGCTGGATGAGTTCACTGATAACTCAGGCAACACTAGTGAGATTTCTGGGGCCATATCATACAGCATAGTGAATGTAGCCAATAATCTATACTAATAAAAGGGTATTATTCATGCAAATTGACCCTAACACAGAAGAACCAGGAATGACTGGTCACTATGATGCACACTGACCACAAGGAGGCAGATGCTCAATGATTTGTTTTCTGAGTGTATTGAACTTCAAGTCTGCATTTTCCTGCATTTTTGTTGAGTATTTACAGAACTGCAATCATGAAATGTCTTGTCATTTATATCACATATTTCCGTGAGTTCCAACTTGCTTTTTGGGGATTTTTCATTTTCTTTCAATCCTCCTCGTCTCCGTAGTTATTCATGGTATTTGCTGTTCTCCTTTGCCTACACATTTATATATATCGATATTAATGGCCAATAACAGCTTCCTTTGAAGGGGTCTTTCTACTATTTTTCAGTAGATGGACTGAATCACAAGATTTTTTACCTCTATGATACAGATTTGACCTCCAGGGCTTTTATAAGACAGTAAAGCCTCGCTGCTTACAGGTGGGATTTGTTTTCCCTCACTGTAATGGTGACCCCTGACCTCCATGGGGTTCCCTCCAAGCACCCAACCTGGGGATCAGTCACAAAGGAAAACAGTAGTTCTGTTGCAATAACTCTTGGTTTATAGATAATATGCTCCTTGGCCATACTCCAAAGGCAACAGGATGTGAGTTTTGGGAGCCTGAGCACTGGCAGGACTCTGTGGTTCCATTTCTTTCTCTGAAACACCACCATCTGGCCCAGCAGTGGAGAGCCACAGCTCTCCATTCCTCCTGGCTGAAGAAGCTCCTGCTACTGCCGTCTTCAATATTCTGCATTTCTAATAAACTCCCAGATACTGCTGATGCTGCTACTCCATAGACAATAAATACATTGAGAACAAGAGTTTATCTGTAGCCAATTACTGTTCTTTAAGTTCCTGGAAACATGTTTAGAAGAAAGATACTTTCATTTTTCTTTACATAAACTTTAATATTGTAAACTCTCAAAATTTTAAAGAATAATTTAAAATTTTCCTGGGGGAGAATGCTATCCCATATCACTTATAGCTAAACTACTTTTAAGATTCTCCAATAACATGCTGTGGAATTACACAGCTGAGATAGTGATGAGAGTGATGTATCCAGGAGCAGGTGACCAAGAATAGTGTAGACCTTTGGGAAAGCTGGATGAAGACATTTTTTTTTTGCCTTTTTCTGGATCTGCAATGTACACATCAGAGTACAACTCCCCCTAGTTTGATCTGAATTTCCATTTTTTTCTTCTAGCAGTTTGGAGTTTCATATGGATTTCTCATAATCTAAACTGTGATTACTTACATTGACCTTTCTTTTCCTTTTAGCTATGTCCGATCTGGAGCTTGTCGCCCAATCTATCATCTTTATTTTTGCTGGCTACGAAACCACTAGCACTTCCCTTTCCTTCTTTTTGTATCTTATGGCCATTCACCCTGATGCGCAACAGAAACTGCAAGAGGAGATTGAGGTAACATTTCCCAATAAGGTAAGTGGATGATACCTGCAGAGGGAGGGAGAAAGTTAAACCTAAGCAATGCTTACTTACCATTTCATAATGCAAAGAGCATAAGCATCAGTTCTTCACCTGTGCTGTTTAGGAAGGATGTAAAGTGATGAAAACAAAGAAATATAGGTAATGTGTACTTTTCACAGATTATAAGATCTTGGACAAAGTGCTTTTCCTGGCACATCAGTTATCTGTTATCACAATAATGTCAAGTGGGGAAAAAAACCACCTCAGTGGCAATTAACAATAAACAAATAAACATTGATTGCTCAAGTGTCTGGATAATTATCTGTGTTGATATTGACTGGACTTGCTTTAGTCTGGCTCTTAGCTGATCTAGGCTGGCCTTGGCTAATTGGCTGGGTGAATCAGCTCCACACATGATCCACACATCTCCCACACTCCAGACAACCAGCCTGGGTATGTTCTTCTCAGGCAATGGCAGAGGGAAAGACCAATAAGCCCAAACATGTGGGTGCCTTCCAGAACTCTGCTCGCATCACACTTAGCCAACATTCCATTGATTCCAAGCATGCACCATGGCCAACCCGGCATCAAAATAGGAGGGCACAAAGTTAGATGAGTAAGGGCATGGACACACACAGTGGTGGAGAGCAGGCACAAATAGTGTAATATACCACCCTGGGTAAACATTCCAGACTAGAAGAAACCTGACATACAGGAAAGAGCATAGGGTAGGGAATAGAAGATAGACTATGGTTTTGGACAGGTCATATGACCTTTCTGAGTCATAGGTCTTTCAGATATAAGGAGAAGATTTTAGAACCTATGTAATTAGAGGTTATCTTTCTTCTCAGGGAAAACTCACGTTGGCATTTTTTTTTATAGCAATAAGATGGAAAGGTCACTAAGAGACAGAGACTAGCTAAATCATTGTGTTCTTTTCTATTTTTTTTTAGTAATAATTAAACACTATAACTAAACATTTGCTCCTTACTATATATGTCTATTCTAAATGCCTTGTATTTATAAATTAATTTAATCTTAACAAATTCTGTATTAACCAGGATAGGCTAGGTTATACCTTGGTAACAAATTGATCCTAAAATTTAAATGGCTTTATATAGCAAAAATTCACTTCTTATATTTATATATTCAACATGGATTGTTAGAGGAGGGTAGGAATGGGAGTCTCTGCTCCACATAGTTACTCAGAAATATAAGCTAAAAAGGCCCCACTTTCTCTTTTTTTTAAAAAAAATTTATTGATCTCAGGTGGAAGGAAACATCAATGATGAGAGAAAATCATTGATTAGCTGCCTCCTGCATGCCCCCTACTGGGAATCAAGCCCACAACCTGGGCACGTGCCCTTGACTGGAATTGAACCCGGATCTTTTAGTCCACAGGCTGATGCTCTATCCACTGAGCCAAACTAGCTAGGGCAAGGCCCCACTTTCTTATAGTCACACTTTCTGGAATACAAGGCCTTCATCTGGGTTGGGGAATAAAGAAGTAGAGTGTTGCTCACTGGACTTTCAAATGTTTTGGCTTCCAGTTAACATATATCACCTTAGCTCACAGCCCATTCTCTGAGCTGGTTTCCCCCGGCTTTAAGTGGGCTGGGCGATGTGGAGACCACATGGATATTGGGTGAGCAGTGATGTCTCTGGCAAACAACCCTATGAAGTGTCAACTCTAAATATCTCCATGTAACATATCCGAAAACCGAGGTACCGAGAGGTGAAATAATTTTCATACACTAGTCATATAGCTAGTGGTGAAGAAGCCACTAGCCAAACCCTTAACCTCTACAATATTGCCTCTTTAATATAACACCAAGCGGTGACCACATACTGTATTGCCCGCACTGTTTTCAGATACCTGACAAAACTGGAACTCTTTGTGGTATGAAAGACTGGCCTCTGGGGCTGGAGAGGCTTCTATGAGATCTTCACAGCTTACAAACCCTGAAGCAACAACTAGGAGACTGCTCCAGCACGGCAGCATGAGGCTGAGTGGGGTGCCACCTCTTTATAACCTTTGCTAGAAAGAAATTGTATGCCCTGCTAGCTAGCATCCCATCATACTCTTCATGTACCCTATTTGGTTTAGAAAGAAGTCTGTTTCTTGTCAAGTTATTTATAACTGCTAAATTAGATAGTTTCTCTCTCCAAATTACATATATAATCTAAAGGGTTGGTCCTAACTGGTTTGGCCCAGTGGATAGAGCATTGGCCTGCAGACTGAAGGATCCTGAGTCCAGTTCCAGTCAAGGGCACATGCCCGGGTTGTGGGCTTGATCCCCAGTACAGGTGTGCAAGAGGTCCTGAAATCTAAATGGTTCTCTCTCCCTCTTCTTTCCTTTTTGAAATAAAAAATATATATATATATATAAGAATATAGAATTTTTCAATTAAAAACCTTTATGTCAAGTTGGGATTTTGCTATTTTATACATTTTCTTTCATTGGTGCAGAAGTGTGGCCTCTCTTTTGAAAATAAACAGTGACCTTAGCATATTTCAGTTAAGAATATGGGTCATAGTCTATTACTCACATGAGTTTTAAAAAAGTCACTACATGATAAGGTGAGGGATTTCCCGTCCTGTTTAGGGGTATTGTGCCCAATGTTCCCCATAGTCATAACTACTCCAACACATCTCAATAGGCCCATTACGCATGTGAAAGGACATGACAGATATTAAAATGTCTGTAAATCCTAAGATGCTTTACCCAAATAAGTTATTCTTTGGAGCTCCTAACATTTCTATAGAACTACATAGACTGAGTTGAAAGTTGATCTCAAATCTCAGTTTATCAAAATTGTCTCTTTCTTCCCAGGCAACTCCCACCTATGATGCCCTAGCACAGATGGAGTATCTTGACATGGTGGTGAACGAATCGCTCAGGTTATTCCCAATTGCTGGTAGACTTGAGAGGGTCTGTAAGAAGGATGTGGAAATCAATGGGGTGTTCATTCCCAAAGGGACAGTGGTGATGGTGCCAAGTTTTATTCTTCAGCGAGACCCAGCGTATTGGCCAGAACCTGAGGAGTTCCGTCCTGAAAGGTACTGGACCCCTGAGAAAGGGAACCCACCCTCATCCAGGCTGTTGGACACATTCTTATGTCTTTTAGTATAGATGATGAACATGTGGTTGAACAATTATTTATGTGCATACCTATTTATATTTAAAGTTTTTCTTATTATAAGGGTAATTATTTTACAATCTCTAGATTAAAGAAAGTTGTATTTGTCTGTAGTCCAAATACTTTAATATAGGTCTCATTAATAATGTTATATATATCATTATCAACATTTTCTATGCATATGTAGATTTTTAAAGATTAGAATAATTATATTTTATAATACTTTATTTAATAAACCATAAATGACATCTTCTGTATAAAACACCACCTTATATAGGTATATATTTATCTGTCTGTGATTGTGTGTGTGTGTGTGTGTGTGTGTGTATATATATATATATACGACATAATTTACTTAATGATTTTAGAAATATAGGCTTTTTTTTTCTTTAAGTTTTTCTGTGTTGTCCTCTTTAATCTGTGAATTTACCACCAATGTTCCCACATTCCATTTTTTAAAAACGTTGGCTGCTGTTTCTTTAGCATTATTGGGAGAGCACAGGCGGACAACCTGAGAGGTCCTCACCCCTGATGGTTTAAGCAGTCCCTTAAGGGTAAAGGTGAACACAGGTTGCCTGGTCTGTTTTAGGCTGCAGTCCTGGGACAGCTTCCTCATTCCCTCAGTATTTGGCTACTCTTCCAAGAGGAAGTCATCTGCCCTCTAGACATTCTAAGACTCTCCTCTTTAGGGGTCGTTAGCATGTTCTGGGAATTCAGAGCCAAGTTTGGCTTTGGGCACAGCTTGGACTCTGGAAAGAGCGATGCTTCCCATTTAGTGTATTGGTGAGCAAAATTGGAAAGAACTATTGAGGGCACTACCTTGGATCTAGACTTTTATTAACACAACTATAAGATCCCTAATGGCATGGACCTTGTCTCATTTGCCATGGTGTCCTTATTCTAGCAGAGTGAGTACATATAGTACTTGTTGAAGAAAGTTTGTTGATCAAGTCCTTTGTCTTCTGGAACCGGGAGAGGGCCTCTGTGGTTTCTCCAAGCTCAGCAGTTTCTCTCCTTGTAGCTTTATGAACATGAAATTGGAGACCTTTTCTGTACTTCATTTTTAATTCTATTTATTGGGGTAACACTGATATAATAATTTCAGTTGTACAACTTTATAGTACAACCTCTGTAAACTTTATTATGTGATTACTATCAAAGTCTAGACTTCTCCAATCACCTTGAATTTGACTTCCTGTACCCACTTCATCTTCCTCATACCTTTCTTCCCCTCTGGTAACTACCATTCTATTATGTGCATCTATGATTATATTTTTTGTTTGTTGCTTTTTGTTCTATATCCCACATATGAAATTCATTTTCTGTTTATTTTACTTAATACATTCAAGATCCATCTATGTTGTTACAATTGGCAATAATTCATCCTTTTATGGCTGAGTATTATTCTATCGTATGTATGTACCATATCTTCTTTATCCAATTATCTGTTGTAGAACACTTGTTTTGTTTTCATGTCTTGACTATTATAAATAATATGTTAATGAATACAGGGGTATGTGTATCTTTATGAATAAGTATGTTCAAATTTCAAACTTTTCACGTATATATCCAGAAGAGAGATTTCTGGGTCTTATGGTAACTTAATTTTTTTGTGGAACCTCCATATTGTTTTGCATAGTGGTTACACCAGCTTATATTTGCACCAGCAGTGTATGAGAGCTTTCTTTTTCCATATCCTCTATAATATTTATTTCTTGTCCTAACTGGAGTGAGCTAGTATCTCATTGTATTTTTTATTTTTATTTTATTGATTTTTTTACAATGAGGAATGGAGAGGGATAGAAAGCTAGAAACATTGATGAGAGAGAAACATTAATCAGCTGCCTCCTGCACACCCCCTCCTGGGGATGTGCCGGCAACCAAGGTACATGCCCTTGACTGGAATTGAACCCGGGACCTTTCAGTCCACAGGCCACTGCTCTATCCACTAGGCCAAACTGGTTTTGGCTCTCATTGTCATTTTTATTTGCATTTCCCTTATAGTTAGTGGTGGTGAGCGTTTTTTCACATATCTTCTAGTCATCTTGACTTTGCTTCATTAGTCATCAAAGAGTAAGTGCTGATCATGTGACAGAAAGTCATTAGTCATCAAAGAGTAAGTGCTGATCATGTGACAGAAAGTGGGCCAGGCCATGAAAAATCCATGTTTAAAATTTTTTTAACATATACAAAAGTATATGTGTATTTGACATATATAGATGCATTTCCTATATACACATCTATGAAATACTTATAACACATCTATATGTGTTAATCACCTGCCTTACAACCATCAACCCATGTCCACTGCCCCATCCACATGCCATTAATAACCCCCTCCTAATTTTCTTTCTTTTTTTTTTATAAATATTTTATTGATTTTTTACAGAGCGGAAGGGAGAGGGATAGAAAGTCAGAACCATAGATGAGAGAGAGAGACATCGATCAGCCGCCCCCTGCATGCCCCCTACCGGGGATGTGCCCGCAGCCAAGGTACATGCACTTGACCGGAATCGAACCTGGGACCCTTCAGTCCGCAGTCCGACGCTCTATCCACTGAGCCAAACCGGTCTCGGCCCCTCCTAATTTTCACATTATCTTAAGGCACAGCATCTGTAAATATTTTCAATGTTCCCCAAATTATAAGAACTCTTAAAAATATGTAATTACAATGCCATAATTACTTTTTCCAAATGCATATTTTTCCTTAAAATAATAAAATATTGAGGAGTCAAATTTGAATAAATCATAGATCTACCATTCAGAGAATTTATAGGCTAGTGAAACAGATACATAAGGAAACCGGTGATCATACTAGAGGAGCATCATATCAATGTAAGTCATCTGATTTAAGCTATTCAATAAGAGAGAGAGAGAGAGAGAGAGAGAGAGAGAGAGAGAGAGAGAGAGAGAGGAGGGGAGAGGTCAGAGGAGGGGAGGGGAAAGAAGGGAAGGGAAGGAGAAAATAATAGGAAGTATTATTTCTGCTTCCTTCCTCCATGAGCATATGACAAGCATGAGTTTGAAGGAGGGAGAAACCTTCTTTTCCTTCATTTCCTTCTTGCATTTAGAGTGTGACTATTTCAACATCCTGAATGTAATTTAGTGTTTAAAAATAAATTTTCTTTTAAACAGCATTCATTTTTTTTTCAATGAACTGAAAGCTCCTAAAGAGTAAGGGGAGTGAAAATGATCTTTAGCTTATATTTCTCACCAAAATAACTAGAGCAGGATCTCACTGACTAGCTCACTGGAGTATCCTGTATACTAGAATCCCAAACATGTGGCTCTTGCGGTGTGTATGTTTTATTAATTGTTTAATCTACTCTTGTGGAACCAGGTTCAGTAAGAAGAACCAGGACAGTATAAATCCTTACACATATATGCCCTTTGGAAGTGGGCCCCGAAATTGCATTGGTATGAGGTTTGCTATCATGAACATGAAGCTTGCTATCGTCAGAGTTTTACAGAACTTCTCCTTCAAACCTTGCAAAGAAACACAGGTCAGATACTTAACATATTGCCACTCTGCCAAAAATAATACTTTATTGGGAAATTTGTAAAAATGTGTGTGTGTGTGTGTGTGTGTGTGTGTGTACGTACTATATGCATGTTTATGTATGAATGCACTCACTTATTTATAATTTATTCTCTAAGCTAGAGGTAGAGTCATCTGTGATCTTTAAGATCCCATTAGTCTGGAGTGCTAAGCCTATGTTTTATAAATATCCAACTATAAAGGCCATTTAGAGTCAGTGTAGTTAGTGTGACATGATGATGTAGAGTCCTTTGAGAAAAGTTTAAATTTGGTTTCAAGTCCACTAGAAGGAAGGGAAAGTGCTATAAACAATCCTGAAGTATAGTGGTAACTGAATCATGACTTTCAAACACTGTTATTTTCCACTGGAACTTACAGAAGTTATTGTGTTAGTTGTGGTTCTCAACCACTGGCTGTACAACAAAATAAGTAGAGAGTTATGAAAAATCTTGATGCCTAAGTCATCTCAGATACTAAGACAATTAATCTTTTGTGGCTTTAAAAGCTCCACCTTTGACTCTCATGTGCAATCAAGGTTGAGAATCACTGATGAAAGCATTTCTGCCTGATTTCCAGGGCCATTCTGGCTACTTGACCCCTCTTTCTGGGAGCCCTGCTGTGATCAAACTGGGCTTCTTTTACATCTAATAAAAACTCTGTTTTTCTCATTCTCCTCTCATCCTTCAAGTCTGAGTTCATTCCCAAAACCCCTCCAGAAGTCTTCCCCATCTAGTCTAGAGCCCATTTTTTTCCTCTGCCATGTTACTGTAGGCTGGTATCATTACTCGTACCACCTAACCTAATACTTTTTCATTAAATTATCCAGTATGGTTCTTTATGTACCTAAGAATGTCTTTAATTCTAGCACCTTATTTTATTCTTTTCATAAGTTCTCAATGGTATCTTGTAGTCATGCAGGAAATGCTTAAAGAGTGATTTGCAGTTGATTTTGGAGCTCTTGGATACAAATTTTAATCACTTTAATTCGAAAAATATAACATTGTGTATTACATACATATGCCTTGAGGTAAAATTACAAAATAGGAAAGTTTTACATAAATAGGTAGATATGGGGTCTCTTCTTTGAAGAACATACAGAATTGTTGCCATTGATTCATATCAAGCAAGGCCCTATAATAAGGCTTATTTCTAAGACTCCTTTGCAGCTCCTTTCCGTAAGTAGGCTTTCTCAGGGAAGAGTAGGATAGAGATAGTTTCCATCTTATTTATGGCTTTAGGCAGCTGTGTATGAGTCCTGTAAATATATACACACGAGGGACTCAGCCCTGAGAAGAAATGGGTCTCTGGTACACCTGTGGTGGGGCAGATACTTCCCCAAAACTTCTAGTCTTCTATTACTGTTGCTTCTTACCCTCCATGAGAATTTTCTTGCCCTTCAGTGAACTGAGATCAGAAGGTTACTGTGTTGGAGGCTCCCCCAATACTGAAGTGACTGGGTGAAAATTGAGCTAAAAATAGGTCAAAGGAATGTATAGGTCTTCAGAAGTTCACTATTTACACTACACTTGGGACCTATGAGGTGTTAAAAAAACAGGTACAATACTTCACAAAGATCTTCTTCCATCATGAAACTGGAAGGTTTCCAATGGTAGAGGTGGCTGGGCTTTTAGAAGTCAAGGATGGACCATATAATTAAAACATGTAATATGCACTCAGGATTAATTTGCAATTTTCAACATGCACGAAATGAATTCTACCTGTGGCTTTAAAAGCTCTACCTTTGACTTTTAAATATTTTCCCCATAATGCCTAAGAATCTTGTTTAAATTTTAAAAATGCATCCTTTTTATTTAAAATTTAAACTAAAAATAGACATAGTTTTGTCTTTGGCCTGGTACAGAATAGGTGCTATATCCTATCTAATAAAAGAGTAACATGCAAATATGACTGTACCTTGGCTCCTGATTGGCTATTCTACCAGCCAATCAGAAGCGGGGGGCAGGGCCAAGCAGCATGAGCACCTGGCCCTGGGGGCGGAGACGAGGCAGCAGCAGCGTGGCACTCCGCAGAGAGCAGGGAAGACTGAAGGCTCTGGCTGGAGTGAAGCCTCCAGCCGGCCAAAGCAAAAACAGAAGGCAACAGCCAGAGGGAAGGCCTGGGTCCCAGGTTCCAGAGGAAAACTGGTCCTAGCAGCCAGGGGAAGGAAAGCCTATTGCATGAATCTTCATGCATCAGGCCTCTAGTATATATATATATCTATATTTTTTTTCCTGAATGAATGTATTGATGAATGCTTTAACTGACCAGGATGAGACAGCTTACTAAATAATATAAAGAAGTAAAGATATATTTTGCTAAAAGTAATTTTATATGTTTGTAAAGCTTTGTTGTCCTTACTGTATCTCATCTACTTTGCTTCTGTTGTTAACAGTGTTTCATGAACTGGTTCTCATATGCTATTTAACATTTGCAGATCCCTCTGAAAATAGAGTCTCAAGGACTTACTCGACCACAAAAACCCATTGTTCTAATGGCGGAGTTGAGAGATGGGACTATAAGTGGAGCCTGACATTCTTAAGGACTTACACATTGTTCTTCAAGGAAGTTGTATCCCCTGACAACAGAGATCTCTATGTACTTTGTGAATAAAACAAAAAAATGAGGATGAACTTAATCTATTGCACTTAATAAATGACTAGCCATTCTATACATTCATTTAGCTTTCTCAGTGTCTATACAGAGGATTATATATTGTGTAATATAAGGGAGATGACTAAAAGTGCCAAGTATGTAGACCCAATTTATTGGGTTCTTATAATACTGGCTCCATCCATTCCCATTTGGTATTGTCTGCTGTTCCTTAACACTAATCAAGAATACAAATTTCTCTATAATTTTATCAATAAACATTAATGAAAACAAGAATTATTTAGGTTCTGGCAGTAGAGGTATATCCCACTTTATTTAGACTATTCTGTATTGTATGTTATATTGAGCAACTCAATAAACATCTTTTCACAATAGATTATCTAATGCTTTCATGCACAGCAGGAGGAATCTATAGAACCAAATTAGTGGGAGCCAGCTACTAAAAGTTTTTAACCATCATGATCACTGGTTGGATGGGACTTTTTTTGAAACTCCAATTTGATGTATTAAGATAAGTGAATGGAGAGGGATGGCACAGGTTTGGCTACATAAAGAGAGATTGATCAAATAAGTAAATGTATTATGGATAATGAAAGCCAGGCTGTGTGACCAGCATGGCTCAGTGGTTGAGTGTTGATCTATGAACCAGGAGGTTCACGGCTCCATTGCCAGTCAGGGAACATGCCCAGGATGGAGGCTTGATCCCTGGTGTGAGGCATGCAGGAGGCAGCTGATCAATGATTCTCTCTCATCACCGATGTTTCTCTGTCCCTCTCCCTTCCTCTCTGAAATCAATAAAAATATATTAAAGAAAAAAAGAAAATCAGGCTTTTATCGAAGGATTGTCACTGATTTTGAAAGAGAAAACCAGAATGAGCCCAGTGGACATAGAGATTGGAATGGAATGTATTGGACAAATTCATGCTTTTCTATATAGACAGATGATAGCTATGTACATGATTGTATACACGCATGTGTAAAGGGGTAGGGTCCCCGCAGCTATCCTTATGGGAGGGTAAAGACCACTGCCAGTAGTATGAGATGGTGGAGATGGAAAGCTCTTTCTGAATTCATTAACCAGATCTGCCACTTACAAGTGGGGTGACCCAGTTATTTAATCTTGATGAACCTCAGAATCCTCATCTGTGAGGCAGGGATGATAATAGTACCTACCTCAGGGATGGGGAACGAAGGTCTGGCCCTCAGGCACTATCAGGCCTGCAAAATCATTTGGTCTGGGCCTGCCAAGGCATTAGGGGAGAGTTACTTAAATATTTGACCAAATATAGCAGGCTATTTTTAAATTTATTTGTGGGTTCTTTATTCTGTTCATTTTGATTTTTTAAAATTCTTTATTGTTGAAAGTTTTACACATGTCTGATTTTCCCTGCATTGACCTCTCCCTGCTCTCTCCTGCCCCCCAGCACATGCACATGCTCCTACCCCACTATTGTCTGTGTCCATTGGTCCTGTTCATATGCATGGATTCAAGTCCTTTGGTTGATCTCTTACCCTTCCCTGCCTTCTCTCTGAGGTATGACAGTCTATTCAGTGCTTCTATGTCTCTGGATCTATTTTTGTTCATCAGTTTACATTGTTCATTATATTTCACAAATGAGTGAGATCATGTAATATTTATCTTTCTCCATATGACTTATTTCTCGTACCATAATGCTCTCCAGGTCTATCCACGGTGTTGCAATGGTAAAATTTCTTTCTTTTTTACAGCAGCATAGTATTCCATTGTGTAGATATACCAAAATTTTTTAATCAATTCATCTGCTGATGGACACTTATGCTGTTTCCAAATCTTAGCTATGGTAAATTACACTGCTGTGAGCATATATTCTGATTTCTTGGGATATATTCCTAGAAGTGAAATTACTGGGTCAGATGGGAGTTCTATTTTTAATTTTTTAAGGAAACTCCATACTGTTTTTCCATAGTGGCTGCACCAGTCTGCATTCCCACCAGCGGTGCATGAGGGTTCCTTTTCCTCCCCAACCTGCCAGCACTTGTTTTTTGGGTTCTTATAATACTGGCTCCATCCATTCCATGATAGCCATTATGACAATAGCAGGCTAATTTTTAAGTTGATACTTTTGTATGGCCCATGAATGATGTTATAAATATCCAAATGGCCCTTGGCAGGGAGAAGGTTCCCCACTTCTGACCTACTTCATGGGGTAATTGTGAGGATTATAGAAATTAATACAGATGAGACTCTGAGAATGATTCCAAGCACATGATGAACCAACAACTGTGCTGGCCAATGTTGTTAAGAGTCATATTTTTAGAACAGCACTCTCTAAGCTACAAAGGTCATGGAAGCAGCCTGATTTGCCACAGATCAATTGCAGAAGAGCCAATTCATTGAATGACTCAGTCATTGGATTCCAGTAATTTCTTCCCCACCTTGGTCATGGATGCTGCACTATGATGTGAAGAGGTGGATTTTCTGTAAGCACACTTTACTTTTTTTTCCCCCCGGACTTAAGACCTTTCTCATATCTGTCCTATTTCCTATTACTTGCATTGTCCCTTTCTTTGGCCCACCCTGCTGTCCCCATTCTATGGACACATTGGTATATTGGTGGACTATCCCTTAAACATATTTTACTATTTTCTCTATTTTCATGGACTTATGGCAGTAACAGAACATTCTAGATCTTAACGTATTCTGGTTTTGTTGAATTGACTTTAGGTAAAGTGTCAAAAGCAGGCACTGGACCTACAGCCAGCTGTGTGAGGTTTCAGTGGTCCCTTGGCCCTGGCCACATTTGCTGAAAGCTTGTCCTTCCCTATTTCAGTGACTTGCAAATGGTTTATATCATTGTGCACAAGACCTTCCTGTTATGCCATAAGAAATTGGTACTAATGATTAATTAATTGAACTATTTACAGAGTGGTATTACCTCTGCACTCTCCATCTTATTAAATTGGAGGGTGGTTGTACAAAGCGGAGGTGATTTCTTCGTTCAGATACTCATTCAAAACCTCCATGTCAGTATAGAACTCTTGGGCCCCGGGAATATAGACATGAATAAATCGTGTTTTCTACCCAAGATGATTTCATAATTTATTTGTAGAGACAGAAACATAATTATTGTACAATTTTTGTACACCCTTTTTCTGGCCTATGGGGGAAGGAGACTAGATCTGTATTAGTCTGCTAGGGCTGCTGTAGCAAAGTACAATAGACTGGGGGCTAACACAGCAGAAATTAATTTTCTCACAGATATGGAGGCTGCAAGTCCAAGATCAAAGTGTCAGCAGAGTTGGTTCCTACTGAGGCCTCTCTCCTTGGCTACCAGATGACCGTGTTATCCCTGTGTCTTCACATGGTATTCCCTCTGTACCTGTCTGTGTCTGAATCTTCATTTCTTATTAGGATACCAGACATATTAAATTGGGACTCACCCATATGCTCTCATTTAAAGTTAATTAGCACTTTAGAAGCCCGGTCTCCAACTACAGGCACGTTTTGAAGTGCTGGAGGTTAGGATTTCTACATATAAATTTTGGGGGGGTGAAACACAATGCAGCCTATAACAGGATCTGAGGGGAGCCTCTGGGCCTGTACATGGATGGCAAGGAGGGCTAAGGGGAACCCTCATACACAGAACAGTGAACATGCATTCTCATCAAGGTTGGGTGGAGGGTGGGACTGGGCTCATGATGCCAGTTAGAAGGCCCAGGTTGGCAAGGGAAACTCTCAGGCCTGATAGAACCATGAATGCAACAGCAGACCCTTGAAGACCCTCTGCAGAGCCAGGCAAGGAAAATACATTGCCTGCAAGACTTTTGCAGTGAGGGTCTCAGGGAGTCATCAGGTGGAGTCAGTAGAGTTCATCAGGTTGAAGCAGATTAAGATTTGACTGTGTGTAAAGAAGGCTCTGCACAAGAACGCTGGCTCCTGTTGGGTGCATGGGGTGATGGTCTGAGGCCCACTTTCCCTTTCTCACAGTTCATATCCCCAAATATCCCAATTTCATTCTGAGAGGAGCAGGGAAAGACGGAGTTAGCAAGGCCAAACTTAGATAAGTTTATTACCCAAATGAAACCAATAAGTTGTTTTATGGAAACAAAAAAATTCTTCCACCCCAATTTTACCCCAGGTAGGGACTCATGGGGATGAGCATCTGTGTGCATTCAAAAGTGCTATTGTCTCTTATTTCTACAGTTGGTACCATAACAACTGATGAACAAAGATGAAATAAGGGTTGAAGATTCAAGATGGCAGCTGGGGTGAAAGTTACACTAACCTCTTCCCATGACCACATCAAAATTACAACCAACTTATAGAACAATAAACTGGATAACCATCTGGGGACTAGCTGAAAGATACAAAGAATCCATGCCTAGACCAGTTGGAAAGCAGAGATGCCAGAAATGGGGCCTCACACCCATATGCAGCAGCTGAGAATCTGGAGGGATATCTCAGCTGCAGAGGTCCCTCATGAGGAGCAAGAGGCCCCAGCTAGATGCCAGACTCCCCAATCCCCAGTACCAGTGCTAGAAAAGGGAGCCCACCAAACATCTAACTGAAAATTAGCAGGGATTCCATCCAAGCGGGTGAGATGGTAGGTTGCAGAAAACTTAGGCATTTTCTTAAAGGGCTACACACAAAATCTCACTAGAAGGCGCTCACCTTGGGCTCCGGCAGAACCATGGCAGCTACGGAGAGCGCTGAGGTCATACAGGAAGAGACTGAGTTGTGTGGCTTTAGGGTGAAGGACGTTTTCCCATGCACCCAACAGGAGCCAGCGTTCTTGTACCGAGCCTTCTTTACATACAGGCAGATCTTAATCTGCTTTAGCCTGATGAGCTCTACTGGTTCCACCTGATGACTCCCTGATATCCTGCCCCACTGCAAAATCCACAGGCCCCATTAAGGTGGTGACTCTCCTTGGTGTACCCTGAGACTTTTGCTGAGTAGCCTCAAACCCAGGACTGGTGCTGAGTTCAATCCATAGTAACCTATTGAACACCCCTCATCCCTATCTGGTGACTCACTGAGATCCTGCCTCATACAACTCACATGCCACCAGAGGCGCTTTCACTGGCTGAGCCTAATGGGCAGCCAGCTTTGGAATGTAGCATGGCCCCTCCCACATTCAGTTCATAGGTCGAAGTTCAACTACTGAGCCACAGTGTTCCTCTTTTAAATGCTTAGGTTAGTGGTCGGCAAACTCATTAGACAACAGAGCGGTAAATCGAGGTTCGAGAGTAACATGTGCCTCGTGAGCCAAGGTTTGCCGGCCACTGACCTAAGTGCAGCACAGGCAGCTCCCAACCATGGACTGTTCTGTAGCTCCTAACAGGAAGCCAGGGCTGATCACAGGCAGTCTGACATTAACCAGCACCAGAGTCCATTTAAAAAAATTTCCGAAACAATACACTTGGTGACTGATTTCAGACCACAACAGAACAGGACCTGATTAGCTCCAAATGTAGTAAACCTGAAGGGAGGGCTCCTTGAGGATCAGACCCAGCTGGGGCAAATTCTGCTTCCTTGGGTCAGCCTTCACACAGCAGCTTGTGATCAGGGCCAAACCTCACAGTCAGCCAGTCTAAGGGTCAACTTCACCCACAGATGTGCCAACAGCAATCAAGACTTAACTATAATAAAAGGGCTTACATAACCCACACAAGGAATAATCCGGGAGCACTCCGCTCAGGGGTCATGGAGACTGTGCCACTGAGCACCATCGGACATCTACAGCATAAGGCCACTCTGCCAAGACTGGGGACATAGCAGCTCTATCTAACAAACAGAAACAAACTCAGAGAAGGGGCCAAAATGGGAAGAAAAAGACACATGACCCAAATGAAAGAACAAGAGGAATCTCCAGGAGAAAAACTGAGGGAAGCAACCCACCAAATACAGAGTCCAAAGCAACGGTTATAAGAATGTTGAAGGAACTTAGGGGAAGAGTAGATGAACTCACTGGGAACTTAAAAATGGGAAAGTAAGCATAAAATCTCACAAAAAAAAAACTATAAAAAAGAAGCAATCAGAAATGAAGAATATAATATTTGAAATGATGAGTACACTAGAAGGAATCAAAAGCAGGTTAGATGAAGCAGATGACCAAATCAGCAATTTGGAAGACAAGGTAGCACAATCAGAACAGCAAATAGAAAAGAAAAAAAAAAAGAAATAGTTTAAGGCATCTGTGGGATAACATTAACCATAATAATATCAACCTCATAGGGGTATTGAAGGGAAAGAAAGAGAGCAAAGGACTGAGAAACTATTTGAAGAAATAATGACTGAAAACTTCTTTACCTTGGAATTCCAGCCTATCCTACTTTAAAATAAAATAATGGTCTCTGTTCCTGTCTCAGATCCCGTTACCTTGTCTCCTCTAGATCAGGCAGGGAAACACTTCCGTATTCTACACAGGCAGGGCTACAGCCAATGTCAGTAGGAAACAGTTACTGAAAATAGATCATCCTTCCCCATTAACCCTAAAAGATTTTAGGGATAGAAGTCTTTGGAGAGGGAATATGGCAGGATATTAAACTAGGAAAATTACTGGGCAAGTAGAATGGAGAAATTGAGACAAGAAAATTAGGCAAGGCCAAACAGTTTGGGCAATTTACAGCCAACTTGTCAATCTCAAGACCTTATCTTGAGCAAATGATCCACACCTTCCTCCCTAACCAGAAAATACATAGCTTAAGTCACCCTGGCCTGGGGAAATAGAGAACAAAGACCCAATTAATGCCATGTGTGCCAGCTAAACAGATGAAGTTGGGTAACAAATAACAAAACCTCATTAAAGCCAGCCAGACCTGAGATAAAAGTAGGACAGTAAACAGACCAAAGAATTATGAAGAAACTCCCCTATACACTTATCTTAATGCATCAACATATTAAAAATGCAGATTCTCTCTCTCTCTCTCTCTCTCTCTCTCTCTCTCTCTCTCTTCACACACACACACACACACACACACACACACACACACGAATAAAAAGCTCTCAGGACCAAGTCTCAATGTGGCTTGCTCTGGGGCACATTCATGCCCCTTCTGGGCACGAACTTTTTATTCCTAAGGGTCCCCATGAGACTTACAACCAGGGGAGCAATGGGCAGCATCAGCCAGATTCACCCCTGATCCTGTCTCTAAAGCCTCCTCTTTCTCTGACTCCCCAGTGAGCTAGCAGACCCACCTTAGCTCACTTCTATCACCGTGACCCTCACTCTCACTGAGCGACCAGCAGCCCAGCCCTGGCTCACTTCCTCCTATAACATTTCTGGAGAGCCAAGTAGATCATCACCGCGGCTCTCCCCTGCTGTTTCTTCTACTCAGTTTCTCCCTTTGTTTTGCTGTCCCCAGCATTAATAAACATACTCTCAAACCCACCGGAACTTGTGTTGTGAAATCTTCCCAACACAAAAATCAAGAACCCACACGCTACAGGCTGAGGCAAGCCCACTCAGGGCCAGTCCCTTTCCAGGAACAATGGTACCTTGCACAAGTGAGTTAAACTTTCTGTGCCTTTGTTTGCTCATTTGTAACGTGGGTTGATTTACATACAGCTATTTTGAGGCGTGAGGGGAGTGCTTCGAATGATGTCTGGCATGAAGAGCTTGTGATGGCTCTTTCTTACTCTACTTCTAGGTTCAAACATTTACTTCTGATTTCCTTTGTCCCCATGGATTTATAGCTTTTAAGAAAACCCGTTCTTGCATCTGATGGGGCTTCTGGAGGCTTCAGAAGTAAATGCATGTGTGCAGGTTTCTGCGAGGAATCTTAAAGATGAGGCAATTGGGAGAGAATAAGACAGGAAAAGCAGAATGTGCAAAAAACCCGTGGGAAGGTGTTCGGTAGTAGGGGTTGCATATGGACCTGCAAAGACTCCAGTCTGAGGCAGTGTGAGGTCTGAGGAGGGGCACTGGGAACACAAGTGGCCTCTCACCTGGATGAGGCACCGGCAGTGCCCGATTTGACTGGGCACAGCCTGATTAGATGTGCAAAGGTTGCCTCCTATCAGCCAGGAACCTCTGATTTAAATCTGAGTCAGAGGTTATGAGAATCTGATTAGGGGAAGGGTGTCAGACGTATGACAGGGGAAGTTTGAAAGATGCTTAAATTCTTTTAAAAAATAAATTTTTATTGATTTCAGAGAGGAAGGAAGAGGGAGAGAGAGAGAAATATCAATGACGAGAGAGAACCATTGATTGGCTGCCTCCTGCACACCCTCTACCAGAATCAAGCCTGGGCCCCTTCAATCTGCAAGCTAACTCTCTATCCACTAAGCCAAACTGGTTAGGGCAAGATTTTTAAACTCTTAAAAAATACTGCTAATAATATCTTCCCCAATTTTATAAATAATTTTCAAATAACAGTTTTGAAATGTTGAACAAAATGATAAAATATTTAAAAACATACATAGTTAAAATTTTTATTGATTTCAGAGAGGGAGAGAGAGATAGAAACATTAATGATGAGAGAGAATCATTGGTTGGCTGCCTCCTACAAGCCCTCGACTAGGGATCGAGCCTGCAACGCATGTATAAGCCCTGACCAGGAATCCATAATCTGGTTCATAGGTCATTACTCAACCACTGAGCCACACTGGCCAGGCATATGATTAGAATTTCTTTCCTTGGTTTATCACCTATTTATCCATCCCTCTATTCACCCATCAACTCATTTCATTCTTTGATGCTTTTCAGAGTAAGTTGCAGAATGAGAACACTTCTACCTGCAGCAGGTGCGTAATGCCCTAAATGAATCTTGGTGTGTAAACAAAATTAACCGACTGAGTCAGCCTTTATTTTAAAATTTGATATTTTGTTTCTCTTTTTGGGGGCATTACTATTGATTTTTACATATTGCATTAGAATGTATAAGCATTACTGTGATATTTGACAAATTTGTACGGAAGTAGAATCTCTCTCTCCTCGCTCTCATTCTGAGCCTGCCTGGAAGCCCCACTGAACTTGATAAATTCCTAGTGTTGGTAAGAAGAGAATGAGCCCTCCCTAATCCGTTTCATGGTTCCTATGGGTTTGGGGAACTGTTTAGAAACAAATTCTGCCCCACCTGAGGAGCAGGGTGAAAGGGATTTCAACCGATGGGGGCTTTAAGATCCGACCTGGGTGGGGAAAGGTGGGGTGTGGTGGGCCTGCTCCGGCTCCTGGCTTGTCACTGCTGGGCAGACTCCACCAGCCTTAATAAGAAGTCCAGGAAATGAAGGCTGTAAACATTTATGAGTTCAGTGGCTCCTCACACAGTTATTAAAAAGAGTCATTTGTTTTATTTATTTTAAAATTAAATTGGGTAAAATTGCATAATATTCAGGTGTACAAGATTATAATTGAACATCTGAGCACTCTGCTGCATACTCTGCACCTGAAGTCTGGTTTCATTCCACTGCCAAATATCTGAACTCCTCTACCCTCACTCTCTCCCCTCTTTTAACCACCGTGCTGTGAGTCTGGTTTGGACTGTTGTGATATTTTGTTACTTTTTGTTTTATATCTCACATGTGAGTAAAACTTTATGGCTTTTTACTTTTCCATCTAACTTGTTTCACCTAGCATTGACCTTTCCAGGTCCATTAACATCATCACAAATGACAATTCTTTATCTTCTTTATGGCCGAGTAGTAATCCATTGTATGTAGGTACCACTACTTACTTTTTTGATTTTCCGCTAATGGATAGTTAGGTTGTTTCCATGTCTTGGCTTGGGAAATAATACTGCAGTTATGAGGAGGCACATACATCTCTACAAGTAAGTAATTTTACATTTTGTGGGTAAATACCCAGAAAAAGAATTGCTGGATCATATGCTTAATTTTTTGAGAAACCTTTATAAATCTCTTCATATATCTGTAGGATCATATGCATGTTTTTCTTGAAGAAGTATCTAGTCAGGTCCTCTGCCCATTACTTAAATCGAGTTGTTTTCTTGTTGTTGAGATGTATAAGTTACATATTTTGGATATTAGCCGTTTATTATAGGTATGTTTCACAAATATCTTCTCCCATGCAGATGGTTGCCTTTCTGTTTTGTTGATAGTTGTTTTTTTTGGGGGGGGTTGTTGTTGGTTTTTTTTTTTTTTAATGTAGTCCTATTCATTTATTTTTTACTTTTATTTTCCTTGCTTTTGGAGTGAAGTTTGCAAATACCCCTCTGAGACCAAAGTCCTTAAGTTTAGTACCTGTTTTCTTCTTTGTATTTTATTGTTTCAGGTCTTGTCTTAATCCATTTGGAGTTCATTTTTTGTATGGTTTATTCTTTTGCATGTGGCTTTTAATTTTCCAAACATCATCTAGTTCTGAGACTTTCCTTTCTCCACTAAATATTCTTGTGTTGCTTGTCATAAATTTGTTGTCCATATACTAGTATATGTGGGTTTATTTCTGTGCTATTAACTCTGTACCATTGGCCTGTGTGTCTGTTTTGTTGCCAATAACATACTGTTTTGATTATTGAAGCTTCGTAGTATATTTTGAAGCCAAGGGGTATGATACCTCTAGGTTTGTTCTTTTTTTGGAGGATTGCTTTGGCTCTTTATGGTCTTTTGTGGTTTCATAGAAATTTAGAAACATTTGTTCTATTTGCCACTGGGATTGTGATAGGAATTGCATTAAGTATATAGCTTGCTTTAGTTAATATGGACGTTGAAACAATTTTAATTCTTTTCAGTCTAGGAGCATAGAATGTCTTTCCATTTCTTGTATTTTCTTCCATTTCTTTCAACAACATCTTGTAGTTTTCAGCGTACATATCATTTATGTCCTTGTTAAGTTTATTCTTAGATATTTTATTATTTTTGTTATTGTAAATGGGATTGTTTTCTTTGTTTCTCTTTCTGATAATTTTTTGTTAGTATATAGAAATACAACAGATTTTTTATATATTGATTCTATATCTCAAAACTCTATTGGGTTCCAAGAGGGACCCTCTTCTTACAATCCAAATACTCACAGCTGTTGCCTGAGCTTTCAGTTCGAGCTGTGGCGGAAGCCTCTGGGTCACTGGCACCATGGATCTGTCTCTCACCTAATAGTGTGAGCTGGGCCCTCTCTGGAGAAGAAACCTGGGTCCCCCAAGAAATGTGATCAGTACCGGGACCCCGCCAGCAGGCGAGGGGACCCCAAGGCAGGTGCTGGACGTGGAGGCCATGGGGGTACAGACTACAAAGAAGAGAGAACTGAACCTCACATCACCGTGTTTGGCCCCGGAGGATGGCTGGTTAGCCAGAGACGGGTAAGATTCCTCAGGGAAGGAACAACCTAAGACAGGCACAGTCACAGAGGGGCCAACAGGAGAGAACTAAAAGGTCAACCGAGGTGGGGCACAGACCCTCACCCACAAATCCTGCAGGGGCCTGGACTCTCACCCCTCCTGAGGGAGGTCTCCTGCCCCCATGGCTGCTTCGCCTCCCAGGCACAGCTCAGATCAGGATCCAGGTTGCAGACAGAGACTCGGCCAGCAATAGCTGCTCTATATCTAAATTCAGTCTATTACCAGGAATGCTCAGGGCCTACTCAAGAATGCAAATAATCCTTTCCACTAATATTTACAGGGTAAACTAAGATTTTTGCTTGAGTATTAAAATTGACAGTAAAATAGTAATCAAGTTTTCAGATTAATTTAAATTGGCCAAGTGAAATAAGTGAATACTCAAGAAAATTGAAGTGTGCTGGATAAAAAGCTGTTCCTAAAACATTAACTAAAATATCTATTAGTAGTTCATCTCACTGTAAAATTGCCTAACATCCAAAGAACCTAAAGCAGTCTTATTTGTGTGCAAAAATTAAAATTTTAAATTACCAAGACTGCAATCTAAAATTTCCAAAAGCCCCCATTAATCAAAAAAGGGAGGGGGGATAGTGCAATAATATCATGTAAGGAAAAATATCCTGTAAGTAAAATACATCTAGAAAATTCTTACTCCAGAAAAGTAAATTCCATTTGTAATGCCAACAGCAGGACACCCATGAAAAACAGACATGGTGTCAAAATAAGCCAAAGGAAAATCATTTAGGCAAAAATGAAAAGAATCCTAAGTCTAATTTGCAGAGAGGATCCCTTTGTTAACTTTTGGTTGAGAATGTGTTTGTGTGTTTTCAGAGAACAACTCCAAGACCATGTGGGTTCCTGCAACAGTGAGGAACTGATGGGTCTGTTCAGTCACGAGGATGGTCCAGAGATGGGGGACACTGACAACACCTTGCCATGCTAGCAGTCGGCAGCTGTGCATGGCTGCAGGCAGCCCAGGACCAAACCAGAGAGGATGGAACTTGCATTACCACGATGTATCCATCATCTGGATACCATTGCTGACATGTACACATAAAGAACTATTTGACATTGAAACTGGGACTCAGAACAGTTGGACATTGAAACTGAGACTGAAACATTTTTTGTTCTTATACATTTATTTCTAGTATGCAGAGGCAAGATATTTTTGAAGAAAAGAAACAGGGGAGAGTGATTGATATAAAGGTAGGGAGGCATTGAACAGGCTGTCAAGCTACTGGGGGATGGCTGGGGTGGGGGGGGGGTGGATGCTGGGGGAGATCAACCGAAGGACTTGTATGCATGCATATGAGCACAACCAATAAATGAAAGACACTGGGGCAGGGAGGGGGGCAGGTGGGGATATGTGCTGGGGGGTAGGGGAGGCTGGGGGGAGGATTAAGAGGGGGGGAAAAAGGAAAACATATGTACTACTATTAAATCTAAGTTATACTGCAAAAAATAAAAAAAACCAAGCAGCAGCATTAAATCGACCCACTTCCATATATATAAAAACTCTATTGGGTTTCTTTACAATTTCTAACATTTTTTGGTAGAGTCTTTTGGGTTTTCTGTATGTAGAATCATGTCATCTATAAATAGTGACAATTTTTCACTTCTTCCTTCCCAATTTGAATGAATTTTATTTTCTTACCTGATTTCTCTGGCTAGATCTTTCAATATTATGTTGAGTAACAGTGGTGACAGTGGGCATCCTTGTATTGTTCCTGATCTTAGAGAAAAAGCTTTCAGTTTTTCTCTGTTGCATATGATGTTAGCTGAGGGATTGTAACCTATGGCCTTTATTATGTTGATGTACTTTTTTCTATACCCATTTTATTGAGCATTTTTGCCAAACATTTATGTTGTATCTTGTCAAATACTTCTTCTACATCTATTAAGATGAGTATATGATTTGTGTCTTGTAGTTTATTTTTCTGAGAGTTAACATACAATATTATATTAGTTTTCATTCTACAACATAGTGATTAGACATTTATATAACTTACCAAATGATCACCTCAATAACTTGTACCCATGTGACATCATACATAATTATTTAAATGCTAGAGGCCCGTTGCACGAAGAGATTCGTGCAATAAGCTTTCCTTCCCTTGGCTTTCAGCACCAGTTTTATCTGGCACCTGGGACCCAGGCCTTTGCTCCGGCCGGAGTCTGCTGCCTTTGCTGCAGACTCCGGCCAGAGTCTACCATCTTCGTCTTCTCTGCGGACTCTGGAGTCTGCAGTCTTCATCTTCGCTGTGGCCAGAGTGCTGCTCCTGTAGATTCCTCCATCCCCCCATCCTCCCTCTCATAGCAGGTGTCCTGCCTGCCCAGCTACTCTGCGCCTGGAGCAGCTGGGTGGCTGCCATCTTTTTCCTTCTAATTTGCATATTCCCTACTGATTGGCTGGTGGGCATAGAGGAATGATGATTAATTTGCATGTTTCTCTTTTATTAGTGTAGATTATTAGCAGACCATCCAACCTCGGGGAGAAGGCGGGGGGTAGGGGGTGGGGGGTGGAGGAGTGCATTCAGAGATCAACCAAAGGATTTGTATATATGCATATCAGCATGACCAATGGACACAGATACTGGGGCAGTGGGTGGCTAGTCCTCTGGAGTGGGAGTGGCCGGGGGGTGGTTAATTGGGAAAAAAAGGAGACATGTTATACTTTAAACAATTATACACACACACACACACACACACACACACACACTAGAGGCCCAATGCATGAAATTCATGCAAGGGGCTCAGCCCACAGCAGCTTCTTACAGAAGTTGGTCCAGTCTAATCAATGTATTAAGCTTTTATTATTATAGATTATTTACTATATCCCCTGTGCTGTGCTTTACATCCCTATGACTGTTTTTGTAAGTGTCAATTTGTACTTATTAACCCCTTACTATTTTAACCCACACCCCCAAAACCCCACCCACTTGGAAGCCATCAAAATATTCTCCCGCCCTGGCTGGAGTGGCTCAGCTGGCTGAGCATCAGCCTGTGCATCGAAAGCCTGCTGGCTTGGTTCCCGGTCAGCACACAAGCCCAGGTTGTGGCTTACGCTCAGCTGGGGTGCGTATGGGAGGCAGCCCTTTGATATTTCTCTTTTACATAAATATTTCTCTCTTTCTTCCTCTCTTTCTAGAATCAATAAAAACATTTTAAAAATATTCTCTATATCTATGAGTTTGTTTCTGTTTTGTTCATTTATTTTTATATTCCACATATAAATAAAATCATATGGTATTTCTCTGTATGACTTATGTCACTTAGCATAATATGCTATAGGTCCATCCATGTTGTCACAAATTGAAAATTTCATAACTATTTATGGCCAAGTAATATTCCACTGTATGTATGTACCACATCTTCTCTATCCATTTGCCTATCAGTGGACACTTAGGTTGCTTCCATATCTTGAATATTGCAAATATTGTTGCAAAATAAACATAGGAGTGCATATGTCTTTTCAAATTTGTGTTTTGGATTTGCTTGTATAAATACCCCTAGCTGAGATTTCTGGGTCATATGGTAATTTTACTTTTAATTTTTTGAGAAAGTTTTATACTGTTCTTCATAGTGGTTGCACCAATTTGCAATCTCACCAACAGTGTACGAGGGCTCACTTTTCTCCACACCCTTGCCAGCAATTTTTTTGTGTTGATTATTGATGGTAGCCATTCTGACAGATGTGAGGTGATAATTCATTGTATTTTTAATTTACATCTTTCTGATGATTAGTGATGTTGAGTATTTTTTCATATGTCTATTGGCCATCTGTATGTCTTCTTTGCGGAAGAAAGCATCAGCAAAATGAAGAAGAGATCAAGTAATTGAAAACTTATCTGACCTGCTGATGTAGTCCCATTTATTTATTTTTTATTTGTTTTTGCTGAGATGTATCAGCAAAAACATTGCTATGAGAGATGTCTGAGATTTTTACTGCCTTGGACTATAACTTATTTTTTGAGAAGCTGACTAACAATCTTATGGGAGTTTCCTTATAGGCAACTACCCGCTTTTCTCTTGCTGCTTTTAAGATCCTCTCTTCGTCTTTAACTTTTGCCATTTTAATTGTGATATGTCTGGTGTGGGCTTCTTTGGGTTCATCTTGTTTGGGGCTGTCTGTGCATCCTGGACTTGAATGTCTATTTCCTTCAGCAGATCAAATAGGTTTTCAATTACTTATCTCCCTCTTCTCCTTCTGGAATCCCTATTGACGCAAATGTTGTTGTACTCAATGTTGTCCCACAGGTCCCTTAAATTATCCTCAATTTTTTAAATTATTTTTTTCTTTTGTGTTCCAATTGGGTGTTTTCAATTACCTTGTCTTCTAAATTGCTGATTCCATCCTCTGCCCATCTAATCGCTCTTAATTCCATCTAATGTATTCTTTATTTCAATTATTGTATTCTTATTCTTTATTTCTGTCTGGTTCTTTATATGGTTTCTGTCTATTTGTGTGAGTTCTTACTGAGTTCATCTATTCTTCCCCTAAGTTCATTGAGCATCTTTATAAACAATGTTTTGAACTATATATCTGTAGATTTCATGCCTTTAATTTGTGTAGTATTTTTTTTCCTGGAATTTTTTCCTGTTGTTTCATTTGGGACATGTGTCTTTATCTCCTCAATTTGGCTCTTTCCTTGTTTTTGTTTCTATGCATTAGGTAGATCTGCTGCAATTGGCAGGGTGGCCTTGTGGAGTAGATGTCTTGGGAGGCCCTGTGGCACAGTATCCCTGGTCACCTGAGCTGGGTGCTTCAGGAGTGTTCCCTTTCTGTGTTATATGTGCCCTCCTGTTGTAAATGACACTTAATTGCTTTTGGCACATCAGTTGGTAGTATTGCCTCATGCTGACTGGCTGTCAGTACTGGCCATAACTAGAGCAGATGAGCTATTGGTCCAGAGACTCTATGCAGGGGGATTCTCTTCAGTGAGGCCTTAGTCTACTGAGTCCAACCTTTGGGTATGTTGTTTGTGGAGGTCACTAGGTGGTGCTCTGGTTTGGTCTGAAGTTGTCCACCAGGTGTGTAAGTTTTGGGGTCCCTTGGGAGCAGCTCTGCTGCAGGCCAACATTAGCCTTTGCCTATACCTGGAATAAGGCTACCTGATAGGGCCTACAACCTGCAGGTAGTAGCTGCCTATTCTGGGCTTGGAGGTTCCTGGAAAAGATTATGTTGTAAACTAATGTTTTCTGCCACTAGACTTAGATTGGGGCCACTTAGCAAGAGGCACGGGGAACACCGAGGCCAGCTGCTGCTTGTTTAGGCCAGTCTCCAGCATGGCCCAAGGTTGGCTGTTTGTGAGGAACAGCCTCAAAACTGGGCTGGTGCATGAGTTGGGTGGGGTGAGGTCTTAGGGAATCACTAGGTGAGTGAGCAGTGTTAGCCAGGTTGATGGAAATGCAGACTGGGACTGAGCCTACTGGCTGGGTGAGAGGAGGGCTCAGAAAGAAACAATGGAGCCTGCCATTACTCCACCTGTTTGGAGGTGGGCTCAACAAGGAAACAATGATACCTGCCAGCACTTTGTCCCAGAGAAGGCTGCCCCTCCAATCCTTGCCGTGAAACCCAACAATTCAATTTTCTCAGTATGTCACTGGTAATTCTGAGCTGCTGTTCCTTCACTGGAACTTAGGACAAGTATTTGTGAGGGAGTGAGCCTGTGCTAGGGCCCTTTCAGAGGATGGCTGGATCTACAGCAGCCCTCCATTTCATCTGGAAGGAATCTCTGCTGATTTTCACAGATGGATATAGCAGGGAGTCCTCTTCCTGGCACTGCTGCTCTAGGCTGGGAAGCCTAATATGAGGTTGGTACCTACCCCCTTTCCCCACCTCTCACACCCAGAGGGAACCTCCCCAGTGGAGATAACTCTCCTTATTCTTAACTGCTCCAAGTGGGTGTGAGATCAACCGATTTCACAACTCTGCCCCTCCTACCAGTCTCAACATGGCTTCTTTACATCCTTAGCCATAGGATTTCTGTTTAGCTAATATATACTAGTAAGTAGCTTTCAAGGGTGATTGTTATATAATTTGTAATTTTGATATGGTTGTGGGTGGAGGAGCACAGCATTTACCTAATTATTGACAGGAAGTCTGATTTATATGCTTTATTTTGTTAATATGGTATATCACATGTATTGATTTATGGATGTTGAATCATCCCTATATGAATGAATCCCATTTTATTGTGATGGTTGATATTTAAAATCTATTATTGTATTTGATTTGCTAGTAGTATTTTCTTTAGGATTTTTGCATCTCTGTTAATCAAAAATAAAGGCTTATAATTTCCTTTTTTAAAATTATATTTGTATTGCCCTAGCTGATTTGGCTCAGTGGATAGAGCATTGGCCTGTAGACAAAAGGATCCCAAGTTTGATTTCAGTCAAGAGCATGTACTTTGGTTGCACGTTCCTGCCCAGCCCAGGTGCTGGTTGGGGCACATGCAGAGGCAACCAATCAATGTGTTTCTCTCACATCAATGTTTCTCTCTGTCTTTCCCTCTCTTTTCCACTCTCCATAAAAGTCAATGGAAGAATATCCTCAGGTAAGCATTAACAACAACAACAAATATATATTATTGATTTCAGAGAGAATAGGAAAGGGAGGGAGAGATACAAATATCAATGATGGGAACCATTGATCAGCTGCCTCCTGCATGCCTTCCTACTGGGGATTGAGCCCACAATCCAGGCATGTACCCTGACCAGAAATCAAACCATGACCTTCTGGTTCATAGGTTGACACTCAAGCACTAGCCACACCAGCCACGTTGTAATTTCCTCTTTTTAAAATGTCCTTGCCTTGTTTTGGTATCAGGGTAATGTTGCCTTTGTAAGATGAGTTATGAAGTATTCCCTATTCATCTTTTTGGAAGAGGTTGAGAAGTATTGATATTAAATCTTCATTGAATGATTGGTAGAATCTACCAGTGAATGAACCAGCTTCTAGAGTTTTGTTTTTTGATTACTGTTTCAACTTCCTTACTACCGATGGGCCTATTTAGGTTTTTCAATTCCTTATGATTTAGTCTAGGAAGGTTGTAGTCTTCTAAGAATTTATTCATTTCTTCTAAGTTATCCAATTTGGTATTTATAGCTTTTCATAGTATTCTTTCATAATCTTCATATTTCTGCAGTGTCCAGTGTAAATTCTCCTTTTTCAATTCTGATTTTATTTGAATCTTTTTTTTTCTTAGTGAGTCTAGCTGAAGGTTTGCCAATTGTGTTTACCTTTCCAAAGAACCAGCTCTTTGTTTCATTCATTTTTTTCTATTGTCTTTTTTAAAAATCTCTATTCCATTTATTTCCATTCTGATTTTTATTATTTTCTTCTTTCTACTGACTTTGGATTTCATTTATTTTTTAAAAAATAGATCTTTAAGGTATAATTTTAAATTGTTTATTTGAGATTTTTCTTGTTTCTATAGGTAAGCCAGTAATGCTATAAAATTCTTAGTAATTTTTGTTACATCCCCAAAATTTGATATGTCATAATTTCATTTTCATTTGTCTCCTTGTATCTTTTGATGTTTTATTTTATTCCTTCTTTAACCCAGTAGTTGTCCAATAGCAGATTGTTTAGTCTCTATCAATTGGTCATTTTTCTAGCTTCCTTATTGTAGTTAATTGCTAATTTCATATCATTGTGCTCAGAAAATATGCTTGATATAATTTTGTTTTTCTTAAATTTATTGAGACTAGTGCTGGGTCCCAACACATAGTCTATCCTTGAGAATGTTCCCTATTCACTTGAAAATAATTTGTATTCTGTCATTACTGAATAGGAAGTTTTATAAATATCTATTAAATCTATTTGATAGAATGTGTCATATAAGGTCAATATTTATTGACTGGATGATGTACCATTGTTAAAAGAGGGGTATTTAAGCCCCCTATTGTAACTGGGTTTTTTTTTTTTTCAGCTTCTCTCTTTAGGTCTGTATTAAAACCTTATATATTTTGGTGTTCCCTGATTGGATGTATATCTATATAATAAAAGCCTAAGTGACTGTTACAGCAGAATGACCAGAATGCCTGGTTGCTATGATGTGCACTGCCCACCAGGGGGCAGGCTCTCAATGCAGGAGTTTCCCCTGGTGGTCAGTGTGCTCCCACAGGGGTAGCACTGCTCAGCTAGTAGCTGGGCTCACAGCAAAGGCAGTGGCAGGAGCCTCTCCTGCCTCCACGGCAGCACTAAGGAGCAGTGAGCAGAGCACTAAGGAGCAGTGAGCAGAGCACTAAGGAGCAGTGAGCAGAGCAGTAAGGAGCAGTGAGCAGAGCACTAAGGAGCAGCGAGCAGGTGGGCAATAAGGAGCGAGGGACTCCAGACTGTGAGAGGGTGCTGGCCAGGCTGAGGGACCCCTCCCCCTCTCCCAGTGCACAAATTTCATGCACTGGGTCTTTAGTATATTGATAAATGTTTTGTCTTTTTGATTAATTGTGCCTTTTATCATTATAAAATGTCCATCTTTGTCTCATTACCATTTTATCTTAAAATATATTTTATCTGATAAAAGTATTGATACACCTACTCTTCTCTGGATTCCATTATCTTGGAGTGTTATCTTTTACTCCTTCTTTTTAAGCCTATCTTTGTCTTTGTATCTCAGTTGAGTTTCCTGAAGGCAATACGCTGTTGGGTTTTGTTTTTTAAAACCCATTACTCTATGCCAGTAAGAGCCATTTTAATACAATTAATGAAATGAAAAAAGATAAACAGTTCACACTTGGCAAACTCCCAACATTTTAATTATTTTTTCAACTAAAACTTGAACTTTTATCTCCTCTTCTTGATAAAAGAAAGTACATGACTCAATTTAGGGTTACTCTATAACTCTTGTCCTCTCTCAGACACTAGCTGAACTGTTTATGAGTTCACATGGGTGAACATTTCTGGATGAACCCGCAGAGGGTCAGATATCTGGCTGAACACTGTCATATGTCCTGCATAGTCACAGCTACCATGGGTTAGATGTAAAGATCTAGGCCTCAAGCTGCTGCAGTTTACAGTCAGGTTCTTTTCTGGTCAGGGCTCCTTTGGGAGGAAAAGACATAATTATTCACGCTCATTTTATAAATTGAGCAACTGAGGCTAAAGTGTTTAAATAACTTTTAGAGTGCATGCATATCAGTCACATTCTGTGGATCCCTACTAGCTGACTATCTACCCTCTGGAAGAAATACATGGCCCTGGAGTTCATGGCTCAGGGGCCAGCCAGGCAGATTCCCACCACACCATTTTTTCCTTCCTTCCTTTCTTCCTTCCTTCCTTTCTTTCTTTCTTTCTTTCTTTCTTTCTTTCTTTCTTTCTTTCTTTCTTTCTTCCTTCCTTCCTTCCTTCCTTCCTTCCTTCCTTCCTTCCTTCCTTTTTCTTTCTTTCTTTCTTTCTTTCTTTCTTTCTGGATTTTTAAAAATCTTTATTGTTCAGTTTATTAATTACATTGTTCCCCTTTTTTTTATCCCCTTATAGCTCCCCTCCACCCTGTACCCATCCCACCCTCTGCCCTCACCTCCTCCTCCCTACTGTCCTTTCCCATTGTTGCAAGATTTTTATTCAGTCTCTTCCTGTACTTCCCACATCCCTTTTCTCCCCAAGAATTGTCAGTCCATTCCCTCTCTATGTCCATGATTCTGTTATATTCACCAGTTTATCCTGTTCATCAGCTTATTAGTTCACTTGATTTTTAGATTCATTTGTTGACAGATGTGTATTTGTTGCTCATAATTTACACTTTTTGCCTTTTTCTTCTTCTTCTTAAAGAATATCTTTCAGCATTTCATATAATATTGGTTTGGTGGTGATGAACTCCTTTAGCTTTTTCTTATCTGCAAAGCACTTTATCTGATCTTCAATTCTGAATGATAGCTTTGCTGGATAGAGTAATCTTGGTTGTAGATTCTTGCTATTCATTACCCACCACACCATTTTCTTCTCCCCCTCTATCTAGTATGTTCTCACAGGTTCTTACCCAATGTGTTGCACAAAATTAAAATCCCAGGAAAATTATGACTTCAAAACCATTAGGGTGGCTTTAAAGAAAAGAAATGACTATTGGTGAGAATGTGAAATGTTGAAACCCTTGTACATGGCTGGTGGGAATGTAAATTGGTGAAGAACAATTCAGTAGTTCCTCAAAAAGTTAAGTAGAGCCCTAGCCAGTTTGGCTCAATGGATAGAGCATCAGCCTGTGGACTGAAGGGTCTTGTATTCGATTCTGGTCAGGAGCACATGCCCGTGTTGCAAGCTGGATCCCCAGTAGGAGGCATGTGGGAGGCAGCAGGTTGATGATTCTCTCTCATCATTGATGTTTCTATCTCTCTCCCTTTCCCTCCCTCTCTGAAATCAATAAAAATATATTTTTTAAAAAGTTAAGTAGAGAATTACCATACAATTCAGTAATTCCACTCCTGGGTATATACCTAAGAGAACTGAAAACAGTTTCTCAAAGAAATGCATGTACCTACTAGCACATGTTCAGAGAAGCATTTTCACAGTAGCTGAAAGGTGAAAACAACACAACACATGGGATCAATGGATAAGCAAACTGGTATATACATACAACATAATAGTATATAGTCATAAAGAAATGAAGTATTGATACATGCCACAACAAAAATGAGCCTGAAAATTTTACCCTAAATGAAAGAAACCATATATAAAAGGCCACATATACATGATTACATTTATATAAAATATCTAGAAGGGGTAAATCCATAAAGCCAGTATGTATGTTGGCAGTAGCAAGAAGTTTGGGAGAGCCGAAAACAGGAAGACATTGCTCAGTGGACACAGGGTTTTATTTTGGATCCAATGGACATGTTTTTGAAACTAGATAGAGGTAGTAGTTGTGCAACATCGTGAATGTACTAAAAGACCCTAAATTGTTTATTCTAAAATGACTAATTTAATGTTATATGGATTTTACTTCACTCAATTAAAAAAAATTTCCCAAATATGTTCCCTACTAAGTACACTACAGATCACCATGGGGCCTGCCAAGCCCAGTGGCTATTTCCAGAGGACCTGTCCAGCCTTCAGCACCCTGCTGATTGGTCCAGGGCTGAGCCTTGACCATAGGAGCAGAAGATCCCCAGTTTTGCCTGCGAACTGATTTCTTCCTTATTAACAGTAATAAAAGTTGGCATGATTCAGACACTGTTTACTTTGCAACCAAGAAATGATAAACACTTGCCCAACAGGTATGGTTCAGTGGCTGAGTGTTGACTTATGAATCAGGATCTCATGGTTCAATTCCCGATCAGGGCACATGCCCAGGTTGCAAGCTCGATCTCCAGCTGGGAGGAGGCAGCCAATTAATGATTCTCTCTCATCATTGATGTTTGCATCTCTCTCTCCCTCTCCCTTCCTCTCTGAAATTAGTAAAAATACAAAAAAAAAGAAATAATAAAGACACTCAACAATGATAATAATGGTAGGCTAAGCCATTCTCACAGCCTTAGATACCCTCTCTCTTCTTCTTATGTTTAAACACTCCTCTGACCATGGTAGTCCAAGGGAGTATCACCTCCTCTGGGAAACCCTCCCCTCCAAGTAGCTCCATATCCCACTTATCTCTGCCTTTCCCAAGCTCCCCATGCCTTTGGAGTGTCTGCCTGCAATGGAGCACCCCTGGAAGCAGGGGTGATGTTCTTGTTCACACTATGTCCCCAAGGAAATCTTAGCACCAGATGTAGCAAAGACCTAATCCAGACCTAATCCTGATAGGCAGTGCCCCATGGCCCTGTGGATAACCCTGTGACTGACTGGAATGGGGTACCTTATGCTGGAGTTCAGGAAAGGGCTGAACTTGGCCGCTCATGGCTCCTGCGAAAAGTCACAGGGCTTGGCAGGGACCATGGTGACATGTCTACCTGGGAACCACTTGGACTGCATGGAAAATGATGAGTGTTTGTTTATTTTCTGGGAGACTGGTCATTGCTTTAATCTGATTATTAAAAGAGCCTGTGTTCTGACTAAAGGTCTAAACTCTAACTTGTGAACTTAGGTGATCTCAACTGAATTGCTGGCCTTCCCCCTCCCTGCTTGTTTCCCTTGCTGCCCCTAAATCTGGTCAGTTCACACAGCTTCATAAGGAGAAAATTATTTATCTAATTTTTTATTATAATTTTCATATGGTTCACCCTAGATTCCACAAGCAGGATTTCTGACAAAACAAACAAACAAACAAAATAAGTAAAGTTCTTCTTACTAAAAGCAAACATATTTTAATCAATGGGATTTTATTTAAGAAATTACTATTTTTGAGGAAAAAGATGTCAGCAGAGTAGGTAGATACATTTACCTCCCAGGCCCAACTAGAATTCAAACTAAATTATAGAGCAATCAACCTAAATAACCAACTAAAAATTAGATGAACAGAAGCCTTATGGCCAAGAATTTTCAGAAGCAATCCCATCCAGACTGGTAGGAAGAGCCAATATGTGAAAAGAGCTGGCCTTGCACCCATGTGCGGGGTGAGAATATTGAAGGATATGGGATCTCAACTCCTTGCCAGGGTCCCAGTCCAGAACAACAGAGCCAGGAAAAGAAGCCACATAACTTCTGGCTGTGAAAATCAGCAGGGATTTTGTGTGGCAGGGAGAGAGAGGGGTCTGCTGGAAACCCGGGTGCCCTATTAAAGGCCAGTGCACAAAATCTCGTTTGCAGACATCCAGCCTACGCTCCAGCAAAAGAAGGTTGGGTAGGAGAGGACTAGAGTCCTGAGGACAGACGGGTTACCTGGCTCTGAGGAGAGAGCCGAAGAGACAGCCACCAGGGTCCCTATGCTGAGTCTTTCTCTTGTGATGCCCACACATGCCATATTTCCCCTCCAAACTGCATTTGCCAGGAGGAATTGTACAAGCCCTACCTTCCCACCCCCCATCTCCCTGCCCAGCTCAGCTCACGCCCTGCAGATGAGTCTGCTGCCGGAGGCTATGGTAGAGACTTCTCCTGAAGGGACCTTGAGGGTGATCTCAGGGAGAATCAAAGACAGAGTTGTGTGGCTCTGTAGTGGAGGGCTATTCTTTCCTTCTTCCCCATACCATGCTAGAACAGTGACCCCAATTTTAGCACCCCCTTCCTGGGCCACAGTGGCTGTACCATAAGCACCCAGAGTGCCAGAGAAGCCGCACCCCATACACCACAGCCCAGACCTGCTGCACATGCACAGAAGTAGCAGCACCTCTGCACCCTCCGGAGATCCACTAGCCCCACCAGGGGAGAACCTTCAGCTCCCCCTCCCGAATCCTGATGGCTTCATTTTGCTGAGATTGCACATGGCAATGTTGTCAGTGGGCTGTGGCTAGTCTTGTCCCTAGTGCTGAAGACTCTGCAGGAGTTTAGGGATAACTCTAGGAAAAACTGAGTGGTGGGGCTCTTGGGTGGGGCCATTTTCTCTTACATGCCAGACTGGTGCTATCATCTCTGTATAGGGCTCTTCTTTCACACGGCCAAATATTGATATGTGTGGCTTGATGAGCACTCCTAGCTTCACATGGATAAAAACCTGAGACCCCGCTCCATTGCAAAGGTTCACAGGCAGCTGATGGGCAGCAGCTGACCTTGCGATACCCAAAGACTATTGCTGATTGGCCTCAAATCCAGCACTGAAACCAAATTTGAATTTGTGTTAATCTGGGGAGCACCACTCACATCTACCTGGTGACTCACCAATATTCTCCCTCATGCAATTTAAGCATCACTAGAGGCTCTTTCAGTGAATGAGCCTAACAGGCAGCTAAGAGGTGAGGGTGGATCTTGGGGATCCTTGTGTCTTTTACTGAGGCTCAGAGCTGGTAGAAACCAGCCATGGTATGCAGCTGTACTCCTCCCACACAGACCCAAGCTCAGGAGAGGCAACCACAAACTGTGATCACTTTATAGCTCCAAATAGGTAGCCCAAGGCTGGTAACAGGAAGCACCTGCCATTGCCAAGCACTGGATCTCCTCCAATGTAGCCCCAGAATCAATACACCCAGTAGTTCAGATTACATTAAAGTACAACCCAATTAGCTCCACAAGAAGCACACAGAAAGAGAGATCTTGGTATACAAAAGACCTTATTGGAGCAAATTAAGCTTTATGGATTCAGCCCTTGGGGTCACTCCTTATAGCCAGTCAGAGGGGCAACCCCACCCATTGATGGGCCAACAGCAATAAAGACTCAACTATGACAGGAAGGTGCATATAACCCACACAAGGGAAATTCCTAGAGCACCTAGGTTAAGCAATCAGGGAGGCTGCACCACTGAGCCCAACGAGACACCTATTATGTGAGACCACTATGTCAAATCATAGTAGGTCTACCTAATACAAAGAAACAAAAAGAGAGAGGCAGTTAAACTGAAGACAAAAAGAAAAGATGCCCCAAATGAAAGATGGAAGTTCTCCCAGGGGTCATGGTTCTTGTATTGGGGCCTCCCCTACTGCAGGACTGACTGGCAGCCAGATCTGAGTTCCCATCATGGCAGCTCACACTGTTTGCTCCACCCTGCAGATTCCCTGAGGCTCTGCCCCATGCAATTTACAACCCCACCCAAGCTGTGCACAGAGACTTTTGCATATGAATGGTCTGTCATTTCTCAGGCTAAAAATCTGTCCAACTGTAGCTGGGTCAGGGAGCTCAAACCTATCAATAAAAGCCCCAAGACCTGGCACCAGCATGGAACAGAGATAAATCTCAGAGGAAAAGGGGGTGGGTGGGAAGAGATTAACCAAAGATCTCACCTATGGACAGAGTCATAGAGTGATGAAGTCCTGGGATGGGACAGGAACTGGGTGGAGGGCAAAAGGGGACATCTGTAATACTCTCAACAATAAAGATGAAAAAATTAAATTAAAAAATTTTAATGGGCAGAAGACCTGAATAGACATTTCTTCAAAGAGGACATACAAATGGCCAAGAGACATATGAAAAAAATGCTCAGTCACTAATCATCAGAGAAATGCAAATTAAAACCACAATGGGATTTTACCTCACACCTGTCAGAATGGTTATCATCAAAAAATCAAAACAAGAGCTAGTGAGGATGTGTAGAAAAGGGAACCCTAGTTCACTGCTGGTGAGAATGCAGATTGGTGCAACTACTATGGAAAAAGTATGGAGTTTCCTCAAACAATTAAAAATGGAATTTCTATTTGACCCAGTGATCCCACTTCTTGGAATATATCCTAAACACACACACACACACACACACACACACAAAAACCCCACCCAAAATGAAAAACGCCAATCAGAAAGAATATATGTACCCCTATGTTCATAGCAGCATTATTTATAACACTAAGATTTGGAAACAGCCCAAGTGCCTATCAGTAGATGAATGCATAAAAAAGCTGTGGGATCCCTAGTTGGTTTGGCTCAGTGGATAGAGCATCGGACTACAGACTGAAGGGTCTTGGATTCCATTTTGGTCACATGCCTGGGTTGTGGGCTCAATATCCAGTAGGGGGCATGCAGGAGGCAGCCAATCAATGATTATCTCTCATCGATTTTTCTTTTTTTAAAATATATTTTATTGATTTTTTACAGAGCAGAAGGGAGAGGGATAGAAAGTCAGAAACATCGATGAGAGAGAGACATCGATCAGCTGCTTCTTGCACGCCCCCTACTGGGGATGTGCCCGCAGCCAAGGTACATGCCCTTGCGGGAATTGAACCCGGGACTCTCTAGTCCGCAGTCCGATGCTCTATCCACTGAGCCAAACTGGTCTCGGCTCTCATCAATTTTTCTATTTCTCTTTCCCTCTCCCTTCCTCTCTGAAATCAATAAAAAATATATTTTAAAAAGCTGTGGGACATTTACACAATGGAATACTACATAGCTGTGAAAAAGAGGGATCTTTTACCTTTTGGGACAGCATGGATGGACCTAGAAAATATTATGCTAAGTGAAATAAGCCAATCTGAGAAGAATAAATATCACATGATCTCACTTATCTGTGGAATCTAATGAACAGAATAAAGCATGGAGGTATGGAACAGACTGACATACCTCGATGTGGGATTGGAGGGACCAGTAGAGACAAAGCAAAGAACTTATATACGTAAATGCATAGCTCATGGATATGGGCAATAGGATAATAGTGAGGACATAGTGGGGAGTAGGACCTGGGAGGAGAGGGGTTAAGTGGGGATGGGGGAGATATCTATAACACCATCAACACTAAAAAGTATATTAAAACAAATAAATAAAATGATATGAAAATAATGCTTTTATACTATGAATCATAATGTTTTCTTTAGGCTTTTTGGTAGATGCTTTTATTAAAGAAATCCCTAGTATGAGTAATAAAAAAATTTCATATCATAAATGTGTTTAGTATCATCAAATGAAACCATTGAGATTATATAACTTCTCTCTTTTAATTGGTTAATGTGATAATTGATCTTTATATTTTTTCTGTTAACCACCCTTGAGTGCCAGGGCCAAATCAAACTTGGCCATGGTGTATTGTCACTGATGGATTTGGAGTGTGATTTTTTTTTAGGGTTTTTACATTGAAGCCCTTGAGTGTAACTAGCATGCAGTATTCATTTCCTGTCCTGTCTTATCTGATTTGGATCAAGTTGGTACTGTCCTCATAGAATGAGCTAGACATGAAGCATTCTTTTATAATTCTCTGGATTGATTTTATGTGACACTTTATATTCTCTTGGTTTCACATCTGTGGGAGTATCCTCTAAGGTGGCCACCAATGGCCCCTGCCTCCTGTTAGTTACACACCTGTGTTATCCCATCTCTTTGGTATAGGCTGGATCACACGACTTGGTTCTAAAAGACAGTATATGGCAAAAGTTATGGTATGCCTCTCCTGAGATTAGGTTACAAAAAGTCTAATCTTTGGCTTTGACAAAAAGTGTTGGTCATTAATGCATCCTTTGGTTTGATTTATGACCAAAAGGGGGAATTGTGAATTAAAAAAGAGGTTTTATGGGAAGTAACTTCACAGGATGATCTGACCATAAATTCCTAACTGGGGAGGTCATGCTCAGTACTCATGCCATATAACTTTGTAGTAAGAGGTTTTTCTTTTTCCTAAGCAAGCCATGTCCATTGTTTAAAATGTCTCTATCTAGACCCCTCCTTCTAATGGATGAACTATCCTTTCAGATCCCCCTTCTAAGATTTACCTACTTTCAAAAGAGCAACTAATTTTAACTATCCTATAATCCAATCTCTGCCTTGCTTTCTCTCACCTTCATGTAATCTTCCTTACATTCCCTCCTTAATTTCAAATATACAACAAAGAAACTGCAAAACCATTATTCATTGAAGCACTTGAAATGTTGCTCCCCAGCAAATGTTGTCAGTTGGCTCAAATAAACTCATAAAAACTTTTTTTTTAAACCATCTATGGCTCCCATTTTTGGCATGACTAGCCTACAAATCTTGGGATATATCCCAACCTTCTGGACCAGTCCCTGTGGTGAATAGGGCCAGGGAGTGGTCATATTAGGCTTAGTTATGGAATCAAGGCACTCACTTATTTTGAAAGAAGCCAGTTGCCATGTTTCGACCTGCCCTATGAAGAAACCCAGGTATGAAAGAACTGAGGGGGGCCTATGGTCAAGAGCCAATGATGAACTCAGGCCAGGAGCCTGTGAGGAACTAAAATCTGTGAATAACCACCTAAATGGGTCTGAAAGTAAATCCTCCCCCACGCAAATCTTAGGATGGGAGTGCAGCCCAGCCTGACAGGAGGACTGTAACCCCATGAGAGAGCTTGAGCCAGAAGTTTCTGGCTAAGCCATACCTGGATTCCTAACCAAGAAACTGACAGAATTAATGTTTGTTGTTGTTGTTATTGTTTTAAATATGTTTTTATTGATTTCAGACAGAGGAAGGGTGAGGAAAAGCGAGTTAGAATCATCAATGCTCACGGATGCTCCCTACTGCCTGCAACCTAAGCATGTACTCTGACTGGGAATCAAACCATGACTTCCTGGTTCATGGGCTGACGTTCAAAAACTGAGTCATGCCCGTCTGGCTATTTGCTGTTTTAAGCTGTTGCATTTTGGGATAATATATTAGAGTGCATTGATAACTAATGTACCTATCCTGGCCTTTGGTTACTTGTTTGGGTAACCTAACTACCACAGGAAACACCCAAACAAGGAAAAGGCAGGGTTCACCTGATAATTGCTGACTACTTAATTCACTCCCCCAAACACAAAGCCTTTATTATTCTTTTTGGAAACAAAACTTCTGTGGAAACTAATATGCTTTATTCTTTCTCTAAAATCAAACTTAACTGCCTTGATTTCATAACTAAGCCTACTATGACCACTCCCTGGCCCTATTCACCACAGGGACTGGTCCAGCAGGTTGCAATATATCCCAAGACTCGTAGGCTAGTCATTCCTTAGGACTAAAATGTAGCCAGCACGTGTCCTAAACAATGCGAATGGTCTTGCTCCTCAAGGGGAAACATCCCACAGCAGGAAGCATCTAACAAGAAAAGACTTACATACTAAGTGTTGTGTTAAAGTGTAAAAAATGCATTATGTGTTGGAAGCACACCCCACATAACCCATGCCTCTACTCATTCATGTACTTATGAGCTCACCTTCTTTCAGAACTCTGCTCTAAATGCTTACAGTACAGATATGACTAAGACCCAGATATTACTTAAGTTGATAGAGAAACAAATTAACAGATAATTTTAGTACAATAAAGTTAAAGTCATTATATAAGTCTGAGAAACATAATGTCCTCATCAACAGAGAATAGCTTATCTGCTTTCTTGATCTCCTTAGCAAATGGTCAAAGTTAAATCTCAAATAACATTCAAGGAAGCATTAGGCTCAGATATCAGTATAATACGACAGGTTGTCAGGGACTCGGGGATGTGAGGAGCACCATTAGCCTGATACTCCTGTCCTTTTATATTAAAGCCCAAGTGGCACCTCTTCTGGGAAGCCCGTCCTGACATCCACTGGCCGAGAGACCTGCTCAGAGTATGAGGATGCAGAGTCATTCTGAAAGGATTTGTGCATTAGATTCAAATTTCACAGGATTCAATCTTGAGAGTGCAAAAAATGAAAGCATGATTATGTGTCTATAACTCAACTCGCAGTAAGGTACAACCTGATCTTGCCAATTTCCAGCAACTAGTTGGTATATAATCTTTGGTGGCTGGGCCTGTGATTGGTGGAGATGTGGCAAAAAATGTGGAGGAGTGGGCATGTTGATTGGGTTCAGTCAATTATGATTAGGTTCTATGCCTGCTGTGTTCAATCCATGTGCCAAGACTGAATATAAGACTCAGGATCCTTGCCCTTGAGGATGGGCACTGTATGGTTTGTAGCTCATAGCCTGGCATGATAACTCCACATGACATTCATGCACTTAGCCTTAAATCATGCATAGATGAGTAAATGTATTCCTGCATTGCACTTTCCAGTCAGAGCTATGGAATTTAAAAGGTACCTCTGGGAGAAAGATGACAAACTGTGATGGTAGAAATTTCAGACTTCATAACAAGCTTCCAAATAAATAAAGGGATAGTTGGGACTTTCGGCATTTTACCAATGAGACATACACCCATTCAAACCAGTTTTATGCAACCCTGGAGAATTTCTGGCCAGAGGGATCTACAGAATTGGTGACAGACAAGTATCACTTTCTGCAGAAGGGCTGAAAGTGAGAAAGGATAAAGGGAGGAGGAAGTGCACAAAACAGGTTAAATATCTTCTGCTTCTTTGAGTTTTAAGAACATTTAAGATTTCTTTTGGACACAATCCATGATTTCTCCAGCCAAGCAGACACAGAACATGGGCCTGAGGGATGATAATGAGCTGGTAGAATTTTCAGACCCACAGTATTTGGATTTATTGCATCAGGAATGTGGCAGAAAGGTCACAGGACACTGATTATCTGATTGACACTGACTGCTATTACAGCTCTATACCTACCTGCTCTTACAGCCCATTAGAAAATCCCCCACTAGTTGAAAAACAAGGAAGCCATCTTCTCTAACCCCCTATTGCCTCCAAGAAAACACATGCCATGTTTCTGCCATCCTTGTGCAATGCATGCTGCCCAGAGGGACATGTGCAGTGTCCGTGGTGGCTAAGGTGTTCAGGATTCACTTGGCCATCCAGCTGCTGTTCTCCTCTTCACACCCATTGGTCTTGGACTTGCAGTCTTTCTGGAGGGAGGGAGCCATTCTTTGGTCATGACTCTGTCTACTGCAAGACCCTGTGAGGGGTGGGACAGGAAGCAGAATGAATTGATAAGCTTGGTGTAGCCATCACCATCTTGACCATGTCCTGTCTCTCCTTCAGAGGCATGGATCAGCCTGAATGTGCAGCAATGATGACTGAGGCACAGCCAGGCCCTCTTGTTGTATTAACCACCTCATAAGATGAGTGGTCACCAGAGTCAAAGGAAAGGATATGCAGGGGACCCAGCAATATTACTTCTACCAACTCAACTCTGCCAACATTTCTCAATACACACTATACATAAAGTGTTCTGCTAGGCACTAGGGACATAATGGTGAATAATACCCAGCATGTGCCCTTGAGAAACTCTTATCTGGCAAGGGAACTTTGTGTAGAGACTAACAGTGATGCTGGACAGTAGAGAGGTTGATACTGAATCAAAGTTCACCTGCCTGCCTCCTGAAAGCCAAGAATGAAGAGGGATGGGCTGGTGCAAGGCAAATTTATTTATTCAAGAGTTGCCAGCCTGAGAAGACGCTGGACGAATGTGGCAAAGACCACCTTAACATCTCAATGCCAGCAGGGGTTTTTATGAGCAGGAAAGGGGAAAGCAGAACAAAGGAAACCAGTGGGAGATTAGGACTGAGTTGTGGGCTCTCTGTTGAGGGAGTCAGCACAATCTTCTCAATAACCATGTTGGAGCCAGCCAAGTGATAATCTGGTTTTTGTTATCCTGATTTTAGGGTCCAAGGTGAGCAAATCTGGAACTGAAATGCCTTCCTTTCCTCCTAGAATCCTTTAAGCAAACAGGCTGTTTACAGCTACACGTGAATTTACAAGTCATAATTTACAGAAACAATGAGTTTTTTGTTTGTCTTTGTTGTTGTTAATCCTCACCTGGAGGATTTTTTTTTCCATTGATTTTTAAAAAATATATATTTTATTGATTTTTTACAGAGAGGAAGGAAGAGGGATAGAAAATCAGAAACATCAATGAGAGAGAAACATCGACCAGTTGCCTCCTGCACACCTTCTACCGGTATGAGCCCGCAGCCAAGGTACATGCCCTTGACCGGAATTGAACCCAGGACCTCTCAGTCCGCAGACCAACATTCTATCCACTGAACCAAACTGGTTTCAGCTTTTCCGTTGATTTTTAGGGAGGATGAAAGGGAGGGGGAAAACAAAGAAAGAGAAACATCAATGTGAGAAAGACACAGCCATTGGTTGCCTCTTGCACACACCCCAATTGGGGGTTAGGGATCAAGCCTGCAACTGAGGTACGTGCTCTTGACCAGGATCAAACCCAGAGTTGACCCGAGACCCTTATTCTGTGTGCTGATCCTCTAACCACTTAGCAAAACTGGCTTGTGCCAGAAACAATGTCAAAAGAATGGTGGGATATGTTACTAGGACAATAATAAAATTGTCTGCAAAGAATAGAAGCTGCCCAGAGAAGGAAAAGGTTGTATCTGTTCAGGGAGGTTGGTTTAGGAAAGACTCCAAAAGAAGGGGTTCTGTCTGAGCTGAATTTTGAAGAATAAGTAGGAGCTTTCTAGGTGCACAGAGACATTTCTTGGCAAAGGAAACTTCATGGGTTAAGATCTGTAGACCTAGCTTGTCTAAAAGATTTTAAGTAATTTGTGTGTGTGTGTGTGTGTGTGTGTGTGTGTGTGTGTGTGTGTTTGAATACAGGCAGCCATGGAGTCAAGGGCAGTTGAAAGATATAATGCCAGTGGTTTTACTTGAGTTTCTGTAACCTTGGGGTTTACTAATAACATGGAGTGAGTTGTTTATTGATTTCCCACAGAACATGAACTCAAGGGAGATTAAAGTGGGAGTGTCCATGATGCTTTGCCAGCTGTCAAAGTGGAGAGGTCATACCAGTTTGTGCACAGGTGGCCCTATTGGCTGAAGCGCAAGACCCACCTCCTCTCCCAATATATATAAACACCCGGTCTCACTGAATATCCACGAGTTGGGAAGGGAAACTCTTCACACACAGATACAAGGAAAACTCCAGAGGATAAAATCTTGGGAGGACAGTGGCCATGGACCTGATTCCAAACTTTTCGGTGGAAACCTGGATTCTCCTGGCTACCAGCCTGGTGCTCCTCTATCTGTGAGTTACTGTCCAGGCTCATCGCCTCTGTAATCTTGGACTTGGGGAGCTCATCAGACCTTCCTTCCCCTTATCTACTTTGGAGACCCAACAGTTAACAGAGGGCTAATTGCTTAAGTGTTGGGTGCAAAAACAGGAAAGGAGGCGTTACTGATCTTACCCTGATCTACTGAAGGAGAGACATCTTATGTGCATCCAGCTCCCAGCTTCTGTAATCTGGAGGGTGTGCTGACATTACTTGCTCCTGGGGTGATTTTTTGATTGACTGACAGTTTGGGTAAGCCTAGGTAATTAACCTGAATCTGGCAGAGGCAGATTAAAAACAGCTGACTCTTGTGCAGTGGGGTCCTTGCCCCTTTCCCAGCTCCAGGGGTCCTGGAGGCAGGAGGGAGTGGCCTGAGGTTTTGTCCCATGATCTTCACCTTTCCAGTTCTGTGTCTGCTGTAAGAGATGTGTATAAGGAATGGCCCTTGTGTCACTAGGTTTGTACCTGCACCCCTCCCTCCCAGTGCCTGGCACCATGCACTAGAGTGCACCCCAGACTTCGGGGTGGGGGGTGGCCTGGAGACTGTCCAATCTTCTCTTCACACTAGCTCTTTCCTCTATTCTGTCTCTCCCCTGACACTTTCCTCCTAAGACTTAGTTCCCATACTCTGTAAAAGGCAGAACTGTTACCGCTAAGTGAGAAAATATTAGAGCAGAAGAAATTAAATACAAGTCTTGAAACTGTATTCTTTTCTTTCACCTTTTTCTTCTAGTCTTTGGGGAGGGTTGACATCTGTATAGAGATTTATTTTTCCCCAATATGATATCTGCACAGGCATGAGCTCAAAAGCCAATTTGGATTTAAATATTTTTTCCATTAAGTTACAGTGCAGGAGGATGAATCAAACCATCTAGCAGAGGAATTCCTTTCAAATGTGAGATTCCTGGCATCATGAAACAGATTGGGGGAGGAATAATTTTGTACTTGTGGGTGGAGAAGGACCCCTCCATGTCCCATTTGCTCTCTATCTCAATTTCACTTTCATTAAAAGTAGGAAATCATGATGGCATGAATAGAGAAAATACATACTTCAGTTCTATGAAAAAAATTTATAGAGTTTATTGGCAACATACATTCTGTCTGATGCCATTTAAAATTAATTGATAATGATTTAATTCTACTTAATCCTAGATTTTCTTAGTGAGATAACATTCTTTCTAGCATGTTCTCTCTGAAGGATAAAAAAGTGCTGTTGGTTCAGAATTTTTTGCTGCAAAGAGGTGTAATTAACCTCATACTTCTAGAATGATATCAGGAATATGAGTCCATTGTACAAATATATACTTCTATAACATAGATTGTACATATGTTTTTAAATACACTTGCCCAGCCAGTTATTTTAATGGCACAGTGCAGGTGAATAAGCGAGACTGTGAGCCAGTGATGACAAGAGAGGCACCCAGGTAGCAGTCTGGATGGGTTGGGAAAATATTTCTCCCAGATACTCTTGGTCCTGGTCTTGCAGGAGGTCATTAAGAGGACAACAGCGTAGGCATCTCATCTGCTTGAAGCCTGGGGATAGGGACACCATCAGAGTCATACTGTGTGGTCTGGGTCTGTCACCAGATACTGTCACTACTGACTAAACTACATTGTGGTCTTAGAAGACACTGGTGCGGCAGCTGTACCATGAGTGAGTAGCTGTAGAGTAGACAGTGCCCTCTGATGGCAATACAATGTAACTGCAATAAAATGATTGGCTTTCATGTTAGCCCCTTTATTTGCACCAAACGCAGCATTTCTCTACCAAAAAGAGGAAGCTGGGAAGAAAAGTTCATTTAGCACACCTTCTGCCTTGATATGGAACCAGATGAGTTTAGACACTAGACTAGATCACTGGGTGGGACCAATGTGGCTGACACATTCACTCAATTGATTGGCCTCACTTGAGGGTTCATGTAACACGTTGAAAGTTCAGAAGCAGAAATGGGTTTAATTGACTTGCCATGTTTATTGTTGCTGTGGGAGTTGTTACTACTTATCACTTACATGTTCATTCCCTAGCTTGGCTGTTCCAGTTCTGAGACAGTGGCTGTTCCAGCCCCAGGACCTGATCCATAATCCCTGTAACCTGGCTTTCTCTTTTGCTTTATAGATATGGGACCTATAAACATGGACTTTTTAAGAAGCTGGGAATTCCTGGGCCAACACCCCTACCTTTTGTGGGAACTGCCCTGGCCTACCGTAAGGTGAGTGCTGTTTGGGCTTCCTCTTTTGCTTCTTAGGGTTCTGAAGTCGAAGCTGAGTTCCCTAGTAAAAGGGCCTTGCTCAGGAGGAAGTTCTGAGGTTTCACACTTTCCAGAAAGGGCATCATAGGCCCCGCCCTGCGCAGGGCCAGGTTTACCCCAGGCTCAGTGTCAGCTGTAGGGGCCTCAGGGGCTGGCTCAGTGGGGCAGCAGCACTCTCGCCTTATCCCAACTTGTGAGTATCAAGAGGAGCATTTTCTTTCTGGGAGCAGACTGCCAGGAAGACATAATCATACTTAGGATTAGGAGAAAGGCAGGAAGGGATGCCTGGTCGTGCCCCATGAAGTTGAATGTGCTAGAGTCAGACTTCCATGTTCACAGGATTTGCTCTAAGTAGCCTTTTTCTTTTTTAATATATTTTATTGATTTTTTACAGAGCGGAAGGGAGAAGGATAGAAAGTCAGAAACATCGATGAGAGAGAAACATCGATCAGCTGCCTCCCGCACACCCCCTACTGGGGATGTGCCCGCAGCCAAGGTACATGCCCCCGACCGGAATCGAACCCGGGACCTTCCAGTCCACAGTCTGATGCTCTATCCACTGAGCCAAACCAGTCTCGGCAAAGTAGCCTTTTCTTGATTCCTCTTCGGTAGCTTTGAAACTTCAGCGTATTAGCCAGCCTAACTAGTCACCATCAGTAATTTGCACATAAATACTTGAATTCTCTAAAGAACTGATAAACCCCTGGAGTTATTTCCATGGTTCTAACTTACCCTTTTCTCCCCATGACATCTTTGGGGATTTGAGAGATGGAAGAAGAGCTTTCTGCTTTACTTGTCTGCCTTCAAAGGAGGCACCCTGTGGCTGAGTTTGAGAGGGAGGGGATATAACTGAGACAAGATGGTGTTTGTCCTTTGACTTCAGATATTTAACCTTTAATTGTGTGGGTTAAGAAAAAAAAAAAAACTAAACCAAAAACAGAGTTATATGAAACTAGAGGCCCGGTGCATGAAAATTCATGCACTGGACTGGGGGGGCGGTCCCTTTGCCCAGCCTGCCCCCTCTCACAGTCTGGGAACCCTCCAGGGCAGGAGGCAACCTGGCAACCAGGGCAGGGCGATGCCCCCATCATACCTCTGCTGCTGCCACTGCCAGTAGCACAAGCCTTGGCCAGCCCTGGTTACCTGAGCTTCAGGTAGCTCTGGGCGGCTGGACAGCCACCATCCGAAGCTTGCCTGTGCCTTGGGCCGGCGCTAGGTGGCTGGGAAGCCTACATCTGAGGCTTGCCTGAATCTTGGGCTGGCCCTGGGCGGCTGGGGGGCTGAGGGGACTGGAGGACTCTGGAGGCAGGCACGAGGGCAGGACTGAGGGGACTGGGCGCTGTCATTTTGTGGCTGTGGGCACCACCATCTTTGAGGGTGTGGAAGTCAATTAGCATATTCCATCCTTATTGGCTGTGGGCACCACCATCTTTGTGACTGTGTGAGGTTCAATTAGCATATTCCCTCTTTATTAGATAGGATTAGTAGAAAGGAGATAATTTGACAAAATTATTTGACAAAATTATTAAATTAAATTAACTGAATGGCCTCCTAGCTGTTTGGCTTAGTGGCTAGAGCATTGGTCTGTGGACTGAAGTGTCCCAGGTTCGATTCTGGTCAAGGGCACAAGACTGGGTTGTGGGCTTGATCCCCGTAGGGAGCATGCAGGAGGCAGCCAATCAATGATTCTCATCACTGATGTTTCTGTCTCTCCCTCTCTCTTCCTCTCTGAAATCAACAAAAATATACTTTAAAAAATTAACTGAATGGAATGTCCTAGGTGACACGTGGACTGTTAATTTTGGCAGAGCCTTTGTGAGTAATGCAGCCCTAATGCTCTACCCAGGGCCTGACCCTGAGACGGAAAGTTATGAGCTCATGTTTATTAGGCCAGTGGGTAGAGTCTTCTGTGAAGGCTGCTCTCTGCCTCAGATTTTCTTTCCCGAAAGACAGAGGCTTGACTCTCAAATGCTCATTCTCCCAGGTGAGATCTTAATGCCTTTATTAATCTAAGAACTTTCCCCACTGAAAAGGCAATAATTTCCTATCTACCTCCCCCAGATCAACTTCTTATGGATGTATCCCAAGACCCACATTTCAGGGGCCTTCCTTTGCATAATTAAAATATCAAATATCTGAAACTTAGCAACATGAATATGTGTGTTTTTAATTACAGAAGTGAAAACACAGAGAAAGTGTTTTAATTTGCTCTGTCCTTCTGGAGTGGTGACATTTACCAATCTTTTCTGTGTTGAGGTAGAAAACTGGAAAGCGAATCACTTGGTCATTCATTCACTCACTCACTCCTCACTCAACAAAAGTGCCGTAGACGTTCAGACTAAACCTGCTAGACTAAAAGTCGTCAGTGGGGTCTTGAACTTCCTAATTCTGCTGAGACTCATGAGATAAATGAAAAGGATGCTTGACCAGGAGGTCAAAGAGAGTGCAAGTCAACCTTACTCTTTCTCAGCTTCACTTCTGGAGTGTCTGTGGAGGTAATAATTGTGGGGTTATGAGATTTTAGAGACACCACATTCACAACAAAAAACCTTTTAAAAGACAAGGAGTTACTAAGTATCATAGATAAAGGTAAGTTGAGTGTCAGCACTACTTGGAGAAAATTCAAGAGTGACTTCCAATTCTGTGTTTCAAACCTCTCCATTTTCTCTCTGTTCCCCAAGACACATGTGAATAAGAGCTTCCTTCTATCTGCTCGTGTAAGACAGTAAGCCTAATTTCAAGAGATTTGAGTAATATTGGTCCCAGTTAGAAGTAGAGTTCAGTACATTTAGGTTAATAATCTAATTTTATTTCTCCTGACAGGGTTTTGGGGCTTTTGACTTGGACTGCTTTAAGAAGTATGGGAACATGTGGGGGTGAGTATTCAGGAAAGCCCCTTTGGATTGACTTGTGGTTTTGATTGGGGCCCCGTGGCGTGCAGGACAATTTCAGCCCAGAGCCTCTTGGTATAAAGCCTCTCTTCTCTATTTTTCTTCCCTTAGGTCTTCTTTAATTGAATGAAATGCATTATTTCAGACCTTTCTTTTTTCAAACTTTAAAAATATTCCTAACCTAAGGATATGTTTTTATTGAGTTTAAAGGACAAAGAGAAAGATGGAGGGAGGGAGAAAATAAGGGAGGGAAAGGAAGAGAGAGGGGGGCGGGGGAGAGAGAGAGAGAGAGAGAGATTAGAGAGAAACATTGTCCTGACCAGGGATCAAACCTACAGCCTTTTGCTGTGGGGGCCCCACTCCCACCAGCCAAGTCACCAGGCCAACCGACTGAGCCACCTGGCCAGGGCAGACCTTTCTAAACTATCCTCATAAATATCTTTCATAATCCCTTACCCATATGATTAACTATTAATTAAAAATCCAAAGTTCCTCATTTTAAATTTGCATTTGTTACATCCTTTTGAAAAAGGGCCATGGGTCTAGGTAAACAGAATGGAAAACCATATCTGCTCAGCTTTGTTTTTACTTCCTCCATGCATATGGAGTTTAGGTTTTAAAAAATGTTTAAGCCAAGACTTCTCAATAGAGGTTTAGTTTATATGAGTATTGCTTTATTTACTCTATTCTACTGACTTTAAAGAGATGTAGGATTTTGCAAAGTAGTCTCAGCCAGTTGCAGTGGCTGTTCCCACTTGGATGATTTACTGGCCTTCATCTATTTACTAACCTAACTTTCTTTTTTATAATGAAATATTTGAAACATACAAAAATTATAAAGATTGGTATAGGAGATTTCCACATAAACACTACCTGAATAAATGAATTCGGCAATGTAGCAGGATACAAAATTAACACCCAGAAATCTATGGTTTTTTTATACACCAATAATGAACTCACAGAAAGAGAAACTAAAAAAACAATTTCATTTACCATTACACCAAAAAATTAAGATACCTAGGAAAAAACTTAACTGAGGTAAAAGACCTGTACTCAGAAAACTATAGGACATTGAAAAAAAGAGATAGAGGGAGACATAAACAAATGAAAGAACATACCATATTCATGGATTGATAGAATCAACATCATTAAAATGTCCATACTACCCAAAGCAATCTACAGATTCAATGCAATCTCCATTAAAATACCAATGGTATGTTTCAAAGACTTAGAACAAACTCTCCAAAAATTCATCTGAATTTAAAAAGACCCCGAATAGCCACAGCAATCCTGTTCTCAAAACTGCCTGGTACTAGCACAAGAACAGACATCTAGACCAAAGGAACAGAACAGAGAACCCAGAAATTGACCCAACCCATTATGCTCAATTAATATTTGACAAAGGAGGCAAGAGCATACAATGGAATCAAGACAGTCTCTTCAACAAATGGTGCTGGGAAATTTGGTCAGTTACAGGCAAAAAAAAAAAAAAAAAAGAAGAAAGAAAGAAACTAGATCACTAATCTATACCACACACAAAAACAAACTCAAAATGGCTAAAGTACGTACTTAAATGTAAGATGGGAAATCAGAAAAATTTTAGAAGACTCCATAGGCAGCAAAATATCAGACATATGTTGTAGCAAATATCGTTACCAATATAGCTCCTAGGGCAATAGAAACTAAGGAGAAAATAAACAAATAGGACTACATCAAAATAAAAAGCTCCTACACAGCAAAAGAAACCATCAACAAAACAAGAAAGCCCACTGGATGGGAAAACATATCTGCCAATGTTATCTCTGATAAGGGTTTAATCTCCAAAATTTACAGAGAACTCATACAACTTAACAAAAGGAAGATAAACAATCCAATTAAAAAATGGGCAAAGGACCGAAATAGACACTTTTCGAAAGAGGACATACAGAAGGCCAAGAGACATATGAAAACATGCTCAAATTCACTAATTATCCGAGAGATGCAAATCAAAACAACAATGAGGGGGGATTAGAGATCAACCAAAGGATTTGTATGCTTGCATATTAGCATAACCAATGGACATAGACACTGGGGGGGGGGGGGAGATGGAGACTTGCCCTTGAGGGTAGGAGTGGTGGTGGGGCGGGGGAATCAATCAGGGAAAAAAGAGACATATGTAATACTTTAAAAACAATTAGAAAACACCACCTTAATTTAAATGTTCTGCTATTTCGACGAACCGGTTTGGCTCAGTGGATGGAGCGTCGGCCTGCAGACTGAAAGGTCCCAGGTTCAATTCCGGTCAAGGACATGTACCTTGGCTGCGGGCACATCCCCAGTTGGAGGTGTGCAGGAGGCAGCTGATTGATGTTTCCCTCCCATCAATGTTTCTGACTTTCTATCCCTCTCCTTTCCTCTCTGTGAAAAATCAATAAAATATATTTTTAAAAAATAAATTAAAATAAAATAAATGTTCTGCTATTTCTAACAACGGTCTCTAGGAATGTGGATTATGTAGCATCAGAATGAAAGTCTATACTTCCAGGAATGGCTTCAGCTGCAGAAACTGGCTTGTTCATTTTACTGTTTAAAATATATCTTCATTGAGTTTAGGGAGGAAGGGAGAGAGAAATAGAAACATCGATGATGAGAATCATTGATTGGCTGTCTCCTGCACGCATCCTGCTGGGTATTGAGTCCGCAACCCGGGCATGTGTCCTGGCCGGGAATTGAACTGTGACCTCATGATTCAGAGGTTGACGCTCAGCCACTGAGTCACACCAACTGGGCTGTCTTGTTCATTTTAATCAGCTCTTTTTCCCCAACATAGGTTCTACGATGGTCGGCAGCCTGTGCTGGCGATCACGGATCCAGAGATGATCAAAACAGTCCTAGTAAAAGAATGTTATTCCGCCTTCACAAATCGGCGGGTAGGTATTCATTCCTTTTAAAACTAAATTGTTATTTATTTTTAATATTGAAAAAATTATAAACAGAAAGTTGTCAAAAATATATCCATGTAGGTCCCATGTCATGTACACTTGATCTGTTTCTGCCAAAAGTAATGTCTTATATAACTATAGCATAATTCAGAGCAGATATTTCACATTGGTACTATCCACAAAGCTTATTCAGATTTCAACAGTTTTATCTGCACTCATTTGTGTGTGTGTTGCTTATAAAACTTTTATCACATATATAGATTTGTGTAACTACCACCACAATGAAGATAGAACTGTTCTATCACCATAAGTCTTCCTCTTATTATTCTTTTATAGTCACAGTGGGTAGCTTGTCTTTTCCAAACATTTTTATAAATTAATGGAACCAATTTATCAATTTTTCCTTTTATGGGTTGGACTTTTTGTGCCCAAGTCCAAAAACTCTTCTCATAGCCCTAGCCCCCAAAGATTTTCTTCTATTTCTCTAAATATTATATAGGTTTATGTTGCACATTTAAGTATATGATCCATCTTGTTCTAATTTTTGTGTGAGGTGTGAACTGTAGGTCGAGGTTCTTTTTTCCCCTATGGGTGTCTATTTGCTGCGACACCATTTGTGAAAAGGCTATCCTTCATCCATCACCTGCCTACCCCCCTCCATTCCCCCCCCCCCCCACACACACACAACTCCTCCTAAGAGAAGGCTCCAGGAACCAGCACGTGCCCAGCTCGGGGAAGCGTCTGGCAGGCTTGCCCTAGAAGATGACTCTCTTGGGCTTCAGAGTGCGAAATGGCAGAGGGAAGGAAAGCAGGAAGAGGAGGCCAGCACAAAAATACAGGGCCTCCTCTCTTAATGGCCCTTGTATTGTTTCCCTAAACAACTCTATCTGTACATGTCTCATTACAGTTAGACCTAAAGCAGCCCCCCCCTGCACACCCAGCTGGGTCCCAGGTCCTCCGCACATGCCTCCCATGCTTGAGAGGCTCGTTTACCTGTGCAAGTTTCACCGTGGTCGGCCAATTGTGGCTCTCGAGCCACATGTGGCTCTTTGGCCCCTTGAGTGTGGCTCTTCCACAAAATACCAGGCCTGGGCGAGTCTATTTTGAAGAAGTGGCATTAGAAGAAGTTTAAGTTTAAAAAATTTGGCTCTCAAAAGAAATTTCAATCGTTGTACTGTTAATATTTGGCTCTGTTGACTAATGAGTTTGCTGACCACTGCCCTAGCAATATGTATCTTGAGAAGAAGTGGACTGTAGGACTTGTTGGAAACAAGGGCAGGTCCTATTTAGGAGGGGCTGGGTTGGAGCAGATTACAAACGAGGTTGGATTTGTTATTTCTCCAAAGGTGCATGATTTGGGCCTTCAGACAACCACCCTGACACTGAGCACTCACTGAACAGCTGCAGGGAACGGGGCTGGTACTGTGCACAAATGCAGCCACAGACACCAGTGTTGGCTGCTGGAGTAGATCCCAGGACAGGGAGTAGCACAACTCGGGGCAGCTCTAGTGAGTGTGGAGGGTGGTAAGGCAGGGCTCAGGATGCTAGAATCTGCAAGTGTGAAAACCTGTGGAACTATCAGGAGCAAAGCCAGCAGGGTGTTCATAGCAGCTGTGCTGGCTTCTGGTTTCCTCAGCAGCTGTTCAGGTCTGGTGGGGTCTTCTGCAGAGCAGGACATGAGAAATCACGATAGCTTCTGGCAAATGACTGCACTAGCAGTTCCTACTCTTCTTTGTTCTTTGCTATCACTAGGTTTTTCATCTATGCCAGCAGAGTGGGCATAGTGAAACCAAAGCAGGCCGTTTGTACAGTGCCCTGAAAGGTTGGAGAACATTGGCACTTACCGTGTTGCTCCTTCCGCAGCAAGGGCAAGTCTCTCAGACTGGCGAGCTCCCTCCTGGCACCGAGCAGTGCTGGCCTGGGGGAATGACATGATGCAGGCAGAATGAAACTATTCTTCCTGTCCATTTTGTTCCATTATTCTCAGGGTTGTTGTTTTTCTTTTGTTTTTTTCTCCACTATGTGGCTGAAGATTCTTGAGTGAACTACTGAACTCTCCTAGACCTATTTTTGTGTGTGGACAGCTGTCTAACTTTTCTTTGTGGAATCTTTGATGTTGCCCTCTCAGTGATGTTACTCCAGGCTTGCATTAGTAAATGTGATGTTAGCTGTAGATGCTCTTTTTAAGTTGAGAAACTTTCCCTAGTTGGTGAGGTGTTTGTTTGTTTTTTAATCATGAATATGTAATGGAGATATACATTTTAAAACAAACATAGTGTTAAAATATGGAAGAAAGTCTCAAGTAGGGTGGTTTGATAGGTCAGTCACAGTCTGAGAAATAGAATTATCTCTTCCTTTTCCTTCTTCTGTCCCTGGTAGAAAAAAATATATAAGGATTTCCATATAATTTTATTATTTTTAATAATAACAAATAGATTCATAATCTTTTTTTTTAAATCACCATATCAAGACATTCTTTTTTTCAGGTTGCTTATGTTGTATATGTAAGTAAAAGACAACTGGTTTGAGGCAATGTACAATTTGCCAAAGCTATCTGCCTATCAGTCAAGAATCCCTTTCTGTTCCACAGCCCTGAGGATATACTAGGACTTATTCCTACTATTCCCCTGAAAAAGCAGTTTCCCTAACACATAGGTCATTTGTACTGAAAAAATACGATTAGAATAAAGGCTGCAAACCACATCAGGTGGCTGGATGTCTCCTGCCCCTTCAGGAGATGCCAGGCATTGGGGATAAGTACTTATTGAGTATCTAGCATAGGGCATGCTACTAAGTAGACAGTCACTAAATATTTTTTGAATAATTGATGCCCATTTAACAAATTTTCTTCAACTGTTGAGAATTCCAAACTTATTCAGGGCAAAATGTCTTTTGCTTTTAACTCTAGCCTTTTCCTGCAGTGGGATTTATGAAAAGTGCCATCTCTATAGCTGAGGATGAAACCTGGAAGAGAATTCGAATACTGCTGTCTCCAACCTTCACCAGTGGAAAGCTCAAGGAGGTAAGAGTATAAAAGGATATTTAATTTGAAACTTAGAGAATGCATATGGGGACAGGTAGAAAGTAAGATAGTTTCTTTCCAAAGTGGCCTGCTGAATTTGAGCTTCAAATAATGGTCTTTTATCTTTATGTCCTAGAATTGGCATTTTAAGATTCATGATAAGGTATCACTTACTTATCCATGCTAGGTCTTGAGTCTTCATGTTTAACTTTGGATGGTGGTGTGTTTTGTGTCTAGATGTTCCCCATCATCGGCCAGTATGCAGATGGGTTGGTGAGGAACATGAAGAAGGAAGCAGAGAATGGCAAGCCCATCAACCTGAAAGAGTAAGTAGGAGGCCAGCTGCTGGGATTTGGAGCTCGTCCTCAAGACCCCCAGCCACCTGCCCGAGTCGATTCCCACTGAATTACTATAATGACCAGACAGAGTGGGTGTGTGGTGTTAGAACTCTAAGAGGATGTGGCTCACCCAAAACGGTAGGGCAGCCAGGAGAGAAAGGTCTCCTGTGCACACGAACCAGGATTAATCTGCTTAGTTGTCACCTTGGATATTCTTGAAGACAAAAATACATAGTTTGAAAGTAGAAACATGATTGTACCAAAGTTTTCAGTGTAGAGAGTATGGAATAGTAGCAGGGGAGGCACTGGTACATATTGGTGGGCAGTGGGTGGGCTGGGAAGTTACAGTGTGGAACTTGGAACATCGTCATGATTTTGGTGGGGCTACCAGCAAACTATGAAATATTAAACCTTACCACCACTTCTCCCTTCTTTAGTCTCAAATTAAACAAAGTCCTGTATAAGCTATGTCATTTATTGTCTAAAATAAGATACTTTTAACTATGCAGGAACAACACAGGTAAAGTGGGACTGATCTGGGAAAACTGGAGACACTTACCTATGGGATTCCCCCAAATGGATTCTGGAATGATTTTTTAAATTGTTATTTCTTAATCTAGGAGCATTCTTATTTCTTACATTTTACAGAAATGAATGTGTCATAAAGGCAACTTGAGATCACGGGACTTGAGGAGAGTGGGTCTTTCAGGAGCTTTAGCAGGAGTGCAGAGAAGGAGCGATGGCATTCAGACCAGGGTGTTGCTGTTCTGTAATGTGCTGAAGCAGAATCAGCTCTGAGTACAGACACTATGGTGATGCAAGATAGAGATCAATGGCACCTTTCTTGACTCCACTAGGAAGAGTCATTACCAATGCTTTGTCCTGCTCAAGCACAGTATGGCTACGATTGTCCAGACTCAAAACACACTATGTAATTTGTCTGATCTTGAGTCTCCAGCCCTCTGACTAGTCTCTTATTGCTCACAGGTGGGTCTAACTTGCCTTGGTGTCCCCACACAGGGCCAGCTTTATCACTGGCACACGATAAGCTCTTCATGATCGACTGTGACAGGAGCATAGATTCTTTGGTTTTGACAGCTGTGTAGCTCTTTACCTGTGTTTGTCTGGGTATATGAATTTACATGACCTTCCGATTGTATGTGCTGGTTAAAGATAGTACAGAGGTGTTGATTTTAATTTTCTGTGTCTTTATTTCTCTACTCAGCATCTTCGGGGCCTACAGCATGGATGTGATTACTGGCACATCATTTGGAGTGAACATCGATTCCCTGAACAACCCACAAGATCCCTTTGTGGAAAATATCAAGAAGCTCTTAAAATTTAGTTTCCTTGATCCATTCTTTTTCTGCTTAAGTACGTGGGCTACTGCATTTTTTTTCTTTCACTTTCATTTCATTCCTCCTTTCCCCACCTCTTCTCTCTCTCTCTCAGCTCATTTGAGATATCATTCACATGCTATATAATTCCATTTAAAATGAACAATGAAAATGTCCATTTAAAATGTACAATTCTATAGTTTTTATAAGCTAGTGTCTGTCAACAGATAAATGGATAAAACATATGGCATAGATAGATAATAGATAGATAGATAGATGTATAGATAGATAGATAGAATGGATATTATTCAGCCATAAAAAGGAAGAAAATCTTGCCATTTGCCACAAGATGGATGGACTTTGAGGGCATTATGCTAAGTGAAATAAGTAAGACAGAGAAAGACAAATACTGTATGATCTCACTTATATGTGGAATCTAAAAAAATACCCAAACTTATAGAAAAACAATAAATGATTTGTAGTTAACAGAGGCAGAGTTTGAGGCTGGAGGTTTTAATTTAAGGTGCTTGAAAGATACAAACTCTCAGTTATAAAATATTTTTTTATTTTTATTATTATTATTATTTTTTACAGAGAGGAAGGGTGAGGGATAGAGAGTTAGAAACACTGATCAGCTACCTCCTGCATACTCCACACTGGGGATGTGCCCGCAACCAAGATATATGCCCTTGACCGGAATCAAACCTGGGACCTTTCAGTCCACAGGCCAATGCTCTATCCACTGAGCCAAACTGGTCAGGGTCAGTTATAAAATAAACAAGAGCGTAGAATAAAGTTCTAATCACACAGAAAGAAAAATATTTTTAATTATGTATGGTGATTTATGTTAACTACACTTATTATGGTAATTATTCCACAATATATGTATATCAAGTCATTATGCTGTATACCTTAAACCATGTCAATTATAACTCAATGAAATGGAAAAATCGTTTTTAGTACATTCAGAGATATGTGCAGCCACCATGATATTATCTAGAACAATAGAGGCCCAGCGCACAACATTTGTGCACTGGGAAGAATCCCTCAGCCTAGCCTTCTTGAAGTCCGGGACCCCTCACGGGATGTCCTCCTGCTGCAAAGGTGGGAGAGGCTCCCACCACCACCGCTGCACTTGCCAGCTGTGAGCCTGGCTTCTGGCTGAGTGGTGCTCCCCCTGTGGGAGCAACTGACCACCAGGGGCAACTCCTGTGTTGAGTGTCTTCCTCCTGGTGGTCAATGTGCATCATAGTGGCCAGTCATTGCATTATTCAGTCAATTTGCATTTTAGTTTTTAAAAATATATATTTTATTGATTTTTTTTATAGAGAGGAAGGGAGAGGGATAGAAAGTTTGAAACATTGATCAGCTGCCTTTTGCACACACCCTACTGGGGATGTGCCACAACCAAGGTACATGCCCTGGACTGGAATCAAACCTGGGTCCCTTCAGTTCACAGGCCAATGCTCTATCCACTGAGCCAAACCGGTTTCGGCTTAGTTTTTTTATTATATAGGATTTAAAAAAATATATATATATATTATTGATTTTTCACAGAGAGGAAAGGAGAGGGATAGAAAGTCAGAAACATCAATGAGAGAGAAACATTGATTAGCTGCCTCTTGCACATCCCCTATTGGGGATGTGCCTGCAACCAAGGTACATGCCCTTGACCGGAATCGAACCCGGGACATTTCAGTCTATAGGCCCATGTTCTATCCACTGAGCCAAACAAGTTTTGGCTATATAGGATTTTTGTCAACTTAGATATATAGTACTTTTTAACATTAACATTCACTCCCCTTAGCTCAAAGCAACCTCTAATCTACTTTTTGTCTGTAAACTTGCCTTTGCTGGACACTTCATATAAATAGAATCACATATGTGGGCTTTGTTGCTGGCTTTTAAAATTTTAGTATAGTGTCTTCAAGGTTCATCCATGTTGTAGTATGTATCAGTACTTTATATTTATTATGATCCAATAATATTCTGTTGTATGGACATTATGTTTATTCATTCTTCAGTTAATGAGCTTTTGGGTTGTTTCTACCTTTTGACTATTCTGAATGCTGCTGCAAAAATTCTGTACACTTTTTTTGTGATTACCTATTTCAATTTTGGGGGTTTCATTTGGTTTTAATTCTTCCACTCAGGGGTGAAATTCCTAAATACTAAATTAATCTGTGTTTACCTTATCCCTTGATAAACTGCTAAACTTTATTCTACAGTAGTGATACCATTTTACATTCCCATCAGTAATATATGAAGGTTTTAATTTCTCCACACCCTCACCAACACTTGGTCGATATTTTTCTTTTTTATTATGGCCATTTTAGTGGGTATGAAGTGGTATCTCACTGTGGTTTTTATTTGCATTTCTCCAATGATTAATGATGCTGACCAACTTTTGATATATTTGTTGGCCATCTTTGTATGTTCTTTATATAAATTTCTATTCAAATGCTTTGCCCATTTATATTTGAATTGTTTGTCTTTCTGTTGTTGAGTTGTAAGAATTCTTTATATATTCTAGATAAAAATTACTTATCAGATATATGAGTTTAGAATTTTCTCCTATTATGTAGGATCTTTTCTTTTTCTTCATAGAGTCCTTTAGAGCACCAAATTTTTCATTTTGATGATCTACAATTTATGTATTTTTTCTTTTATTGCCTGAGGTTTTCATGTCATATATAAGATCCATTATTTAAAAAACCCATTATCAAATATGTCAATAAATAGTTATCACTTGGGCCAGGAACTGAACCTGCAATCAAGGTACATGCCCTTGACTAGGAATCAAACCCATAAGCCTCTGGCCCGAGGGCCAGTGCACTCGCCGCTGAGAAAACTGTCCAGAGCATGTCGTTTCTTTTTGAGTCAGTTTCTATAGTTGTGTCTTTCTAAAATTTTTTCTATTTCATCTACGTTATCTCATTTATTGGCATACAGTTGTTTATAATATCCCCTTAGAATTTTTTAATGTCAGTAATGATCTCCCCTTTTTCATTTCGGATGCCAGAAATTTGAATTGTTTTTTCCCCCTTGGTCAATTTATTTAACTGTCTTCAAAGAATCATTTTTTGATTTCACTAATCTTCTCTATTGTTTTTTATTCTTTATCGTATTAGCTTCTTTCTTATCTGTATCTTTGCGTCCTCCTGCTTGCTTTTGGTTTTGTTTGCTTTTTTATTTTCTTCTCAGTGTATTAAGGAGGAAAGTTTGGTTATTGATTTGAGATCTTTGTTCTCTTTAAATGTAGGCATTTATAGCCATAAATTTCTCTCTGAGTGCTGCTTTCTCTTCATTTTTATTTATCTCAAAGTATTTCCTAGTTGCCCTTTTGATTTCTTGTAGAGCCCATGGATTATTTAGAAGGGTATTTTTAAATTTTCGCATAGTAGTGAGTTTCCCAATTTTCTTTGTTATTAATTTCTAAATTCATTCCATTATGGTTGAAAGACTATATTACTTCTATCTTAGCTACAAATTCATTTTTTAAAATATACTTTAATATTTATATTACTATACAATGTACATTTTTAATAAAAAAATCAGAATTGTTTTAAAGGACAAAGAAGAAACAAGACTCACCTATATAATTAAACTCTCAGATGCAATAATTGTTGACATTTTAGTGTCTAGTGTTCCACTATGTCCATGCATGTGCATCTGACTATTATTTCTAGAAAAGTGTGATTAATTAAATAAATCAGACTATGCTCTGATTCAGATAAAAGGCAAAGCTGTTCAGGGATGTAATCCTGTTTCTTGAGTCACCCAACAGATGGGGAGGGGCCGCTGATCTCACTGCTGTCGTGATGGCCCCTATGTGTGGACTTGCCGTTGCTCGGCCATGGGCTCGGGAGTCTGAGCAAAGGCAGAGGGACTGGCTCCTGGTCGAGAAGCCTGGGGTCTTTTACTCTTCTCATTGGTAGAGAAAATTATAATTGCTCCCGGTACATTTTGTATTTTCATTGTGCTTTCTTTTCTTCTTACAGCACTCTTTCCATTCCTTGGCCCAGTTTTTGAAGCATTTAATATTTTCATGTTTCCAAAAAGTGTGACTGATTTTTTCAAAAAATCTGTAAAAAGAATGAAAGAGAATCGCCTCCAAGATAAACAAAAGGTAAAAATCTGGTGGTGGTTACGTGAGTGTGTTTATGAAGAAGTTGGAGGTTAGGAAAGGAAATAAAAAGTGTCAGAGAGACACTGTCTAAAATGTAACATAGTAATGGGCACAAAGGTCAGTATATCACTGCATGAATGTTACTGAGATGAAAAGTTTTCCACTTCCCTTCAATAAATTATCAAAGTATAAAAATTGTTATTTAAAATTTGTTTTCCTGGTATAATTCCTCAGAATTAAAACTGGCAAAGAAACACATCAATTCCAAGCCTCATATCTTGCACATCCTGCAGTGGGACGTTCCCATCAGGCCCCCGGTGGCGTGTACTCTGTGTTAAACTGGAGCCTGCTCAGAGACTGGAGAGGGCAGTAGTCTCTGGGCATTGAGGATGCAAACTGGCTACCCCAGCTTTGCCTCCAGGGGCCTGGAGGCCAGCACAAGAATGTCTGCAGGCCCTGGGGATAGGGCTGGGCACCCCAGAACTACACTGAACACTGTGGAGAGTTCTGGGACGGTGGTACTTGAAGCTGCTCCCAGAAAAACTGCCAATGAATTCTTCAACTATCAGGAGATTCACCTAGGTGGCCATTCATTAAGAGTTAAGGCTGGAGAAAAAAGTGTTGAAGTCAGGGACATTTTTGTGAGCATGTAGGCATGCCAGGAGAAGGAGCAGGGATTCTTTGGCCAGGAAGCTATGTTCAAAAATAAGAGAAGCTGAAGATCAGAAGAGGACCAAAAAGCAGCTGGGCATGATGGCTGGATCTTTCTTAAGGAAACATCCTCCTCTCCAAGCTTTGTAGGTGGATGTTTTTATTCACTGATAACTCAAGCAACACTAGGCACTTTTGGATTTAAAGGGGCCATCTTATCAGGAAAGAAATTTAGTATTGCACTTTTTTGTTGTTGTTAATCTTCACCTCAGGATATTTTTCCGTTGATTTTTAGGGAGAGGAGGGGGAGGGAAAGACAGAGAGATGTTAATGTGAGAAAAACACATCGATTGGTTGTCTCTTGCACATGCCCAGACCAGGGCCTGGGCTGGGGAGGAGACCGCAACCAAGTTGTATGCCCTTGGCCGGAATCAAGCTCAGGACCCTCTGATCCACCGGCTGACATTCTATCTACTGAGCCAAACCATTTGTGGCTAGTATTGCACTCTTGATTCATTTCTAACATTGAAATTTTTCCTTCTGCTTCCAGCACCGAGTAGATTTACTTCAGCTGATGATTAACTCTCAGAATTCCAAAGAAACGGACTCCCATAAAGGTAAGCAAGGCATGCTTCAGAGGGCGGGTGCTGGGAAGGCTCAGAGGTAGTTGAGGACCTTAATTTGGAGCACTTGGTTAAAATTGTGTTCACTAGCAAAACTACTGCAAAGTTTTATTTTTCATTTGTAATTAATTAGTAACTTGTGGGGAAGCCTTTGAGACTAAGTAAATATTCTGTTCCTCTTCAAACTTTTACCTGCTAGTTTTATCATCCATGGGTGGTGGTGTTTGGCTGATCATTATTACTATGATAGTTGCAAAAATATGACTTTCTAGTTCCATCATTTCTTCTACATTTATGAATTGACTAGAGACCTGGTGCCAAAATTCATGCATGGGTAGGGTAGGGTCCCTAGACCTGGCTGGCAATCAGGGCTGATCGGGGCCTTCCTTCCCTGGCTGCCTGCCAGGACCTTCCTTCATTTCATGCCACCCCTGGTGGTCAGTGCATGTCATAGCGAGCGGTTGAAATCCTGGTTGGTCAAATTCACAAGGGGACAATTTGCATTTTAGCCTTTTATTATATAGGATATTATATAGGATGTTTCATTGTGAAGTTTTCTGTTCTCATTTATTATTTATTTATGTCAATATGATCTTATGTATTATAAATTTACTCTCTTACATTTTGTGTGTGTGTGTGATCAATTTCTTTTAGGTTTGTTCACTGAAGTACCTTTAAGTGGAATCTGGGTTTCTTCTTTCATTTTAATATTTTATTTTTCCAACAGACTTTTTTAGGGCAATTTTAGGTTCACAGCAAAATTTCACAGAAGGTACAGAGATTTCCAATATCTCACCTCCCTCTATCTGTACACAGATTTCTCAACTATCGAAAGTCCTCACAGTTGTGGATCATTTGTTACAATTAGTGAACCTATAATAACACATGATTACCACACAAAGTTCATGGTTTACATAAGGGTTCACTCCTGGTATTGTACATTCTAGGGTTCTGACAAATATATAACGGCATATACTAGTATACAGTGTCCAGTATCATTTTTACCTATCATTTTTTAAAAAAATATATGTTTATTGATTTCAGAGAGAGGAAGGGAGATGGAGAACTAGAAACATCAATGATGAGACTCATCTATTGGCTGCTTCTTGCACACCGCCTACTGGGGATCAAGGCCACAGCCTAGGCATGTGCCCTGACCGGGAATTGAACCATGACCTCCTGGTTCATAGGCCGATGCTCAACCACTGAGCCATACCAGCTGGGCTGTACCTATCATTGTTTTTGTGTGCCCTCCCTTGCTTCCTGGCATGAGAATATTGAGGTTTCTCTATATTTCCCTTCATCAGGTCTGAATCAGTCATTTCTCAAGGAGCTTTGATCACTTTAGTAACAAGTGATATTTAGAAACCAATATCTACAATCTGAGAATGCTCATTCCTACTAGGGCTATTTTTCTTCTAGATCTCCTGAGTGGACAAACCTAATGATATAAAATATATTTACACAGGTCTAATCAATATAAGTATTTCTGTACTAGGCCTGGTGCATGAAATGCGTGCACAGATGGGGTCCCTATGCCAGGCCAGTGATCAGGGCCTATCCGGCTGTCTTGCCCAGTCCTGATTAGGGCCTGCTGCCTGCCGAATGGAACCTGCTAAATGTGGGGAGGAACCGCAGGAGGTTGGCTGGCAGTGGGAGGTTGGCTGTGGGAGTGCTCTGACCACTAGGGAACAGCTCCTGCATTGAGCATCTGCCCCCTGGTGGTCAGTGCATGTCATAGCACCTGGTTGACTAGTCATTCCAGTCATTCTGTCATTATGGTTGCTTAGGCTTTTATATATATACTAGAGGCTCAGTGCACGAAATTCGTGCATGGTGGGGGGGAATGTCCTGGAGCCCAGCCTGCACCCTCTCCAATCTGGGACCCCTGAGGGATGTCTGACTGCCCATAGAGGCCCGAGTGATCAGACCTAAACAGGCAATCGGACATCCCTCTCACAATTCAAGACTACTGGCTTCTAATTGCTCACCTGCCTGCCTTCCTGATTGCCCCTAACCATTTCTTCCTGCCATCCTGATCACCCCTAACCACTCCCCTGCGAGCCTGATTGATGCCTACCTGCTCCCCTGCCGCCTGTTTGCCCCTAACTGCCCTCCTCTGCAGGCCTGGTCACCCCTAACTGCCCACCCCTACAGGCCTGGTCCCCACTAACTGCTCTCCCCTGCAGGCCTGGTCACTCCAACTTCCCTCTTCTGCTGGCCTGATTACCCCTAACTGCCTCCCCTGCAGGCTTGATTGACCCCAACTGCCCTCCCTTGCAGACCCAGTCCCTCCCATCCTCCCTCCCCTGCTGGCCATCTTGTGGTGGCCATCTTATGTCCACGTTGGGGCAGGATCTTTGACCACATGGGGGCAGCCATCTGGAGTGATGGTCAATCTGCATATTACTCTTTTATTAGGATAGAGGCCTGGTGCATGGGTAGGGGCCAGCTGGTTTGCCCTGAAGGGTGTCCCGGATCAGGGTTGGTGTTCCCTTGGGGTGAGGGGCCTGGGCGAGAGGCCTGTGATGGTTTGCAGGCAGGCCATGCCCCCCCCCCCGTTGATCCAAGTGGAGTCCCTGGTATCTGGGATTAATTTATGTTCTACTATTGAAACTTTGTAGCCTGGAGCAGAGCCAAGCCTTCTGCTTGCTCAGTGGCTGTTACTATTTCTGTTGGGATTCTATAATTGAAACCTTGTTGCCTTAACTGGAGGCCTGAGCCAGCAAGGGCAGGTGGAAAGCTTGGCTTCCTCCATCACTGGGGAAACCCAAGCCTCCCTTCTGCTGTCTTGGGTGGGTTTATTTGCATATTTGCTCCAAATTGGCTGGTGGGTGTGGCTGGTGGGTATAGTGGAGACATGGTCAATTTGTATATTACTCTTTTATTAGATAGGACTAGAGGCCCATTGCATGAAGATTCATGCAATAGGCTTCCCTTCCCCTGGCTGCCAGGACCAATTTTCCTCTGGAACCTGGGACCCAGGCCTTCCCTCTGGCTGTTGCCTTCCATTTTTGCTTTGGCTGGCTGGAGGCTTCACTCCAGCCAGAGCCTTCAGTCTTCCCTGCTCTGGCTGGAGTGCCATGCCACCGCCGCTTTGTCTCCGCGCCTGGGGGCCAGGTGCTCGCCACCACCGCTGCCACCGCTTCCGCTCAGCCCCTGAGGCCAGGTGTTTGCCACCGCTGCCGCTTCATCTCTGCCCCCAGGGCTGGGTGATCACGCCACTCGGCCTTGCCCCCCCCCTCGCTCCTGATTGGCTGATAGCGTAGTGAAGGTATGGTCAAATTTGCATGTTTCTCTTTTATTATATAGGATATATAGAAATACTCATAACTAGACTAAAAACTGATTAATAACTTATTTCCATAATATAAATAATCCCACTATAGTTCATTTTAAATTACCAATAGTCTGACAACCATCTCACAAAATGTCTGAATATTTAACATTTAGTTCCAGAGAGCAGGGATGAGATGATGCTAATATACCATTATAAATACATAGATATCTATGTTCAGATTCCTCCCTTTCTTCTTTCCTTCTTTCCTCCCCTTCTTTCTCTCTCTCTCCTTTCTTTCATTATCTGTTTATCCATATATCTTTCTACAATGGTCCAATACAACCTTCTGTGATGAAGAAAATATTATATATATACAAGGTGTCCCAAAAAATGTATACAAATTTTAACAGCTGATAGCTGAATTTTGAAAATGAAATTAGTTTAATAAATGCTGCCTTTATACTTATTCAAAGTGTATGTGTACATTTTGAGGGTACACAATAAAAGGGTAATATGCTAATTAGACTGAGTCAACTGGACATCTTCTAGATGTCCAACTTCCTTCGGACACAGCCACAGTGGTAGAGACCAAGGCAGAGGTGGTTAGGGGTGGCCAGGTCGACCGATGAGCAGTTAGGGGACAGCCAGACTGGCAGGGGGCAGTTAGGGGGTGACCAGGCTGTCAAGCAGAGGCAGTTAGGGACAATCAGGCAGGCAGGTAGAGTGGTTAGGAGCAATCAGGCAGGCAGGCAGGCGAGTAGTTAAGAGCTAGCAGTACTGGATTGCAAGAGGGATGTCCAACTGCTGGTTTAGGCCCCATCCCTCAAGGATCCGGACTGTACTGGTAGTTGGACATGCTCCTAGGGGTCCCAGATTGGAAAGGGTGCAGGCCAGGTTGAGGGACCTTCCTCCCCACCGCCTGTGCATGAATTTTATGCAGTGGGCCATATTGCTCAATTCAGTAACTATTAAGCATTTGTGTAGTGGCCAGTACAACTGAAAACAATCTTAAATTGTATTTAATTTTAGTTAATTAATTAATTAAGATCTAAAGCTATATCATCATTTGTGGCTTATGACTACCATATTGGACAACACAGCTCTAAACTTTAAATATTATGTGGTATATGCTAATTGGGGGAAAGAATTTGACAGGTGAATTTATCCTCCAAAAGCATCACAAAAATCCTCATTGAAAAATTAGAACTCTGTAGAGTTTTTGTACACTTGTTTTGTATTGTTTTAGTTGTCAATTACATAATTGGGGTAAGCACATGTTTATTTCATGCTCTAAGTATCTAGAAGTTATAGTATACTTCAAATAAATAGATGAGAGCCTGACCATACTTAGTTTCTCTCAGGAAAAGATATAAAAAGAGACCAATTTGATCACAAGGACTATTTGCTGAGCATAAATAGAAATAATGAGAAAGATGACATTCAGATCATGATTGAATGAACATTGCTAATTCCACTTACTGGACCCTAAATTTCTGTATTTCATGCTGTCCAATGCCCTTTTTAAAAAATATATTTTTATTGATTTCAGAGAGGAAGGGAGAGGAAGAGGGAGATAGAAACATCAATGATGAGAGAATCATTGATCGGCTGCCTCCTGCATCCCCCCTAGTGGGGATCGAGCTTGCAACCCGGCATGTGCCCTTGGCTGAAATTGAACCTGGGATCTTTCAGTCCATTGGCCGACGCTCTAGCCACCGAGCCAAACCAGCCAGGGCTGTCCAATGCCCTTCTATTGACACATGCTTTTTTTCTGCTATTTTAATGCTATTGATTAGACTAAAATCAATCACCAATCTTCCATATTTTTTTTATCTCTGTAGTTTTTGCCCATATCTCAGATCATTAATTTTGAAGACAAGTGTCCCAAGTCTTTTATTACCTAATGTCTCCTAAAGGTGTAACCCATGCTTACCAAGCTAGGTTGTATGCACAAATTACATCTCTCTCTTTTGCAATAATATGATGCAGTCTTTTCATTTTTCAAGGGCCATCTTATAAAAGAGTACTTTCTTTATATTAGGTGACTTCCAAGAGCAGAACTAATACAGCGATAATTATCAAGGAGGCCTATTTTGACCCAATATAAGGAAGCTATTTATAACTATTAACATTGCATAAAAGTGGAATCATTTCCCTAAAAGAGGTAGTGAGCTTTCCATCATTGATGTTATTAAAAGCAAACAAAGAAAAAACAATAACACTAGATAAAATGGATAATCCTGGATAGGGTATTCAGGAATTGGGTTGAAATAAAGTTCATCAATGACTATGTAAACCCAAACTAATAACAATAATAATAAATACTATTTTTAGAGTTTGCACTCATTATTTTGTATTAGTTTCAGATGTACATTATAGTGGTTAGACAATCACATATTTTACAAAGTGATTCCTCCTAATATTTCAAGTACCTACCTGATACTATACAGAGTTATCACACATTATTGACTGTATTTTTTGACATCAGAGAGAAAGGGAGAGGGAGAGAGAGAAACATCAATGGTGAGAGAAAATCATGGATCAGCTGCCTCCTGCACACCCGCCACTGGGAATTGAGCCCACAACTCAGGCATGTGTCCTTGACCAGAATCAAACCTGGGACCCTTTAGTCCTCAGGCTAATGCTCTTTCCACTGAGCCAAACCAGCTAGAACTTGACTGTATTTCTTAGGTTGCCTTTTACATCCACATGACAGTTTTGTAACCCAATTTGTACCTCTTTGTCCCTTTACCTTTTTCATCCAGTCCCCGTACCCCACTCCCTCTAGCAATCATCAGTCTTTTATTTGTATCTATGAGTGTGTTTCTATTTTGTTTATTTACTTGGTCTTTAGATTCTACCTATAAGTAAAATCATATGGTAATTGTCTCTGTCTGACTTATGTCACTTAACATAATACCCTCTAGTCCATTCATACTGTTACAAATTATAAGATTTTATTCTTTTTTAATGGCTAAGAATCCATTTGACGGGCACTCAGGTTGCTTCCAAATCTTGGCTATTGTAAATGACATTACAGTGAACACAGGGATGCATGTAGTCTTTCAAACTAGTGTTTTGGGATTCTTTGGATAAATTCCCAGAAGTGGAATTGTGGGGTCATAAGGCAGTTCCATTTTTAATTTTTTGAGGACCCTCCACAGTGGTTGCATGAATCTGCATTCTCACCAATAATGCAAGAGGGTTTCCTTTTCTCCACATCCTTGCCACCAACTTGATTTATTGATGTTAACCATTCTGGCATGTGTGATTTTAATTTATAATTCTCTGACAATTAGTGACACTGAACATCTTTTCATATGTCTATTGGTCATCTCAATGTCCTCTTTGGAGAAGTGTCTGTGCAGATCCTCTGCCCTTTTTAATTGGATTACTGGGGAAATGGGGTTGGTTTGAACTGTATAAATTCTTTATAGATTTGGAGTATTAACCCCTCATGGCATGCATCACTTGTGAATATTGTCTCCCATTCAGTAGGTTGTCTTTTTATTTTTGTTGATGGTTTCCTTTGCTGTGTAAACTTTTTAGTTTGATATAGTCCCATTTATTTAGTTTCCCTTGCCCAAACAGATATGTCAGGGGGAAAGAATTGCTAAGAAAAATGTCAGATTTTACTGCCTATGTTTTTTTCTAGGGTTTTTATGGTTCAAGTCTTACATTTAAGTCTTTAATTCATTTTAAGTTTATTCTTGTATACGTAGTAAAAAACATAGTCTAGGTCCTGACCAGCATGGCTCAGTTGGTGGAGCATCCTCCTGCACACTGACAGGCTGTGGTTCAATCCCAAATAAGGCTCCTGTCTGGGCAGCAGGTCTGATCCCCAGTCGCAACCCCCCTCAGGCCACATACGGAAGCAGAGGGAACTGCTGGATGTTTCTTCTCTCTCTCTGAATAAGCATGTCCTTGGAGGATTTAAAAAAAAGATGGTCTAGTTGTTGTGGTTGTTTTTTTCGTTTGTTTGTTTGTTTGTTTTGGCTCATATCTGTCCAATTTTCCAAACATTTATTGAATAGACTATTTTTACTTCCTTATCTATTCTTGTCTCCTTTGTCATCTATTAATTGACCATATACAGTAGGTCTGGGTTCCCTATTCTGTTCCATTGATATATATGTTTTTATGCGAATACTATGCTGTTTTGATTACTATAGTCCTATAGTATAGTTTGATATTAGGTAGTAGGACACCTTCAACTTTGTTCTTTCCCAAGATTGTTTGGCTATTTGAGGTCTTTTGTGGTTTCATATACATTTTGGGGTTTTTTGTTCTAGTTATGCAAATCATCACATCTCTTGACAGTTCATACTGTGATAGTTTTCATATGGGATTTAAGATTCTGCATTTCTAATAACTTTCCAGATACTGATGATGATGCTGGTCTATGGACAATACTTAGAGTAACCATATTTTATGTGTAGCCCAGTATCATTCTCTTACATTTCTGCAAACATTTTTGAATAAAAGATCCTTTCATTTTCCCCCAGCATAAGTCTTAAAAATTATCCAGCACTCTGGCCAGTTTGGCTCAGTGGATAGAGAACATCAGCTTGTAGACTGTGGGGGGTCCTGGGTTTGATTCAGGTCAAGGGTGCGTACCTGGGTTGCAGGAAGCAGTGGACTGGTGATTCTCTCATCATTAATGTTTCTATCTCTCTCTCTCCCTTCCTCTCTAAAATCAATAAAAAGATTTTTTTTAAAAAAATTACTCATGTGTATTTTATCTCAAATAATTTAAATTTTTCCTGGGGAGAAATCTATCCTATATTACTTGTAGCCAAACTATTTTGGGGATTCTCCAGGGACATACTGATAACACTGTGCATGTAACACAAAACGCTATGTCTTAAAATTGCACAGCTATGCTGTGGACAGAGTGACATAACCAGAAGCAGATGGTGAAGAGTAGAATAGACCTTGATAAGGGAAAAACAGATTAAGACAGTTTTGCCTTTTTCTGGCTCTATTACATGCATATCAGAGTGCAAAACACTCTCAAGTTAAGCTGAATTGTTTTTTCAATTTTTCCTATAAGGGTTGGGGGTTTCATTTGGATTTCTCATAATCTAACTTGTGATGTTGTACATTGACCTGCTTTATAAAATATCTTTCTTCTCCTTTTAGCTCTGACTGATCTGGAGCTTGTTGCCCAGTCTATTATCTTTCTTTTTGCCGGCTATGAGACCACCAGCAGTCTTCTTTCCTTCCTTGTGTTTTTGCTGGCCACTCACCCCGAAGTGCAGCAGAAATTGCAGAGAGAGATTGATGCAACACTTCCCAATAAGGTGAGTGGGTGGTACTTGGAGAACGAGGGAGAATGTAAAGCTTTATCAAGAATGCCTCCTCACCACTTTCTAGGAGAATTTTTACAAAGAATGTAAGCATCAGTTATTTTACTTGTACTATTTAGGAAGGATGTAAAAAGACAAAAGCAAACAAAAATATAGGTAATTTTTGTTATTAGAGATATATAAGATCTTTAAAAAAAAGTGTTGGTCCTATGTGTCAGTTATCTGTTATTACAATAATGTCAAATAAAAATTTTCAAATCTTAGTGGCAATTAACAATAGGAATTTATTGCTCAAGTGTCTAGATAATTATCTGTGTTGATATTGACTGGACTTGCTTTAGTCTGGCTCTTAGCTGATCTAGGCTGGCCTTGGCTAATTGGCTGGGTGAATCAGCTCCACACATGATCCACACATCTCCCACACTCCAGACAACCAGCCTGGGTATGTTCTTCTCAGGCAATGGCAGAGGGAAAGACCAATAAGTCCAAACATTTGGGTGCCTTCCAGAACTCTGCTTGCATCACACTTAGCCAACATTCCATTCATTCAAAGCATGCACCATGGCCAACCCAGCATCATAATAGGAGGGCATAAAGTTAGATGACTAAGGGCATGGACACAGGAGGTATGGAAAACTGGTACTATTCCTGGAATCTACCACTTTGGGTAAACTGCAATCTAGGAGAAGCCTAGTGTACAGAAAAGAACCTAGTATAGGCAATAGAAGACATGAGTTTGAGTCCAGACTATGGTTTTGGATAGGTTTTAAGACCTCTCTGGGTCATAGGTCCTGTAAATATAAAAGAGATTCACTTTAGGGTCCAAGTAAATGAGAGATTATTTTTCTTCTCTCGGTAGGTGTATATTGGAGATCATGTTATTGCAATAAGATGGAAAGGTCACTAAGAAACACACTAGCTTGTTGAAGCCGGTTTGGCTCAGTGGATAGAGCGTCGGCCTGCGGACTGAAAGGTCCTGGGTTCGATTCCGGCCAAAGGCATGTACCGTGGCTGCGGGCACATCCCCAGCAGGGGGTGTGCAAGAGGCAGCTGATCGATGTTTCTCTCTCATTGATCTTTCTGACTTTCTATCCCTCTCTCTTCCTCTCTGTGAAAAATCAATAAAAAATATTTTTAAAAAAAGAAACACACTAGCTAAAGCATTATGTCCTCTCTTAATAAAAGTTACAATGACAACAACACTAAGAGCTAATATACTTCTCACTATATTTGTTTGTTCTAAATGCCTTATATTTATAAATGAATTGAATTTTTAAAAATTATGTATTAAAAATAGAAATAGACTCATATACAGAGAACAGCCCATCAGAGGGGAAGAGGGCTTAGGAGGCTAGATGAAAAAGGTGAAGATGTTAAACAAAACAAAAAAAACTAATTGACACAGCCCTAGCCAACTTGGCTCTGAGGATAGAGCTTTGATCCTCAGACTAAAGGGTTCTAGGTTTGATTCCTGTCAAGGGCACATACCTTGGTTGCAGGCTGGATCCATGACCATGATGTGAAAGCAATCAATCCATGTGTCTCTTTCACATTGATGTTTCTCTCTGTGTGTCTTTCCCCCTCCCTTCCACTCTTTCTAAAAATCAACGGGAAAATATCCTCGGGTGAGAATTAACAAAAAATAAGGAACTCATAGACACAGACAACAGCATGACGATTACCAGAGAACAGGCTGTGGGCAGAAATAGAAGAAAATATGGGGAAGGGTGGGATAAATGGTGATGGAAGGAGAGTTGACTTGGGGTGGTGTTCACACAATACAATATACAGATGGAGTATTATAATATTGTAAACTGAAGGCTATATAATTTTATTAACCAATGTCAACCCAATAAATTCAATTTTAAAAAATGATACATTAGTCAGAATAGTCTAAATTTGCTACAACTACAGATTAGCCCTCCTTAGGGTTAATCCTTTACACAGCAAAGGATTTTTTTCCAACTCACATTAACACGTCCAACATGGATTGTTAGTGAAGGATGGGAGTGGGACTCTGTGCTCCCCAGTTACTTGGAAATATAATCTAAAAAGGACCCATTTTCTTATAGCTGCACTTTCTGGAGCACAAAGCCTTCATGTTAGTTGGGGAATAAAGAAGTAGAGTGTTGCTTAGTGTATTTTCAAATGTTTTGGCTCTGATCTGACATATGTCACCTCAGCTCACAGCCCATTCTCTAAGCTGGTTTCCCCCTGCTTTAAGTGGGCTGGGCGATGTGGAGACCACATGGATATTGGGTGAGCAGTGATGTCTCTGCCATACAACCCTATGAAGTGTCAACTCTAAATATCTCCATGTAACATATCCAAAAACCGAGGTACCGAGAGGTGAAATAATTTTCATACACTAGTCATATAGCTAGTTGTGAAGAAGCCACTAGCCAAACCCTTAACCTCTACAATATTGCCTCTTCAATATAACACCAAGCGGTGACCACATACTGTATTGCCCGCACTGTTTTCAGATACCTGACAAAACTGGAACTCTTTGTGGTATGAAAGACTGGCCTCTGGGGCTGGAGAGGCTTCTATGAGATCTTCACAGCTTACAGTCAAACCCTGAAGCAACAACTAGGAGACTGCTCCAGCACGGCAGCATGAGGCTGAGTGGGGTGCCACCTCTTTATAACCTTTGCTAGAAAGAAATTGTATGCCCTGCTAGCTAGCATCCAGTCACACCCTTCTTTTGCTATACTTTTACACACACACACACACACAGTATATATATAAAATCTAAAGGCTTAGTAAGCAGAATTTTTCAACTGAAAACTTTGTCAAGTTGGAATTTTGCTCTTTTACACATTATCTTTCCTTGGCGCAGAAGTGTAGCCTCTCTTTTGAAAACAAACAGTGACCTTAGCATATTTCAGTTAAGAATATGGGTCATAGTCTATTACTCACATGGGTTAAAAAAAAGTCACTACATGATAAGGTGAGGGATTTCCCGTCCTGTTTAGGGGTATTGTCCCCAATGTTCCCCATAGTCATAACTACTCCAACACATCTCAATAGGCCCATTACGCATGTGAAAGCACATGACAGATATTAAAATGTCTGTAAATCCTAAGGTCCTTTACCCAAATAAGTTATTCTTTGGAGCTCCTAACATTTCTATAGAACTACATAGACTGAGTTGAAAGTTGATCTCAAATCTCAGTTTATCAAAATTGTCTCTTTCTTCCCAGGCAACTCCCACCTATGATGCCCTAGCACAGATGGAGTATCTTGACATGGTGGTGAACGAATCGCTCAGATTATTCCCAATTGCTGGGAGACTTGAGAGGGTCTGTAAGAAGGATGTGGAAATCAATGGGGTGTTCATTCCCAAAGGGACAGTGGTGATGGTGCCAAGTTTTATTCTTCATCGAGACCCAGCGTATTGGCCAGAACCCGAGGAGTTCCGTCCTGAAAGGTACTGGACCCCTGAGAAAGGGAACCCACCCTCATCCAGGCTGGTTGGACACATTCTGATGTCCTTTAGTATAGATGATGAACATGTGGTTGTACAATCATTTATATGTACACTTTTCTGTTTTTACAAGTTTGTTTTTTCTTATTACAAGAGTAATCATTGTTTGTTGACAAAATTTTACAAACTCTAGACTAGATAAAAGAAAATTGTATCTGTCCATAGTCCTAATACCTTAAGAGAGGCCTCATTAGTAATTCAATGTATGTCATTATTGACATTTTTCTAAGCATATATAGATTTTTAAAATTAAAATAGTAATATGTTTTTTATTTTGAGCTGCTTTCTTTATTTACCGGTAATCTATAAATAGTGTTCTATTATATATAACCATCATGTAGAGGTATGCATACATATAAATATTTATACATATGTGACTGACATGCTTATGCCATAAATTACTTAATCATTATCTCACTTTAGGAATGCAGGCTTTTTTACTTCTTTAAATTTTTCTGTGTTGTTCTCATTAGCTCTCTGAATTTACCACCAACGTTCCCACATTCTGTTTTTCCACATTGGTAGCCACACCTTTATCATTATTGGGACAGTGCGTTATGAGAACCTGAGAGATCCTCATCTCTGATTATTTAAGCAGCCCCTTGAGAACAGAGGTGAACACAAGTCACTGGTCTGTCTTTGGATACAGTCCTGTGTCAGCTTCCTCCTACTCTCAGTATTTGGTGACTTCCAAAGGAAAGTCACCTGCTCTCCAGACGCCTGAGACACTTCCCCCAAGATGGCCTTTAGCATATTCTTCGGGAAATTCAGAGCCAAGGTCTAGCTTTGGGCATAGCTTGAATTCTAGAAAGAGCTGATGTGTCTCATTTATTGTATTGATGAGCAAAATTGGAATTAACTATTGAGGGCACTAGCTGGGATCTAGACTTTCATTAGCCTTACTATAAGATCCCTAATAGCAGGGACCTTCTCTCTCTCTCTTATATATGTGTGTGTGTGTATGTATATATATATATATAATTGATGTTTTTACAGAGAGGAAGGGAGAGGGATAGAAAGTTAGAAACATCGATGAGAGAGAAACATCAATCAGCTGCCTCTTGCACACCCCCTACTGGGGATGTGCCAGCAGCCAAGGTACATGCCCTTGACCGGAATCAAACCTGGGAACTTTCAGTCCACAGGCCGATGCTCTGTCCACTGAGCCAAACCGGTTTCCGCAGCAGGGACCTTCTCTTATTTTCCATGGTGTTCTTAGTTCTAGCTTACTGTCTACACATAGTATTTGTTGAAAGAAGTTAGCCCTAACTGATTTGGCTCAATGGATAGAGCGTCGGCTTGTAGACTGAAAGGCCCCAGGTTCGATTCCAGTCAAGGGCATGTACCTTGGTTGCAGGCACATCCCAGTGGGAGGAGTGCAGAAGGCAGCTGATCGATTTTTCTAACTCTCTATCCCTCTCCCTCTCTCTCTGTAAAAAATCAATAAAATATATCTTTTTAAAAAAAGAAGTTAGACGTGACCAAATCCTGTGTTTTCTGGACCAAGGGGCCTCTGTGTTTCCTCCAAGCTCAACAGTTTTCCCTCTCCCTGCCCCCACACCTCATAGCTTCATGAACATGAAACCAGAGACCACTGACTGTACTGCTCTTATGATCATTAAGTCATGCACAAAGAGTAACTGCTTACCATGTCAGGAAGTGGATAAGGAAGTGGGAAATTTAAATGTTAAAAAATGCCTATTATGGAGAATTTGACACTTATACAAATATATGACATATACAAAATCATTTTCTATAGATAAGAGTCTAAGGAATAATTTAATTCATCTATGTGTGCCCATTACATGTTTACAGCCATCAAACTATGTTTGCTGCCCCATTCATACACCATTACTACCATCCTCCTAATTCCCATATTATTTTAAGGCATACCATCTCTAAATATTCCAATGTTCTCAAAAATATAAGAACCTTTTAAAAATATATAACCACAATGCCACGATCACTTTCCCAAATTCACATTTTCTCTTAATATAATCAAATATTGATGGATCAAATTTGAATAAAACATAAGTCTAACCTTCAAGGAATTTATAACCTAGTGGAACAGGCAGGCAATGAAATAGCAGATTATACTAGAGAAGAGGAGCATCATATGACCATATGAGTCATCTGACTTAAGCTATTCAATGGGAGAAGGACAGAAGAGGTGAGAGGAAGGGAGGAAAGGAAAAGGGGCCAGGGGAAGGTAAGGGAAGGGAAGGAAAAAATAACAATTTAACTAATGATTCCTACTTCCTTCCTCCATGAGCATGTGACTAACCTGAGTTTGATGGAGGCAGGGACCTACTTTTTCTTCAAATAGTCTCATTTCTTACTTGCCTTTCAGAGTGTAAACATCTTAACACCCTGAATGTAATTTAGTGTTTAAAGATAAATTTTCCTTTAAACAGCATTCACGTCATCTCTTCAATGATACTGTTAGCTCGTTTAGGGTATGGGGAATGGAAAGGATCTGTAGCTTACCATTCTTACAGCAAAATAACTATAGCAGGATTTCACTGACTAGCCCAAAGGAGTATTCTGTATACTACTTGTAGAGAAACCTAAGAACCCCAAACATGTAGCTCTTGTGGTGTTTATGTTTCATTAATTGATTGCATTTACTGTTATATAACCAGGTTTAGTAAGGAGAACAAGGACAGCATAAATCCTTACATATACACACCCTTTGGAAGTGGACCCCGAAACTGCATTGGAATGAGGTTCGCTATCATGAACATGAAAATTGCTCTCGTCAGAGTTCTGCAGAACTTCTCCTTCAAACCTTGCAAAGAAACACAGGTCAGAAATTTAACACATCACCACTCTGTGTGAATAATGCTTGATTGAGAGTTTTTTTTAAACTGAGGTACATATGCATGAGTGTGCTCATTCATTGTTTAATACTTTGTTCTGTTGGTCAGAGAATCTATCTGGAGTCACATATAACCTTTAAGATCCTGATAGCCTGGAGTGCTAAGCCTGTGTTTTTATAACTATTCAACTATAAAGGCCATCTAGAGTCAATGTAATTAGTGTGACATGATGATGTAGAGTCCTTTGAGAAAAGTTTAAATTTGACTCTAAGTCCACTGGAAGGAAGGGAAAGTTCTGTGCACAGTCCTGAAGTACAACGATAACTGGGTCATGACTTTTAAACATTGCTCTTTCCACCAGAACTTACAGAAGCTCTTGTGATAGGGTTCTCAACCCCTGGTTATATGACGAAATCAGCGGGGATCTTTTAAAAATCCTATGCCTAGGTCATCTCATATTCTAAAATAATCCATCCTGTGTGGCTTTAAAAGCACCCCCTTTGGTTCTCATGTGCAGCCAAGGTTGATTAAAGCCTTTCTGCCTGATGTAAGAACTCCTACAGTCCGTGGCTACTTGAAACCTGCTTCTGGGAGCCAGGCTGCAATCAAGTTGGGTTCTTTTCATTCTAATATGAACTCTATGATGTTTTTTCTCACTCTCTTCCCCATTCTACTCTCATCTTTCAGGTCCTAGTTTACTCCCAAAGCCCTTCCAAGAGGCTTCCCATCTAGTCCAGAGCCCATTTTTCCTCTGCTATGTTATTGCTACTGCAAGCTGGTATCATCATTATCCTACCTAACCGAAAACTTTATAATTAAACCATCCAGTTTGGTACTCTATGTTTTCTTTGTATCCAACATATCCTAAAGTCTAGCACCTCGTTTTATTCCTTTCATAAATTCCCAATATGCCTTGTGGTCATTCAGAAAATGCTATTTTGCAGTTCATTTGGAGATCACGATTCCACATTTTAAATTATTTAATTTGAAAATTTTAACAAATAGCATTTGTAATGTACATTTTCTATGTGTGTTGGGGAAGTATATACATTATACACACACACACACACACACAGGGGAAATATATACATGCTATTTGAAATTATAAAATAGGAAGGTTTTACATTAATAGGTCTCGAATCTCTCCTCTGAAGAAAATAATAGTTGCCATTAAGTCATAGCAAGCAAGGCCCTATAATAAGGCTTATTTCTAGGACTTGTATATTTATTATGCAGATCCTTTCCTTAAGTAGGCTTCCTCAGACAAGAGGAGGAGGATAGAGATGATTTCCATCTTATTTGTGGCCTTAGGCAGCTGTTTAGCAGTCCTGTAAGTACATACAAAGGGGGTTTTCCCCCTGAGAGGAAATGGGCCTCTGGCATAGATGGGGTGCTGCAGATACTCCCTGAAAGCTCCCAGTCATCTCTGGCTTGTGCTTCTCACCCTCCATGACAATTTTCTTACCTTTCAGTGAACTGAGATCTAAAGGTTACTGTGTTGGTGGCTCCCCAACACTGAGGAGTGACTGGGTGGGAAGAGAGCTAAAAAAATTAGTCAAAACACTATTTAGGTCAAAATGCTATTCAGAAATTCACTATTTATACTGGGAACCAGAAATGTTAGAAAATAGGCACAATTCTTGACAAATACCTTTTCCCATGATGAAACTAGGTTTCCACTGGGAGAAGTGACTGGACTCTTTAGAAGTGATGGATAATTCTAATAATTAAAATGTATAATATGTATTCAGGTTACCTTGCAAGTTCCAATATGCACAAAATGAATTCTCTATGTCTTTTCTAAATAGTTTTTCATAATGCCTCAGAATCTGGTTTAAATTTCAAAAAATTCATTCATTTGCTTAAAATTCAAAACAAGCACAAACCAATATATGATTTTGTCTCTGGCCTGGTACAGAATAGATGCTGTAATTGATATTTTCTTGAACGAATGTATTGATTAATGCTTTCACTGACCAGTCTCGAGATAGCTTACTGAATCAGTATAACGAAACAAAAATATATTATGCTAAAAGTAATTTCTATATCTTGTAAAGCATTATTGTCCTCAATGTATCTTACTTATCTGCTTTGCTTTTGGTATTGACAGTGCTTCATTAACTGGTCCTCAAATGCTGTTTAACATTTGCAGATTCCCCTGGAACTAGATTTTCAAGGAATTATTCAACCAAAAACACCCATTATTTTAAAAGCTGAATTGAGAAATGGAACTTTAAGTGGAGCCTGACTTTCCCTAAGGACTTACACTTCGTTCTTCAAAGAAGTTGTATCCCCTGACGCCCGAGATCTCAGTGTAATTTGTGAATAAAAAAAAAAAAAACAGAAATGAAGATGGGCTTACCCTACCGCACTTGATGGATGACTAGGAAGTCTGTACATTTCACTTATCTTCTCAGTGTCTATACAGAGTATTACATATTGTGTAACATAAGAGAGATGACTTAATAAGTAGACCCAGCTTATTGGGTTCTTATAATACTATCTCCATCTATTCCCACTTAATACCATCTATTTATTTAGTACTAATCATGAATACAAATTTATAATTTTATCAATAAACTTTAATGAAAACAAGAATCATTGTGGAAATGGCAATAGTGACATTTATATCATGTTTTATTTTGAATATCCTATATTGTATATTATATTGAGCAACTCAATAAACATTTCTTCATAATAGTATTATATGATGCTTTCATACACAGCCAATGACTAAATGTTTTTAACCATCACAATCATTGGTTAAGTGGGACCTTTTCAGAATTCCAATTTGACATGTTTAGATGAGAATAAATTCACTGTGATTTCCCCTTTATTTAGAAAGTACATTCATAATGTAATTCCACCTTTTTTGGAGCACATATTTTTTATAAGACTCAGCTGAGGCACTTATTATTTTATTATTAGTTTTGATTTAATGTTTCATCTCATCTCCCGTGATAACTCTGGAAGACAGGAAACACGTTTTCTTATATTCTTTGTATGTCATCCTCAAGTCCCAACCCTCTTAACACAGTGAACACGGACTAAGATAGCTGATTGGTCAATTGATTGGGTAGAAAGGCTACAAGCATTCCTCAGTTTCAGAAGTGCACGGGGTTCTTCCTTTTCCTTCTCTCTCTCTCTCCTGCTGTTTACTTCCCCTCACTTTACACTTCCTTCTTTTCCCTTTTCTTCCATTTCCCCCCTTCCCTTTCCTTTTCTTCCTTTTTGGATAATGTGGTCCTAAAGCCAAAAGGTTCAGCAAAGCATTGCAGGCAGACACACATTGCAGGGGCAGGGGCAGGGGCAGGGGCAGGGGCAGGGGCAGGGAAGGGAGTCTCAGTGGCTCTGACGAGGAGGCTGAGTAGGTTGGGAGGGTGTCCACATGGAGGGAATCTTGGTGTGGGTGTGGGAACCCAAACAAAGTGGGAAATGTGTCCATGCAGAGAGGTACCCTGTTGAAAGCATCCAGAGCCTAAACAGGATGTGGAGAATCTGAGTAGGATAAAAAGAGTATCTATTGGTGCAAAGGGATGGAGCAAAGATTCATTATATCAAGGAGGATTGACCAAACAAATAAACATATTAAAGATAATGAAATCCACATTTCTCACTGTTAGAGAAAAGAGTCACTGATTCCAAAGGAGAGAGAAGCAAAATGAATCCTGTGGACTCAGGGTGTGCTTTTCTATATAGACTAGAAGCCCAATGCATGAATTCATGCACCAGTTGGTCCCTTGGCCTGGCCTGTGAAATCGGGTTGAAACCAACTTTCTGACGTCCCCTGAGGGGTCCCAATTGCAAGAGGGTGCAGCCTAGGCTGGGGGATCCCACTGGTGCATGATCATGCATCATGTGATATGACACAGTGAGAAGAACTCAGTATCACCTCTATAACAGATTTCATACAACTCCCCCCATTTCATGGATATAAGTATATTTTAGTCATAGTCTGTATGTTTTCTCAATGGACTGAAGCTTTCCCTTGCAGACAAGCTACTACCTCTTCTGTGACTAAAGTTCTATTAGAAAAGATTTTATCTGGCTGGGGATCTCTCAAACTCCATAGTGATTGAGGATCACATTTTTTGCATATAAGATTTTTATCAGTCTTCACCAAAGGATATTTGTTCCATTGATTTTTAGAGAGAGAGAGAGAGAGAGAGGAGAGAGCAAGAGAGAAGAATCAGTTGATTGCCTCCTGCACAGGGATCAAATGTGCAACCTAGGTACATGCCCTTGACTGCAAATCAAACCCCTGACTCTTTGGTGCACAGGCTGACTTTCTAACCACTGAACATATCAGCCAGGGCACACATTTGACTAGTCAGATATTTCAACAAGTCTCTGCTATTTGCCTAATCTTATATTTTCATTGTGCTTTGCCATCCTCAGGTTTAGTAAAATGTACTAATGGCATTGTTAAGGTTAAGTTAGCAAAATTTGTAGAGGTTCTCCAAATACCTTGGTCCTTTTAAATCCCTCTTTGGAGCTCATAAAATTTCACCTTTTAAGATAATTATGCCCCATTAATTTGGCTCCTGCTTCTTTCACTCATAGTTAGTAAAGGGAGAGAAACTTCAATACTGTAAAAGCTTAATTGCTTCTATTGAAAATAACCAACTCTGAAGTGACTTCAGAGGAATAACTGGAGAGAGGTCCTCCTGGTCTCTCCCACTGAAGTTTCAACAATTTTAACAGCTACAATTCAACAAAGGATTCCCTGCTCAATTCACAAATACATCTGAGAAACCTGAGCATCGGACCATCTGAAGGTAGGCAAATGGGAGAAACTGGGGATTTGGGAAGAAGAGCTCAGAGGATGCCAGAGCTGCAGCTTGGCTCTCACAGAATGGAGCTCACTGCAGAGCGGATGAATACAGATACCAATATCCTAAACAAAATACCAGCAAATCGAATACAATGATACATTTAAAATAACACATCACAGTCAAGTGAAGTTTATTCCAGGGGCAGAAGGATGGTTCAAATATACAAATCAGTCAATGTAATATACCACATTGATAAAACAAAGGATAAAAATCATGTGATCTTATTACTAGAGGCAGAAATATCCACTTCTGATTAAAACACTCAGCAATATAGGAATAGAAGGAAATTACCTCCACATAATAAAGGCTATCCTATCCTATATAATAAAAGGGTAATATGCGAATAGACCAACAGCAGAACAACCGAACAACCAATCAAAGAGTAATATGCAAATGATATGCTAAGGCTCTCAACCGCTCGCTATGACATGCACTGACCACTGGGGGGCAGACAGTTAACTAGTCGACCAGTCATTATGACATGGACTGACCACCAGGGGGCAGATGCTCCAACCAGTAGGGTAGCTTGCTGTTGGGACTGAGTGAGATGGGCTGGACATGCCCTGGAGCCCTCCTGCCATCCCTCCCCTGCCTGATTGTGCACCAGTGGGGTCCCTCAGCCTGGCCTTCACCCTCTTGCAATCCAGGACCCCTTGGGGGATGTTGGAGAGCCAGTTTCAGCCCAATCCCACAGGCCACTACCCTTGGGAGGGTGCCAGACACAGGGCTCCATGGTTGGAGAGTGCTGTTGTGGCAGTGTGAGCCTCTCCTGATCAAGACTGATTAGGCAGGACTGATTGGGTGAGAGCTCGAAGCAGGCACAGTGGGGCCGGGATGAGCAGGAGTGGCAGGTAGGAGCTGCAGGTGGCGTTGGACTGCGGATTTCAGTCTAAGAGACCCCACCTATGCACAAATTCATGCAGCAGGCCTCTAGTATAAGATAAACCCTCAGCCAATATCATACTCAATGGTGAAGAACTGAAAGCGTTTTTCTAAGATCAGGAAAAAGACAAGGATGTCCACTCTTACCACTCTTATTCAACATAGTACTTGGAATCCTAGCCAGAGTAATCATGCAAGAGAAAGATATAAAAGTCATTCAAATTGGGAAGGAAGAAGTAAGAGTGTCACTTTTTGCAGATGACATGATTCTGTATGTAGAAAACCCTAAAGACTCCACCAAAAAAAAAACCTATTAGAAACAATAAACAAATACAATAATGTTGCAAGATACAAAATCAGTGTACAAAAATCCACTGCATTCCTATATACTAAGAATAAAATTTCAGGAAAAGAAATGAAAAAACAATTCCTTTTGAAATTACAACAAAAGAATAAAATACGTAGGAATAAACTTAAAGGATGTAAAGTACCTCATATACTACAAAGCACTATTAAGAGAGATTGAAAAAGACACAATGAAATGGAAAGATATTCTGTGTTCATGAATTGGAGAAACCATATAGTTAAAAAATATCCATAGCAATATGCAGATTTAATGCAGTTCCCATCAAAATCCCAATAACATTTTTAAAGAAATAGAACAAAAAAACCCATCAGATTTTTATGAAGCACAAAAGATCCTGAAGTCAAAGCAATCTGAGCAAAAAGAATGAAGCAAGAGATAACACACTCTCTGGCTTCAAGCTATACTACAACACAACAATAATCTCAGGGATACAGATAAGAGGGGGTTGGGGCTGAGTGAGAAGGGAGAAGGGGTTACACAAAGGGAAAAAAGAAAGACTTATGGACACAGACAACAGAATGGTGATTGCCAGAGAGAAGGGATGGTGGGACAAAGTAGAAGAGGGTATTGGGGTTGTGGTAGGGGAGAAATAAATGGTGATGGAAGATTTGACTTGGGATATTAAACACACAACACAGTATACAGATGATATATTATAGAACTATATACCTGAAACTTATATAATGTAATTAACCAATGTCACCCCAATATACTCAATTAAAAATAATTAAGAAATTACCAAAAAAATAGCTTGGTATTGGTGGTGAAACAGACCAGTGGAACAGAATTGAGAGTCCAGAAATAAACCCTCATGTACATGGGCAAATAATTTTCAACCATGGAGCCAAAAACATACAATGAAGAAAGGAAAGCCTCTTCAACAAATGATGCTGGGAAACCTGAAAAGCCACACACAAAAGAATGAAACTAGACTACCATTTGTTTCTATATGCAAAAAATTAATTCAAAATGGGTCAAAGACCTACACATAAGACCTGAAACAATAAATTTCATGGAAGAAAACATAGGTACTACACTTACAGACCTTGGTCTTAGAGAATATTATGAATTTAACCCCAAAGGAAATGAAAATAGTCTTCTGCACAACAAAAGAAACTGCTAGTAAAACAAAAAGACAACCAACTGAATGGGAACATACTATATATATTATATATTCCTTACTAGAGAAAATGTTTTATGATTTTTAAATATTATTTTATTTTTTCCATCACCATTTATCCTCTCTATGCCCTCCTTTACCTCCACCCCTTCCCCCCCACCATACTGTTGTCCATGTCCATGAGTTCTCTTGCTTTTATTGATTTCAGAGAGGAAGGGAGGGGGAAGAACGAGAGTGGGGGGGGGAGAGAAAGAAAGATTATTTGGCTGCCAAACCCCAACTGGGAATGAAACCTACAACCTAGGTATGTGCCCTGGCTGGGTAACAAATCTGCAACCTTCTGGTGCACAGGACAATGTTCCAACTAACTGAGCCACCCAGCCAAGGTTAATGGGAGAAGATATTTACAAACAACAGCTCTGACAAGGGATTAATGTACAAAATGTAGCATAAAGAACTCATACAACTCAACACCAAACAAAGAGATAATCCAGTTAAAAAATGGGCAAAGGACCTGAACAGATACTTATTTCAAAAAGGCATACAAATGGCCAAGAAATAGATAAAAAGATGCTAAACTTCACTACCTATTAGGGTAATGCAAATCAAAGCTACAATGAGATCCACCTCATGCCTGTTAGAATGACTATTTTCTGTAAAACAAGTAATAAGTGTTGGAGAGGTTGTGGAGAAAAAGGAATACTCATTTACTGCTGTAGGAATGTAAACTGGTAGAGAAACTATGGATAACAATATGTAAGTTCCTCAAAAAAAAAATAATATAGTTACCATGTGACCCAGCAAACCCTCTTCTGGTTATCTACCTGAAAAAAAAATTGAAGACATGTATTTGCAAAGATCTATGCACTCCTATGTTCATTGCAGCATTATTCACGGTGGCCAAGACACATAAACAACCAAAGTGTCTTCTGATAGATGGATAAAGAATATGTAGTATATACACAATAGCATGCTATTCAGCTATAGAAAAGATGAAATATTGCCATTTGTGACAACATGGTGGACCTTGAGAATATCATGCTAAGCAAAATAAATTGACAGAAAAAGTAAAGAACTACATTATTTCACTCATATGTAGGATATAAAGCTGAAGGCAACAAATGAACAAATAAGAAAAACCAACAAACAAAACCTCAGAGACACAAATAACAGTATGGTGGTTACCAAAGGGAGGGGTGGGGAATAGTAAAGGGTGAGTGACAGAAGATGATTTAACTTTGGGTGGTGGGCACCAATGCAATATTCAGGTCATTTATTACAGAAATGTACACTTGAAACCTCCATAACCTTATTAACCAATGTCACCCCAATAAGTTTAATTTTTAAAATATAATTAATGTCATAACCCAGTCTTTAGCCACAGGATATAAAAGGGGGAGTACAAAATAGAGTGGATTTCATCAAAGACAAAAAAGAAATTTATATCCTCTTACAGGGAAAGGATTGGTATGTTTTATTCCTCTTTTTGGGAAAAACTTAACATGTTGTTGGCTGTATATGGGATAGTTGTATCATGTTAGGTAGAGGATTACTTGGTATTGTCATTGTTTCAAGAGTAAGTATGGTTTAAAGAAGTGCATATGAGTGCCAATTTTACACATAACAAAGCCACAAATACTTATGTTCTGGGTAGACCTGTAAGCCTTCAAATATAGGCCAGGCTGGTAAAACTGGTATTGTAATATGAGAGCCTCAAATTTTTACTCAAATTTTCTAATTACTCTTAATTCTCACATGAATAGATCATAATGAGAGCTTAATTTCTACGGTGAAGCTCAACTTTAAAAAAATAGTAATCTAAATCAATTCCCAAAATATCTACCCTATCCCTTCTGTGGTTTTCCTCCTAATCATCATTATAGACCTTTATGCATTCCAGATTGCCTACTCACTTTTTGAAGTAAAGAATTCAGAACTAAATGTATTCTTCAAAATATAATTTGACCATTAATAAATAATTCACAGCCCAACCAGTGTTGCTTAGTGGTTGAGCATCATTGAGAAAGTCACAGTTGGATTCCCTGTTAGGGCACATGCCCTGATTTCAGGCTCAATCCCTAGTATGGGGTGTGCAGAAGGCAGCCAATCGATTCTCTCTCATCACTGATGTTTCTATCTCTCTCTCTCCCTCTTCCTTCCTCTCTAAAATTTACAAAAATAATTTTTAAAGAAAAAACTCACATTTACTACCTGTCTCCTCATTAATGCAGACTAGTATTTCATGTTCTTGGCTTTCACTTCACACTGTTATTTCAAACTCAGCTTGTGTACTAACAGCCCAACTTTCCCTACCACCCACTTAGTTAGGTATCCATATACTTACCTATCTCCTTCTTTATTCGTTTCCATCTTTCTCTGTAGATCTTCATAGGGTAAATTTCTTCAGCATCTGATTCATGTCTCTCTTCCTCCCTTAAGCAACTGTTCTAATAATTTCCCATTCTGTTTTGTGGCTCTCAAGTGACTTTTTTCCTCTATCTTCTCATAAAGCTTTCCTCATGGTCTGACCAAATATTACCCTCTGGCTTAAGGGATGGGGAAATAAACTGACAATGCCAAAGGATGCCCTAGTTTCTAATCTAATTCCTGGATACATAGCTCAACCCCCAACATGACCTCACCTGAAATTTTCTCACAGAGACTTATAGGCAGAACAAATACGTAAGTGAAATGGAAAGGGCAAGATAGGCCCACACTGACTCACACATTGGTTACTGATAAGGAAGTGCTCATCACTCTTCTGACCCTGGAAATCTCCATTTACTGGTGGAATGGCAAAGAACCGTGGTCAGCAAACTGCAGCTTGCGAGCCACATGTGGCTCTTTGGCCCCTTGAGTTGGCTCTTCCACAAAATACCACGGTGTGAGCGAGTCTATTTTGAAGAAGTGGCGTTAGAAGAAGTTTAAAAAATTTGACTCTCAAAAGAAATTTCAATCGTACTGTGGGATATTTGGCTCTGGTGACTAATGAGTTTACCGAGCACTGGCATAGAAGATATTGTCCTTACACAGTCATTGTCATTTGCACTAATTATGCTAGTGACAGAGCATCACTAGGAGTACAAGTACATGTAATTCTGTAATGTGCTTGCAATCTGTGCTCAGATTTTGAACTCCATCAGCACATATCAGAACAGATTAAGTAACTGAACTTTAACCTCTATTATTTGGTTCTTTGAATCATGCATATACTTTCTCTGTCTCTAAACACATATATGAGCTGCCTCTCCATCCCAAAATAGCAATGAGAGCTTAGGCAATAAGAAATTCCATGAATTGCCTGGCCAGTGTGGCTCAGTGGTTAAGCATTAACCTATGAACCAGGAGGTCACAGCTCAATTCCTGGCCAGGGCACATGCCGGGTTGCAGGCTTGATCCCCAGGAGGGGCATGCAAGAGGCAGCCAATGCCAATCCCTCTCATCACTCATGTGTTTCCTTTCCTCTCTGAAATCAATTTAAAAGAATTTTTTAAAGAGAACAAGAATTTCCATTAACACTACCTGATTAAAAAGTTAAATTTACTACCAGCCTTATCATCAATGAGTTCAGAACATCTGTTTTGGGTTGTCTGCTATTTTGGATCACTCAAGGCACTGTCTTCTGAGCTCCTTCCCTACTTAGTAAAATATGAATTTGGCTCTAGCACTGTGTTCTTAGAATAATCCCCTTCCTAAACGTTTCCTCAGCGGCAATGATAGGGATTATAATGAGAACACATTGGCCTTAACGAGCAATCATGAAGGAAGAGGAGCATCACCTGTGAGAAATAAAGCATTTGTAAGCCTGCCCCTGAGAACCTAAGATGTCAGCTGGGGCAAATTAAAGACATTACATATATGTCATCAGGGATCCTAACCCAGAGGACATCCTGATTCTCGGTTGGAAACCAATTTTTAAAATGCCAATTAGGCTATGCTGTGTGCAATGAGATAAGCATTCCCAAAGAACTTTGTTTGGAGTTCGTTTGAAGGGATCAGGGGAATCAGATATTTTGGGGAGTGTGGCTTTAAAGATAACATGAGAGTATTATCTCCCAGAGCCAATTAACTGTGTAGAGAAACAATAAGTCTTCTGGCTTATTTTCTATCTTGAATCCCACATTTCTCTAGCCCCTTTCTATCCACCCCTTTTGAGAATACAGTATGAGGAAGATCTAGTCTCGAATGCCCTTCTGAGGGTTTTCCCATGTGTCATATCCATAAAAAAAGAAGTCAAAGAATGGAGGCAGGCAATTACTAGTAGTATAGCTCACCCTAGCTGTCTGTCATACTCAAACTAGATTACAGCTTGCCCTCATGTAGAAAATTTAATTCAAAATGGATCAGACCTTATAGAAGATCTAAAATAATAAATAACATAGAAGAAAATATAGGTATTAAATTTATGGACCTTGGTCATAGAGGACATTTTTAAAAAATATATATTTTATTGATTTTTTACAGAGCGGAAGGGAGAGGGACAGAAAGTCAGAAACATAGATGAGAGAGAAACATCAGTTGCCTCTTGCATGCCCCCTACTGGGGATGTGCCCGCAGCCAAGGTACATGCCCTTGACTGGAATCGAACCCGTGACCCTCCAGTTTGCAGTCCAACGCTCTATCCACTGAGCCAAACCAGTCTCGGCCTTAGAGAACATTTTATGAATTTGACTCCAATGGAAAGGAAAGGTAGAAATAAATAAATGAGACTATATAAAACATAAAAGCTTCTACATAGCAAAAGAAACCAACAACAAAATAAATGGGTAGCCAACTGAATGGGAGGAAATATTTGCAAACAATAGCTCTGACAAGGGTTTACTGTCCACAATATAGTATAACTATATGTAACTCATGTAACTCAACACCAAACAAAGAGACAATCCAATTTAAAAATGGGCAGCTCTAGTTGGTTTGGCTCAGTAGTTGGAGTGCTACGGACTGAAGGGTTAGATTCTGGTGAATGGGGTACATATCTCAGTTACATGCTCAGTCTCTGGCCTTAGTCAGGGCATGTGTGGGAGGCAACCAATTGATGTGTCTCTTTCACATCAATGTTTCTCTCTCTATGTCTCTCACCTTCCCCTCCATTCTCTAAATAAATAAATAAATAAATAAATAAATAAATAAATAAATGAAAAAATATCCTCAGGTGAGGATTAACAAAACAAAAAATATGGGCAGAAGACCTGAACAGACACCTCTTCTAAGAAGACATACAAATGGCCACAGATAGATGAAAAGACGTTCAATTTCATCAAAACTACAATGAGATATCATTTCACACCTGTTAAAATGGCTATTATCAACAAGACAAGTAATAACAAGGGTTGGAGAGGTTGTGGAGAAAAGCAAACCCTTATTGACTGCTGGTGGGAATGTAGACTGGTACAGCCACTATGGAAAACAGTCTGGCATGACAATTCCTCAAAAAATGAAGAATAGGAGGAGAACCAAGATGGTGGCATAGGCAAACACCTATACACGCTGCTTCCACAACCACATCAAAATTACAACTAAAATGCAAAACAATCATCCAGAACCACCAGAAAGCTAGCTGAATGGAAATCCTACAATTAGAGAAGTTAAGAAGAAAGCACACTGAGACTGAGACTGGTAGGAGGTATGGAGACAAGGAATGGGCTGGTCAGGCACTCACATGTGCTGCTTTTTAATCCGGAGGGAGATGGTCTATGCAGAGACCACCAGAGGAGGAAGGGGTCCCAGCCCCACACCAGACCCCCAGCCCAGGATCCCAGAGCTGGGAAAACAAGTCCCTATAGCAGTAGAAACTACGGGCTATAAAAATCAATGCGGATTGGAGCTCAAGTGACATAGAGGCTGCTATATACTCAGCTGCTTCTCTTAAAAGGCCAGCACACAAACTGAACTTACAAACTCTCACTTCCTCTGAGATCCAGCACCAGGCCAAGCTCAGGAGGACCCAGACATATACAAGGAGAAACTGAACTACCTGGCATTGGGCAGGAACTCAGGGGTGGCTTTCTTCCATACGGAGGCGCTCACAATGGTCATTGTTCCTATGCTTGGACCTTCATGGTTGCAGAGCAGCCATTTCTGTTTGCTCCACCCTAGTGATTCCTTGAGACCCCGCCCCATCCAATTTATAACCCCAACCAGCTGAGTGCAGCAGCCTTTTCATATGAATGGTCTATCCTTGCCACAACTGCAATCTGTCAAACAAGCTGCAACTGGGTCAGGAAGCCCCAAACCTATCAATAAAAGCCCCAAGACCAGGCACCAGCCTGCCTTGCTTCACAGCTGGGGCCTCATCTGGACACTGCCAAACCTGATACATAGAGGAGGAATCTGAACATCTCTCTGTAGCTCCTGCTGGGTGGCCCCAGGTGGTGGCTGACTTTGCACCTCCCTGGAGACCCAAGAGCCAGTGTACCCAGGGGTTAGTGTGAGATCATACCAGATTACAACTGTACACATCCATAAGTGACACGCTCAAGGGGCAAATTCAGTGAGCACCAAAGCCCCACTGAAGCAAGTCCTGCTCCATAAGGGTGTCTCCTGCACAGCAGCTCTCCCACTGTAGTCGCAGCAGGTCCCCACAGCCAATTGGCCTCGAGGTCAATTCCTCCCAGTGACATCAACAGCAATCAAGACTCAACTACAACAAGACTATGACATAGCCCATAAAGGGGTGTACCTAAAGTGTTCACCTAAGGTGATTGGAGAGGCTGAGCTCTGGGCCCTACTACACAAGGTTATTCTATCAATTCAAGGAGACTTAGCAGCTCTACCCAATGCCCCTCCCACTGATTGGCCCTATACCTTATAACCCCGCCCCCCCATCAGAGTCAGGGCCAGTCCACCAACTACCCACAGCCCCTCCCCCCCTGGCCAGCCCGTCCTGATCATGCCCAATGAGGGGGGGTGCAGGGGGAAAGGGGCTGGTCAAACCCCACCCATGCACAAATTCATTCACTGGGCCTCTAATATATAAATTAAATAAATATATATAAAGTACTTGTTAATGCTTTAACTTTGAAAAAAATAAACTAAACACAGTGTGTGTAAAATTCTTACCATTCAACTTGGTATCCCAAATCAGTGGATGCTGCATTCTTTTCTTTCTTCCTCCTACCTCCTTAATAGACTATGAGGTTTGATATCTTTTTGAGGCAGAGACAGTGTTGTGTTTAACGAACCATTTCACTTTCCTGATCACCGGGACCACTATACTTGTCAGTCCCTTTCTTTGCGGCTAGGTAGGGTCCTGTGACTAATTCTGCCAATGGAATGTGAGCCTGATGGATGTGTGTCACTTCCAGGCTAAGATGTTAAGGATCTGATTTGACCTCCCTATGTGCTTCTCTTCTATTGCTAGCTGTGTGATACCAGGATGACACTGAAGCCAGAAGGTGGTAGCTGCCTCATTCCCTGAGTCACCATTCGGAGAAGAGGTACTCCCATTATCTACATTAGATTTAGAAGAGAACTCAACCTTTGTTGAGACTTGAGGGGATGGCTTACAGCACTTAGCGTTAATTACTCCAATTAATAACTGTTGGATGTTTAAAAACTTAAAATTATGCTTTGAAAAGTATGTTATAATCTAAATACTTTATTATTTATATGAACTACAGGACGTACATTATAAAGCATGCAAGAAATTCACAAATGGTAAAATTTCATTCTTATATAAGTCAGAGTCCATTGTGTATATGTACCACTCACTATTTTTTACCCATTTGTCTATTGATGGGCACTTGGGGTACTTCCATATCTTGGCTATTGTAAATAATGCTGTAGTAAACATAGATATGCATCTATTTGAATTTTGGAGTTTCTTCAGAAGTGGAATCATAAGGCAGTTCTATTTTTATTTTTCGAGGACTCCCCATACTATTTTCCATAGTGGCTGCACCAATCTGCATTCCCACCAGCAGTACAAGAGGGTTCCCTTTTTTCTACATCCTTGCCAACACTTGTTGTTAGTTGATTTAATGACAATAGCAATTCTGACAGCTGTGAGATATTTCATTGTGGTGGTCATTTGCATTTCTATGATGATTGGTGACATAGAGCATCTTTTCATATGTTTATAGAGACTTTCTTGGAGAAGTGTTTACTCTGCCCATTTTTAAATTGGATTTTGTTGTTGCTGAGTTGTATGAGTTCTTTATACATTTTGGGTATTAACCCCTTATTAGATGTATCATTGGCAAATATCTTATTCCAGTCAGGCTGTCCTTTAGTTTTGTTAATGGTTTCCTTTGTTGTGCAAAATCCTTTTAGTTTGATGTAGTCTTATTTGTTCATGTTTTTGTTGTTGTTTTCCTTCTCCGAGGAGATTTGTCAGGAAAAAAAATATTGCTAAAAGAGATGCCATAGATTTTATCACCTGTGTTTTCTTTTAGGAGTTTTATGGTTTTGTCATGTTTTAGTCTTTAATCCATTTTGAGTTTGTTCTTATATATGGTGCAAGTTTTATTTTTTCTAACATCATTTACTGAATGACTCCCTTTACCCCATTGTATGTTCTTGCCTCCCTTGTGAAATTTTAGTTGCCCATATAGGTGTGGATGTGTTTCTGGGCTATTGTGTTCCATTAATCTATGTTCTTCTTTCTCAAGATTGCTTGGCTACTCAGTCTTTTGTGGTTCTACATAAGTTTTTTAATTACTTGATCTAGCATAAAAAATGCCATTGATATTTTAAAAGAAATTGTGTTGAATCTATGCATTTCTTTGTGTAGTATGGACATTTTAATGATGTTAATTCCTTCTTTTCATGAGCACGGCATGTGCTTCCAATTATTTGTATCTTTTTCGATTTTTTCTTCAGTGTCTTAGTTTTCTGAGTATAAGTCTTTTACCTCCCTCGATTAATTTATTTCTAGGTATTTTACCTTTCTTGGTGCAATTGTAAATGGGATTGTTTTCTTAGTTTCCTTTTCTGATAGTTCGGTATTGGTGTATTTAAAAAAAAACACACTGATTTCTGAATATTTACTTAGCATCTTGCTAAATTACTGGATTCATTTATTGGTTCTAGTAGTGTTTTGGTGGAATCTTTAAGGTTTTCTGTATACAATATAATATCATCTGCAAATGACAGTTTTACTTCTTTCCAATGTAGATGCTTTTCTTCTTGCTTGGTTGCTATGGCTAGGACTTCCAGGACTATCCTATCTAATCTAATAAAAGAGTGAAATGCAAATGTTACCGTACCTTTGCTACACTACCAGCCAATCAGGAGCGGGGGGCGGGGCCGAGGCATGAGCGAGGTGAGGGGCAGAGGCCCCTCGCACCCCTTCCGCTGCTCCGTGGGGCCTGTGGAGGGACGGGGACGCAAGGGGCGGGGACACCTGGGACCACTAGTCGCGGGCGGCCCCGGTGGTCCCAGGCAGCCATTCCGCTGCTCTGCCGTTCCACTGCTCTGTGGGGCCCAAGAAGCTGAGGAGAAGGTGAAGGAGAAGCTGCCCCAGAAGCTGCCCAAAGAGATGAAGGTGCTGGGGAGGGGCAAGCAGCCAAGAAGAAAGATTGAGCCCCCCTTTCCTTAATTATTTCAGGAATAATCCTCCCAATAATTAACCCCATCACCAACCAAGCATTTGAGTCCCCAATAGTATATGAATTAAAGTCAGACAATGAATGTTATGTTATGACTTTTCTCCTTATACAGAGTATCAGTTTGCTTGCAGAGTAGCTTCCTGGCTTGCTGCCAACCTGTGCATGGTCCACGCTTATGAGTTCAGGATCTATGACAATGTGAATAATTCAGATGTTTACAATAAAACACATGAATACACGAATTCACTAATGTTAATGTTAAAATTTATGGAAAAAATAGTCCTTTGAATCTTTGGTGGTTAGAAATTAAAGACCTCAAATTATGTGCAATAAACAGTAAAGTTACACTGAATGGCAAAAAAAATAATAATAATAATACATTAGGGGCCAGGAAATGTTCAAAGGCCTGGGAACCATTCCCAGATCAGGAAAGTAAGTCACAGGGTGTATTGCTACAAATACTGTACTTCCTACTACTTACAACATATACAATATAATGTATTAGATGCCTTCCTATCTCATGAAGTGCGTATTCTCATAGGTAATATTGGTAGATATGTTATAGTTATGGCAGTATATCATATCCTATCTATATTAATGAAAGGGTAATATGTTAATTAGACCATGAGACATTCCAGATGTCCTTCCGGACAAAGCCATGGTGGCGGGGCCGAGACAGAGGCCGTTATGGGTGATCAGGCCAGGTGGGGAGGGCAGTTGGGGGTGATCAGGTTGGCAGGGGGGTGCAGTTGGGGGCAAGCAGGCCAGCAGGCAGAGTGGTTAGGGGAGATCAAGCAGGCAGGCAGGTAAGCAGTTAGGAGCCAGTAGTCCCGGATTGCGAGGGCATTGTCCAACTGCCAGTTTAGGCCCGATCCCACAGGGGTCCCAGATTAGAGAGTATGCATGCCAGGCTAAGGGACACACCCTCCTCTACCCCCACCCCCAGTGCACGAATTTCATGCACTGGGTCACTAGTGTTGAATAATAGTGGTGAAATTGATATTATCTTGTTCCTGATCTTAAGGGAAATGTTTTTAGTTTACCCTGGTTGACTATAATGTTAGCTATGGGGTCTGTCATATATAGCCTTTATTACATTGAGGTATGTTCTCTCTACTCCCACTATGCTGAGAGTTTTAATCATAACTGCTGGATTTTGTCAAATGCCTTTTATGCAGCTATTAATATGATCATGTGATTTTTATCCTTCATTTTGTTTATGTTGCATATCATGCTAATTAATTGGCAGATATTGAACCAATCCTGCAACAGAAAGCAAAAAGTATAAAAAGTTGGTAGATTTAAACTCAACTATACCAATTATATCATTAAGTATAGACAGTTCAATTAAAAGTCAGATTTTTACAATGGATGAAGAAGCAAGACCTGAAAGTGTGTGTCATCCTAAATAGAAGAGAAACATGTAAATTGACTGTGCCTCTGTTATGCTCACCAGCCAATCAGGAGTGAGTATGCAAATTAATCCAACAAAGATGGAAGGCTAATTTGCATATGCGGGCGCTGAGAGATCTGGGTCCTGGAACATCCTCAGGACCCCGGCCACTCTGAGCCTATAGGCCCTGAGTGGCCAGGCCGGTGTCCCAGAACACCCTCAGCCAGGAATGGCCTACTGGCACTGGCGCCAAGCAGCCCAGGTCCCAGGATGAATGGCCGGGGGCGCCAAGCGCAAGTGGCCGTAGAGTGGGGTAGGAACTTGAGCCATGTTGCCATGCAGACGCGGTGGAAGTTCCCGCCCCACAGCTGCCTGCACCAGCAGCAAGTGGCCCAGGTCCATGCCCGGCAGACAGAGTGAGCACGTGGACGCAGGCTTGGGGGCATGCCAGGGACACACCCCTAGCCCAGTGGACACAAAGCAGGGGATTCTCTGTGCATGGGCTGCAGAGGAAACACCTTCTCTTTTATTAAAAATATATTTTATTGATTTTTTTACAGAGAAGAGGGGAGAGGGATAGACTGTCAAAAACATCGATGAGAGAGAAACATCAATCAGCTGCCTCTTGCACACTCCCCACTGGGGATGTGCCCCCAACCAAGGAACATGCCCTTAACAGGAATCAAACCTGGGACCTTTCAGTCTGCTGGCCAACGCTCCAGCCACTGAGCCAGACCAGTTCAAGCATGAACACCATTTCTGACTGCTCATTGGCTAAGCTCCCTGTATACCTCCACTTGCAGTGTTCTTGGTAACTTGGGTAATAAAAATCCAAGGTGATGTAGGGTTTTTCCACCACACTCCTGGAGAAAAAAAAAAGTTCTGCTGCTGGAGGGTCTAAGAAATGTCATATCCTGCCCTAGCCAGTTTGGCTTAGTGAATAATGCCTTGCCTGCCTACTGCAGTGTCTGGGTTTGATTCTGATCAGGGGCATGTACCTAGGTTACAGGCTCCTCCCTGGCTGGGGGCCAGGTCAGGGCTCATGCAGGAGGCAACCAATCAAAGTGTCCCTCTCACACTGATGTTCCTCTCTGTTTCTCCCCCTCTCTCTCTCTTCCACACTCTAAAAATCAATGGAAACGTATCCTCAGGTGAGGATTAAAAAAGAAAAAAGAAATGTCATATCCTATGAAAGACACATCTTGAAAATGCCCAAAGAAAGTTGTCATTTTTTTATGGTGAAGGGACTGGAATCCATGTTGAAAACACCTTGGCGGCTGGCAGTGGCTGCCACAGCGGGGTGATGGGGCTGGCGCCTTTCCCTGTTCAGCCCAGTTGCCTCCTGCAGAGGGAGGCCAGACTGCAGCGTAGGCCCATTCCCCACAAGGAGCAGGCCTAAGCCGTCAGTAGGACATCCTCTGAGGGATCCCAGTCTGTGGGAGAGGGTAGGCGGGGTTGAGGGACACCCCCCCCCCCCAGTGCACAAATATTGTGCACCAGGCCCCTGGTGCTAAATGAAAAACAAAGCCAGGATGATCTGTTAAGAAACATTCTGTAGGTCTACATCATATAACAATGATGACAAAACCGTGAGGAAGAGCAGATAAGTGTGCTTTCAATTTTATTCAGAGGACCCTAATCCCTTTCTGAAAATCTTTTTCACTTCAAAATTACTTACCTCCTATATTCTTAGCAACCAAGTCAACAAGAAATGAAGGCTACTAGGCATGAGGAGCAGTGATTTTCTCAGTCTTTTCTGTGGGTCTCTCTTGGGTGCCTATGAATGTAGTCTATAGATTCTAATTCATCAGCATGGATATTCTATGAAATATCTTTCCAAAATAACTTATAAGTCCTCAGTTACCTGGGTTTCTCCATTATGTCTTTTTCCACATTGTCATTTCACTCCTCTTACACTTTCAACATACCAGATGTTTAAAGCTAGTGAATGTTATTACTAAAGTAGTAATAGTAAACCATTTGTTGATATTTATTGCATATGCAGAAGTGAAATGTGTAACAATCGAACAAGTACTGGGAATCAAGGTCATATTGTTATAGTTTTTCACCATACATGAAGTGACATCATTTAAAGGTAGATTCATAGTTCAAAATGTAAATCCTATGGCAATGATGAAAAAGGTTTTCAAAAGAAGTTTAGTAAGTATATACAGGAGATAAAATGATTTTTCAAAAATGCTCAGCAAAATTGGAGAAGGCAGGAAAAGGAAAAAGAAACATAGAAGAAATAAAACTATTAGAGAACAGCTAGCAAGATAGTATATGTTTTTAAATAATAATAATAATTTATCAGGAGTGTCCAAAGGCAGCTCATAGAATCCTAGACTAGTTGTGCCATCAAGTGTAATGGTAAACAATCAAGGATTCATTTGCCTTTGCTGCAAAGATCGCTCATACTTCTTTTTATTCCATACAATTTTTTATTTAAATTCTTTATTGTTTAAAGAATTACATAAGTCTCCTTTTTCCCCCATTGAGCACTCGACTGCCCCCAATCCAAGATAGTATATTTTAATACACTATACAAACAATAAATTGAAAGGTAAATGATTTTAAAATAACAGTTAAAAATTGACAGACTGGATTTTTTTTTAAAGTAAGACCCAACTATATGAGATTGTATTGATCAGGGAAACAGAAGCAATAGGATGGATCATTGGCAATTGACTCACATGATCATGAAGACTACATTCCACAGTCCTCTGTCGGCAAGCCAGAGAACCAGGAAAATTGGTGGTGTAATTCAGTTGGAGTCCAAAGTCCTGAAAACCATGGAAACTAATGGTGTAAGTTCCAGCTGGAGTCCAAAGGCCAAAGAATCAAGGGACATGCCGGTCCAAATCTGAAGGTTAAGAACCAGGAGCACCAATGTCCAATGGCAGGAGAAGATGGATGTCCCAGCTGAAGCAGAGAACCAATTTGTCCTCCCTCTCCCTTTTTGTTCTATTCAGGCTCTCAAATGACTAGATGATATTTACCCACATTGGTGAGAGCAAACTTCTTTAATTAGTCTACTGATTCACATGTTCATTTCTTCTCGAAACACCCTCACAGACACACCTAGAAATATTGTTTTAAAGCTATCTGGATAGCCATTAGCCCAGTCAAAATTAACCATTAAAGAGGTCTACAAGAAACCTATTTTAATGATAGTAGACTTCCAGTTTCAGATCCAATGTGTAAAAAATTTAGAAGTTATAACTCATATCCTTAAAAAAAAAGATGAGAAAGTTGAAAAGCAATGGCTTTCCTTGGACCCAGCAGAGAACTGAGACTGCCTGGCAAACTGCCACCCCAAAATCAGGGTAGACAGATCCAAAGTTGAAGCTCAGATTCACTTATTTGAAGCAAAACCCACCCGAGCCATAAACTTAAATGGCAGATTTGACAAAGGTTGAGTGGACTGGCTTGAGTGAGAAACTCAGTTGCAGTTTTGGAGAGGGGGCACACATTCATGAGTTTTACCTCCAGGAAACCCACCAAATTCTCAGAGAAAAGTTGAAAAGATCCCCCTCATGGCTCTGGCAGGGGAACGACTAGAAATCGTTGGAAAATGTGCCCAGAGTGTTTTCCATAACAAAAGCCCGATCTCCATTGGGGGCGGGGAGGAGGGTAGACTTTAACAGAGCTCTATTCAGGATCACACAGCATGAGTAGCTTTCAGAACCAAAGCATGTATCACCAACTTTGGGGGCTGTGGGGCACAAGTCTAGGTTGAAATCTGATGGTCAAGTTCACCTTGAGAAAGTGTAGGGCGGTCATTGTCAGCCCAGATTTGCTCAGTGGTCAGAGCATCAACACAGACTGAAGGGTTAGATTCCCCATCAAGGGCATGAGCCTCAATTTTGGGTTTACTCTTCCCTCCTCAATTCAGGGCACCCCACTGGGGAGGCAACCAGAACCAGTCCATGTATCTCTCTCACACCGATGTTTCTCTCCCCACCTCCTTTTCCCAACCTTTCACTCTCTCTAAAAATCAAGGGAAAAGAATATCCTCCAGTGAGGATTAAAAAAAAAAAGTCATTGTCAAACTGTTTTGGGGGAAGAGTTAACTTCTGCTCCCAAAGCTAAAGTGTCTGCAGTGAAATAAGCTTTCTGAAGGCTACACAGTAAATATCCCTTCTAATGAGTCAGTTAATACACTAACATAGTAAAATCTCAAAGAAACCTCCAAGTGAAATTGAAAGCTAGTACAAGTTTGTTCTCAATTCTATTTGTACATCAGAAAAGCTTATTTGAGTTTTACTAAATACAACACATGGGTCCCATCCCATACTCAGGATATGAGTGGGGCCAATACCAAGATTCAAAAAAAAAAAAAAAAAAAAAAAAAGACAAAGAATTGGGTACAGTACCAGAAAAAAAAATGTTTTCTCAGTAAAATAAGCAAGTTCTTTGCAATAATAAGTACTAAAGGACCCTAATGTGTCACCCCAAAATATGCCCAACATGTAAGTTATGTTGAGCTGAAACAAATAAACAGCAGGAAATAAAGAAAAAGCACACCCCCCCCCCCTTTTCTGCCTAAAGGCAAGATATAAATTCTTTTACTGGAGGCAGATTTTTAACTCAGACACAGCACCAGAATAATCTGCAAACAAACTTCTCCATAAGTTTCCTCACATATATTTACCTTCCTGCAAACTGCTACCCTGGGAAGGCTAACACTGCTTTCCTTTGTCCTGTTATTTCTCCACAAATTTATTGTTCTTTGTTGAAGATACCATGAAAGTCAGAATGCTAAGCCTCCAATTTGAGCTACTCTTTGTTTTCGCTTCTCTCGCATGTGTGTGCCACATGTGTTGATAAACTGTCCTTTTTCTTGTTAATTTTTTGTTAGAATCCTATCTGAAAATGTAAGATAGGTAAAAGTAAATGTAAGATAGCTAGAGTGGTATGAAAGCTTGAGAAAGGAAGGAGAAGCTTGAAATCACTGCCACCAGATATATAAAAGGAAGTCAAGGGATGAAAAATTGAAGTTTGTTTACCAAGCAGCTTAAAGAGCCCTCTTTAAGTCAGAATAAGACTTTGGAGCAGAGCCAATCAACCTAGTTCAACAGCCCAGAACAAAGAGAGGAGTAAAGGTACTAAGTTTCCCAAGGGCTGAAGATCAGATTAACAGGGCAGGCACTGGGAGTCCTGATGGAACCTCTTCCTTTCTGAGGGTTGCCATTAAAAGGCACCACGCTGGCTGGCTTACCACCACAGAAACGCACTGTCTCCCGGTGCTGGAGGCCAGAAGTCCATAAGGCGTTGGCAGGACCCTGCCCTCTTGGAAGCTTCTAGGGGAGGATTCTTCCTTCCTTTCCCAGCTTCTAGCAGCCCCAGGTATTCTTTGGCTTGTGATAGCATAATTCCGATCTCTCCTATAGCCATATTCCAAGCCTTCACACGGCATTTCGTGTATGTGTGTGTGTATGTGTTTACAAATTTCCCTCTAATTATAAGAATACCAGTCATGCTGGCTTAGTCCCACCCTAATGACCTCAGCTTAATTTCCCAATAAGGTCATACTCACAGATAGGACTTCAACATATCCTTTTGGAGGACACATTCAACTCATAACCTCAAGTAACTTGAAGAGTTAAGGAGAATTCAGAAGAAATTATTAAATAAAATCATATGGGCCTGGCTGAATAGGAAGATAAGCCAGAATGGGCTGGGACACAGGAAGGGGAAGAAGGGTGAGGGAATGTGCTAGAAGTTTTGAAAGAAGCCTTCTTAAATCACTACCAGAAAATCTATTGAAAATCTGGGAGAAAACACATTAACATGGGACCACTGATGACTTTAATTTTCTTTACACACTTTGTACAAATTTTTTTACAAGAAGTGCACGACTTTTATAATGAGAGAAACAATCATTATTTTTAAAATAATTATCCAGTAACTTCCACAATCCTCTTGAGTGCTTATAATTGAGAGTATAAAGTAAAGAGAAAAACAAATATGTAGTATAAAAACACATAAGGAAATAAGAAACAAATTTATGCTGACCCACAATATACACTCCATAGATACTTACAAATAAATGCAGAGTAGAAAAAAGGGTGGCTTTCATCTCAAACAGATCTAAATTTAATCCCAATACTCCCATTTGCCAGCTAAGCAATAATGAGTGAGTTACTCTAAAGGTTTGTTTTCTCATTTGTAAAAGTAGTATTTTAATCTCCAACTCACCAAGTTGTTACAAGAGTCATATGAAAGCATTACGTGAAGAGGCTAGCACAGTGTCAATCCTTAAATGTTTTTCAATTTCCATTATATTAATAAACTTGTATATGCAATCTATGATTTAACAAACAGCATAAGGAACACTTGACAGCCGAGAGCCAGCCAGGCGAAGAGAGCAGCAGCATGGGCAGAGAGAAGACTGCCTCAGCTTTCTGATCCAGAAGAGGGGAAGGTATCAGTACTGACTGGAAAGAGTAATTATGCAACGGAAGTGGATGTGGACTCCATACATTTGTCAAGCTTCATAAAAAAATGAGATAAGCCTCAACTTGAGGTGTCCACGCTGCGTGCCTACTGCACCAGTCAGGACACTTCAGACTGCAAGCAACCAAAATGCAACTAAATCGCCTCATTCAAAAAGGGAGAATAATCTCACATAACAAGTGGTTTGCGAGTAGGGAAAGTCCAACAGTTTGCTGCCAGCAAAGACCGTGTTTCTTCTTCCTTTCCACTGTTACTGTGCTCTCCTCAGCTCCAAGACAGCTGCTAATGCCAGAAAAGAGCGGTGGCTTTCCAGATACCTCTTTTCAGAAGCTACAAAAATATTCCCCAGAGAGTTTCCCCACCTTGGAAAACTTCCCAACCTGTCTCATTGGCCAGAATTGCTCCTGAAGCACACAGAGGGCGGACCCCAAACAGTTCAATTAGAAAGAGCCAGAAGAGAAGCTGAGAAGTGGGGCAAGTGGCTAGAAAGGCAACAGGATCTGCCATATCTGTCGATGCACAGGACAGAGAGGAAGATGAACAGAACACAAAATTGGAGTTCTGAATGGATAGTACTGATGTACTTTGAAGTTAAAGAAGAGGGCCAAGAAATGGGTGTCTCTGGGTATCTTGGGCCGGGAAAAATAGCCATGATCACTTCCCACCAGTCACTGGGGGGATGACTAAAGATGCCAATGGGCTCAACCAAAAAAACGGCCGGAGACATGAGACAAAAGAACAAGAAAAAGTGTGCAGGTGCACTCCATCCGCAGCATTGTAGAATGAGATATCCCCAGCCCCATAATCTAGGAAAATGCCTACCCGGTGAAGAGCTGGCTCCAGCTTGGCGGGACTCACAGGGGAGCCTGTTAGGGGCCAATAGCCAGCAGAACTCCAACAAATAGCCCAGATGCCCAAATGAGGAGACATTTCTGCGTTATCAACAATCCCCATGATGTCCTCCTGACACACCCCCACAGCAATCTCCCGGGTATCTCGGTTCTCAACTTCCCAGTAATGTTTCCCTGAAGTGAAAACGTTTTTCCCCAAAACACACGGTAAGTGCTGAAATTTATCCACAAAGTGTGTGCTCTGCTGAGAAGACCTCCATCCAGTAAAGTAGTTCCATGCTGTAGAAAGTAATGGCCTAGAATTGACGGGTGCTCCATTTTTCACATACCTCCCTTCCTGGGAGAAGACAAGTTGGGGATGACCTGTGTATTCAGCTGCACTGACAGCCACTGCAGAGAGAAAGAAAGCTGAGATAAATAATGCAAAAGCTCACCACTAGCCCTCCTCCAGAAATGCCCATCATTCCAGCTTCAGTTCCATCTTGCTCCTCCTAACATGTACTATCAGGCATGAGACTCCTCTTGCCCCTCAACTATCCCTCAGCTGGGCCACTAGCAACCTGAAATCCTCATTTCCCTTCTGCTGTAAAAAACTAAGACCTAGAAAATAGGGAGCTCATTAGATCATGGCCATAAGACTTCACAACCAGCATAAAATATGGCGAAATATTACCAAGTTCTGATTTACTGAATCAGAACTAGACCAAGACTGTTGACTGGCTGGTCCTCTGTACAGGTAGGTACACAGGAATGTCATCGTTACCGAAGTTTCTCTTCGCTGGTTCCAGTTGTTCACTGGGCATCTCCACAGGCCCCAAAAGATAACTCAAAATGGAACTTATTATCCTAAGTCTCCTTCCACCCACTTGGGATGAGGCCCCCCACAAATGCAAATATCATTTCTGCATCTCTAAAGTGTAACAGCATTATCTCCACCCAAATACTCACACTTTGAAATCTTGAGGTTTTTGACTCTTCTTTTCCTCAATGACTAATTAGTCACCAAGTTCTATCAATTCTACCTCTGAAGTATCAGTCGGGTTCTTTTCCTCCTCTCAGTCTCCCTGCCACTGTCTTTACTCAGATCTTCAGCATCTCTCGCTTTAACTTTGTCTGTAACATCCTCCCCGGCCCCCCTGCATCCAAATTCTTCCCTCCGACTCTCCATGTCTCTCTGGTTTGTCTCATTGTTAAAATCATGAATGGTTGTTGCGTTTTGACAAATGCTTTTTTGCATCTACTGAGCTTATCATATTTTCTTTTTTTTTAGTTCGCTAATGTGGTGAAATACATTTATTTTTCAAATATTTAAACCACTTGGTTGTGATGTATTATCCTTTTAATATGTTGTTAGATTCAGTGTGCTAAAATTTTTAGAATTATTCTATGTTCATAGAAAACACTTATCTATAGTTTTCTTCTCTTGTAATGTCTTTGATTTTAGTATTATGGTAATGCAGTCTTCATAGAATGAATTGGGAAATATTCTCTCCTCTTCAATTTTTTGGTAAGAGTTCATGTGAAATACGTATTTATTTCTTAAATGTATGGTGAATTCACTAGTAAGGCCATTTAGGAAGGTTTTAAACTATAATATGAATATCTTTAATAGAAATTAAGTTATTCCAGTTATCTGTTTATTCTTAAGCAAGCTTTGCTTATTTGTGTCTTTTAAAGACTTTGTCTATTTCACCTACATTGTCAAATTTCTCAGCAAAAAGTTATTCATAAGATTCACTTATTATCCTATTCATATCATTTTTATTGACTTTATTGGATGGCATTGGTTAATAAAAGTATACGGTTGGTGCTGGCCTCTCATTCTTGATATTAGCAATAGGTATCTTCTTTTTTCTGGTCATTCTAGTTAAAGGTTTATTAATAAAATCAATCTTCTCTAAAAATCAGCTTTTGGTTTCATTAATTTTTCTGTATTCTATTGCCATATTTCTATTTCCATTCTTTTAATTACTTGCTTATTTGCTCTTCTTCCAGTGTTTTAAGGTGGGAACTGGACATTGAATTGAGAACTTTCTTCTTTTCTTATATAGGTTAGTGCTATAAATTTCTCCTTAAGGATTGCTTTAGCTGCATCCCGTAAGTTCTGATTTGTAGTTTCCCTTTCATTCAGTTCAAAGAACTTACTATTTCCTTCTTAATTTCTCTCTTAATTCCTGGGTTATCCAGAAGTGTGTATTTAGTTTTCTAATATTTGGGAATTTTTCATGGACATTTTTGTTACTAATATCTAACTTAAATGCATCATGGTCAGAAAACATACTTTGCATAAATTTAAATCTTTTTAATTTAATGAGATTTGTTTTATGGCCTACCTTAATCTATCTAGTTAAAATGTTCCATGTACACTTTTTAAAAATGTGTATTCTGGTGTTGGTTACTAGTGAACTTCAAGCCTACTCTATTTCCTGATTTTCTGCCTACTTGTTCTAAAAATTATTGAAAGTATTAAAACACCAGCTATAAGTATGGATTAGTCTATTCCTTGTAGCTCTATTAGTTTATGCTTAATATATTTTGAAGCTGTTTGTTACACATTTAAATGTTTAGAACTGTTATGTCCTCCTGGTGAATTAAACCCTTTATCATTAGGAAGTAACCTTTTTTATCTCTGATAATATTCTTTGCTCTGAAATCTTTGGTATTAATATAGCCACTCTATATTTCTTTTGACTAATATCAGCATGGTGTTTTTTTCCCATTGTCTTATTTTTAACATGTATTTATATTTAATATATTTCTTGCACCATACAGTTAAGTCTTACTTTTTTATCCAATCCAATTAATCACCATCTTTTAATTAGTATTCTAAGGCAATTTATATTTAATATGATTAATAATATGACTGGGTTTGTATCTATCATCTTGCTATGTTTTCATTTTACTTTCAGTTAGTTTACATTCATTATTATTTTGTATTAGTTTTAGATATTCAGCATTGTTATTAAATAATCATATACTTTCTAAAGTGTTCCCCCAGAAACTCTAGGACCCACCTGACACGGAGGGGAGGGAGGATAAGAGGGAGAGAAACATTAATGTGAAAAGAGGTGCATCGACTAGTTGACTCCTCTTCCAGGTACGTACCCTTGACCAGGAATCGAATCCTTGACCATTTGGTGCACAGGGCCCGTGCTCTAACCACTGGCAAACACCAGCCATGGCTATACCACTACTTTTTTATCCACCTGTCTATTGGTGGGCACTTGGGTTACTTCCAAATCTTGGCTATTGTAAATTAACATTGCAATGAAAATAGGGGTGCATCTATTCTTTTGAATTAGTGCTTTAGGTTTCTTTGGATATATATCCAAACATGAAATTGCTGTCATAAGGCAGTTCCATTTTTTATTTTTTGAGAAGCCTCCATACTATTTTCCATAGCATCAATTTGTTTTCCAACCAAAAGTGCACGAGGGTTCCCTTTTCTCCACATCCTCACCAATTTGTTTGTTCATTAGTGACATTATGACAAGTGTAAGATGATACTGTGGTTTTAATTTGCATTTCTCTGACAGTGACTTTAAGCATCTTTCATGTCCATTGGCAATTTGTAAGTCTTCTTTGGAGAAGTGTTTATTCAGTCCGTCCTCTGCCCACTTTTTAAATGGTTTGGGTTTTACTTAATTATTTGTTGAGTTATATGAGTTCCTTATAAATGTTGGCTATTAATCCCTTATTGAATGTTTCATTCACAATTATTGTCATCCATTCAGTATGTTGTCTGTTTTATAGATGGTTACCCTTATTATGCAAAAACTATTTTGTTTGATATAGTCCCATTTGTTCATTTTTGTCTTTTGTTTTCTTTGCCAGAGGAGATATATCAGAAAAAAAATACAGCCAGAGATTTTACTGCCTGTGTTTTCTTGGAGAATTATGGTTTTGAGTCCTACGTTTAAGCCTTTAATTCATTTTGAGCTTATTCTTCTATATGGTGTAAGAAGGTGGTCTAGTTTCATTTTTTGGCGGCATCAGCTCCGCCCTATGCAGTGTGTGGGTCTCTGTGCTGGGTGGTAATGGCTGCAGGCACCTCTGAGAGAAAGCCGCCGCTGGTCTCCACCCATTGCCAGACAACTCTGCCTCTCCCCAAATGAGTCTGCACACCCAAAGTTTTGCCCAGGGTTGTAAAACAAAACAGTCCGGTGGTCTCCCGAACGAGGGAGCAAGTCACACGTCCTCTCTGCGCGGTCATGCACTTTACGCGCAAACTGCTGTCCTAGTTTACCCGCACTCTTCTCAAACTCGCAGACCTCAGCTGTGCCCGGGTTTTAGTGTGCCTTCCCTGGACCTGGGACCTCACCTGGAACTGGGGAATCAGTGCAGTGGGATGCCTCCGCCCTCCCCGTTGGAGAAAACCAGCCAGGTTTGCTGCCGCCCGCCCTTCACCACTCGCACGCACACGGCTCTGAACCTCTCTCCACGCGTATCTTCAAGTCTGCGCCCCGCCGCTCCTCTGAGTCACAGTGTCCTATCTTCACTTTTATCTGTGGAATTTTCGTTCAGCCAGCTTTCCAGTGAGACTGGATGATGTTTGTTTTGTTGGTAAGTTGTAGTTTTGGACTTGTTGTGTGGGGCAGCAAAATAGGTGTTTACCTATGCCACCATCTTGGTTCCTCTCTGATTATCACTATTTACTTTTAACGGTATTTACTATATCCTAGTAGGATTGGGACTAAACGGGCAGTCGAACATCCTTCTCACAATCCAGGACTGCTAGCTCCAAACTGCTCACCTGCCTGCCTCCCTAATTGCCCTTAACCCCTTCTGCCTGCCAGCCTGATCACCCCCTAACCACTACCCTGCCAGCCTAAATGATGTCTAACTGCTCCTCTGCCAACCTGTTTGCCCCCAACTTCCCTCCTCTGCCAGACTGGTCACCCCTAACTGCCCTCCCCTGCTGGCCTAATCGCCCACAACTGCCCTCCCTTGCAGGCCTGGAACCTCCCCACGGCCCTCCCCTGCTGGCCATCTTATGGTGGCCATCTTGTGTTCACATGGGGGCAGGATCTTTGACCACATAGGGGCAGCCATCTTGTGTGTTGGAGTGATGGTCAATTTGCAAATTACTCTTTTATTAGGTAGGATAGAGGCCTGGTGCATGGGTGGAGGCCAGCTGGTTTGCCCTAAAGAGTGTCCCAGATCAAGGTGAGGGTTCCCTTGGGGTGTGGGGCGGGAGGCCTGGGTGAGGGGCCTATGGTGGTTTGCAGGCTAGCCACGACCCCCAGCGACCCAAGTGGAGGCCCTGGGATCTGGGATTAATTTATGTTCTACAATTGAAACTTTGTAGCCTGAAGCAGAGCCAAACCTTCTGCTTGCTCCGTGGTGGCAGCCATTTCTGTTTGAATCTTTGTAGCCTGAGTGGAGGCCTAGGCTAGGACTGCAGAAGTTTGACTTCCTCCATCTCCCTGGCAACCCTAGCCTCTTCTCTCTCCAGCTCCATGGCTGCTGCCATTTATGTTGGGATTATGTATCTTCTATAATTAAAACTTTGTAGCACTGACTGGAAGCCTCGGCCAGCAAAGACAGATGGAAAGCTTGGTTTCCTCCATTGCCTAGGGAAACCCAAGCCTCTCTCCTGCTCTCAGTGGCGGCAGCCATCTTGGTTGGGGTTTATTTGCATAATTTGCTCCTGATTGGCTGGTGGGCGTGGCTTGATCAGAGGTACGGTCATTTTGCATATTACTCTTTTATTAGATAGTATCATCTCAGGTGATCTTTTAATTCTATGTTTTTTCTTTTAGTTAAAGATTTTGCTCACCTGCATTACTTCCCATGAGATATGTGATGTCATCTTTATCTGTGTTCCCCTATAACATGTTCTTTTTATCCTGTTATATTTAAATTTTTCTTTTTTAGCACTGCTTTTGATGTTTTCATTGTATTTCTTGTGCTTAGGATTTGTTGAGATATTGGATCTGTGTACTTAGTTTTCAATAAATTTAGAAAAATTTTGGCCATTATTTTTTCAAATACTTTTGTTTCATCCCATCCTACTTCTCTCCTTCAAGAACTCCAGATACCATGTATAACACTGCATGAAGTTGCCCATACTTAACTGATGCTCTTTTCATTTTTTTAAATACTTTTCTCTGTGCATTTCATTCATTTTGCAAAGTTACAACTGCTCCACTTTCAAGTTCATTAATTTTTCTTCTGCAATATCTATTTATCCAAACCTGTGTATTCTTCACCTAAGTCACTCCAGTTTTTATCTCTGTAAGTTTGATCTAGGGTTATTTTTTTATATCTTCCATGTCTCTATATGCCTATTTACAGAACAGTAATAATCACTGCATTAATGTCTTCTAATGTTAATTCTAATAACCTGGTCAATCCTGGGCCAATTTCTATTGATTATTCTCATTATGAGTCATGTTTTCCTACTTCTTTGCACGCCTGGTAATCTTTGATTGGATGCCAAACATTGTGCATTTACATTACCAAACGTGCACTCATTTTTAAAAATCCCAATCAACCTTCTTGAGCTTGTCCTGGGATGCAGTTACTCAGGAATAATTTGATCATTTGGAGTCTTCATTCATAATTTTTAAGGTGGGTCCAAAGCACTGCTCAGTATAGGGTTAATTATTCCCCACTAATAAGGCAAGACATTCCTGAAAACTCTGTTCAGTAACCATGAATGAAGAGTGTTCCAGTCTGGCTGGTAGAAACAGGTACTGTCCCTAGCCCTATGTGAACATCAAAAACTGTTTCTTATAATCATTTTGGAAACTTCTTTCTTTAACCTCAGGTAGTTTATAAGCTTGTTCTGACCAGTATTCTGCTGAAAACATCCAGGTTCTTTCTCTGTGTAGCCATCTCCTCTCCAGTACTCTGAAAACTCTCACTTTTTTTGTTCTCCCTAGACTCTCAGTTCCATTGCTCAACTCAGGGAGTCTACCTGGCTTTACCTTAGTCAACCTTCCCTGACAGCCTGAAAACTCTCTCAAGGGTACAGGCTGGAACAATCATAAGGCTCTCCTCATTTGTTTCACTTTATCAAGGATCACTGCCTGATGCTTGGTATTTTGAAAACTGCTGTTTCTAGAAAGTACTATCTTTTTTTTTTTTTTAATTAACAAAAACAGTTTCAGGCAGAGTCCCTGTTACTTCATTTTAGCCAGATGGGGACATCCACAAGGTGGTTCTTGACCAGCGATGTGCATGAGAATTGCCTGTATAGTGTTTACAACATGTACATGCCTTGATACTTCTCTAGAGATCCCATATGGCCTTTCCTACACTCATCTTCTCAGCCTCAGTCCCCGTCTTTCCCTTCAAAGCACATTTATGGTTTAGTCACACTGGATACCCTCCACTTTCCTCATCTTTAGTTCATGTCGCTGCCTCTCTGCTTGGAAGAGTACACTCCCTTTTTCCACATGGCAAGTCCTACTCATCCTCAAATGCCAAAATTGCCATCTCTGCTGTAAAAACTTCCCTACTTCACCCGCCAATAGAGCTCTTCTGTACTTCTGTAATATTTCATACCACTGATAAACAGAGTCCACAATATTGCAGGGATATGTGTCTGTGTCTCCAATTTGCCTATGTATTCTTAGAAGAGGTCTTTTTCTTTCTGTATCACTAGTGTCTTATAACATCACATAGTATGTACTAAATGTTTCTTTGTTTTGTTTTCTGTTGTTAATCCTCGCCTGAGGATATTTTTCCATTGGTTTTTAGGGAGAGAAAAAGAGAGAGGGAGAGACAGAGAGAAGCATTGATGTGAGAGAAACACATTGATTGGTTGCCTTCTGCGGGCTGGGGAGGAGCCTGCAACCAAGACACGTGCCCTCGACAGGACCCTCTGGTCTTTAGCCGACGCTCTATCCACTGAGCCAAACTGGCTGGGGCTGAGTAAGTGTTTCTTGAATGAAGCACATGTCCATTCACTCTTAAGTAATTACCATTTTTCCCTGACCCTCCTGTTAGCTTCATATCCTGTCCCCTCCTTCCTTTCCAGACGTCTCTCTGTGTATTCTCTTATTTTAAAGACTTATACGGAGCTCCAACACTTAGAAATTCTGCTCACCTTCGAATCGCTTCAGCATTTCCTTCATCAATGGTATATGGCACACAGTCTTCACCTCTAGAACTTCAAGGGAATAGTTTACATCTTGGTTTTCACTCCTAAAAAAAAAAAAAAAAAAAAAAAAAAAAAAGTACAGAAGGCTGCTTTTCTTAGGAGACAACTAGGGCAGTTAAGACCCTCAACTCTGTGAAGGTTCTAACTCCAAAGCTTAGACAACTTCTCTATCCCTCCTTGCAAAAGTGAACCGAACCCCTCTTCCGCCGGCCCCTCCAGGTGTGACCAGATTGACCTATGGAGCCCAGCCTGATTTCCCCTCCACTCAAGATGTATCTCTACCATTCCATGCAGACCCCCATAAGAAAGGAGTTCGTACCTGGTCAAAAGATCTTTTGGATTCTGTAAAGAGAAGAGAAGAAAGAAAGATGTAAGTTTTGTACCTTCTTCTTGAGAGCCGGTACTCAACTTTAGGATCAGTACTTTTCTGTAGCTGCTTTTGTTTATGTCACATATGATCTCTTGCTGCCAAAGCCAATGAATTGATACAATGTAGTATTTTTCCTCCTGTGACCCCTCTTTACTATTTGACGTCAATCAGTCCCTTTCTTGAAACTCTATTCTTTCTCTTTTAGCACTATGATATTAACTCTCCTGCTTTTTGCCAACTTCTCCATCTATTCTCTTTCAATCAGAGATAATAACAAATGTTGGCTAGGATGTGGTGAAAATGTAAAATGGTTCAGCCACTTTGGAAAACAGTTTAGCAGCTTCTTAAAAAGTTAAGTATACCAAACTGACTAACAATTCTGTTCCTACTATCTAGAAAACATATATTCACACACAGAATGCCAGACAAATGTTCATAGCAGCGTTATTCATAACAACCAAAAGATGGAAACAACCCAAATGCCCATCAATTTCTGAAAAGATCAACAAAATGTGCTGTATTCGACAATGGAATACTACTCAGGGATTTAAAAAGGAATGCAAATGCAGTATTAATAAATGCTACAACAGAAATAAAACTCAAAAACATTATATTAGATGAAAGAATACATACATGAAGATGACATAATATGATTGGGTGATATATTCAAAAAGTAAAATCTACAGTTGTGGGAGGCTGGGGGTAAGAACAGGAATTAACTGTAAACAAAAACTGATCTTATGGAAATGCTCTAAAGCTGGATTGTGGTAAGGGTTGCACAACTTGATAAAATTATATTGCTCAATTATACACTTAAAATGGGGAAATTATATCACAAGAAAGCTGTTTTGTTTTGTTTGTGTTTTTAGAAAGGGAATATATCAAAATGATTAATTACCCTTTGAAAAGTACTCAACCTCATTAGTCATCAAATCCATGTACCTTTCAGAAAGAGGAAAGAGGTGCTGATTGAGGGCATGAGATAACATCACACATCATTTCGGATGGCTAAAATGAAAGAACTGATCATTCTAAGTATTGATAAGGATATAGAGCAATTGGATCTTTCACACATTGCTAGCAATGGTGTAAACTGGTACAATTACTGTGATCAGAGATTGCTCTCATTGATAGATAACTGACAGAAAATGTACACATAATATACCAAAACAAGATGTTCTTAACTGCTTTTTCTAACAGTAAACACTGGAAAAAATCCAAAGTTTGCTAATAGTAAAATGAATAATGTGTTTTCGTGTACTGATTCTATGGAAAACTGTCATCCCTCATGTCCAAGGTTCTATGGATTCAACCAACTGCAGATAAAAAGGTTGTTACACTAAAGGCCCAAAGCACGAAGATTTGTACAAGAACGGGCCTTCTTTTCCCTGGCTGCTGGCACTGCCTTCGCTCCGGCAGGAGCTGCCTTTCCACCTTCCCATGCTGCCTGGATGCGCAGAGCAGCTGCGGTGGTACAGAATGCCTGTGTTGTTGCCATGGCTATGACACAAGTGTCTCACGTCCCACTGCTCAGCGCCTGTGTGTGCAAATTAACCCACCACCATCTTTGTTGGGTTAATTTGCATACTTACTCCTGATTGGCTGGTGGGCATCATGAAAGTACGGTCAATTTGCATCTTACTCTTTTATTAGTAGACTATAGGCCTGGTGCACAAAATTCATGCACAGGGAGGGAAGTGTCCCTCAGCCCAGCCTACACCCTCTCCAATCTGGGACTCCTCACACGACTGCTGGCTCCCAACTGCTCACCTGCCTGCCTTCCTGATTGCCCCTACCTGCTTCTGCCTGCCAGCCTAATCATCCTCTAACCACTCCCCTGCCAGCCTGATTGATGTATAACTGCTCCCCTGCCAGCCTGTTTGCTCCCAAATTCCCTCCTGTGCCGGCTTGGTCACCCCTAACTGCCCTCCCCTGCAGGCTTGATTGCCCCCAACTGCCCTCCCTTGCAGGCCTGGTCCCTTCCAACTGCCTTCCCCTGCTAGCCTGATCACCCACAACTGCCCTCCCTTGCAGGTCTGGTTCCTCCCAACTGCCCTCCCCTGCTGGCCTGATCACCCACAACTGCCCTCCCTTGCAGGTCTGGTTCCTCCCAACTGTCCTCCCCTGCTGGCCTGATCACCCACAACTGCCCTCCCTTGCAGGCCTGGTCCCTCCCAACTGCTCTCCTCTGCTGGCCATCTTCTGGTAGCCATCTTGTGTCCACATGGGGGCAGGATCTTTGACCACATGGGGACAGCCATCTTGTGTGTTGGAGTGATAGTCAATCTGCATATTACTCTTTTATTAGATAGGATAGAAACCTGGTGCATGGGGGTGAGGGGGAGCAGCTGGTTTGCCCTGAAGGGTGTCCCGGATCAGGGTGGGAGTTCCCTTGGGGCGTGGGGCAGCCTGGGCAAGGGGCCTGTGGTGGTTTCCAGGCTGGCCATGTCCCCTGGCGACCCAAGAAGAGGCCCTGGTATCTAGGATTTATTTATCTTCTACAATTGGAACTTTGTAGCCTGGAGCAGAGCCAAGCTTTCTGCTCCCTCTGTGGCAGCAACTATTTCTGTTGGGGTTTATTTATCTTCTATAATTGAAACTTTGTAGCCTTAAGCAGAAGAAGCCTGGGCCAGCCAGGGTGTGTGGAAAGCTTGGCTTCCTCCATCGCCAGGGAAACCCAAGCCTCCCTCCTGCTCTCTCCTTGACTGCAGCCATCCTGGTTGGTATTAATTTGCATACTCGCTCCTGATTGGCTAGTGGCCATGGCTTGTTGGTATAGCAGAGTGGTGGTTAATTTGCATATTACTCTTTTATTAGATAGGATTGTTGCTGACTATACAGTCAGGCCTACCATATATACTAAAATTTACTTTTTTTCCATTCCCTAAAAAACATAGTGTAACAACTATTTACATTATCTTAGAAATATATACAAAAACTATGCCATTTTATAGTAGGGACTTGAGTATCTATGGATTTTGGTATTCTTGGTGGGCTAGATACAAGGAATAAAGTACTATTCAGAGGAGTTTCAACCTCAGCTCTTTGGGCTGGATGAGTCTCTGCTGGAGCCAAAGGGTGCTGAGAACCAATTCCAACATGTAATAATTACAGAGTTTCACCAAAAGGTTGGTGAAGCTTGGGAGGCTCAACAAGAGTGAGCCACATATGTAATTTCCCTGTTGGAAATGCCTAAAAGGCACTCCCCTGAAATCTGAATAGGATTATTAACTCCCAGACAGCTTAGGGCATTTTATTGCCTCCTGTTGGCCAAACATCTGAACAGCTGTAGGCTGTTCCCCAAAGTGACGATGTTTCTGTATACCCTTTGATACCGTACCCTTTGAATTGTATATTCCCACCTTACCTTGGGACAAACTGTACTAATACAAGCAAGTTCCTTGGTCTTCTAGCTCCTTCAGCTGGAAGCTGCTCTGACCCCCAATGCCTTTCGTCCATGGACTCCTTCTTAATCATCTACTCACAGCCCCTTTCTCCAGAATGCTGAACCCTTTGTAAGGCTGGGAAAAAGAACCCTGGTAGAAGGGGAGGTGTATTCTGTGCATTATAGGATGTTTACCAGCATCCACGGCCTCTGCACAATGGACGCTAGTGGTGACCACCTCTGAGTTATGATAACCAAAAATGTCTCTAGACATTGTTTCTGGGGGAGCAAAATCCCTCCTGGTTGAGAACTGCTGCTATGCAGTGATAAAAACAAATGACCTACTGCCACCTACCACACGTGGATGAATCTCACAAACACAGAGACAAAAGAGTGCATGCTGAGCCCTGGCTGACGTGGCCCACTGGTTAGAGCGTTGGCCTGTGCACTTGAGGGTCTCAGATTCAATTCCCCGTCAAGGGCACATACATGGGTTGCAGGTTTGATCCCATCTCGTACCACCTCCTCACCTCCCAGACAACCAGTCAATGTGTCTCTTTCACACTGATATTTTTCTCTCTCTTCCTTCCTCCCCCCCCACTTCGTTCCCTTCTCTTCTGCTCTCTCTGGAGACCTATAGAAAAAATATCCTCACTCCTTGGGTGAGGATAGAAAAAAGAGTGCATAATAAAAGACTCTTATTCAAAAACAAGCAAAACAAAACAGTCTGAGAAGTCTGAAAGGTGACTAGCTTTAAGAAGGAGGTAAGGGATATTGATTGGGGGTGTGAGGAAGACTTCTGGGATGCTACTCCTGCTCTACTTCTTGACTTGGGTGGTGATTACATGGTTGGGTCACTTGGTGATAATTTGTCAAGTTTGTGATTTATATTTTTTTCTGGAGATTTTATATTAAAATATTTATTCTATCCTATATAATAAAAGGATAATATGCAAATCAGTAGAATGACTGGTCACTATGACACACACCGACCACCAGGGGGCAGGTGATCAATGCAGGAGCTGCCCCGAGGTGTCCCAGACTGCAAGAAGGCACAGGCCAGGCTGAGGACACCCCGCTCCCTTGAACCCAGTGCATGAATTTCATGCACTGGGCCTCTAGTTTTACTATAATAAAAATAATATTGTCAAAATCTGCAGACACCATTAAGCAATACTTAAATATGTGTATATCTAAATGTAATGATCTCCAATAATTGTCTAGAACTTTTATAACTTGTTTGAACAATAAAGTTCCAATTATATATCTAAACATAAAATCTAGCAGAACCTTTGAAATAACACATTTAAACACTGTTTAAAATACAGGTTTAACATCTAGAGTCTGAAACTTCAAACATACACATGAGTCAGCAGAGTACTCACAAAAAATTTATCAGCCAACATAAGTGCAAGATTATTAGACAAATAATTAATAATAGAACTGAATCATAGAATCTCAGTCTCAGGAAATTTATTTTACTGAGACCCATTCCTCCAGCCTTTTTGTTTTTCATTTATTACTTCACTTTTAGCACATAACTCACTTCCATTCTTCTTAGAAACATAGCAACATTGAAAATAAAAACCATTTTATTGTGCTCAATTTTTAAATTTATTTTAATCCTTATTGTTCAAATTATTAGTTGCTCCTCTTTTTCCCCCCATAGCTCCCCTCCACTCAGTTTCTACCCACCCCACCCCATGCCCTTACCCCTCCCACACACTGTCCTCATCCATAGGTGTATGATTTCTGTCCAGTCTCATCCTGCACCCCTCACACTCCTTTCCCCCAAGAACTATCAGTCCACTCCCTTTCTATTTCCCTGATTCTATTATATTCATGAGATTATTCTGTTCATTAGATATTTTATTCACTTGATTTTTAGAATCACTTCTTGATACATATGTATTTGTTGTTCATAATTTTTATCTTTACCTTTTTCTTCTTCCTCTTCTTAAAGAATACCCTTCAGCATATCATATAACACTGGTTTGGTGTTGATGAACTCCTTTAGCTTTTTCTTATCTGTGAAGCTCTTTATCTGCCCTTTAATTCTGAATGATAGTTTTGCTGGATAGAGCAATCTTGGTTGTAGGTTCTTGCTATTTATCACTTTGAAAATTTCTTGCCACTCCCATCTGGCCTACATAGTTTCTGTTGAGAAATCCACTGATAATTGTATGGGTGCTCCCTTATAGGTAATTAACTGTTTTTTAGATAATTAACTGTTTTTCTCTTGCTGCTTTTAATATTCTCTCTTGTCTTTTTGCTCCTGACATTTTAATTATGTTGTGTCTTGGTGTGGTCCTCTTTGGATTCCTTTATTTGGGATTCTGTGCACTTCCTGGACTTATAAGTCTATTTCTTTTACCAGGTGTGGGAAGTTTTCTGTCATCATTTCTTCAAATAGGTTTTCAGTATCTTGCTCTTTCTCTTCCTCTGGCACCTCAATAATTCAGATGTTGGTACGCTTGAAGATGTCCCAGAGGCTCCTTACACTTTCTTCATATTTTTAAATTCTTTTTGCTTTTTGCTTTTTCAGTTGGGTGTTTTTTGCTTCTTTGTATTTCAAATCTTTTACTTGATTCTTGCGATCCTCTAGTCTGCTGTTACATTTCTGTATATTATTTTTTATTTCAGTCAATATATGTTTAATTTCTAGTTAGTCCTTTTTCATATCCTCCAGGGTTTCACTAAGTTTATCGGCCTTTTCTAGAAAATTGTTGAAAAACCTTATAACTGTGGTTTTGAACTCTATATCCAGTCATTTGCTTTCCTCCGTTTCTGTCATTTGTGACCTGTTTCTTTGTCTCTGCATTTTGGCTGCTTCCCTGAGTTGATAGAGTGGTTTTGTGTGCTAGGTGTCCTATATGACCCAGTGGCTCAGCCCTCCCCTTCCCCAGTTACCTGAGGTGGACACTCTTGGTGCACCCCTTTGTGTGCTGTGTGCACAGTCTTGTTGTAGTTAAGCCTTGATTGTTGTTGGTATCACTGGGAGGAATTGACCTCCAGGCCAATTGCCTGTGAGGATCAGCTGTGTCTACGACGGGAGAACTTCTGTGCTGGAGACACCCTTATGAGGCAAGACTTGCTTCATTGGGGCTTTAGTGCCCACTGAGTCTGCCCCCTGAGTGTGTCCCTTATGGATCTGAGGAGTTGTAATCTGGATGGTACTACTCTGACCCTGGGGTACACTGGCTCTTAGATCTCTAAGAAGGTGCTAATTTAGCTTCTGCCTGAGGCCACACAGCAGGAGCTACAGAGAGATCTGCAGATTCCTCTTCTTTGGGTTTTGGAGGTGCCCAGATGACAGCCAGCTGTGAAGCAATACAAGGTGCTGAGGGGCCTTGGACCTTCTTTTGGATGTTCTGGGTCTCTCTGACTCAGATGCAGTTTGATAGGTAAGTTTAGAATTCAAAGGATCAGGCCATTCATATGCAAAAGCCTCTGCGCACAGCTTTAATGGGGCAGAGTCTCAGGGCAGAGCAAACAGCAATGGCTTCCCATCAGCCCTGCCCTCAGGTCTCAGTGACCCATGGTAATCGCTGCAAGCACCTCTGTGAGAAAGCCGCCCTCCAGTTCCACCCACTGCCAGACAGTCCAGTTTGTCCCCGTATGAGACTGGATCCCTAGAGTCTCGCCCGGAACTGGAGTTCAGAGCAGTCGGGAGCTTGTCTCTCCCTCGGCTTGAAAAAGCCACCCGTGCACTCAGTTGCCAGCCCTCTTTGCATGAGTGCACCTCCATACCTCTGCCTTCTGCAGCTCCTCTGAGTCTCAGTGTGCTTTACTCGTTTCTTCTAGTTGTAGAATTTCCACTCAGCCAGCCTTCCTATGGTTCTGGATGATGTCCGTTTTGTCTTTTAGTTGTAGTTTTGAAGTTGTGCAAGGCAGCAAGTTCAGATGTTTACCTATGCCGCCATCTTGGTTTCTCCTATTATGCTTAATTTTTTAATGTGTTCTTGCAGAAGACATAGTATTCCTTAGATTATGTATTTTTCATTTATGCAATGAGTTAGAGTCCTTGTTGCATTCTGTTTCTTGCTTTTTTTCTTAAGACATTATGTTTCTAAGATCCATTCCTGTTACTATGTATACATTGAATCCATGTGTCCACTTTTTGCCAGTTTCCTCTTTCAGCAATTGATACCCAGATTGTCCCCAACACTGTTACCACTATAAATAATGCTACTTTGAAATTATTAATTTTTCTCCTTACTAGTTCTTGGGTTTGCTCTACAGGTCTTCCCACAACCACTGCCTTCTTGAGTTGGCACGCTTAGCTCATTTATATTTACCCTCTTGTTTGCTGGTAAATACAGGCTAGGACAAAAGTAGGTTTACAGTCGGAGTCTTTTGCCCCATCCTGTACAAACATATAAATAAGACAAATAGAAAAGTCTTAGATGTGCTTCAGATCCCAGATAAATTATTGGGCCAAGTGAATGATACCTACACTGTATATTAAGTTCCTTTAAATAGTAAATCTTTTATTATTTAATTGTATGAAGACAGTATAATACAATCATCAACAGAGAGAAAACATTTCCTCTATTAAACTCACTCACAAGAAAGCTCTGGAGATAAGAGAATTCAGTTAGTGACGTTAACTAACCCTTTCCCTGCCAGTCTCACCTGAAGCAACTCCAGGATGGAGCTCTGGCTCTTCTCCTCAACCTCTAAGAGGAGCTTCTTCAAGGAAGTGATTATCTCATGGAGCCGTAACGTGTTCTCGGTCCGTTTCTTCTTAGTCTCTTCTTCTTCTTTGCTCAACTTCTGAAGAAACAGTTGTTCTTCTTCAGCCAGGAAGTCATGCAGCTTTGTAAATTCTGCACTGAATCTCAATCTCTGGTTCTTCATCTTGTCCTAAAGCCACATGAGATTTGCTCAGTCCTTGTTTCTGCCCAGTCCTTACTCCTACACTCCTTGCAGATGACTCCCCAGTAATCCATGGTCCTTCCATTTCAATCACCTCCTCCAGAAAAGCTCCTGCCTAACCTCCCCCCACACACAAAAATGTCTACTTCTCCTCTGTTTAAACTTACTTGATATCTGTATAGTATCCTTTATAGTATTCATTTATTCTTTGTAACACCTGGGTCTCTAGTATTGCTATCAATACTTTGTATACGTTGTAAACTAAAATGCACTTTCACATCTACTTCTTAGTTTAGCTCTCAGAACACCTATTCTTCCATTTTGTTAAACATTTAGATATGTGCTTGTGCACACACACCATGCTTCCCAACTCTGAAAACACAATCCATTTACTTTCTACAATGCCATGGCCCCAAACCAATTCCAACCTTAGGAAAAAGGGAGGGGGGGGGGGAGTGGCACTACCTTAAAGTAGAGATGGTGATAAAGTATATGGAACTCAGAGATCATTAGGGAGAGATACACACTTCCCGTTCTATCACCTTGTCTGCAAGGGGCCTGACAACTGATGGCCTCCTAACAGCTCATCCCAGCAAAACTACATAAGCAGACACAGACTGCAAGGGCCTCAAAAAAAAAAAGTCCAACCATTGCTGCTGCTGCCTACCTTCCACTCCGCAGCATTCTTCACTTCCGTGTCCTGTAAGTGCATGGCTTTCTTCATCTTGGCTGTCAGACTGCACTGAGTCATGAGAAGTTTTTCCTGCTCGCAGAAACACATATTAGACAGAAATCATCTCTCCAAGCAACTCCCTTGTTCAAGAGCTTTAAAAAGTCACCTAATCCAAATAGACCATCTTCAGAAAAAGAAACATTCGGGTCTTAAATCGCTATAAAACTATATAGAGTTTGCCTATTAAATTGGCAAAAATTGACCACTGTTAGACAGTTAGTAAGTGCCTAGCACTAGCAAGGTAGAGAAGGTTTCTGGCACCACCATAAGTAGGAAAGTACAAAGCTGCATGTTTTAGAAGGGCAGTGGCAAGATTTCGTAAATGTACATAATACTACTTCTAATAATCTATGCAACAAAACACTACTAAAATGATATATATTAGTGTTCACTACAGCATTACTCGTTATTAATGAGAAATTACTAAATAAATTATGCTATATTCATACTTTACGTCAATTTCAGGCAATTCTCTCTATACTGACGTATTATATTAAGTTAAAAGTAAGCTGTAACAATAGTATTATATAACTTTATTTTGCAAAGTGTGTGTCTGTGTATGAAGGAAAATGTGGGAGGCTATACACCAAGGTATTAACACTATTTATTTCTAAAGGAGAGAAACGGCTCGAAAGTTGGAAGGAAGGGAGACAATAAATTTTATAAATCTGTTTTGTTTGAATTTCTATAAGAGGCATATAATTCAAATAAGTTTTGTAATTTAAAAACTCAAATAAGCTATGAAAAAAAAAAAGAGTCAGTCAGCATTAACAGAGTGGGCTATAGAGGGGAAGCACCTGGTAACAGAATGTCAGACATGACCTTAGAGACAGGAGTAGGCAGGTTAGAGACACACACCAGAGGAAAGATACACATATTAGGAACGAGTGACCAAATGGCTGCAGGAAAGAGTCCAGATTCAGCCCCTGGGTTCTAGCTTGAGTAACTCGATGGATTGTAGGTTATCCACCAAATTAGAAGATTTAGGAGGGAACAGTATGTAAATGGGAGGGAAGGAAATAAATTCTACTTGAATACATTGTGCTTGAGATATTTGTGGAACATCCAAGTGGATATAGTTAGCAATTAAGAGTCAAGAAAGATCTGAGCTAAAGAAGTGGATTTAGGGGTTAGAGCACAGGCAGCACGCGAAGCCCTGCGTGTGAGGAAATCACCCTGTAGAATTCATAGAGTAAAAAAGCATCAAGGCTAAAACTGGAACAACAAGGGGTCTGCAAAGAATGAAAATCACGCATAGAAGCTGCAATGAGTGAGTGGTGAAAAAACATGAATAATGGCTTCCTATACCCAAAGCAAAAGAGTATTTAAATTAAAAACAGGTGAAAACTGTCAAATGCTGAAGAATAGCTGAGGGAAGCTTTTTATAAGTCTGTGTGTATGTCAAAATAAAAAGCTTAAAAGAACAAAGAGAAGTGAATAGAACAAAGAAATAAGTGGTATAATTGCTTTTCAAATTCTTCTCTAGGAGAATAAAAAAACTAATAGGTATCACTTTTTCCCCAATAATTTATAAGTGACAATGCTTAAAGTTAGATCATTTAAAAACACACCACCAAAGTTGTCAAGGACATGGAGCAACTAGAACTCGCATACATTATTGGTGCGTATATAAAATGGTACCACCAATTCAAGGTCTAGCATAAAACTAAACATACATCAATCCTAGAGTCTAGCAATTCTATTCCTTATTCCAGGAAAAATTGAGGCATGTCTCAAATGTATTCTTAAACTGTATCTATTTCATTATATTAAATTTTGCCTCAAAAAATAACATAAGCCCTAACCGGTTTGGCTCAGTGGATAGAGCATCGACCTTTGGACTGAAAGGTCCTGGCTTCAATTCCAGTCAAGGGCATGTAGGTGGTGCGAGCACATCCCCAGTAGGAGGCAGCTGATTGATGTCTCTCTCTCATCAATGTTTCTAACTCTCTTTCCCTCTCCCTTCCTCTCTGTAAAAGATCAATAAAATATACATTTTTAAAAAATAACATAATGTTAACTCTGGTTCATGCTGAGCATGCTAAAGTATAGGAGGAAGTGTACTGTCTGCAATTAACTTTAAAATGCTTCAAAAGGAAGTAAGAATTGATGGAGGCAGAGATGATATAGACAGATGAACAAATAGGTGATTAACAAATAGAATAAAATGTTAACGGCAGAACCTAGATGTGGGTATACAGGTACTATTATAAAACTAGAGGCCCAGTGCATGGATTCATGCACATTGAAAGGAGATTAATTAGAAGGTGGCTGGTGGGGTGGGACTGGGCAAGATGGGCCAGACATGCCCTGGAGCCAACCTCCCATGGTCCCTCCCCAGCCAGCCACACCTGGGGCAGCTCCACGGCTCAAAGGGCATCTGTGGTGTGACCTAAGGGGGAGTGGGGGGTAGGCCTCTGGTAGGTGAGGTCCCTCTGCCTGGCCTGTGGAGATTGGGCCAAAACCATTAGTCCGACATACCTGAGAGTTCCCAAAGTGTGAGAGGGCACTCTGAAAAGTTGCTGTCACTGGGCAGCTCTTGCATTGAGCATCTGCCCCCTGGTGGTCAGTGTGCCTCATACCTACTGGCCAGTCAGCCAGTAGGTAGCCTTTTATATATATAGATTCTTCCAACTTTGATGTATGCTTGAAAATTATACAATAAAATGTGTTTGTGTGGAGGGGGAATAACATTAGGGTAAAAAGGAATTTATATAGTAGTTCTGTTTTATATCACAATATCACTTATACAATTTTCTAAAATAATGTTTTATATGTAGCATTACAATAGATATATAATCTGCTACTCAGTAAGGTAAGTGATTATCTCAAATAATTTATTCAATTATGTAACTGCTACTTTGTAATTACTGTCAAGTTCAATATGTATATATGATAAATAGGTGATATGTATGTGACCAATTTTTTTTTAGGTTTTCACTTTTGTTTGATAATGAAAACAAATGAATCTTTTAAGTAGAATTTTTCAATTTTTAAAAGCCTTTAACAATTCTAGTACGCATAGTTGGTTCCATTATTCTACATAGTTGGTACTATTATCCAAGACTCTTAAGTCTTTCTGAATCTTGCCACAGTTGGGTTATATACAGGATCCTTGAGTAAACTTGGGAACCCTTTGGGGAGATCAGAAAACGCCCTCCTGCAATAACAGAAACTGCCAGGAGGTGGCAGGAGGGCAGCACCAAACATTTCAAAGCTGGCTAGCTGATTTTTTTAAAACCATTTCTCTTAATTTAACATAAGAAAAATTTGTGCATATAAAACCATAAGTATAATAAAAGTGCATACACTTGCAGAATGAAGATATTTGCTGCTTGTGATGATGTTGTTCAAATAACATTTAACTTTAAATCAGATATGAGTTTCAATCTAGACCTTCACAAACTAGTTGTGTATCTGAGGAAGCCAGCCTCATGCTTTTCCTGGGTCACAGCTGATGACAAATGGATTAGATGGCCTCTTAAATACCATCCCAGCTCTAAGGTGCTGTACATTTCTATCACTGTAATCAAGCAGGTAGATGTACCTCCAAAATAAACATCAAATCAGCCCCCTGACTGTCCCCACTGCCACTCTCTAGTTCAAGTCACCATCATCTCTTGTCTGGACATGTATAATAACCCCAGGACTGGTTTCCTACTTCCAATCTTGTCCTTCTCTCATCTGATATTCACAAAGCAGCTGGAATAATCTTTCTAAAAGCCAATCAGAGCATGTCACTACCCTGCTTAAGATTCTTTACTGGTTTTCTTCAACAACAGAAAAATTCCAACACCTTATTATGGGCTGATATAACCCAAGTCATCTTATGCTATTTTCCCCCTCACTCATGATGCTCCTGGCACCTAGACTTTCTTTCCGTCCCAGGCTCTTCCCAGCCTCAGGGTCTTTTTATTTACTGTCCACTCCCTGGAATGTTCTTCCTGCTGTTCCTCTGATGGCTGGATCCTACTCATCTATCAAGTCTTAACTGAATGCCAACTGAGAGAAAGCTACTTCTCTCACATGGTACATTATTTCCTTCACAGTATATCACATTCTGTGATTATTTCACTTATTTGTCTATTGTCTACCTCCTACCCCCAGCCCAAATAGACTATGCATTCATAAAAACAGTGTTATTCACCATTCTATTCCCAGTGCTATGTCTGACACAAAACAGCGTTCAAGAAGTATTTGTTAAATGAATTAATAGTAATGAAGGGATTAGCTTTACGAATCAGCAGAATGGCCTGAGTAAGAAGATCAGTACTTAAAGCCTTTGCATACAAATAATCTGCTTCCTCAAGTTTATGAAGCTATTTCTCTTTCTCTGTCCTCTTTTTCTGCTCCACCACCAATGAATCTTAAAAAACAACTTGTGTTCATCTGAAAGACCTTTTGAGCCTGGCGTGGCTCAGTAATTTGAGTGTCAACCCATGAACCAGAGGTCACAGTTCGATTAAGTTATGACACATGCCTGGGTTACAGGCTCCATCTCCAGTAGGGGGCGTGCTTTAAGATTTAAGGGCCCTGTTCTCCTTTCACAACCACCCACGTTAGTTGCCTCAGCCCTCATCCACAAATGTGTTTTCCCTTCCATTTCTCTGGGTCCCTTCGATCTCTTTTGCTGGCTACTAAAGCACTGGTATTTCCCAAGCTTCTCTTTATGCCACACCCCCCCTTTTTCTTACCATCTATGTGGTTCCCCTAGGGCCGTGGTCAGCAAACTGCGGCTCGTGAGCCACATGCATCTCTTTGGCCCCTTGAGGTACATCTACCTGCTTGAAGCTCTTCCACAAAATACCACAGCCTGGGCGAGTCTATTTTGAAGAAGTGTCATTCGAAGAAGTTTAAAAATTTTTGGCTCTCAAATGAAATTTCAATCGTACTGTTGATATTTGGCTCTGTTGACTAATGAGTTTGCCAACCTTTGGACTAGACTGTTACCATGTAGTTGGAAGCTGTGAGGATTAGGCAATTGTGGCATATCGTGTGCAAAGGGAAGTATAGGGGAATCTCACCTGCTTACTTCTTCTACGGGTAGGCTGACAATTCTAAAATAGTGTTTCAAGCCTCTGATGCCCCCTGCCTCCTGTCCCTCTTCCTTGGAGTTCCTGTCACAGTTGCCTCCACTCAACATGTCCCAAAATGAGCATTAGAAACTGTCATCCTAGACTCCTCTCTCCCTTACCCTCCAATTAGTCATTCAACTCCAGCACTCATAATGAATCCATCCCCTCTTCTCCATCATCCCTGCCCTGTACTAATTCAGACCCTTATTGCCTCATGCTTGAAATGGTGCAACAGCAGTCTAATTGGTCTTTTTCATCCACATAGGTATCAAAGTGATTTTCTCAAACAAAAAACTGATGGTGTCATTCCCTGCCTTTAAACCCTCAATGCCCACTGTCTCAAAGAGAAAGCTATGAACAACATCTTTCATGACATGGCCCTTGCCCCTTTCTCAAAACTCAACTCCCACCATCCTCCTGCCCATGTTCTACACTCCAGAAGTTCTGAGCCACCTCCAGTCCTCTTACATATCACACGCTATTCCACACCGCCACGCTGTCCCCTTGGCTTGAATATCCTCTCCGCTTCCTTGCTATACTTGCCCTTCAAGACTGAACTCGTGTGTAATGTAATGGTTCTGTAACGCCATTCCTCGATCCTCTCTGATCACTCTGGCCTCAGACTTTCTGGATCCTTGGTACAAACTTGGGAACTCTCAGACACTAAAATTGTTGGTGTACATGCTTATAAGAGAAGGCCTTTTTCTTTCTCATTTGTTTACGTCCAGATTCTAGAACAATGCCTGGCATTCAGTAAGCATCAATAAATGTTATGGAAGGAATTACTATATACTTCACTGCCCAGCTTTACATCTGTTCCTGTCTGTAATCAGCTGATAAAACTGTACATTTTATAGTTTACAAAATCATTTAACTTGTGTCATTAAGTGAGTCGCATTCAACCAGTACTTACTAGATACCAATTCTGTTGGAGACCACTGGAGTTACACCATCAGTAATGGAAGGGGGTAGAGCTACTCTGGAAAAGATGATCAAGGAAGATCTTCAAGCTAAAAGCAAGTAAGATCTAAAGGACAGAAGGTGTGAGTAGACAAAGAGAACAGGCTTGAAAACAAAAGCAAGAAGGCCAGTGTGGCTGGAGCAGGGTAGGACATACTGATTTATTCAACAGAAGCTTCTTAACTAACGCATGAGATAGGACAAATAATATACAATTCAAATATTAGTGATTTTCCCAAATGATTCAAGAAGCTAGTAACAAAACCCAGCCTCATTACTCCAAATCATCACTTACTTGTCTATGACACCCACAGGATAGACCGGCACTATCCAATGCAACAGCCATTAGGCAGGGTGCGCCGAAATGTGGGTAGTTGGAATTGACATGTGAAGGTGTACTATGAAAAAATAGCTATCTCACTGATATTTCTTAAGAACAATATTTAAATAGTATTTTTGGATAATTAGGTTAAGTAAAATATATTACTAAAAATGAATGTGCCAGCTCACTTGGCTTAGTGCATAGCATATTGGCCTGTGGACTGAAGGGTCCCAGGTTCAATTCCAACCAAGGGCACATCACATACCAGGGTTGTGGGTTCGATCCCCCTCTCCCCCCCCCCCACACACACACACACATACACAGTAGGGGGCGCGCAGGAGGCAGCCAATCAATGATTCTCTCATTGATGTTTCTATCCCTCTCCCTTTCCCTCTGAAATCAATAAAAATATATCTTTTTTAAAAATGAACATCGCCTGCTCTTTTTGCCACTATAAAAACCATGCATGTGACTTGCCTTATGTTTCTATTGGACGCACTGGCACACACACGCCCCCTCAGTGTGCTCGCCTTAAACTAACAGCTCCCCGCGGCCAGTTCCGGGAAAACCCTGCGGTGGCGACACGCCCCGCCCCGCCCTCCCCGCACCCCCCCCCCCCCCCCCCCCGTTCCGACTTCAGCTCTGAGGTCCGTGTGGCACAACTTCGAGCCTCCAGGGGGTTTTCCTGCCTCCAAAGGGGCCCAGCAGCCTCCCAGTGCGTCTCCCGCGACAGCCCAGTGCGCGGCGCGCTCACCCGGTAGCTCTCGAAGGCCTCGTCCACGGGCGCCATGGCGTGGTCCTGGTGCTCCTGGGACTCCCTGCACACCAGGCACACGGGCCGCTGGTCGTCCTCGCAGAAGAGGCGCAGCGGCTCCCAGTGGCGGCTGCACAGCCCGGGGGGCACGGGGCCCTGGCGCCGCCGCCGCGTCTTCTCCGTGAGCCGGGCCAGGGCCCAGTTGGGGCGCAGGGCGGCGGGCGACGACGGCTGCCGGCACTCGGGGCAGAGGAATAGGCCGCCGCTCGGCGTCCAGCTGCGGCGCAGGCAGCGGCGGCAGAAGTTGTGGCCGCACTCGATGGACACCGGGTCATTGAAAAAGTCCAGGCAGATGGGGCAGGTCAGCTCTTCCTGGAGCTCTTCGGCCTCCATGACGCCTCTCCCACCCAGGCCCGCCGGCGGACGCGGCCTGCGGGCGGGCGGGCGGGCAGCCGCGGCCCGGGCTCGGCCGGAGCAGGCCAGTCCCACCTCCGGGGCTGCGGGCGCGGGCGCGCGCTGGCCGGAGGTACCGTTCGGCGTGGGGGTGGCCTTCCGGGCCCGGACACCCTCCGGACCGGACTTGGGCCGCTCTCCGGTCAACAAAAGAGATGCGGAACCCCCTCCCTCCCGGAAGCCTAGAGCGGATGCCGGAATCTTGGGTTGGGAGGGCGGCGACTACGCCCGAGCAACCTGGGCTGGGGCAGCTGCACCCGAGGCGCTAACGGACTGGGCTGGTCCGGCAGGTGTGGGAGGTGAGGCTGAGAGTCCCTGGCCGCCCCGGAGATTTAAGTGCTGGGGCCCTAGGCAAGCTGCACCCGGGAGGACAGGTCCGGGTAGCTGGGCCCTGAGTGGGGCTTCGGAGGCGCTGGGCCTCTAGGCTTGCTCTCCTTGAAGTCTCCTCTTTTTCAGCCTCATTCTCCAAGGAAAGGAGCCCTTTCTCTCATTCTCCAGCCCCAATTGGTTGAGTTCATAGAAAAGCAGGATATCCTCGTCCCCAACAAAGCCCACCGACTCTCTCCCTCCCTCCCTCCCTCCCTCCTCCTCCTCCTCCTCCTCCTCCTCCTCCTCCTCCTCCTCCTCCTCCTCCTCCTCCTCCTCCTCCTTCTTCTTTCTCTCTCTCTCTCTCTCTCTCTCTCTCTCTCTCTCTCTCTCTCTCTCTCTCTCTCTCTTTCTCTCTCTCTCGTCTCTCTCTCTCGTCTCTCCGGAGTTTGGTGAAGCCCCCGTGATGCGCGCAGGAAAGGGAGTGAGTGTTTGGGGAGCTATCTCTTCGTCCCTGCCGCCTGGTTTCCCTCGCTTTCTTCCTCAGCACAGGAAACAGACCCCAGGTAGAGGAAACCCCTTCTCAAGGGATGGGCACTCTCACCCAATGCTGATAGGGGTTCTAGTGGTTAAGTTAGGGGAAGGAATCTAGGATTAGATGATCTTCTCCAGGTTTGACTTCCCACCAGTGTTTTAGATAGTTCAACTCCCCGGAGGTCTGAGGACTAGGAGATGCTCCATGTCTGTACCAACTCTTGGGGATCTGCTGAGTAGCTGTCATCTAAGATGCTGGGAAGGAGCAAATCCTGTAGCTGCTGGTGCTGGAGCAGTTTCTGATCCTCCTATCTGATGAGCTCAAGACCAGGATGAGAGAGCAATGTTTAGAGAGGGGAGCTGGAGCTGTTGTGAAAGACTGGGAGAGAGGGTGAAAAATAAGTTTTTTTAAGCGGGAGTGATTAAGATTCAGAAGCACAGAGGCATTGCCTTTTGGACCCAGCTGGAAGACAGCAACCCTTTTGCCATCCATTAAGGCTTTCAACAAATAATATGCTTGCCTGTTTCAGGGAATTATTTGTTTCTTTTCAATGGGTTTTTGATCTTGGTTTCTGAGGTGCTTTTTTGTTATTATTACTAGGGGCCCACTGCATAAAATTCATGCACTGGAGGTTGGAGGTCCCTCAACCCAAACTGCCCCTCTCACATAACGGGAGCCCTCAGGGGATGGATGTCCTACTGACGACTCACCCCCAACCTGCCCAAGGCTTTCGTCCTTGGGCAGAGGACCTTGGCCAGGGTACCCCAGCCAGCGATCACCCTGTGATTCCAGCTGGTCACTGGGACCCCAGCCAGCAGTCGCCCTGTGATCCAGCTGATTGCTGGCTGGCCCCGGCCCAAACCCACCCCAAGGCCACCCCACCCAAGGGGCTTTTTCCCCCAGCCTTAGGAACCCATCGGATCGCCCTGCCATGGACAGCAGCCATCTTGGTTGGGTGTTAATTTGCATATCGCTCCTGATTGGCTTGTGAGCATGGTTTATTTGGTGGGGTGAAGGTACGGTCAATTTACATATTACTCTTTTATTAGATAGGACTAGAGGCCCAGCCTGTACTCTCTCCAATCTGGGACCCTTCAGGAGATGTCCAACTGCCGGTTTAGGCCCAATCCCACAGGGCCTAAACTGGCAGTCGGACATCCCTCTCACAATCCGGAGTTGCTGGCTCCTAACCACTCACCAGCCTGCCTGCCTGCCTGGTCACTCCTAACCGCTTCTGCCTGTCAGCCTGATTACCCCCTAACTGCTCCCCTACCAGCCTGATTGATGCCTAACTGCTCCCCTGCTGGCCTGATTGCCCCCAACTGCCCTCCCCTGCCAGCCCAGTCCCCCCCAACTGGCCTCCCTGTAAGCCCAGTCACCCCCAAACTGCCTTCCCCTGTCAGCCCGGTTACCCCCAATTAGCCCTTCCCTGCAGGCTCGGTCCCCCTGCAACTGCCCTCTCCTACTGGCCCAGTCACCCCAAACTGCCCTCCCTTAGTGCCCTGATATCCCAAAACTGCCCTCCCCTGCTGGCCATCTTGTGGCAGCCTTCTTGTGATGATGTGGGGGTGACCATCTTGTGTTGACACAAGGGCGAGACACCACCTAGGCTTTTATTAGTATAGACTGGAAGCCGGTGGCACAAAGATTTGTGTAATAGGCCTTCCTTCTCCTGGCTGCCAGCACCAGTTTTCCTCCAGCAACCGGGACCCAGGCCTTCACTCTGGCTGCAGTGAAGAGCCAAGCCTTGAGGCTTCTCCACTCCAGCTGCAGTGGAGAAGCCAGGCCTCTTCAATCATCTTCAGTCAGGCCAGAACCTTCAGTCCTTGCTCTGTGTCTGTGTAGGCAATTTAACCCACCATCTTTGCTGGGTTCATTTGCATCCTCACTCCTGATTGGCTTGTGTGTCATGGAGGTATGCTCAATTTGCATATTTCTCTTTTATTAGTGTAGATTCCCACTTGGTTCCTTTACTTATGGATGAAGTCTTTAAATCTTGCGTTCTAATGTTAGACACTGCCTTTTCCATAATATGCTCAGTGAATATTTACTAGATGTCTGATTAGATTATTTAGAAAGGTGGTTTTGCAATTTGTTTTGGAGTTTTTTTTATAAAAGTCCCACAGAATATCTAGTTTTAAAGTGTTTATTTTTTTAAATGAAATGTATTTTAATAAACATCGCCTTTATTATCATTCATTGTCTGTATTGTTGTTTTTTAAATATATTTTATTGATATTTTACAGAGAGGAAGGGAGAGGGATAGAGAGTTAGAAACATTGATGAGAAAGAAACAACCCCTGCACACCCCCTACTAGGGATGTGCCCACAACCAAGATACATGCCCTTGACCGGAATCGAACTTGGGACCCTTCAGTCCGCAGGCTGACACTTTATCCACTGAGCCAAACCGATTAGGGCTAGTTTTTAAATGTTTAAATTATAGTCCTTGCCAGGTAGCTTAGTTGATTAAAATGTCATCCCAATACGTCAAGATTGTGGGTTCAATCCCTGATCAGAGCACATACAAGAATCAACCAATGAATCCATAAATAAGTGAAACAACAAATCAATGTTTCTATCTCTCAATTGAGATACTATATTGAGGACTCTGAGTCTTAATATGGACCAAGGCGGAAGAAGTGCTCTTACCAGTTACTGGTGTTTGCCATGAGTGTTTGTGGTGTGAGTGTATATTTGTATATCTGCCTATGTATTGAAAAATTGGGCCCCGTGTCTCATTAAGGTCCTGTGTCTCATTAGGGTCCTTATGTCTTCATCTTGCCATATTTCTCAGATGACTGTCCTTCTTTACTGAAAATATTGAGGTTCTCTAATTCACTTTATTCATCTGGAATTTCAGGGGACCCCAAGTACCCAAACAATCTTGAAGAAGAAGAACAAATTAGGAGGACTTACACTTCCCAATTTCAAACCCTTTACAAAGCTACAGAAATCAAAACATGATACTGGCATAAAGATAGACATATACTTCAATGAATACTATTAGAAAAGTGTACTGGATTGAGAGACAGCAGAAAGAGGCTGACAACTCAGCATTGCATCAAGAGTATATTAAGGGAGCTTACATATGAGACTTATCTTGGGCAGCAGCAAGACAACATGGCTATCCTCCATGCCACGTGATTATATAGCACAGGGCAGGATGGACAGTGGAACTGTGGTGTGACCAGCCCAGGTAAGAGGAAAATGTCTTACACGCTTGCTCAGCGCAGAGCAAAGGCCTGTTCCAGGAACCATCATGCCTGGGGACATGGGGTAGGGGTTGATCAGACATTCTCTGATGGGATTTATGGGAATCAGTCTCTGTTCTGACTGGAATCTAGCTGGATCTGTCTTAAGGGTCCACAGCCGTTACATCATGGGACAGTTACTCCTCCACAAATAATAGTGAGAATCCAGAAAAAAGAAAGTCGTACATCTATAAGCAATTGATTTTTAACAAGGGTGCCAACACAATGTTTGGGAGTTATGGGAGTTTGGGGGTAATAGCTGAGGGCCATAGGGTTTCCTTCTGAGTTGATGAAAATATTCTAAAATTATTTGTGTTAATGGATGCACAAATTTGTGACTGTACTAAAAGCTATTGAATTGCATAATTTAAATGGATGAATTATATGGCACATGAATAATATGTTTTGAAAGGGATGCTATCTATCAAGAAATTCTGAATGATGACATTTGTTTTTTTCTGTCCTTGGTCACTTGACTGGGCTCTGCCTATATCAGATAAGGGATTATTGTTTTTATTTTTTAATATATTTTTATTTCATAGAGGAAGGGAGAGGGAGAAAAAGAACTATCAATGATGAGCCTGAATCATTGATCAGCTGTCTCCTGCACGCCCCCTACTGGAGATGGAGCTCACACTCTGGGCATGTGCCCTTGACCAGAATTAAACCAGGTAGGGCTCAGATAAGGGATTCTTTACGAAACACTTGTGTAGCAGAAAGAAAAATTAATGTTTTACTAGTTGTCACCAAAGTGTCTCTTGGGGAATCAAATATCCTTAGGGATGCTCTCTTTTCATTTACTTGAGGTAACATGGGATTCAGAAGGAGAAACAAAACTAGGTAACTGCTCTTTGGTGAGAATTTGAGGACAAGGAAGAACTGAGGAGGGCGGTGTTTCTGCAGAAAGGTGAGAGGCTAGAACACTCTTGGACAGAAATGACTGAGACTCAAGAAAAGAGAAACCTCTCATTCAGCTTAAAATTATCACCCAAATCACACTATAATGTAAATTCCCCTTACTGTTACCCATGAAACAGCAGTGGAACTCATATGTCTTTTCAGTAGAGTTGAGGAAAAAGTAGGGACTTAGCTTTCCATTTAAGGTGCTGGAGCCAATGGAACAGCTGCCATGAACCAAGAAGAGAATGAGAATTGAGCAAAAATCAGAGTTGTCAGTGGTCCAGGGGACATAAGCCTCTGAATTCATAGTAATCTTCTTAAGGGATGTGGCCAGGTTTTTGAATAAATCCAATCCATCTAGTAAAAGAATACTAGGTTATATACACTTGAAAGGCCAGAGTTTATGGATATGACATATACTGCAAGGCTGGGGGTATTCAGGGTTACAGGACTTTGAAACTGGAGAAGCAGATAATGTAGAATCACAGAAGAGAGATAAGTAGTCACTAAGACAAGAAGAAGAATTGTCTTTAGTAACAAGAATGCCATCAACAGTAGTCAATCTTTATTACACAGGACAAGGGTAAGGCTTAGTTTTACAGAGGTTTCTGCTGGCTTATTCAAACAAAGCCCATGAAAATTGTGGTGCTGACTCCAGAAAATTCTGGGAAGAAGGCACAAACAGGAGTTCTTGAAGGAAATGCTTCAGGCAGCATGGTCCACCATGGCCTTTAGAAATGCTTCAACAGCCTCTAACTTGTCACAGATATATCCCCACTCACTGGATGTTGGGGAGAAGTTCCAGCCATGGAGTATCCTTCAGAGTTGAACCAGGTGTCTTTATAACTCTGCAAAGTAGAAAATCAAGACTTTTTCTAAATGGGAAGAGACCTCAATGGAAGCACAGGGAGGTACAACTGACTGAGCACTCTGGCTCATCAGAAGAAGTCATCAAATTGATGGGGCCTGAGGGCTGGGTTGAGAGCAGTGGTCAGAACATCTACATAGAATCTGGGTTTCTACTTTTTAAAAAAGATTTAGCCCTAACTGGTTTGGCTCAGTGGATAGAGCATTGGCCCGCAGACTGAAGGGTCCTGGGTTCGATTCCAGGCAAGTGCATGTACCTTGGTTGCAGGATGGATCCCCAGTAGAGGATGTGCAAGAGGCAGCTGGTCAGTGTTTCTCATCAATGTTGTTAACTCTCTATTCTTCTCCCTTCCTCCCTGTAAAAATCAATAAAATATTTTTAAAAGATTTAATGTATTGGGATGACATTGGTTAATAAAATTATGTAGGTTTCAAATGTACAATTGTATAACATCATCTGTATATTGTATTGTGTATTCATCCCAAGTCAAGTCTCCTTCCATCACCATTTACCCATCTCCATGTACCCTCTTCTATCTCCCCCCACTCTCCTTTCCCTCTGGAAATCCCCATACTGTTGTCTGTGTCTATGAGGTGTTGTTTTGTTTGTTTTTGCTTAATCCCTTCACTTTTTTTTTCTTTGTAACGTGGGAGTTGTACTTGCTGGAGGGTAAGGGTCCTGCCAAGCGGGGATCATCAAGACCCAGACATTAGGCAAGAAGGATGAGGGACATCAGTCCCCTTCTCACCTGCTACTCGGAACTGTTCTTTTGATTCCACCACTGAGAAGTTATCGTTTGGTTCCTTGTGTTTTCTGGTGCTCTCTGAAGTTGTGAAGCAGTTAGAAGAGGAAGATTTTTGCTTCCAGGTCTGCCACCCTCTCCCCAGGCCCAGGAGCACCAGCTCCAAAAGAGTAAAGAAGAGACAGAGCCCACTGAGCCCAAACATGGTCTTTAGGAAGATGGTCTTCTCAGAGGGGCGGGGCACGTGGCAGCTTATACTACCCAGGCAAGGCTCTCGACGACATGAAAAGGAGCTGGGCATCTTGAACCCATACAGATGGTACTGCCCTCCCAAAGCTGCCCCCTCAAGGATCAGTCGCACCCCCAGCTGCGCCACATAGGCCCAGAGCAGCCTGGAGCTTTCAGCCCCTGAGACATCTGTGCTGCCCTGTCCTTGTCTAATTAGGGTCTCCTCCTCCTTCTTCACTTTTCTTGAGTCTTCCCAATGCCAGATGCGATGATACATGGTGAAACCCAAGTAGAGGACACTGGGCACAGCCACCAACATGATCTGGAAGGCCCAGAAACGCAGTGGGGAGAGGGGGTACAAGGCATCGTAGCAGGCAACCTTGCAGCCTGGCTGCTGGGTGTGACACACAAATTCACTCTGCTCGTCGCCATAGACCCCCGTCCCACTGGTAGCCAGCAGTACGAGGCGGAATCCCAGGAGCACCGGAAGGATGAGGCGCCCCACAGGAGTGGAGTGCCAGCTCTCCTCAGCCAGCAGCCGCCTCAGGAACCTGCCGCACATTCTGTTAGGAGCAGAGAACAATGATGAGTGTTGGTGTGTTGCTCAATGTCCTTTAGGAGGCGCTGTAGGTCACCTCTTCACTCCTACTCCAAAGATGGGTAAGGCAAACCTTCTTGCTCCTCTCCAATGACCTCCTTGATCAAATGCTAAGACTCCGATTGCATCTATTTATATAGTTAATGGAATCATCTATGTCGGTTGTCGGCAAACCGCGGCTCGCGAGCCCCTTGAGTGTGGCTCTTCCACAAAATACCATGGCCTGGGCGAGTCTATTTTGAAGAAGTGGAATTGGAAGAAGTTTAAGTTTTAAAAATTTGGCTCTGAAAAGAAATTTCAATTGTACTGTTGATATTTGGCTCTGTTGACTAATGAGTTTACCGACCACTGAATGTAAAATAATAATAGTAAGTGTTGATGTGGCTTTCTTCTGTCCTCTGTCCCCCGCTGCAGTGGAGAGGAACTCTCAGTATTGGGTAGAGACCAGGGTCTGTCTTTGTCTCTTTCCGTCCTTCCTTCCCTCTCACCTTAAATAGGCTAAATAGCAAGAGACCAGTGTCCTCTGAAAACTGTTATTTCCCCAGGTGATGGCTGCCTGCTCTAGTGCAGCTATTAGCATCACCCGAACAAAATTCAGGGCTGAGTTTGGGGGGGAATCTGTATTCTCTTGCTGTCTGCTTCTCTCTGATCCCGTGCCCTCAGGTGCTCACGGGTGTGACTGGCTGGCCTCTGCTCCCATTACAAAGTAAAACTGAGATGAGATTAGGTTAGGAGGCTTCATGGGAATCAAGTGAAGGAAGTGAGTGTCAAGGCTTGCTTTCATCTTAATGCTCTTTAGACCTAGGAAAAGGAGAACTTTTTTCTTTCTTTTTTTTAATAAACAGCAAAATGTACTAGTTAAATGTAATGGGGTTTGGGATCAAAGCCAGACCTGACTGAGAAAAATTTTAAATTTGACTCTCCTTGCCATTGTTCCTTGGGCTCATATCTCTCTCACGGTGAGAAGTGGCCATGGTCAGGAACAGATTTCAGCAATTCTCAATTCTCTGGACAAAATATCATCATGCTATCAGCCCAGATGGTCATCTTTGTCTTTGACCCAAGTAGCAGCCTTCCTAATGCCAAGTCACTGTTTCTAACCATCAAGCCCAAACTCTTACACACCTCATTCTTGTCACTCTTAGAAGACCACGAAAACCTCTTATTCTACAGTGAAAACAGAGACTCTTTGATATCAAACCTTATAGCTACTACTTCTCTTCATAATCACTTCCTTGTATAGCTCTTAGAGAAAGAAGTGGCCCTACACTTGTCCAAGGATACTATCCCTTTCCAAATCTGTGTCCTTTGGCCTCCTCTCCTTTCTGACTTCTTCCAAGTTTTTGATCCCTAAATTGTCTTTCCTATAATTCAGACCACCCTTATTTACTCTCTGACTATGAACTTGCTTAGGTTTCTCCCTTTTAGCTATAATACCCTACATTTCTAAGTTAATATGGCAGCAAGTGAAACATGCTTCCCAGTTAAGATACCCACAAAGATGCACAAAACAATTTTAAATGGGCATTAGTGTCATAAACTATAGATAAGGACAGGCCATATGCCAAAATTTAGGCAGAATTGTTACTTCTGTGCAATTGAAAGGGATGAATTAAGATGCTTCCAAAAGTTTCACTTCACCAGAGAAATATGTCTCCATCTACCAACTGTGAGAAACCATATCTTGAGTCATTGGAATCAAGTTTGAACCTCTGCCTGCTCCTCAGCCCCTATCTTTCTACCCCTGCCATAGATTGTGAAGATGCATAAGTACATCAGGCCACTGAAAAGTCTTTTCTGTAAAATGGGTTAAAATTTTTAGAAGAACCCTATTTTCAGTCTCTAGAAAGATGCAAAATTGTCCTCATGAATAAAGATGGAAAATTGAAGAGAGATTGATCTTCTCTCATTCCAAGACTCCTCAAAATTGAGAATAAGTGGATCTTTACATATATAAACCCACTACAAGTAGGGTGGAAGAAAGATCATCAGTAGCATATCTAAAATCTACTCTGGCTCTGCAGTGTGGCTCAGGGGTTGAGCGTCGACCCATGTGTGAAAGGTTGCTGGTTCAACATGGGGCAAGGCACATGCCCAGGTTGCAGGCTCTATCCCCAGTAGGAGGCATTCAGGAGATAGCAGATCAATGTTTCTCTCGATGTTTTTATCTCTCACTCTCCTCCCTTCTCTCTCAAAATCAACAAAAACATATTTTAAAAATTAAAATGTATTCCTTAAAAAAAAAAACTACTTTGGCAGCAATAGGACAGATTCTGAGGAAAATCAAATTACAGTGCTAAAAGCACATTGAGTAATTTTTCAGAATACAGGAAAAGAGAATGAATAATTGAAAATAATAAAAGGTAAATAAACAAAATCTGTTTTCTAACTTGAAAATCAAGACAACAATAAAACAAAATCACTGGCTTACCTACTGGATGAAAAAAGTACCCCCAAAAAAGTATATAGTGAAGTGCCTGGGAGAGAGAAACAGTTTCTTAATCAATGGTTAATTAAATTTTGTTTAGAGAAATATTGAGCTCCATAGAGGACCAAAAGGAAAGTCAAGTTCTGCTGGGGTTCTTGTCCCAGGCTTACAAAGGGTCAGCAATCTGGAGAAAGGGTCTGAAGCATAGATTCAAGAATGAGTCCAAAGGTGAAAGATAATTTTGAAAGGCATTGGGGGTCAGAGGATCTTCAGCTAAAGGAACTGAAGATTACTCCTTGTCTAAGGACCTTGTGCTACTTAGTAACGCAATTTGTCCTAAGACAAGTTGGAGATGATACACTTCAAAGGGTAAGGTTTCAAAGGGTTGGGTTCAGAAGCATTGTCAGTTTGGGGAGTAGCCTACAGCTGTTCAGGTGTTTGGCCAACAGGAAGCAATAACATGTAGATGCCCTGAGCTGTCTGGCAGCAAACAACAATCCTATTCAGGTTTGGGGGAAGTGCCATTTAGCCATTCCAATGGGTAAACTACATATGTGGCTCAGCCCTTGTTGAGCTCCCAAGCTTCGCCAACCTTTTGGTGAAACTCTTGTAATTATTACATACTGGAATTGGTTTCTGGCAAATTGCAATGCTGTTCTGGGTTTCTCAACCTTGGCACTATTGACAATTGGTCCTGATCATTTTGTCTGGGGGCCTGTGGAATGCTGCCATGTGTGTTGTAAGACATTTAGCAGCGTTCCTGGCCTCTACCCAGTAGATGCCAGTAGCACACTTCCCTCTTACTCATCTCAAATGTCTCCAGATATTGCTAATTGTCCCCTGGGGTCAAATTCACCCTGGTTAAGAACCACTGTTTACAGTAGCTCTGGGCCATCACCTCTCTACTCTTGGCTTCAGTTACCAACTCTGTAAAGCAAGAGCATTTTGAAGAGCTTTTATTGGTTGGGACATGATAATCTACCCATTTCCAGGCTAGTTACAAATCTTCCCTCAACCAGCCTCATGTAGGAGGAAGCCTGCAGCCCCTCCCGGCCGCATATGTCTAGGGCAGTGGTTGGCAAACTCATTAGTTAACAGAGCCAAATATCAACAGTACAACAATTGAAATCTTTTTGAGAGCCAAATTTTTTAAACTTAAACATTGTTATTAACATAATTCGGGTACTCCTAACCTGGTCTTTGCTAAAAACTCAAGGGGCCAAAGAGCCGCATGTGGCTCGCAAGCTGCAATTTGCCGACCATGGGTCTAGGGGGTCCCTGCCCTGAGGGGGCTCTGCCCTGGATCTCCTGATGAGTTTCAGACTGAATTCTAATTTGGTAAATTCTGAAATCTTGCTCTCAGCTCCTCATTTCCAAGAGCAGGCCCAACACACTCAAAAGATTTCTGGCACATTCCCAGCAGAACTGCAGTTTAACACAGTGCAGGCCTGGCATATTTTCAGTACTGGGAATTTCAGTAGTTTCCAGAGGCCTGCCTCTGGTTCTTCTTTGTCCTGTGCCCACCCCAGAGCCATAGCCAGACACCCAAATGTCCTCTAAGAGGTTCTAGGAACTGAACTGGGGTCTCCAGAGCTCCCCACAGAGCTTTAGGGGATTGGAAGGGAGAGCAGAAAAAGGACAAGAGGACTTGCCTAAGAACTTCTTGGTTTAGAGCCTCCATATCTAGTTCTGAGTCCCCTATCTGTCCTTTGCCCCGTGGCTGTTATCTCCAAAACGCTTTTTCCACACGCATTCTGGGGCCTCATGTTCAGACAGAATTGTGCTCCAGCTCCCAAAGTCTGTAGACCAAAGGGAGTTTCCTATAGACCTGAGCCTAACACAGTCCTCCCTCCTCCCTCATCTCCTACTTTCCTGGGACTCTGTGACCCACCTCCTTCTTCCCCCCAATCTGTTCCAATCCTCCCCAGCCCACCTGTCTTATTCTCAGAGACCCACATCTTTCTATAAACGTGTCTGCAGCTCTGCCCACAAGGACCAGCATCCCCAGGCTGAACCTCAGGACCTGGGGAGCTGAGGGCTAAGCATTGCCGACAAAGCTCAGCACCACTCTGTTCTAGGACTGAAGAAATAGTTTGCAGATAAGTTTGGGAGAGAATTGGTAAGTTCTAAGCCCTATTAAGATTTTAGTTAGTGGAGCAACATCTGTGAGCTCAGTAGCTGGGAGAGAGAGGAAAGCCCTGTTTGCCCAGGATTTTCAAATATGTAAATTGATGTTTTTGTAACCCATCATGATTTTAGTAAGAATTTTTCCAAGCATCTCTATTCTTTTGGAAAAAAATGTTCAGGGATTCCACTAGTGGCAGAATCCATCTCAGTGAAGGTATGAGTGTAGGCTGTCCACTGAGGACAGTGCTGGACCCGCTCATCGCTCCCAACAAACTGGCCTGGAAAAGGTCCTAGAATTTTTAGTCAAAGTGTGGGCCATGTGAAGCAGAACTGGCATCATCGGGTATGCAGAATCTCAGGCCACACCCCCAGTTTAGCAAATCAAATATGAAGTTTATATCCTCAGGTCATTGGTGTGCACATTAGAGATAGAAAAGGCAGTGTAGAGCCCCAGGCAGCCCCCACCACCTCTGCCCCTTAGCCCTGTGCCATCCCAGCTGCCCCCTGTCCCAGCGTGAGCACTCACCTGGCAGCTTTGAGCAAAGGCACCAACAACTGGTGACAGAGAGAAACAGCCTCAAGCTGAAGTCCTCAGGGTCCCAGCTCTCCCCCAGGCCCTCCCTCCTCGCACCGCCCACTTCTCCCTCTCCCCCTTCCATTCCTGGCAGCCTAAGTGAAGGATAAAAGAATTGCAGCTGGAGGAGCTGGCTGCCCTGCTGTTAAAGAATGGACTGTAGAGAATAACCCTCTGTTGTTGAGAGCGAGGGTATGTGTCCTAAGTGAAATGAAACAGGAATGTTCCCTTATTAGAAAGGGAGCATTGACTTCAGTATGTTTCCAACATGCAGGCTTGCCAGCAACAACAGATAGAATTTCCTTAATTTATCTCAGGATGTCCTCTCCTCTTGGCTGGGAGAAATATCACAGGCTCCCCACCCCCCACCCCCAGCATAATGGGCATCTGCTCCATGTTCCTCAGCAACCTCAGGAGCCCAGCTCCTCTCCATCAGGCCCAGTGAGAACTGTAGTACCTGCCCCCATACCCATTACTGCCCTCATTGCTAGAGCCCAGATCCCCTCCAAAGAATGGGAAGGGACAAGGCTGGAAGAGCAGGTAGGTGGGTGGCTGGATTTAAGAGTAACTCTCAGTGCAGAGATCTGTTTACTCTGTGTGGCTCCCAGAGCCAACATTTCACTCTTCTAGGAGGAGAGTTGGAGGGGATCTCAGTTCCAGATTCTGCCCGCTGTGGATATTTGGGGTATCCTTCCACTGTTTTCTAGCATTTAATATATATAAAATATATATATATTTTATTGATTTTTCACAGAGAGGAAGGGAGAGGGATAGAAAGTCAGAAACATCGATGGAAGAGAAACATCGATCAGCTGCCTCTTGCACACCTCCAACTGGGGATGTGCCCGAAGCCAAGGTACATGCTCTTGACCGGAATCAGAATCGAACCTGGGACCTTTCAGTCCACAGGCTGACGCTCTATCCACTGAGCCAAACCGGTTCAGCTAGCATTTAATATCTTTATGGAGAAATTTAAGTCCATCTGGATAGTCTTCATCATTTAAGTGATCTGATCTTTTTGAAAATTTATCAAATGATTTCTTTCTTTCTTTTTCTTTTTTTCCTTTGAAGCCTCTTTACTTCTCTGGGGGTTTTTAGGCACATCATAAAATAACCTCCCTCCTGGGCATGTTCACATCTGGGCCATAGGAAATAGTTATGCATCCTTAGGGCCCACAAACTTTGAGCATTCTGGCCTGTTCAACACAGCCTCATCTCCTTCTATTCATCTGCTGGATGTCCTGTGTTTTCCCTTTTTGATTTGTCAAGCAGAAGTCAATAGTATATTGGAGCTCCTCTCACAAGGCTTGAGATGCAAGAGGCAACACCTTCATTCTTTGTCCTCTGGGAGAACTAACAACAATCTCTTTCCAAAGATATCCTCTCTCCCAAGTTAATTCTCCTGCCCTGTAATTTTCAACAACTCTGCCATTTTATACAACTTTGATGTGGGTATAGCGTTTAAGAGTGACATAACTTATTTGTTTGTTTTTCCTCTGAAGTAGTGAATCTCAGACTAACAAATCACTTTAGAATGTCATCTGCATTGTATATATATTCTTAAAATATTGCATCTTAAAATCTCAGTCAAAATTTCCAATTTAATATTTTGTTACACTAACATTAATTCAGTGCTTAATAAATGAGCGATATTTTAAGTGCTACTAACTCACTTATCCCTCATAACAACCTCTTTTTTTAAATATATTTTATTGATTTTTCACAGAGAGGAAGGGAGAGGGATAGAAAGTCAGAAACATCGATGAGAGAGAAACATCAATCAGCTGCCTCTTGCACACTGGAGATGTGCCCGCAGCCAAGGTACATTCCCTTGACCGGAGTCAAACCTGGAACCTTTCAGTCCGCAGGCCGACGCTCTATCTACTGAGCCCTCATAACAACCTTTTGATGTAAGTACTATTACAAAGGAGATAAATGAATAATAGAGAGGTTAAGTAACTTATTCAAGGTCGACCAGCTAGTTGAGTGGAGAAGTTGGGATTTGAACAAGCAATCTCACTGTTCTTACAATGAATCAGTATGCACAGCAATCTGATCAATAGCTACTTATCATATAATAAAGGCTGTGTTATTTTGTTCTACTAAATATACTACATCTAGCCCAGTGCTAAACATTGAGGTTCCTACTTGGTTAATTCTTCAGGAATCCACGTGCCATGACCCATTCTGTTTTGCAGGGCCCAGGCTGGTGAATTAAATGGGGATATAATGGAGACCACTGCCATGCATTCTTTATTTGAAAATGACACTTATTTCAGTTTTTTTTTCCCTGTGATGCAATATAGCTTTCTGTTTATTCTCTTGGCCTAGAGGGAGTGGGGCAGAGCTCACTTGCCCTTTGCTATGTAATTGTAACCAGACAATCAGTGGGTCCATGCTGCCTGTCACCACTTGAACCAATTAAGCAGAACAGAGTTGAATATATGAGCATTATTCCAATACTGCCGGCAGCAGGTCACCCACAAAAATCTGCTCTGCCCCCCCCACCATAAGCCAGCTGCTTATATTGGGTAGGAAGACAAAGATTACGTGGGGAAGTAGGCAAAGGGTATGCCAAATGAGCAGTTTACAGGTAATACAGGGATTTTCAAAGGCCTTCAGGTATACAAAAGCTAGGGGTCTTCAAAGGGCTAGCGTCTCTGGTTTCTGCAACAAGGTTGTTAATCTTTCCATGATAGTAGGCAGCTTCCTGATGGGGAGAATGGGCTGCATTTCCAGGTGAGCTCCCAGCCAGGACAGAATGTGCCTTCTTTAATCAGAATAAAACAATCATGGTTAACGGATCATGATTAATATTTCTTACAATTCTAGTTGGTTTCCAATATTCTATTTCTGCCCCTATCATAACTTTACTTCAGTGGTCAAGGAATCTATGTGGGATTCAGCCATCTGCTAAGTTCATCTATTCTAACTGTACATTCTAGAACATGGGAAATGAACAGCAGATGGGTCTGTAGAGGCAGTGAATGTGAGCTATAACTGTGAGAGGGAGCAAGGACAGGGCTCCCTTTATTACCCAACTTCCACATGCCCTATGATGGCACTTTGGGTCCTCAGGGTTCTCAGTGCCAGCTCAGATAGTCTACGCCACCTCAGAGATCTCAGTAGCCCCCTCCCCCGTTGTATGGATATTTGAGTAAACAGCTGTAGGTTCCTTCGGGAAAGAACCTAGGGAATGACTACTGCATGCGCCTCACAGTGTACTGCAGGACACTCCAGATAGAGATCCAACCCTTTCAGTGAAGGGTTCTCAATCTAACTTACTTAAAACTAACAGTTGGCCCTGACCGGTTTGGCTCAGTGGATAGAGCGTCGGCCTGTGGACTGAAGGGTCCCAGGTTCGGTTCTAGTCAAGGGCATGTACCTTGGTTGCCAGCACATCCCCAGTAGGGGGTATGCAGGAGGCAGCTGATCGATGTTTCTCTCATCGATGTCTCTAACTCTATTCCTCTCCCTTCCTCTCTGTAAAAATCAATAAAATATATATTTTTTGAAAACTAACAGTTCCCTTTGGAAACCAAGAGTTCTGACCCCACTACAGATGAACTATACAGATGGTCCAGCCCGAGTAAACCACAGTCCTTGTTTAAATATCTGAAGTGAGGGTGTAAAGTGGGGAGTGCAGAGGGCCCAGGGAATAGGGGTACTTTTTAAAGTTGCATGAATTTCTCCTGCTTCTTCAATGGCCCCATTTATAAATGTCCACGGTGCCTCAGTCAGCACAGGTGTTAGGGGTGGAGGCCAGAGTCGGTGCTGGGTAGGGGGAGGGTGATGGGGGGAGAGGGAAAGGGTTTCTGCCTAATTATTCCTAAGCTTCGAACAGGACCCTTCAACACCAAGACAAACTTCTCTTTTACAGAAAGTTTCTGAGGATTGGTGCCAAGCAAGAAGCCCCCACTTCTTTAGTCCACCATACAATGCCCTCTTTGTCCCTCCTCTTCCCACCAGATGAGACCAGTCTCCTCCCACAGCCATATGTTGGCAACATGTGCCAAGACCTGGAGCAGCAGGGCACTCAGGGTGCAAGGATCACCCAGGGTTAGGGAGTAGAAAGGAGTGTGGAGGCCTGGCATCTCTGTACCCCACCATGATTGGAGAAATAGCTTTCTTCTCTCCCTCCCTCCTTCTTCTCACAGATGGCTGTATCTGTCTAGTTTGGGGGAGCGCAAGACTCTACCAGGAATAAGGGTTAAAGAGGGACCAGCAGAAAGAATCAGAACAAGAAGGAAACCACCCCCTAGAGAACTGGATGTAACGGTATGGGGCCTGAGACACTACATGACCTGGAGAGAAGAGAGTAAGCTAGTCCTGGACGCATCATCACATGAAACAAACGTATTAGCTAAGCCTAGCAGGTGTGGCTCAGCGGTCGAGCTTCAACCTATGACCCCGGAGGTCACAGTTTTATTCCCGGTCAGTGCATATGCCCAGGTTGCAGGCTCAGTCCCCAGTATGGGGCATGCAGGAGGCAGCTGATCAATAATTCTTTTTTTTTTTAATATATTTTATTGATTTTTTACAGAGCAGAAGGGAGAGGGATAGAAAGTCAGAAACATCAATCAGCTGCCTCTTGCACGCCCCCTACTGGGGATGTGCCCGCAGCCAAAGTACATGCCCTCGACCAGAATCGAACCCGGGACCCTTCAGTCTGCAGTCCGACGCTCTATCCACTGAGCCAAACCGGTCTTAGCTGATCAATGATTCTTTCTCATCTTTCCTTCTCTCTTCCTCTCTGAAATAAAAAATATATTTTTAATATATGTTTAAGCTAAAACTTCTTGTTTGTTTAGTCCTCACAAGATATTTTTCCATTGATTTTTAGAGAGAGTGGAAGAGAGACAGAGAGACAGAGAGAAATATCCATGTGAGAGAAACACATCGATTGGTTGCCTCCTGCAGGGGCCCTGAGGGCTTGTCCCAAGGAGGAGCCTTCAACTGAGATATGTGCCCTTGAACAGAATCGAACCCAGGACCCTTCAGTCCGCTGGCTGACGCTCTTTCCACTGAGCCAAACCTGTTAGGGCTAAGCTGATAACTTCTTAAGATTGTGTAGGTTTAGACTCTGTAACATTTACAAATAGTCAGCAAATTGCATTTCTCACCAGCGTGGCAACTCAAAGAACTGTTGATAAAGAAACAGCATCCTGGTTTTACTCCATGCTGATCCCATCTGGGGTAATTAATTAATCAGAATAACTCATTTTCTGAATCTAGAAAATTCTCCTTCCTGCACTTTCTTTTTCTTTCTTTTTTTTTTTTTCTTCCACACTTTCCATCAAAGGCAAGTCCTTCTGCCCATGTCAGCATGCAATCCTGTGACGCAGCTATTAATCCCAACCACCAGGTCTTCCTTCTTGATCCTCTGCTGCCCCACAATGGAACTCACAGTTGATCCACTCCTCAAGGTCCTTTCCACTTTGCAGGTCCTTACTCTATGCCTTTCTTACCAGATTTTCCATGCCCCGTAAAGTCTTTCCCAGATTTTAGGCCACTGCCCATCCCAAGAAGCAAGCCTTCTCTATGATTGTGAAGGCAGTAAGTCCCTGGGACCCTAGAGCCCGGTGATGGAAACAGAGGAGAGGAGGAAAGCCAAGTGCAGACGATCAGGGAGGACATCTTATTGGTGACCCTGGACTATTCCAAAGACAGAGAAAGCCAGTGGACTGAGTGTTGTGAATGGAAGGTACATACATACAGAGATGGGCAAAAGTAAGTTTACAGTTGTTCATATGGAAAAATATATAATACAAGATAAATAATAATGCAAGAATAAACTCTGTTTTGCATACTCATGACTGTAAACCTACTTTTGTCCAGTTGCATGTGCTGTTTTCACAAGATCAAGGGGCAGTCATAATTAAATTAGGCTTAAAAAAAGAAGAGTTAGGAAAGGAAATATCAGATCCCTAAAAGATCAGCAAAAGACACAAATAGAAATACACAAAGTATTCTGCCTCCCCCACAGCACAGCTGCTTCCTCCTTCCCCATCATTTCTCCATTCTCACTTCTAGGCCTCAAGTCTCACAGGAAATAGCCAAAATCAGCTCTTAACCAGGCATATCTGATCTCTCAGCTCCACAACTGCATTTGTCTGAGGCTGATCCTACTTAAAAAACTACCAGACTCACGTGCCCGGGGATATTGGGTGGAAAGTGAGCCAACCTTGGGGTCGATCAAACCTGGGTTCACATGGTGGCTCCACCAGTCACTAGTCGTTTTATAGGGACTTAATCAAGTGACTTAATCATCTATGCTACATTGCATCAGTGAGTCCTCACATTGCTGTCGTGAGAATTCAGTTTTTAAAACTAGTCTATGTAAGTTAAGCTTCATGAGGGTAGAGGCAGCGTGTCTCTTGATCTGCCCTGCACCCTCATTGCCAAGGGCATTGCTCAACATCGGGGAAAACTTGCTCAGTAAACATGGTCTATAGTTCAGAGTCTAGGCTAGGTGCTCACTAAATGTGTTTTTCCTTCTTTCCATGAACTGTTACAGCTACATGAGGCCCTAAGGGTCCTCCACGCCATGTTACACATGAGAAAACAGACTCAAGTGATTTATATGGGTCATACAGACTGCAAGAGGCAGAACAAGACAGAGGCCAGTTGCTCAGACCTTGTGGAACTGTTGATACAAGGCACAGAATAAGAGATAAAGAGAGATTAGATAACAAAATGTCCCCCAAACTGCAGAGAATCAGGAATCTCAAAGAGGAGAGATCAGGAAAATAGTCTGTATCTCCTAAGTAGCCACATGGACTAGGAAGAATTTGGCTATAACAGAAAAGTTTTAGTCAGAAGTTATAAGTAATTAAGTGCTTAAAAAAAAAGAAGTTATAAGTAACAGGCAAAATGAATCAAGACAGAAAGAAGGGGACCCTAGCTAAGTATAGTAGTGGTATTACATAGCAAATACTATGTAACAGGTATATATTATCTCATTTAATTCTCACCAAAAACACTGTGATAAAGTTCTTATTGTAATATCCAGTGAGGCAGTGAGGAAATTGAAGCACATAGGAATTAAGTAATTTGCTCAGCGTCTGCAAAATCTGGATCATTAACCATAACTGACTATATTGGGTAAAATCCTAATTAAGAGTTGCTGTTTTGAATAATCAGAAGAAGGTCAAAACCCTAAGTTGGCATTACACTTACCCCCAAAAGTGTGTGTTCAGGGAAGAGAAAACAATGGGGAATTATTGAAGATGAGTGAGGGAGATGGGGACATTAGGAATTTGAGATGGTGATAGTAAAAGCAAGATTAAGGAGCAGATGTAATCACTCTACAGTCACTCCACCAGGCAGTTGAACTCTTAAATTGGATGGAAAGAAAAGTTGCAAATAATATAAAGGTTACAAATCATTTTTATTTTGTTTTGGAATAGCTATGAATATTGTTGTGTCTGTTTCCTCAGAATTCACAAGATATCCAAAGAAAATTATTCAAGTGACTTGGCAAAGTCAGCAGATCTGATTTTCCTCTCCCAGCCTCCCTCTTGTGGCAAAATAGGATATTACCGCTTAGACTCAAGAATCATCAATACAAATGTTAAGTGTCTAGCTTGGACCTTAATGAAGAGAGGACATTATGTGTATGGTGTCTGCTGCAGAGTTTCAGGAAGCTGTCAGCAAGGGCTGAAACATCCTGTTAACCCTACAATAGTTGATCAGGTTTCCCAAAATTGCATCAGCACATCTGGAGGTCTTCATTGCTTAGCCCGTTTTCCCCAGGGCTTGTTGCTCAGTCTGGTACATCAACAGATGGGCTGATCAGCTTGGCACAGGAAGTCCCCTTTTGTAGGAAGTAGCTCTAGAGTCAAGCCTTGGGCTGAGCTGTGGCAGGGCCACAAACAAGTCCCAGCCTGGAGGGCAGAGCTGTCCTGGCATAATTAACCTGACCTTGTAGCCCTCCCTAATTCCTTCCTAAATAGCTAATGGGCTGTGGGAGGTGCAGCAAGTATTGCCAAAACAAGAACATTTGTATACATGTTAATCTACCCTCGTTATAATCAGACTATAAAATAAAGCATCGGCTTGCAGGCTGGGTCTTTTGTGTCCTCATCTAGGCACGGGAGACTCACCTAGCCCCAACGTTGTTCTCTTGACTGTCTTTTCTTCAATCCTTCACCGCCCCTCCTCCGTTAACCCTTGGCCATGCTGGCGTGGCACACCCTTTGCCAATGTGGACCCAAATGCAGACAAAAAAGATACAGATACTTGTCAAAGTCTGTAAATTAACCCTACTTTCAACCCAATAAATTAGTCCATTACTGTTTTGTAGATGCCGGCAGAAGACGGGAGAGCGAGACAAAGGATTGGTGATTGTGGCACAGCAAGCAGCATGAGCAGCATGTTGCCCAGGGTTGTCCTGAACCCCTAAATCCCAGACAGTAGCTTCAAAGAATCCAGGTGGCAGTAGGCTTGTAGTACAATCAAAGAATACTGAGCTTGAGGAATGCACGCTTTTAGAGTCAGCTGTCATAAGCCTGATCTTTTCCCAAAGGGGATCCAGTACCTCATCCCTTGAGGATTCTCACTGCAAACACTACCCTGAGAAGTGGGCTTGGTTAAGATCCCACAGGGTTTTGCATACATGACATGCTCAGCCTGAATGTGCAGGAACTTCGAGGCCCCTGGCTAACTGCCCTTCTCAGAAGCACCCTCCCCAATTCCTTCCTCTACCCCATCTCCATGCTGGATCAACCGGTTGTTCCCTGACTCACAGCAGATTGTTCCTAGTGGTGAGGCAGGATTGCCTCAGAATGATGCTAGCATACTGATAGTTGTTGACGCCCTTGGATGAGGGACACAAGAAAGGTTCAGGATTCTAGGCTACAGCAGCCAACTGCCCTCCCCTTCTGTGTGCATGTTTGGAGGTATGGGGATAAACTGTGCAGTGCCCCCATCCAATCTACAGCACCCTAGGGCAATGGGGTGGCAGCTGGTGTTTTTCATCCCATACTTTCCTCACAACCATTGCCCAGGATGTCCCCTGTGGTTCTGAGGTCAATCATGGAGGAAGAGGAGAGCACCAATATTCTTATCTGGGCTTTCCGAAAGAATCAGGCAGAGGAACATCCTCACAGGCAGTGATCAAGGCCTTACCTCAGTGCTCTCCTGGCAGCGTATAAGCCATGAAGGACTGACTGTCCTTTTTGTTGGCCCCCCCCCCGACCCCATTGGCTCTCCTCTTCCTCAGCCATGGTAGGTTGGAGGGTGGCCCAGAGCTCCCCCTTCCCTAAGTTCCCTCTGTCTCTTGTGATTAGTCCTCTCTGTCAAGGGAAAGGAGGGTTCTCCTGCCATTGGGCATCACCTCCAGCCCTCTCACTGGCCCTGGAAAGCTCCCGGTTTTTCATTAGGTATAAGAGCAGAGGATGGGTCATTTTGTTTGCGGAGTCCCTCAGCCAAGGGGAAGGTGGTTTCCTTAGTTGAGGAAATCTCCCTAAAACTATAGTAAAAAGAAAAAAGAGATGGTAGGAATGAACACATAATAAAATTACTGGCCAGAAGGTCCAACAGTTATACAATAGGAGTTACATATAGAACAAATTGAGGAGGAATAGACTCATACCAAAGCATATTGTTATGAAATGTCAAAAAACTAGAGAAAAAATAAAAATTTTACAAGTTTCTGGATAGGACAGAAAACACACACACACACACACAACACAGGTCATACACAAAAGAATCAGAAATCAGAATGAGGAAGCCCTATACTCTGCTGATGGGAATGTAGACTGGTATAGCCATTATGGAAAACAGTATGGAGTTTCCTAAAAAAAAAAATGGAACTGCCATTTGACCCAGTGATCCCACTTCTAGAAATATATCCTAAGAAACTCAAAACAGCAATCAGAAATAATGTATGCACCCCTATGTTCATAGCAGCCCAATTTACAATACCAAGATTTGGAAACAGCCCAAGTGTCCATCAGTAGATGAGTGGATAAAAAAAGCTGTGGTACATTTATACCATGGAATACTATGTAGCTGTAAAAAAGAAGGATTCTTACATATTAAGACAACATGGAGGGACCTGGAAAGAGTGTTATGCTAAGTGAAATAAGTCAGTCAGAGAAAGACAAGTATCACATGACCTCACTCATATGTGGAATCTAATGAACAAAATAAACTGATTAACAAAATAGATCCAGGACAGAAGCATGAACAGATGGCCAAATCTCAGAGGGAAGGTGGGTTGGATGGGTGGGTGGGAAGAGATCAACTAAAGAACTTGTATGCATATATGAATAACCATGGATATAGACAGTAGGTTGAGGCCTGGGGTGAGGAACAGGGATGGGCTACAAGAATTCAATGGGTCAAGGGGGAGGGAGAGGAAGGGACATATGTAATATTTTCAACAGTGAAGATGTAAAAAATAATTTAAAAATAAAAGAAATCAGAATGGCCAGTGGTGCTCAGTTGTTAGAGTGTCAGCCAATGGAATTAAGGGTTCTGGGTTTAATTCCTGGTTAAGGGCATGTATCTGGGCTGCAGGTTTGATCCCTGGCCCTGGTCAGTGTGCATGCAGGAGGCAACCAATCAATGTGTGTCTCTCTCACATCAATGTTTGTTTGTTTGTTTGTTTTCTCTCTCTCTCTCTCTCCTCCATCCCTTCCACTCTTTCTGAAAATCAATGGAAAAACTATCCTGAGGTGAGAAGTAACCAAAAAAAAAAAAATCAGAATGTCTCTAGACATTTCAAATGTACCAGTAAAAGCGAGAAGACAACAGAGAGATGCCTTCTAAAGAAAATTATTTCTAACCTAAAATTCTATACCTAGCCAAACTGTCAACCAAATGTGAAGATATAATAAAGACATTTTCAGATATACAAGCTCTCAAAAATTTTACCTCCAGAAGCTTCTTGATAATGTTTTATCAAAATGAAAAATAAAAATAAGCTAAGAGAAATATCTACACTAATAAAAGAGAAACATGCAAGTTGACCATACCTCTTCTTCAGCCACAAACCACGCCCACAAGCCAATCAGAAGCGAGTATGAAAATTAACCTAACAAGATGGCTGCAGCCACAGAGCGAGCAGGAGGCTTAGGTTTCCCCGGCAATGGAGAAAGAAAAGCTTCCTGCCCGCTCTGGCTGGCCCTGTCCTCCACTCAAGGCTACAAAGTTTCAATTATAGAGGATAAATAAATCCCAACAAAAATGGCGGTAGCCACAGAACTGGAGAGAGCAGAAGGCTTGGGTTGCCACTGGAAATGGAGGAAGCCAAGCTTCCTGCCCACCCTAGCTGGCCCTGGCCTCTACTCCAGGCTACAAAGTTTCAATTATAGAAGATAAATAAATCCCAGATATCAGGGCTTCCACTTGGGTCACCAGCGGGTGTGGCCAGCCTGCAAATCACCACAGGCCTCTCACACAAGCTGCTCCATGCCCCAGAGAAACCCCTACCCTGATCCAGGACACCCTTTAGGGCAATCCAGCTGGCCCCCAGCCATGCACCAGGCCTCGTTTTGTAAAGGAATAATAGCCTGTTTTGTAAAGGAATAATATGCAGATTTACCATCACTCCAACACACAAGTGGTCAAAGATGGCTGCTCCCATGTGGACACAAGATGGCCAGCAGTTGGGAGGGGCAAGGCCTATAAGGGAGGGTAGTTGTGGGTGATCAAGCCAGCAGGGGAGGGCAGTTAGGGGTGATCAGGCCAGCAGAGGAGAGAAGTTGGGAGCTACCGGGCCTGCAGAGAAGGGCAGTTGGGAGTAGGAGGGACCCAGGCCTGCAAGGGAGAGCAGTTGAGAGGGACCAGGCCTGCAGGGGAGGGCAGTTAGGGGTGACCAGGCATGCAGCGGAGGGCAGTTAGGGGTGACCAGGCCTGCAGGGGAGGACAGTTAGGGGCAATCAGGCTGGCAGGGGAGAAGTTAGGCATCAATCAGGCTGGCAAGGCAGTGTTTAGGGAATGATCAGGTGGCTGGCAGGCAAAGCAGTTAGGAGCAATCAGGAAGGCAAGCAGGTGAGCAGTTGGGAGCCAGCAGTCCTGGATTGCGAGAGGGATGTCCGACTGCCCATTTAGGCCCGATCCTACCAGGCAGTCAGATATCCCTCTAGGGGTCTCAGATTGGAGAGGGTGCAGGTTGGGCTGAGGGACATACCCTCTACCCCTGGGCATGAACTTCATGCACCAGGCCTCTAGTATATTATGTGTGTGTGTGTGTGTGTGTGTGTGTGTGTGTGTGTGTGTGTGTGAATATATGTATATACATATATTCACACACACACACATACTGCACTGGGGGAAGGGGTCCCTCAGCCTGCACCCTCTCCCAGTCCGGGGACCCCTTGGGGAATGTCCAACTGCTGGCTTAGGCCCATTTCCCGGCAGCTCTGAACACCAATCAGAAGCAGGGATCAGAAAGCATCTCAATTAAGTGTCTGAAGCCTATCTGGAGGAAGAGTGCTCAGAGGGATCACCTGCTACCTGGGCTGAGTGTTCACAGCTTCTTATGTTCTACTCACCAGCACTGAGCAAGAGAAGGGCCAAGGCACCTTGAGGAAAGGGAATATGAAAGGGTAGGTGACCTTCTGAAAGAGGAGGGTTTAGCAGTGGCTCTCAACCTTTCCAATGCCGCGACCCTTTAATACAGCTCCTCATGTTGTGGTGACCCCCAACCATACAATTATTTTCGTTGCTACTTCATAACTGTAATTTTGCTACTGTTAATGAATCATGATGTAAATATCTGTGTTTTCTGATGGTCTTAGGCAACCCTCCTAGTGGTTCTCAACCTGTGAGTCATGAACCACAGATTGAGAACCGCTGCTGTAAGATATTTTTGAAGAAAAGAAACAGGGGAGAGCGATTGATATAGAGGCAGGATGGCCTTGAACAGGATGTCAAGCTACAGGGGAAGGCTTGGGTGGATGGGAGGCAGATGCGGGGGGAGATCAACTGAAGGACTTGTATGCATGCATATGAGCATAACCAATGAATGAAAGACACTGGGGCGGGGAGGGGGGAAGGTGGGGATATGTGCTGGGGGGTAGGGGAGGCTGGGGGGAGGATAAGGGGGAGGGGGAAAGGAAAACATGTACTACTATTATACTGCAAAAAAATCAATAAAATAAAATTTAAAAAAAAAGAAAAGGAAAAAGAGAGAGAGAGAGAGAGAGAGAGAGAGAGAGAGAGAGAGAGAGAGAGAGAACCGCTGCTGTGGAGCCTACCACCATTGGAAAACACAGATATTTACATCACGATTCATTAACACTAGCAAAATTACAGCTATGAAGTGGCAACGAAAATAATTTTATGGTTGGGGGTCACCACAACATGAGGAACGGTATTAAAGGGCCGCGGCATTGGAGAAGTTGAGAACCACTGGTTTAGAGGAATAGTCTTCCTCAGAATCTTACTTAACCCAGTGAAATTACTCTCAGAGCTCTGGGTTCAGGACAAGAATGGGCACAGAGAGGGACATTGTCAGCCCACTCCTGAGTATCATGAAAGGGGCCTAACTTCAATTTATGTTCTTATCTTGAGCTCCCCAGGGAAAAAATGAAAGTGGCCTGAATAAGGCACATGGCCCTTTAATTTTCTCACATTAGTATTTTTAATTACACTGTTTTGGGTGGGAAGTATATGGAAATGTTGTCTTTGATATTTAGTAATGGAAGAAAAATCAAATAACTCCGAAGGAAATAAACCAGCCAGTGGTATTTAAACACACACACACACACACACACACACACCCCAACAACTTAGAACAAATAAAGAAAAACATGTCACAGGAGTACATTTACAGATCAATGAAGAAACCAGACATGAATAGCCCAAGGCTAAGGCAGATTACAATGAGAGATCTCACCCCACTTATGAGAAGCAGGGCAGACTTGGACCAGAGGGAGGAAACCTCAAAAGACTGGAGTCCTGACAGGCTATGGGGGAACAGAAGAAGGCACAGAGTCATTCACACCCCCGTAAAAATTTCCTGGAAGGATTGAGATTTCAGAGAAGCTGTAGAAGCCTAACATAGTTTGCCAGAAAGAGGTAGAAAGATTGTTGCTGACCAGGAAGGTATGAGACAGCTGAGAGGGGAGGGTGACAGGTCCTGACAGGTATGCAGCCTGTACTTAGGACAGAGCCACTTTAGGATAGCATGTTGCTCTGTATGGGGGACCCTTTTGCAAACAACCATCACGTCACAAAAATACATGGAAAGTCCTGCATTTCCATGTAACTGTTTTATTTATAATGCATTAAGTATTATCTTGAAAGAAATAAAATAAATAAATTCTGAAAATTAAGAAAATATAAAATTGTGGGTGTTTTTCTCTCTTTTCCAAGTCCAGCGTGGAGAGAGAGATTGGGTCCAGTTTCTGAGTAGGGGAGCTGAGGATTAGGAAATAAAAATATAGAAAACAAAGACGCAGTAATAGGAAAAATAGCTGGGCCCGGGTGGGATGTCTGTTCTGATGGAGAGGCAGCATCTGACACCCAAACAGCAGCAGTTTATTTATATTCCAAAATGCAAAGATGCCAGAAACCAATCCCCTGTCTCACTAATAGAAAGACGTGGATAGGAAGCCCAGAAGGCTGGTAAACAACCTTAATTGCTCTGAAAGGTCAGAGCTGAAACATTGTTAATTAAAGCAGCTTCCACCTCTCTTTGGTTTTTGTATATTTCTGTCATTGGGATTTCCTGGCTAAAGGCTGTGAGCAGATCCCACAGTCCTAACAAAAAGGATGGCCATGTGCCTTGGATTTAGCCCACAAACAGTTAAGGACTGCTCAAGGTGTCTTGCCTGGGGCGCTCCTCACATAAAATTTGTCCCAGCAAGTGAGTAGATGGCACAAAAGGCTAAGGACTGGTGATCTAGAGATAGAGTATGCAGAGAATACAGGCTGTGTAGGAAAAGACACGATAGTAAAATGTGCCTCACTCATTGGAAGACATTGGATATTCTTTGGGTGGGGGACTGTCTAGAATTTGACTCCAATCTCCCTTTTTAATATATCACGCCATCTGCCATACCCTCACTCTTCTTCCTGAACTCCATTTCCACCAAATGGCTTCAATGACTCTCAGAGAGATCTGCTGCCATACCTTTTTGTCCCTGCTCATCTATCGATTGATCTATTATTGTGTTTATTTGTTGTCTTCTTTCTGCCCAGAAATGGGATTAGTACTAGGGACAGAGAAATGGACAGGACACATATCCGTGTCCTCACAAAATTTCTTCTGGCTGCCACAGAGATTCTATCCCTGTTGGGTATTTCCCTCAACCAAGCATCTCTCAGGAAGCCTTTCCCAAGGCCATTCCACACTTGACTTCCTCCTCTGATGAAACTCCTGTTGTCACTTACCCTTAGTAACAATTGTATAAGTTTTGCATGTTTGGAATGTCTGGATCATGCCTGACTATTAGACTTTTCAGACTTTTGTAATTAAGTTATGAAAACTTTTTTTGTTTGTTTTTAGCTTTAAATTATTAGGCACTATTCATTTTTTTTGTCTGTTTCATCGTTAAAACTAGAAAAGCCAAAAGATCCTCTCTGCACTATCATAGATATCGCCTGATTTCCAGACTGTGCTTTGAGTCAATACTTTCTGCTTTTGAGTTAATTACATTTTTTTAAGCTTCCCAGCCCTATGGACATCACACGATCATCACACTTTGTCTTTGAATTTCTCAAGCTGTTCGGCATCTAATATTTTGCCTTCACTGAACATTTTTTTCCAGTTGACCATAAGAGGTGACTCAGTTGGCTGTTTGACCCTCCACTCCTTATCATAGCCTGCAAAACTGTGCCTATAACCCCAATTTGGCCCCACAACCAAGCCTGGTTCCCCTTCCTCCATTTCCCTGAGTGACTATTTTTTTAAAAGAATCCTTTTCTAATTTTGATAACAATCATATCATTAGTTACTGAAACAGATTCCTATTCTGACTTTAAGCAGAAAATACATTTATTTACCCGTTAGTTCTTGGAATCAATGGAGAAATGAAGAATTAGGCAAGAGAAGCACAAACCAAATAACACCATGGGACTGGTCTTGTAATCACATGCTGCTGCCAAGAGGGCAACAGTCTGGACCCATGTCAAAGTCCCAGTCCCCGATCACCTGGCTCAGCTCCATGTGGGCAGATAGTCTGTAGACACTGAGCAAACCACACCCAGCCTGGCCTGTGCATCCTGCTTCCTTACAGTCAACTGAGGAGCCCAGCCTGGCACTCTGATTGGCCTGTACATTTACCTCACCTAGGCAGGGCTCAAAGCCAAGCTGTTCCCAAAACTATATCTGGCTGTCCCTCCAAGCAGTCTACATCAGGACCTGAGAAGTTCAGTACCTTCCACTCAGACACGATGACTACAATGGTGCCTGTCCTGCTGTCGCTACTGTTCGTTGTGGGTCCTGCAGTCCCCCAGGACACTCAAAACAGTGAGTTGGGAACCAAGGGCTGGGAATGGAGAAGAATGCAGGGGAGGGAATGAGCAAGACAGATGGGCTGGCTGAAGCCAGGATTCCCAGTGTACAATGGGAATGGGTGTTCGAGGCTGTCAGCTACCCAGCTCACATCCTTACAGATGCATTTAGGGAGCCTCTGGACTCATGCTAAGTAAGGCCTTAAATAATTAGAATCTAAACTTCTTAGTAGGAAAATGAGCAAAACTGAGACCCAGACAAATGAAGTGACCTGTCCTGGGTCATACAGCCAAGACAGAGCAGGGGCCACACAGGTGGAACTTCTTGCTCCTTCCAATGGCTGGATGAATCTGACTCTGAAGGAGAAAGACAGCAACTCCAAAGACCACTTGTAAAGGCATATTAACTGGAGGATACTTCTAGAAACAATCCCATTCCTTTCCTCCACAGTTAGACACTGACAGTGGGTGTGGAAGGCTAGTGGCAGGGAAAGAAGCCAGCGGAAGGTTAGGCAGAGTCCATTTTAAGAAAGAGTCCTGATGCTTTTTAAAATTTTCTTTATTGATTAAGGTATTACATGTGTGTCCTCATCCCCTATTACCCCTTCCAACCCCCCCCCCCCCGCCACTGGTGTCTGTGTCCATTGGTTAGGCTTATATGCATGCATACAAGTCCTTTAGTTGATCTCTTCCCCCTAACCCCACCCTCCCCTACCTTCCCTCTGAGGTTTGACAGTCAATACTTCTCTGTCTCTGGATCTGTCTCTGATCTTTGTTCATCAGTTTATGTTGTTCATTATACTCCATAAATGAGTGAGATCATGCAATACTTATCTTTCTTTGACTGGCTTATTTCACTTAGCATAATGCTCTCCAGTTCCATCCATGCTCTAGTTTAAAGCAGCCACCTTTCCCTCCTTTTTCTTCTTCTTCCTCTTCTTTTTTTGCAATTGTGGGAATTTTTTTATTTTATTTTTATTTTTATCTTTATTGTTCAGTTTATTAATTACATTGTTTCCCCTTTTTATCCCCCTATAGCTTCCCTCCACCCTGTACCTATCCCATCCTCCACCCTCACCTCCCCCTCCCCACTGTCCTCTCCCATTGTTGCAAGATTTTTGTCCAGTCTCTTGCTGAACTTCCCACAACCCTTTTCTCCCCAAGAATTGTCAGTCCATTCCCTCTCTATGTCCATGTTTCTGTTATATTCACCAGTCTATCCTGTTCAACAGCCTATCAATTCACTTGATTTTTATGTTCATTTGTTGATAGGTGTGTATTTGTTGTTCATAATTTTCATCTTTACCTTTTTCTTCTTCCTCTTCTTAAAGAATATCTTTCAGCATTTCATATAATGTTGGTTTGGTGGTGATGAACTCCTTTAGCTTTTTCTTATCTGCGAAGCACTTCATCTGGCCTTCAATTCTGAATGATATCTTTGCTGGATAGAGTAATCTTGGTTGTAGATTCTTGCTGTTCATCACTTTGAATATTTCTTGCCACTCCCGTCTGGCCTGCATCGTTTCTGTTGAGAAATCCGCTGACAGTCGTATGGGTGCTCCCTTATAGGTAACCAACTGTTTCTCTCTTGCTGCTTTTAATATTCTCTCTTTGTCTTTTGCTCTTGGCATTTTAATTATGATGTGCCTCGGTGTGGTCCTCTTAGGGTTCCTATATATTGGGGTTCGGTGCACTTCTTGGACTCCTAAGTCAATTTCTTTCACCAGGTGTGGAAAGTTTTCAGTCACTATTTCTTCAAATAGGTTTTCATTGTCTTGGCCTCTTGCTTTTTCTGGCACCCCTATAATTCGGATGTTGGTATGCTTGAGGTTGTCCCAGAGGCCCCTTACACTATCTTCAATTTTTTGGATTCTTTTGGTTTCTTGCTTTTTCAGCTGAGTGGATTTTACCTCTTTGTATTTCAAATCTTTAACTTGGTTCTTGGGGTGCTCCAGGGCACTTTCAGGTCTTTGTATAATATTTTTTGTTTCAGTCAGTGTATGCTTAATTTCTGGTTGGTCCTTTTTCATATCCTTGAGAGTCTGCTTTATATCCTTGAGGGTTTCTTTCATTTCCTTGTAGGACTCATTCATTTCCACGTTGGTCTGGATCATTTCTTTGCAGCTCTCGTCTATATCCTGGAGGGTGTTGTTCATTTTCTTGTAGGACTCATTCATTTCCTTTGTGGTCTTGCTTATTTCCTTATAGGCCTCGATCTTTTGTTGGAGCCTCTTAAAAAACCCTATAACCGTGGTTCTGAATTCCATGTCCAGTTTTTTTTCCTCCATTTCTTTCACATCTGATTTCTTTCCATGTTGCTGCATGGTGGCTGCTTCCCTGAGTTGGTCAATTAGCTTTGTGTGGTAGACTTCCTACTAGGGATAGTGGCTCAGCCTCCCCGGTTACCTGAGGTGGATATGGGCTGCACAGTCTTGCTGAAGTTAAGCTCAGTTAATCTTTGTTAGCACTTGGAGGGTTGTCTTCCAGGCCAATTGTCTGTGAAGCTCAGCTGTGCTCAGGTTGTGTGGGCGGAGTCTCCGGGCCAAGCAGACAGCGTTAGCTCCGCCCTATGCGGCCCCAGGGACTCTGTGCCGGGGGCAATGGCCGCCAGCACCTCTGAGAGAGAGCCGCTGCGGAGCTCCACTGGCTGCCGGGGAATTCAGACTTTCCCAAAATGAGTCTGCATGCGCAATGTCTCACCCAGGCGCGTAAAACAAAGCAGTCTGACGGTTTTCCGAATGAGAGGCAAGTCGCGGTGTGCTCTCTGCGCCGTCACGCAGCCGAGCTGTTCGCGCAAGCTGCCTTCTCCACAAGCCGGGAGACCCGGCAGCACCCGAGCTTCGGCGTGCCCTCCCACTGTCCAGTTTTCACCCCATGTGATAGTGGGTTCTCTGGACTTCACCCAGAGCTGGAGAATCAGTCCAGTGGGACGCCTTTGTCTCCCCGTTCGAGAAAACTGGCCGGTTTTCAGCCGCCCGCCCTCTCCGCGGCGCGCACTCCAAACCTCTCTCCGTGCGAATCTTTCAACGCTGTTCGCCGCCGCTCCTCCGAGTCACAGTGTCTTATCTTCACTTTTATTTGTGGAATTTTCACTCGGCGAGCTTTCTGGTGATTCTGGAAGGTGTTTGTTCTTTCGTTAAGTTGTAGTATTAAAATTGCTGATTATGACGGCAAGATAGGTGTTTTGCCTTTGCCACCATCTTAGTTCTCCCAATTGTCCTTCTTCCTCTTCTTAATACTTTTCAGAATTTCATATAATACTGGTTTGGGGTTGATGAACTCCTTTAGCTTCTTCTTATCTGTGAAACTCATTATTTGACCTGCAATTCTGAATGATAGCTCGCTGGGTAGAGTAATCTTGGTTGTAGGTTCTTGCTATTCATCACTTTGAAAATTTCTTGCCACTCCCATCTGGCCTGCATAGTTTCTGTTGAGAAATCAGCTGACAATTGTATGGATGCTCCCTCATAAGTAATTGTTTTTCTCTTGCTGCTTTTAATATTCTCTCTTTGTCTTTTGCTCTTAGCGTTTTAATTATGATATGTCTTGGTGTGGTCCTTTTTGGATTCCTTTTGTTTGGGGTTCTATGTGCTTCCTGGACTTGTAACTATTTCTTTCACCAGGTGGGGGAAGTTTTCAGTCATTATTTCTTCAAATATTTTTTCAGTATCTTGCTCTCTCTTTTCTTCTGGCACCCTCATAATTCTGATGTTGGTATGCTTGAAGGTGTTCCAGAGGATCCTTACACTATCTTCATATTTTTGGATTCTTTTTTCTTTTTGCTTTCCTGGTTGAGTGCTTTTTGCCTCTTGGTATTTCAAATCTTTGACTTGATTCTTGTGTTCCTTTAATCTGCTGTTGGGTCTCTGTATAATATTTTTTATTTCAGTCAGTGTATGTTTAATTTCTAATTGGTCCTTTTTCATATCCTCGAGAGTCTTGCTGAATTTATCAGCCTTTTCTAAGAACCTCTTGAAAAACCTTATAACCATGGTTTTGAACTCTATATACAGTCATTTATTTTCCTCCATTTCTTTCATTTGTGATCTGTTTCTTTGTCTCGCATTTTCACTGCTTCTCTGAATTGGTAGGGTAGCTTTGTGTGCTAGATGTCTCAGCCTCCTCTGTTACCTAAGGTGGACACTCTTGGTGCACCCCTTTTTGGACTGTGTGGACAGCCTTGTTGTTCTTAAATATTGATTGTTGTTGGTATCACTGGGAAGAATTGACCTCCAGGCCAATTGGCTGTGAGGATCAGCTGTGTCTACACTGGGAGACAGCCTTATGCAACAAGACTTGCAAATTTGCCAAAGCCTCTATGCTCAGCTTGGATGGGGTGGAGTTTCAGGGAGGAGCCGACAGCCTTGGCTTCCAGTCAGCCCCACCCTAAGAGGTTCCTGGGTCTCCGTGTCTGCAGGTAATCATTGCAAGCACCTTTGAGAGAAAGGCACCCTCAAGTTTCGCCTGCTGCCAAACAGTCCAGTCTCTCCCCCAATGAATCCGGACTCACAGATTCTCACTCGATACTGGGGATCAGTGCAATCAGAACTGGAGTTCAGTGCCTTCTGGAGCTCCTGTCTCCCTCCCGCCAGATCAAGCTAGCAGCACACTCAACAGTCTGCCCTCCTCCAAACCTCTGCCTTTAGCCATTCCCCTGAGTTTCCGCCTTACAGTCCAGATTCCCCCATAAAGGCATGGGTTCCCAGGGTCTTGCCCAGGACTGGGATTCAGTGCAGTTGGAGCTGGTGTTCAGTGCAATCTGGAGCTTTTGTCTCCTTCCCGCTAGAGCATGCCAGCCAGGTACTCAGCTTCCCTGTCCTCTCAGGCCCGTCCTCTCTGCACACACGCCTGTCTCCCTACCTCAGGCTTTGCAGTTCCTCTAATTCTCCGTGTGCATTTCTCTTTCCTTCTAGTTGAAGAATTTCCAGTCAGCCAGCTTTCCTGTGGTTCTGGATGATGTCCGTTTTATCTTTTAGTTGTATATTTGAAATTGTTGTGCAAGGCAGCAGTTTAGGTGTTTACCTATGCCGCCATCTTGGTCCTCCCTGAGGCCTTTTTTGGCATACAAAATTTCAGGATGAAGAAATGTAAGCTAAACTGTGTAAGTTAGAATTTTTACATTTACAAACAGTCAGAATATATGATTTATAACTATTAATTATATTTACATTTTTAATAACATCATACACCAAAATCTAGTGTAGCTTTAGGATTCTCCAGAGAAACAGAATGAACGCCATGTATACGTACAGAAAGAAACATTTATTTTAGGGATATAGCCCACACCATGGTGGGGGCTGAGAAGTCCAAAATCTGCAGGTCGGGTCAGCGCACTGGAGAGCCACAGAAGAGAGGATGTCGCAGTCTTGTGTCCAGATATCATCTGGAGGCAAAGTGCCTTCCTTCCTTCAGAGACCTCAGTATCTTCTCTTGTGGCCTTCAATGATTAGAGGAAGCCCACCCACATTGTGTGTGGTAATCTTGACTCAACATCTACTGAGTAAAATGGCAATCACATTTAGAAAATAATTAGTGAGAATAACTCACTAGATATTTCCCCACTCATAGTTTTTATCTCTTCTTTCCCCATGTTACTTTTTACATTTGAATTTTTCTCATTCTTCACCTCCTTTTACCCTAATTTTAGCAAGCTTTTCCATATACTCACATGTTTTTTGACCTAACCTATCCTTTTTTGTTCCCCCTGGATACTTTTTATTTTGAAACTCTTTCAGCATGCCCACTGCTTTTCACATTTCCTATACCAAAAGCATCTTTTCAATGTTTTCTGTTAGTTTGTAAAAAGGAGAGTTGAGGCCCAGTTTTGTTATCACTGAGCCTATATGTCCTGTATGTCCTGCAACTGTCCCTTCTCTCCCATCCATTCCCCATGCCCCACTGGCACCTTTTACCTTCCTGTTAGTCATATCTGTTTCTTCATAACCTCCTCCACCCTTCCTTACCTTACCCTTTTCCTTCCTCCAACTTTAAAAAAGAAAAGAATAACTTAAGTACTGAAACTAGAAATCTAGAATATGACCTCTCACATTAGTAACACTCATCTCTATATATAAAAGCTTAAGCAACCATCTGACCAATAGCTATAACATGTAATGAGCACCAGGGCAGATGCTCTTGCTGGTAGCTATGACACACACTGGCCACTAGAGGGCAGATGCTTAATGCAGGAGCTGCCAAGTTGTGGTGACTTGGTAGCTGCGGTTCTTGGGTGATGCACCTGGAACCAGAGAGGAGGGAGCCCGATTCTGTGGTGCATCACCTGAAAACTGCCCTCTTGCAATCTGGGACCCGTTGGGAGATGTTGGAGAGCCACTTTCAATCCCTGCAGGCCAGGCCGAGGGACCCCACTGGTGCCAGAATCCGTGCCCCAGGCTTCTAGTAGGAGTTATATTAGGAATCCACTTTGAAATTTATTATAAAAATATCCCAACCTTCTACCTCTCCCCAATTCACACAAAAATGCAGGGACAGGCCTGGCATTTCTGAGTTCCATCCTGTCCTTACCTTATGCTGCTCCAATCTAGGTCATTTCCTGAGGTTACTAGTCAATTCTCCTTCCTACACTTTCTAATGATAGTGTTTGTTAGGTTCAACTAGGTTATGCTCCAATAACAAAAACAGTTTTTAGCAGCAAACTCAACAAATGTTTATTTTTTTGCTCTTGTAAACATGAAAACAGATCACACAACATTCCTGTCATCCGTGGGAGGATTCAAGGGCCCAGGTAATTTCCATGTTGGGACTCTTCTATTTTATCCCGTGGCCTCCACAATCATCACCTAAATAAAAGAGAGATCAAGGTTTCAAACTAGCTCATAGGACCTCCAACCAGAAGAAATAAATCACTTCCACTCACATTTCCTTTTGACAGAACTCAGTCACGGTCCCAATATACCTATAAAAAGGCTAAGAAATGTCATCTTTGGATGTGCCAAGAGCAAACACACTGTAGTAAAACACTAAATGGTCTCTGAAGTATCATCTCCAGAATAGATGTAAAGCCCATTCTCTCAAGTGAGCATCCAATAGTGCATGCTGGCAGCAGGTGGAGAGAGCTGGGGAGGAAGAAGCCGAGTGATCAGGTATCCCTTCCTGGCTGTCTGCTGCCCCATATTCGGACCTCCCTGCGTGAATCCCACAGCTCACTCTTTTCTCCTCTTTTGCAGAGCTGTATTCTCTGACCTACCATTCCAATGGGATATCTGAGCCCAAGGAGGGCTTCCCCAATTTTCAGGCAGATGGCTACCTCAATGACCAGGCCTTCTTTCACTACGATAGTGAAAGTGAAAAAGCTGAGCCCTTGGGCCCATGGAAACAGGTGAAAGGAATGGAGGACTGGGAGGAACTAAGTAAACTTCAGAAGGCCAGGGGTGACTTCTTCCTGAAGAACCTGAAAGACATCATGGGCTACTACAAAGACACAGGTCAGTGGACTATGGACTGCTGGGGTGGAAGATCTTAGCTCAAAAAGCAGCCCTGCAATTTTGAGTGGAAAGGGGTCTGCAGGCTAGAAATACTCCCCATGCCAAAGAAAAAGCAGCACATTTAGAGATTTACAGACATTTCTTCATCCCCCTCCCCCACATCACAGCTGCTTTTCCTCCTTCCCCATCACTTTCCCCGTCCTCACTCCCAGGCCTCAATTCTCACACCAAGTGCTATCAATTTCAGCCCTCGTGGGCACATTTGTCCTCTCAGCTCCACACCCCGACCCATCTGAGGTGGATCCCACTTTATAAGGCAGCAGACTCACCCTGCCCAGGGATGTTGGGTGAGAAATGAGCTAACCTTGGGTTATTCTGATCAGGGTTCAAGTTCTAGCTTTGCCAGTCACTAACTGTTTCACAGTGAACATGTTCTTAATTATCTGGTCTGAATCTGCCAAAATTGGAGCATTGAGACCTGCCTCCAATAGATTTCTTAAAAATTACCTAGGTAAATTCTGTGAAAGCTAGAACATAGCCTATTTTGATTTTCCCAGGAACCCCATAACCTAAGACAGACAATGAAGATGCTGAGTGATTGAAAGAAAGTACCTAGTGCAAACCATGGCTCATACTAGCAGCTCAGGAAGGACTGAATTCAAAACCACAAACTGTTAGGATTCCATAAAATCACAAACACCCTCCTGTCCACAGGAGAAGACTCGGGTGGGCGGGGTCACCAGGTCTTATGGTGTGAAGAGCCAGCAGGTGGAGCTAGAGTTCTCCCATCTCCCAACTCAGCACTCTTTCTCCCAAACCATGCTACCTACCCCACAAGCCAGCTAACCACAGGCCTGATGAACTGCTGATTTTAAATTATTATAGGGCTGGTGTCAAAAGGTGGGTTTCTGAGCATTAAAAAACAAACAAATAAGAAGCTACAAAAAAAGGCAAAGGTTACTGAATCTGAAGGATGTAGTTTGGAAGTCCTAGTGAGAAAACAGCCTGAACTGTGCTCAGAAATAGGAGTGGGTAAGGCACGGGTGCCTGGGAAGGAAACTAAAACAGAGTTTGATTTACTGGAATGGAAATGTTGATGTGAGCAATCATGAGTAAAGATATGAAAACAGGGTATTAGAAAATAATAAGGCCTGACATTTATTGAGCTCTCTGTGCTGTGCTAGGCATATGTATTGACACAGGCAATGATCAAGATAACCCTCTAGCATAGTTCCATTGCCATCTTAGAAATGAGAAAAATGAAGCAAAACAGGTTATTGGCTGAAATTTACACAACAGTTGAGGGTGGAGATGGGTCTGGGATTTGAGCCCAGATAGCTTGAGATCAGAGCCAGTGCCAATAGCACTACTCAGTATTGGATAAACACCTACTTTTATGATAGAAATAAAGTGATTCTGCCCCCCTTTCTAAAGACCAATTTCCAATTGGGAATGGAGGCCGTGTTAAAGATCTGTAATGAAAATATCAAACACCTGTGTAGAGGGAAGAACTGATCAACTTATGTGGACTCAGCTGGAGATATCAAACTCCATGTAGATGGGAAAAGAGGACAGATTGCACAATCTATTTTTAACTATAAGTAATTTCTTTTTATTTATCTTGAAAATGCACCTCTGTGCTTGTTCGGGTTCCTGAGACCTCACAGTACACTCAATGTTCATTTAAAAAGGTGCTTCATGGGACTAGATCTATACACAGCCTGTAGCAATCTGAAATTCCTGATTGGGAAAAAGGTATCTCATATCAGACTGGCCTAAAACACCAAAGCATACTAAGTTTCTCACTTTATGTCTGTCTAATAACCCATTTGTCAAGATAAAGAAGTTGCATCTTTAGATTTCAAAACCCTTTCTTCTTCATTGCAAACTGTGCAGGAGTAAGTTATTAAGACAGAGTTGATGCCAGGCTGATTGATTTCTGGGGGGGTCTGGTTACATGCAGGGAATCACACCCTGCAGGGAAAGTATGGCTGTAAACTTCAGAATAACAGCTACAGTGGAGCATTCTGGACGGTTGCCTATGATGGACGGGACTACATCAAGTTCGACACAGAAATCCCAGCCTGGATCCCCCTGCAACCAGAAGCTCTGAACACCAAGGTGAAGTGGGAGACAGAAGGCTCTGTGCAGCGGGCCAAGGCCTACCTGGAAGAAGAGTGCCCCCAGAAGCTGCGAAGGTACCTGCAATACAGCAGGCCCTTCCTGAACCGTCAAGGTACCTACTGCCCCCATGTCCTGCTCATCACACTGAGCTGAGAAAGACCAGCTTCAGGCTGGAACCTCAGGGGAACAGTTCAGGCAAATCCTGTAGTCATTTCTCTCTGTGATATGCCTCTGGCTTGGCTGTGGAGCAAAGGCAGGTGTATAAGATGTCTGCCCAGGAAGGATGAAGATGAGTCAGTGTGAGCAGGATTGATTGACACAAGCTGAGACGTTGATTTAAGAATTAATTAGATAAAAGTTCTTATGGGAAGGATGGGGGAAGGGTCACAAAGACAGAGCAGCAGGCAGATGGGAGGAGGCAGGGGCCACAAAACCCACTGGGAGATTTTGAGGAAAAGCAGAACAATGCATTTCTTGCCATCAGAAGTCAATCCACAGTGGGTGGGCAGGGGGTGCTGTGAGGCAAGAAAGTAGCCACAGACATTCCTTTATCCAACAGGGAAGGTTCACAGAAAGCCTCAGCTTTCCTGATCTTCTGGAAGTTTTCCTAGGGAGGCAGGTAGAAAACTGACTCCAGGGATGGGAGAGACATGAACAGGGAAATGTCTCCTTCAGACCCTCAACCTCTGTGCTGTCTCTCTCCACAGACCCACCCTCTGTGTCAATCACCAGCCATGTGGACCCAGGAAACATCAGGACCCTCAAGTGCCAGGCCGACAACTTCTACCCACAACCAATCAGTCTGTACTGGACTCAGGCAGACAGTGTAGTGGAGACTGAGTCATGGGGAGCGGGTCCTGTCAATGAAAATGGCACTTACCAATCCTGGGTGGTGGTGAAAATCCCCTCTTCTGACAAAGGTCCCTACTCCTGCCACGTGCAGCACAGCAGCCTGACCCAGCCCCTTACTGTCCCGTGGAATGCTGGGCACTGAGCTGACTTACTATTACATTCCTCTCAGAACCCATTATCTATTCGGTGAAATCTAATCACACTAAACAACTATCCTATAGGCAAAATAAATCAGATTATTGTATTGCTAAAATCTGTAAAGATGTCAGTAGAGATTATTATTCCTCTTGCCCCCAAGCATTTGAATCATCTGAAAATTATGTATCCACTGGAAACAATATGTTCTGGCCATCTATTTGTTTGTTTGTTTTGTTGGTCCTTACCTGAGGATATTTTCCCATTGACTTTTAGGGAAAGTGGAAGGGAGGGAGAAAAGGAGGGAGGAAAGGAGAGAGGGAGGGAGAGAGGCAGGGAGGGAGGGAGGGAAGGAAGGAGAAAGAGAAGGAGGGAGAGAGGGAAGGAGGGAGGGAGGGAGGGAAGTTGGGGGAAGCTTCAATATGAAAGAGAGATATATATGATTGGTTGTCTCCCACATGCCCCAACTGGGTCAGGGATTGAACTTGCAACCACGGCAGGTGCCCTTGACAGGAATCAATGCATGAAACAATACTCAACCACTGAGCTACACCATCCAGGGCTGTATTGGCCAGCTTGACCTGGGGTCTCCACTGTAGCACGGTATGACCACCGTGTACCTTGAGCATTGTTCAGGTACCCACTGCCGATGTCCCCTCTGGCCATGAAGTCATAGAACACTGCAAATTCTTTAATTCAGTCCAAAACCTCTTCTGTACCTGTTTCCCCTACACTTACTTGCCACCTGTGACACACTATCCTCCACTCCAGTCACTCCGCCTCCCCTACATTATATTGGCTTTAGGGCCATGTCACCAGAACCCAGATGCAGCTGCCTGCCACCAAACAAGCCAAACTCCCGAGACAGATGCTGTTGAATAAAGAAAGTGGTGTATTCAAGTGCTGGACACCTGAAAAGATGGGAGACTCTTGTTGCAAAGCCCATCTCAACATCTCAGTGCAGGCAAAGCTTTTTATAAGGAGGAAAAGAAAAGCAGAACACAGAAATCAAGGAGAGGGGTCTGAGAAGTTCTCCATGCGCTGACCAGCACGATCCATTTCAATGAGGATATTGAAGCTGGTCAAGTGTTAGTCGGGTGCGCATCATCCTGGTCTTTGTCATCATGTCCTGTGGTTGAAGGTCAGCAAACATCCCAAAACTGGGATGATTGAAGGTCAGAATATGCATCTCCTGATGTTAGTCCATAGAAGTCCTTTATAAACATGCTGTTTATCTACAAGCTATATATTAGTCAGAGTTAGTATTTATAGAAACAATGTCAAAGGAATGGTGAGGTGGGTTACAATTCCCCACTGTTAAAGCCACACACAACCATAGCTTATTCATTCTGTCAGGACACACTTCCAGGAAAAAATATATATATATTCAGACCTGTAGAGAATTTTTTAACGGTATATTTGAGCCTAACTGATGGCATACGCATTGGAAAGTAACAGTTTTCATCTTTTTTTACGCATTTGAAATTAAGAAGGAAAAGTAAGGATGTGGGAGAAAACAAGGTGGGGATTAAACCAAAGGACAGTTAACAAGTTATGTGCTCTCTTTTGCTTGGTAGTTCAGTTTGTTCATTAAATTCCACCACAGACTCATAGACAGAGAGCAGGAAGACAGTTGTGGTGGGGGGAGTTTGAGTGAGTGGAGGGATTGAGAGAAAAAGAGAGAACTCATGGACATGGTCAACAATGTGATGACAGGAGCAGGTGGGGAGTGGAATAGGGCATAAAGGAGATAAATGCTGATGGAAAAAGTCAAATAAAATAGAAAAAAATTTAAGTTTATTGCTCTCTTGAGAGCTACCATCCCCTTTGAGTGTTACTATATCTGGTATTTCAAAAGATGTGTTAACCTTAGATGCTTAAGAGCAATGGACCAGCTGGCTTAAACCTTTCACTAAAGAAGTTATAGGAATGGGGCTTGGCTTCCCACTATGATCTACCCAGTTAGGAATTTATGAACAGGTCACCCTATGAGATTTCTTTCTATAGGACCCCTTTTTTTCATCCACAGTTCCCACTTTGGTCATAAATTAATCCAAAGAATGTATTAATGACCAACCTTTTTATTGGATAGTTTGGTCTCACAACCCTAAGAAGGCTTATTCCTAAGAAATCTAAGTATCAATGTTGTCTTGTTGACTATTGGGCATAGGGCTATACTATAACCATGGAATCTGAGTTGAGGTTGAATTTTTTCCAAAAGGAAAGTGCAGGTAAGTGGAACGCAGTCAGGTCCTATAGTCTTCATTACAGATAAAACATGCTAGATAATTTCTGTTCTGAACTACCATGATCAGAGTTTTACCTTCTGCCTCAGTTTTCTGTATTTGGCATCTAGTATAACATTTACATAAGCCATGGAATATTAATAGTTATACATGTTCAGTAATCATAAATAGTTGGACTACATAGAAAAAGCCAAACACAAATATAACTATTATGATGACTAATCATTATCAGCCTGGGATCACTGAGTCAACTGGAATGCACTATCTGTAGCTACTTGAGGCAATTTAGGGTATGTTCTGATGCTGGGACCACTGAGTCAACTGAAACTCAGTTATCTGTAGCTACTGAGACAATTTAGGATAACTGTCCTGTCCTGGTTCCCAGAGGAATGTGCTTCTATGACCAGTGAGATCACAATCGTTGGGATATTCAAGTCATCATCAATGGAGTATTGGATAGCATACATAAGTTCCAGAAAATCAAAATAACTTTCTATTGTTTTAGCAAACAAATAAGTACAGAACCCAAACAGCAATTTCTACCTGAGATGATTGCTACCATACTTCACTTTTACCTTACAGCCTTTCTTTGTTTCATTGTCCTTGAAAGGGCACAGCGGGACTGCAAAGAACAATTTAGACAGCTGCCATTTTGGACTGTGTGACTTGGCAGCCACCATGTAGGCCACGTGATATAAACTTACCTGGGGGCTGCCATCTTGAAATCACAAAAACCAATCCCTCCCTTGGAGTTAGCCAATCCCGAAAGACTGTGGGCTTGAGCTCCAATCAAGAGCAAAGGGCAGGACAGGTCACCTGCGTTAGGGATTATTTGCATCACTAGCCCCAGCCATCACCCAACCAATTGGAATTGGCCAACTCAGTGGTTCGTGTCTGGCCCCACCTCCCTATAAAATCGTCATGCTCAAGATATTCTTCCCCTTACTTCCTGCCACAGCGCCAGTGGAAGCAGAGAGCCACTTGAATGAAGGTTCTTTTGCATTTGCATCAGAATCAGCTCCCTGGTGGTCTCTGGGGATCATGAAATCTGGGCATAACATTCTCAGCTTTAACAAACGTACTCTCAAAATCACCTGGACTTGTACTGTGAAATCTTTCCTGCACAACGTCAAGAACCCACACACTACCAGCCAGCCCAAGGCAGACCAGCTCCTGGCCCAGTCCCCATTCAGTAACAGAATTACACACTGGTTAACAAGATTATGTTTTCTCTCTTGAGAGTTTATACCCTCTTTGAGGAGTATTACAAAGCTGTGTTAATCTGGATGCACAAGAACAATGAAAAGGCTGACTTAAAATCTGTAATTAAGAAATGTATAGTCCTGCACCAGGACTACCTACCATTCCGACTTAGGAATTTAAAATCAGCTCACTCCGTGAGGATACTTTCTACAGAACTCCTTTTTTTCTCACAGATTTATACCCAAAACAAGAGCAGACCTCTCACACTTGACTTTGTATTACCTTAACACCCGATGACATTTTTTTCCTTCTTGTGTGACAAGACCCTCACACATCTTTCTGAAGCAGGAATTTTGGGGGGATAGAGGCAGGATTAGGGATTTTTTAGAATTGGGGTCCATGGAAAAAAAAATGGGCCACAGACGGGGAGAAGGTACATTTCCATAACACAAGGACACCAGGTGCAGTTACATCTCCATAAGACAAGGAAGCAGCAACAGGTATATTTCCATAAGACAGGGAACTGGAAGTAGCCAAGAAATGTCTATATTTACAAAATAAAGAGAAGGAAGTCATTCATTCATTCATTCATTCATTCATTCAGAAGAAAGCCCTAAGGGAATAGGGAAACAGTAAAGAAGGAGTGGGGAGAACCTCACTTGTCCTATATGAGGTTAGATCTTTGTGCCCAGGAGTTACTACAGTAACCAGTCTGAAGGAGTAGTGACCAATCAAAGGGGATATCAAGGCACCAGGATCTGCAGCCTTAAAGCCCTAGGGAAAAAGAAATCAGTGGGACTCTTCCCCCTCCCTGCTTGGAGTCCATTCTGTGGGACTCTTCCCTCTCCCCACATGGGAGTCTGTATTTGTTCTTGAATAAATCTCCACCTTTGCTATACCACTTTCTGTCCATGGATTCATTTTTTGATTCTGGCAGTCAAAGAATCTGGGTCCCAGTCCAAAAATTCACTATTTCCATTCAAACCCTCACATTGCACATTATTCCAGAGTCCTCTCTAAGCATAGCTACTTATGAAATAAGGTCATAAAAACATTTAGAGTAAAACTGCTGTTTGAAACTTTGGCCTCGGTCCAGCCCCTGCTTGCTTCAAACAAAAGAATTACTGCTTTAGTTCCTAGCTTGTGACCTTGAAGACTAGAGGAGTAACCTCGGCACCAATTATATAGACACCTGTTTTTACAAAGATAGGACCACATAACCATGTTTAGCAGAAAACATAGTTAGAAGATAAAGAGCAAGAAATAGGGTCATTCATAACCTTTTGGCACCCTTTCCCCAGATGCAGCCTTGAGGGCTGTTTGCCAAACGCAGGGCAATAACATTCATGGTTCAGACCCTTTCAAAGGCCTGCCTGCACGCAGGGCGGCGCGGCCATGTTTGCATGGTGCCCCCGTGACCGTCCTGGCCAGTATTCAATAAATCCTTGCCTGCTTATTACCAACTTAATCGCCTCTGTGGTCATTTGCAACTGGTCGTGGAAGTCACCCCACAACACTTAAAGCTATGTGAAATCCAAATTCCCCTCCTCTAGGGCCAGATAATGTCCTTTCTGAACACCGGGAAGACTTCAAGAAACAAAATACAAATTGTAAGGTTTTAATCTGAGATTTAAGATTTAATCGTATCAAAGCCAATAAATTGACCAAGACAAGCAGGGTACAAGCAAAAGATCTCGCTTATTGAGAGCTCTCGGGTGAGGTCACACGGGCTGTGGGAGTCACACCCACCTATGCCTGGCAGGGTTTCTTTTATGCTGCTGTTGGACCAATTAGATATATCTGAGGTAAGTTTATCCAAGGTAGCTTGTGGCAGGTGATTTATGAGCGGGAAATTTGTATAGCTGCAACCTGGCCATCCTTGATAAGTCTGGGTGGTCGTTTATTGTCCAGCAGGATGTTAGCACAGTTCTGGTATGTCCCGGGGACCACTATTGTTCAACTCAGCGGATGGGATTGGGAAGTTCCTATCTTCCCAGCCCCAAACCTTACATCCTCAGTGGGTGGGATGGGCGAAGTCCCTATTTTCCCAGCCCCAGACCTTACACAAATAATTGTAGGCAGTGTAGAGGAAACAATGCAGTGATATATTAAACATTATGGCACTTCGGAGAAAAAATTGTTTTAAAAACACATGACAGAATAAAAATCTCAGATCAATGAGGAAACCCAAAGTCCACATGAACATGCCCAGGCCAACGCACATTGGAATATGGGATCCCACCCTACCTGTAACAGACTGATAGGGCCCAAGTGGATGAAACACCCCCCCCCAAAAAAAAAAAAACAAGTCCAGGCCAGGTGTCAGGAGAAAGGAGGAGGCAAAGAAGTACTCACAGACCCCAAGAAACTTCCTGGAGGGATTCAGATATCAGCGTGAGTGAAAGGCTCAAAGAGCTTGGCAAGAAGTAGGAAAATTGTTTCTGACCAGGAGGGTATGAGACAGATGAGAAAAGAGGTTAACAGAATTCAGGTGACCTGAGGTTGGGGCTCGGCTACAGGCATAAACTTTCAATACCTCCTGCCCATCCAACAAAGATCACCAACACCTTCCTCTGCAGGCAGGACTAACTTCAAGTGAAAATTCAGGATGCCCCACCCCAGGAGGGCCTCCTTGTCACAAACTATCTCTTTCTTAAAAAAAAATAACACAATAATAATAATAATAATAATAACAACAACAACAACATACCGTATGTGTGTGTTTTAATTGATTTTTAGAGAGATGGGAAGGGAGAAAGAGAGGTAGAAACATAGTTCAGCTACTGCATATACGGCTCCCATGGGTGATGGAGCTCACAACTCAGGCATGTGTTAGTGATGGGGAATCGAACCCATGACCTCTTGGTGCGTGGGTCGATGCTCAACCACTGAGCCATGCCAGCCAGGCAAACTATCTTCCTCGTAACAATTCCTCATTCACTTTAGGAGAGCATGTGACTCTGTATCAGGGAACCCCTTTGCTAACAGGGCATCAGCCCCCAAGGTTACATGGAAAAACCCATATTTTCATATAAATGACTTCCTCATCATGGGGTGTTTTATATCATGCATGAAAAGTATATTGAAAGAAAGAAGTAAATGAATAAATAATTTCAAAAAATTAAAATTTCTCTTGGCAAAAGAATAGATGCCACCAAAGGCTAAAAACTACTGAACTAGTTAGATGAGATATACAGAGACTACAGGCTGTTGGGGAAAAGAAACAATAGTGAAATGTGACTCATTCATTGGGAGACATTGGCTGTTCATTGGATGAAGAAGGCTCCAGAATTTCACTTCAGTATGCCTTCTAAATATATGTCCCCAGACCTGCCCAGCCCCTCAATCTTTTTCCTGAATTCTATTCCCACCAAATTGACCTCAGTGACTCTCGGGTAGGTCTGGTGTTGTCTCTCTGGTTTTCAGAATGTGCTTTGAATCAATCATTTTTGCTTTGAGCTTATTGTCTTTTTCTTCAGTCCTTCCAACCTTTACAGCTTTAATCATCCCAGATTTAGTCCTTGCATTCTCAAGTCCTTCACATTGTTTATGGAACTAGCCTATAGGGAAGTGAAATTCCACCTTCAGTGACCATTACGTTTTAGTTGACAGCAACACATAACTGCATCAGCTGTTTGATCCTCCACACAGTGTCAAGGCCTGTAAGAACGGCCCCAAAATACCTGTATGGTCACTGCTTCCAGTTTCAACATGGCCCTATATCTAACCTCGTGCCTATTTCTACATTTCCCTTAGCAACTATTGCTTAAAAACAATCCTTTTCCAATTTTTCCCAATTTTGGTAGCAGTCACATAATTAGATCTGTTGCTAAAATGGATTCCTATTCAGCGCGTTTTGGGCAACATGTTCCATATTCAGGAGAGACGAGGGCGGCTGGGCCAGCTCCAGGGCCAGGCAGTGCCCACCCCCCTCCAGAGGAACGTTGAGTGATCTTTTTGGAAGTCCAGAAGAAGTTGTTCCTTCAAGTTGACCCAACAGGATGGCATTGAATATTTTTGGACCATTTGAAGAACCTCAGAACATGCCTAAGAGGACCAACCCTCCAGGGGGAAAGGAAGTGGTATCTTTGAAGAATCAATGCCTGTGCACACTCGACAGCATCTGAACCCATCTGGTGGGAAGACCAATGACATTTCTGTGTCCCCTGTGATGGCTACTTTACCCTTGGCACATCCCAACAAACCTGGGACCTTGTGCTCTTGTGTGAAGGAGAAGACCAAAAATTGGACCCTACAGCTGCCATGAGCACCTTGCCCAGAGAAGAGCCAGGTGAGAAAGATGGCCCAAGAGAAGCAGACTGTGCCCAGGAGCCCCAGCCCACACTGATAGCTGACAGCCATGAGCCAGGCCAGGCCCATGTCCTCCATCTCACAACGAAGTCCTGAATCCACCTGGAGGCAAATGCAGCATCTCCTTCTCCTAGAGAAGCTATTGCTTCCCCTGTAGCCAGATAAGAAAATCGAGAGATAGATTTTCAAATATTATAGTTTCCTTTAGCCCAAAGGAATGGGGGTGATGGTGGCGAGAGGGTCTGTCGTGTATCTGAAGCCACTGCTCAGGTTCCCCTGCCATGATGAGAGCTACAGAGGACCTCACCTTCCGGACTGCTGAGAGATATATCTTTGTGGGGGGTGCTGTGACCCCTTGGTGAACAGTCATACATAATTTTGGATGTGAGAGGAACTTTCAGTTGGGCTGGGTGGGGAGTTGGTGCAAGCCCTACAGGGGCCCTGATGAAGTGAGATCTTCCCAAGTCCTTGTTGCATGGTTGACCGGCCAGCCAACTGGGTATCTAGGAATCACTTCACACAGTAGCAGAGAGTTTAAAGCTCAGAAAGAAAGCCTGTGCATTGGGCATAAGCCGAAACACTAGTCTCCATTCTTGGGACTACTGCTGCTAACCCAAGACCTCCTTTACACCCAGGCACAGAGTATTCTGCAGTCTTTTCTTGAAGCATTTTGACTGCTTTCCCTCAGCAGCTGTCAACAAAAAATAAAATGTTCTCTCAGTCTTATGCTTTATGGACAGATTTTGTACCCTGATCCTCTGGGGTGATCTGCTTTCACTCATAAGGGACTGGACTTGGTCTCTTCACAGACTGGTTTTTCTTGTGAATTGTTTTTTTTTTGGGGGGGGGGGTTCTCTCATCCTTAAATTTTCAGCTTTCACCACTAATGTGGACAGTTCATTTATCTGCAAGGCCCACTGACTTTTGTAAGACTAAAACTCTATCCAGATACATAATTAGTTATTTAAATCTTTCATATGTCTTTATTCCTGTTGACATTGGAAAGGAGATGTTTGAGAACTCTGAGTTATTTAATACCTAAAAAGTTGTTCTTAAATACCAAGTGACTACTCTGGTCTGTTTCTGGAACCTCTCTAGAAAAAAGTCAGTTGTTCAGGTACGCCAAAGTGGAAGAAAGGTTTGCTTAATCCATCCTTTATAAAGCTTTGCAGAAGCTTTGGGTCATATTCAGTTTCCAGAAGAGACATTGAGACCTTAGGCTATGTGCCAGCCCGTAGGAGATTAGTTTGGCAAAAAAGCCTTAACTAGCCAGTTCTATATTTATCAGCAAAAGTAAATGAATGACCTGGCAAGTTGTGTTGCTTTAATCTGTCAGGCAGAAGTTTCTCCCATTGAGCTCCCTAAGAGTTAGAGTCTACATCACTCATGCTGGAGAGAGAGTTAATAGAGGAGAGAGAGTTTGCGTGGTGGTGGCTGTTTGGTATGAGTGCCTGCAGAGCTAATGCCAGGTGCTGGAAATGTCTTCATTAAAATTGAGAAAAGAAACACGTGTGTTTAGTTATAGCCAGCATGGCTGAGACACTAAGTGCCTACAGGGGCTGTCTCCCAAACCCCCCACTCTTACCCCCGGCACATTGAGGGGATCTGCATGTGGCTTTGTCAACCAAAGAGTTTCCCTCCTTTCAGTTATCCTGCTGACATTGGAGCCAAGAAATACTTATTTCATGTGACTTTATCAAGTACTTCCTGTCTCCATGTTTCAAATGGCCATTTTTAAGAAAATTGTTTGGAATTCAGAATATTTCCCCCCATTAAAATATGTCATAAATAGTGGTTAACTTTTAAGCCCAAGCACATTGATTTGTTTTAACTTATAATGAAATGTACTAATGGTAGAAATGAACTGCCATTTATAACTGCATTTAGCTTTTTAATACACAAAATAATTTGTGAAATCGAAGTTGGGTTGCTGGCATTGTGCTGCTGGCCATTTGGCCTCACCCTCACCCTCACTGTCAGGCAAATGAGAGGAAGGACTCTAGTTCTATCCACTGGTAGGCATCCTCTTATCAACCGCTAAGCTGCATTGAAAAATTAACAGTCTATTTTTATTAAGTCTTAAAACTTTTTATATGCATTTGGTGCCAACTTTTTTCTAGAGCTGTATCAAAAACAACAAACCTGTACTCACATCACAGTGTAATTTTGATAGTAACATGGCATTTTTACAAGGCAGAATTGGGTGTAGTGGTTGAAATAAACTTCATAATCATGTAAAAAATGAATGAATGAATGAATGAATAGATAAATAAATAAATAAATAAAATGGATTCCTATTCTGACTTTAAGCAGAAAATAGATTTATTTACTGGTTCCTTCAGAATCAGTGGAGAGATTGGAAAACCCAGACTCAGAATTAGGCAGGAAAAGAAAAGGCAAATCACACCCTGAAAGCAGTCCTATGATCACATGCTGCTGCCAACAGGAACAATGGATGCCACAGTGCGGAGCAATGACAGGTCCCAGCCCCCAGGTCACTGGCTCATCTTTCCATTGGCAGACCCTCTGTAGACTCACTGAACACAACATCCCCCCAGGCTGCCCTGAGCATCCTGTCTTCTCACTGTCAGGAGAGGAGCCCAGGCTGGCATTCTCATTGGCCTGTGCATTCACGTCACCTGGCCTGGGCCCAAATCCCAGCCAGTCCCAAAAGGACACCTGGCTCTATCTCCAAGCAGTCTGTTCCAAGCTCCTGGATCTGAGGAGCCTTCAGGCCAGGAAGCATGAGCACAGTGGTGCCTATCCTGCTGTCCCTACAGCTCCTTCTGGGTCCTGAAGGCCCCCTGGAAACCCAAGCCACTGAGTGTGAAAGCAAGAACTGGACATGGAAAAGAATGGAGGGGGCATAGTGATGAGTAGGAGTGATGGGAGAAGGGCCCCTGAGGAAGCTGGAATTCCCAGGGCACAGTAGGAATGGCTGTTCACGGCTCTCAACTAACTCAGCTCACACTCTTCTAGAAGCATTGAGGCAGCGTCTGGACTCAATGTGGAATCAGACCTCAAAGAATCATAATTTTAAAAATCTTAATATACAGATGAACAAAACCAAGACCCAGAGCTGCAAAGGGACAGAGCAGGAGCCACACAGGCAGAACATTTTGTTGGTTTCTTCCTTCTAGTGCCTGATGTACCTGTATGACTCACAGGGCGAGCAGCAACCCCAAAGCGCAGATGTGAAGGTAGGTTAGCTGGAGAGATGATTCCTGAATGAGGCCCCTTCGCTACACAGTGTACAATGGGGGGAAGGCAGGTGACTGAGAACATAGCCCAGGGAGAGTTTGGGAAGAACTAGGGTCAATTCTAGGGCTGGAAATGAGGCTTTTTTTTCCCCACATAAAATCTCAGTATGAATAAATGTAAGCTAACCTGCTCATGTTTAGAATTCATCACATTTACAAATGGTCAGAATATGTGTTTGTATTACTTTTATACCCAGTGATCAGATTTTGAACATTAATCACATTCTATCTTGATTATTCCAAATTCAACCCTCCAAATAGAGCTTCTAAAGGAAATCATTCCCAGCCTCAGAATGCTGAGCTGACTCTCATCTTTCTTGAAAGCCTAAATGTAAGGACTCTACATTTTTATTTTGATACTTCAATTTCAAGATCAAAGCTCAGAAATGGCTTCTTTAGTTTGTGACAAAGCCCCAGTCCCCTCCTTTGGGGAAAAAAGAATGTCTTGGCTTAACATCAGGAGGACTGCTGAAGCAAAATTTAAATAGTCAAGAGGCAACAATGTAGCAATCGATAGTAATTAGTAAATCACATGACACGAGAACAATGTCAAATCAATGAGAAAACCCAGAGTCCATATGAAAGTCTAGGGCCAATGCATATTATGATGTGAGATCCCACCCAGCCTGTCACAAGAGTGATGGGACCCAATTGGACAAGAGGAAAGAAACCTCAGAAACCTTCCCCCCCAGATGTAGGGGAAAGGAGAGGGCACAGAGGCTCTCCCACACGCAGAACAATGACTTGAGGGATTCAGATTTCAGAGGAGTGAAAGGCTTAGAGAGCTTAAGAAGAGGTGGGAAGACTGTTGCTTACCTGGAGGGTGTGAGGCAGCTGAGAGATGATGGTCACAAAGCCTACAGACAGGGAAGGGACCTCAGTTTAGGATTGGGACATAAGCATTGACACATCACATGAGGGTGGGTCAGAGGACCAAATGTGCGTTCATACATCAACTTTTGCCCACCTGCTGGGGGTGCAGTTCTCTCCTTCCCATGTCCAGCATGGAAAGAAGAGTAGGATCCAGTTATTGAGTAGATGAGCTGGGGATTGAGAAATAATAGAAAAGAATAGACGACACAGAAGTAGAAATAAAGCTGGGGCTGGGTGGAATCTCTGCTCTCTGATGTAGAGGCAGGGAATTCAACTTAACGTGGTTTATTTATACTAAAATAGAAAGGGGTTTCACATGAAAAGACTTAAAATCAAAGAAGCTTAAGTGGGCCCAGGCCCCACTCATTCCCTCATTCCTGGGGCTCAGCTGAATCTACATTTCAAGGGCTGCCCCCCCCAACACCTGAAGCAAGTTAAAAGTCAGTACTGATAACTCATCCAGCCTTTTTGGTGGTTGTGTTTCCAACACGTGGCTCTGTCTGGTGCCTCGGATTCAGCTGACACTGATTTATTTATTTATTTATTTTTAATCTATTTTGTTGATTTTTCACAGAGAGGAAGAGAGAAGGATAGAAAGTCAGAAACATCGATGAGAGAGAAACATCGATCAGCTGCCTCCTGCACACCCCCCACTGGGGATGTAGAGGCATCTGGGGGAAAAGGTTTCTGAGGTTTCTTTCCTCTTGTCCAATTGGGTCCCATCACTCTTGTGATAGGCTGGGTGGGATCTCACATCAGGATGCCCCACCCCAGCAGAAACTTGGTTGCCACAAGTTATCTCCTTCTTATATGTATATAATTTTATATATATATCACTTTTATATATATATATATATATATATATATATATAATTTTATATATATAATATTATTTATTTCAGAGAGGAGGAAAGAGGGAAAGAAATGTCAATGATGGGAGAGAATCATGGATCAGCTGCCTCCTGTACACCCCTTACTGGGGACCCAGGATGTACCTTGACTGAGAATCAAACAGTGACCTCCTGGTTCACAGGTTGATGCTCAGCTACTGGACCATGCCAGCCATACCAGTCATCTCCTTCTTAACAATTCCACAATGACTTTAAACTAGCATGTTGCTCTGTTTAGTGGTGTGGAGGGGCTACTAACAGCCCATTGGCCTGCAAGGATGTGTGAAAAGATTTGCATTTCCATATAACTGGCTTCCTCTGTGTCCTACATGTTTTAATTTATGCATTTAAAATCATCTTGATCCCTGACTGGTTTGGCTCAGTGGATAGAGCGTCGGCCTGTGGACTGAAGGGTTCCAGGTTCAATTCCAGTCAAGGGCATGTACCTTGGTTGCGGGCACATCTCCCAGTAGGGGGTGTGCAGGAGGCAGCTGATCGATGTTTCTCTCTCATCGATATTTCTAACTATCTATCCCTCTCCCTTTCTCTCTGTAAAAAAAGTCAATAAAATATTTTTTTTAAATAATAAAATCTTGAAAGCAAGTAAATGAATAAATAATTCTTTAAAACTTTTTAATAAAATGTATCTTGGGAAGAGAGTAGATGTACAAAAACCTAAAAACTGCTGACCTAAAGGGGTGGGGTATGCAGAGAAGGTGTGAGGGAAAAGACACAATAGTGAAATGTTCCCCAGGCATGGATTGGATGCTCATAGCATGAGGGCCCTTCAGATTCTACCTCCAACTTCCTTTTTCATTTTATTATCCCATTGTTCCTACTTCTCAATCGTCTACCTAAACTCCGGTTCCACTAAATTGTCCTCAGGGTCCCTCAGATAGCTCTGGTATTGTCCTTTTTCATCTTAGCTCATTTATCCATTCTCCTGTGCTTATAGGTGTTTACTGATTGCCTCATTTCTGCCAGGCATTGGGCTAAGTACAAGGGACAGAAAAATGAACATGACAAACATCATCACTGTCATAAAATTTGCCCTTGCTGCCAACCAAGATTCTATCTCTGTTGGGTATTTCCCTCAACCACAAAGTCTCCCAGGAAGCCTTTCCCAATGCCATTCCACACTTGACTTCCTCCTCTAAGGAAGCTCATCTAGGCACCCATTCTTAGTTGCAATTGTATAATATTTGCAGGGATGTCTTGGTCACACTTGGATATTAGACTTTTTAGGTTTTTGTAATTAGTTATGAAGACTTATTTTTGGTTCTTAGGTCTAAATCATTAGCCACTAATGTTTTTGTCTGTTTCATCCTCAAACTAGAAAAGCCAAAAGATTTTTTCGGCACTATCATAGAAATCACCTGATTTTCAGACTGTTTTGAGTCAATACTTTCTGCTATTGAGTTGATTTTCTTTTTCTTTAAGCTTCCCAGCACTATGGACTTGATCATCACAGACTTTGTCCTCATTGAATTTCTCAAGTCCTTCACACTGTCCTATGGTAGCAACCTCTTGGGACCTAAAATTTGACTTCACTGAACATTTTATTCCAGTTGGCCAAAAGAGATGAGTAAGTCAACTGTTTGACCCTCCACTACTTGTCAGGTCCTTCAAAAACAAGCCTAAGATATTTGTATTTTCACTGACTTCAGCCCCAAAATGGTCCCATAACATGGTTCCCCTTCCTCCATTTTCCTGAGAGACTGTTACTAAAAAATAAACCTTTTCCAACTTTGTTAACAGTCACATCATACTTGCTGAAAAAGATTCCTATTCTGACTTTAAGCAAAAAAATAAATAAATGTATTTGCTGACTCATTTTGGAACCAGTGGAGAGAGTTAGGCAGGAAAAGAATAGGCAAATCCTACCATGGGATTAGTACTGCAAACACATGCTGCTGTACCCAGGGCAACAGATGCCAATGTCAAAGCCCCAGTTCCCACATCATCTATCTCAGAGCCCCATTAGCAAACCATCTGTAGACACTGAGGAAACATTCGCCCAACACGGCATGTGCAGGAGGCAGCCAATCAATGCTTCCTCACAGTCAGCTGAGGAGCCCAGCCTGGCACTCTGATTGGCCTGTGCATTTACCTCACCTGGGCAGGGCTCAAAGCCAAGCTGTTCCCAAAACTATATCTGGCTGTCCCTCCAAGCAGTCTGCACCAGGACCTGAGAAGTTCAGTACCTTCCACTCAGACACGATGACTACAATGGTGCCTGTCCTGCTGTCGCTACTGCTTCGTTGTGGGTCCTGCAGTCCCCCAGGACACTCAAAACAGTGAGTTGGGAACCAAGGGCTGGGAATGGAGAAGAATGCAGAGGAGGGAATGAGCGAGACAGATGGGCTGGCTGAAGCCGGGATTCCCAGTGTACAGTGGGAATGGGTGTTCGAGGCTGTCAGCTACCTCAGCTCACCCACTTGCAGAAGCATTTAGGGAGCTTCTGAACTCATGTTAAGTAAGGCCTTAAATAATTAGAATCTAAAATTCTTAGTAGGAAAATGAGCAAAACTCATATGCCCTGGCCAGCTAGTTCCATTGTTAGAGCCTCATCCCAATACACCAAGGTTACAGGTTCAATTCCCAGTCAGGGCACATACAAGAATCAACCAATGAATGCACAAATAAGTGAAAAAACAAATATTTCTCTCCTTTATCTCTCTCTTTCACCCTGCTCCCCAAATTCAAAAAGCTAAGACCCAGACAAGTGAAGTGAACTATTCTGGGTCATACAGCCAGGGCAGAGCAGGGGCTGCTACACAAGTGCAACTTTTTGTTCCTCCCTCTTTCCAGTGGCCGGATGTATCTGACTGTCAGGGGAAAAGACAGCAACTCCAAAGAGCACTTGTAAAGGCATCCCCACAGTTAGACACTCAGACAGTGGGCTTGGAAGGCTAGTGAGGGGAAAGAAGCCAGCTGAAGGTTGGGCAGATAGAGTCAATTTATACATATATATATATATATATATATATATATATATATTTTTTTTTTTTCAGAGAGGAAGGGAGAGGGAGAGAGATATAGAAACATGAATGATGAGAGAGAGTCATTGATTGGCTGCCTCCTGCATGCCCCTTATTGGGGATCGAACCAGCAACCCTAGCATGTGGCCTAACCAGGAATCAAACCGTGACTTCTTGGTTCATAGGTTGATGCTCAACTATTGAGCCATGCCGGCTAGGCCCGTAGTCAACTTTAGGATAGAGTAATGGGGCTTTCTTTGGCATAGAAAATTTCAGGGTGAAGAAATGTAAGCTAAATTGCATAAGTTTATAATTCATTACATTTACAAATTGTAAGAATATGTGTTTTATAATGATTATGTTTACATTGTTAATTACACCCTACATAAAAATCTAGTTTAGATTTAGGCTTCTCAAGAGAACATCATGTTATATGCACAGAAAGAGATTTATTTTAAGGATATGGCTCACACCATGGTGGGGGCTGAGAAGTCCCAAATCCGCAGGGTGGGTCAGCGCACTGGAGAGCCAGGGAAGAGAGATGTCACAGTCCTGTGTCCAGAGGCCATCTGGAGGCAGAGTGCCTTCTTCCTTCGGAGACCTCAGTCTCTTCCCTTGTGGCCTTCAATGCTTAGAGGAGGCCCACCCACATTGTAGAGAGTAACCTGCTTTATTCAACATCTACTGAGTAAAATGGTAATCACTTTAGAAATTAATTAGTGATAACAACTTCAGTCCTGGAACAGAGAATCTGGCATATGTCCTTCAACATTAGTAACACCATGAGAGTGTTAGTAATTCATGAATTCTATCATGAATTCATTATTGAATTAATTATGAAAATGCCCGGCCCCCCTCCCAGTCTGTGCCTCATACCAAAATGCAGGGAGAGCCCTGGCAATTCTGAGTTCCATCCTGTTCTTACCTTATGCTGATCCATGCTAGGTCATTTCCTGAGGTTTCTAATCAATTCTCCTTCCTACAGATTCTAACTATATGTGTGTCTCAGGTTCCACTAGGCTATGCTCCAATAACAAAGACAGCTTTTAGTGGCTTAACCCAACAAATGTTTATTTCTTGCTCATTTAAAAAAGAATACAGATCAGGCAACTTTCCTGTCCTCCCTGGAATGACACGAGGATCCAAGCCGTTTGCATCTCAGGACTCTTCCGTTTCAACCTGTGGCCTCCACAATAATCACCTATATAGAAGAGAGACAGAGGCTTCTACTCAGCTTGCCAGGGCTTCTAACCAGAAGAAAGAAATCACTTCCCTCACCTTCTCTTTTGACAGAACTCAGAGATGGTCCCAATAGACCTACAGGAAAGCTGAAAAATATCTCAAGACAGTGTAGCAAAAGCACAATATAGACTCTGAGATATTATTCCTCTGAATAGAAGTAGAGCCTTTTCTCTCAAGTAGCTGACAGCAGGAGGAGAGAACTAGAGAGGAAGAAGCTCAGTGACCTGGTCTTCCTTCCTGGTCATCTGTTGTCCCACATTAAGACTCCCCTTTATGGTCCCCACATCTCAACTCAATGTTCTCTCTCTCTCTCTCTCTCTCTCTCTCTTTTTGCAGACGCTTACTCTCTGAGCTTCCTCTACACCGGAGTGTCCAGGCCCAAGAGAGGCATCCCTGATTTTCAGGCCACTGGCTTCCTCAATGACCAGGCCTTCCTCCACTATGACAGTGAAAGCAGAAGGGCTGAGCCTGTGGGCCCATGGAAACAGATGGACGAAATGGTGAACTGGCAGAATGAAAGTCAATTGCAGCAGGCCAGGCAGGACTTCTTCATGGATACCCTTCATGATGTCATGGGCTATTACAGGCACATAGGTCAGTGGACAATGGGCTGCTGGGTGAAGGGTTTTAGTACCAGAGGCAGCCTGCACTTGGGAGTGGAAGGGGCTGCAGGGTGGAAATACTTATATCTAAAACGAGGTGTGGAAGAACAAGTACAAATATGCAGACAGTTCTGCACCCTCCTCCCCCATATTAGAGCTGCTTTTCTTCTTTCTCATTGCTTCCCCCATCCTCACTTTTAGGCCTCAACTCTCACAGGAAGTGAAGTCAGTGTCAGCCCTTATCTAGACACATCTGACATCTCAGTTCCACACCCCCACATCTGAGGTGGAGTCCACTTTAGAAGGAGTCAGGCTCACCCCCACCCAGGGATGTTGGGTGGGGAGTTAACTAACCTGAGGTCATTTTGACCTGGGCTCAGGCGCTGGCTCTGCAGTCACAGCTGTTTGACAGTGAACATGTACTTAATTATCTGGTCTGAACCTGTAATAATTGCATCATTGAGTCCTGTCTCTAAGAAACGTTATTTATTATCTATGTAAATTCCGTGAAAGCTAGAACAAACTGTCTTGATCTCCCCTAGAGCCATCAGCTATGAGAGCCAATAATAATTGCTAAGCCCTAGCTGGTTTGGCTCAGTAGAAGAGTGTTGACCTTCATACTGAAGGATCCCAGGTTCAATTCCAGTCAAAGGCACATGCCCGGGTTGTGGGCTCGGTCCCCAGTAGGAGGCGTGCAGGAGGCATCCAATCAATGATTCTCTCTCATCATTGATGATTCAATCTCTCTCTCCCTCTTCCTTCCTTTCTGAAATCAATAAAGATATTTTTTAAAATAATAAATAATTGCTAAAATGAAATGAAAAGGTTGTGTCTCCCTTTCCTACAAATTCCATTTTCCAAGAGTTGTTACTTATTGAGAAGGAAGCTGGGCATTAGAGATTTGTTTGAAGATATCAAAAATGCAAAGAGAGAGAAGATCTGATAAAATTATGCTGACCCAACTTCATACACAATTGAAAGAAAAGGAGAGACTACTTAATCTGTTTTAAACTACGAATAACTTCTGTCTAACCTGTCATGCACTTCTGCATGCTTGTGTCTGGTTCCTAAGACCTCAAAGTATATTCAAATTTTATTTAAAGAGGTGCTATATGGGGCTAGATCTGTCCAAATTTGCAGTAATCTGAAATTCCCTGATTGTGAAGAATGTAAAACACCAAAGTATACTAAGTTTTACTCTCTCTGCCTGCTCTGTGTCTGGCTAATAAGCCATTTGCCAAGATAAAAAGGATTGCGTGTTTAGATTTCAAAACCCTTTCTCCCTATTGAGATGCAAACTATGTAGGAGTAAGAGTTATTAAGACAGAGTTGATGCCAGGCTGACTGATTTCTGGGGGTGTTGGCTTACATGCAGGAAATCACACCTTTAAGGGAACATTCGGTTGTGAGATTCGGGATGACAGCTACTGCGGAGCATTCTGGAAGTATGCCTATGATGGACAGGACTACATCAAGTTCAACACAGAAATCCCAGCCTGGATCCCCCTGCAACCAGAAGCTCTGAACACCAAGGTGAAGTGGGAGACAGAAGGCTCTGTGCAAGCGGCCAAGAACTATCTGGAAAAGGAGTGCCCGGATATGCTACGCAGCTACCTGCAACACAGCAGGCCCTTCCTGGACCGTCAAGGTACCTACTGCCCCCATGTCCTGCTCATCACACTGAGCTGAGAAAGACCAGCTTCAGGCTGGAACCTCAGGGGAACAGTTCAGGCAAATCCTGTAGTCATTTCTCTGTGATATGCCTCTGGCTTGGCTGTGGAGCAAAGGCAGGTGTATAAGATGTCTGCCCAGGAAGGACGAAGATGAGTCAGTGTGAGCAGGATTGATTGACACAAGCTGAGACATTGATTTAAGAATTAATTAGATAAAAGTTCTTATGGGAAGGATGGGGGAAGGGTCACAAAGACAGAGCAGCAGGCAGATGGGAGGAGGCAGGGGCCACAAAACCCACTGGGAGATTTTGAGGAAAAGCAGAACAATGCATTTCTTGCCATCAGAAGTCAATCCACAGTGGGTGGGCAGGGGGTGCTGTGAGGCAAGAAAGTAGCCACAGACATTCCTTTATCCAACAGGGAAGGTTCACAGAAAGCCTCAGCTTTCCTGATCTTCTGGAAGTTTTCCTAGGGAGGCAGGTAGAAAACTGAGAGCTCTGTTCATTCCTGACTCCAGGGATGGGAGAGACATGAACAGGGAAATGTCTCCTTCAGACTCTCAACCGCTGTGCTGTATCTCTCCACAGACCCTCCCTCTGTGTCAATCACCAGCCACGTGACACTAGGACTCGTCAGGACCCTCAAGTGCCAGGCCGACAACTTCTACCCACGATCAATCAGTCTGTACTGGACTCAGGCAGACAATGTAGTGGAGACTGACTCATGGGGAGAGAGTCCTATCAGTGAAAATGGCACTTACCAGTCCTGGGTGCAGCTGAAAACCTTCTCTTTGGACAAAGGCCCCTACTCCTGCCACGTGCAGCACAGCAGCCTGCCCCAGCCCCTTACTGTCTCGTGGAATAAGAGTCAGTAACTGGGGCTAGCAGCATCCCGGGGTCCGGAGACCATTAGGCAGCCTTTCACCCAGACATGAGAGAGATGAGCTCTAGAATGACTGTCATCGCCATCAGCAAGGCCCAAGAGGACCAGTGAAGGGGACAGAGAGGTGGTGGATTTGGAGACACAAAGCTTGAATGCTGGGCACTGAGCTGACTCACTGCTACATTCCTCTCAGAACCTATTATCTATTCTGTCAAGTCTAATCACGCTAATCAATTATCCTATACACAAAATTACCCAGATTATTAAACTGCTAAATGCTGTGGAAATGTCAGCAGAGTTATTATTCATCCTGCCCCCAAGTGTTGGAATCACCTGAAACTTTGTGTTTGCTAGCCCTCTTGGTCTGGGGTCCCCGCTGTAGCTTGGCATGACCACCAGGAGATTTGGGGGGGGAAATAGAAGCTTTGAGCATTGTTTAGGTGCCCACTAGTGTTGTCCCCTCTGCGTGTAAGGCCATAGAGCTCTGCAACCTTTTTAATACACAATCCGAAGCCTTGTCTATACCTCGGTTTCCCCAGCACTTCCTTCTCCACGGTGACACTGCCCTCCACTCCCGATACTCTACCTATCCCACATCGAGTTGGCCTTGGGGAGCACACACAACTACAGGTTGGTCAAGAGGCTTTATCCTTCCAGAATGCACTCCCAGAGAAGCAAGAATCAGCCTACTGTTTTTGGACTCCTTCAAATTCATTTCATTGTGCTTTGTTGTTGTTTTTTTAACTTGGTCACCTACCAACATGCACAGGTTTAAGTAAAACAAACAAACAGAGCAGAACTCTTACCTGTGACCCTTTTATTAAGCCTCGGTGCCACAAATTACATTAACAATTCCGCAGTCTCTAGGACCACCTTGTCTCTCTCTGGAGGATTCTCCTGGGGATAGTTTATCAGCTAGACTAGAGAGGTAAGTATTCTGAATTAAGCAGGAGACACCAACTGGACATAGGACTTAAGAACATTCCTTGCTGCCCTACCCGGTTTAGCCCAGTGGGTAGAGCATCGGCCTGCGGACTGGTCCTGGGTTCAATTCCAGTCCAGGGCACCTACCTCAGTTGCAGGATCCTTTCCCTCCTGAGCCCTGGTCGGGGCTCCTGCAGGAGGCAACCAATCAATGTTTCTCTCACATCAATATTTCTCTCTCTTTCCCTCTCTCTTCCACTCAATGGAAAAATCAATGGAAAAATATCCCTGGGTGAGGATTAAAAAAACAACATTCTTTACTAATACCTTTTTCAATTTGGCTGAAAACCAAGGTTGTGGGTTCAATCCCCAGTCAAGGCACATATAAGAATCAACCAATGAATGCATAAATAAGTGGAACAACAAATCAATGTTTCTCTCTCGCTCAAATTAATAACTTTTTAATTAACCTGTTCCCTGCTAGAACTTGCTGTTTCATCTAAATACACTTTATTGTTCATCAGGCATATTTAGTGTTTGTCTCTATTTCCTTTGCTCACTTATTGGTGGGCTCATTGAAGAATTATAGATGGAGTACCCATTTTATGTTTGGAACTCTAATGAGCACTGGAGATCCAGTAGAATAAGGTAGGTATAGCCTCTTCCTGCATGGAGTTTACCTCAGTACGGCTTATTGAAATAGCCATTGTCAAGGTCCAGCTCAAATCTCACCTCCTCCTCCCACGACCACTGCCATAATCACCAATTCCAACTACAGGTTATTTTCATAATGAGACTTCTTTCAGATAAATATATCAGGAAAGATTTGGAAAGATTTTAGGGAAAAAATTTGAATAAAGCCAATCTCTATACTCTTTAAAGATGTCACAAGCAATCTAAGACCACCCATCACAGATGCACCCTTTGTTCCTTCCCAAATCAAAGGGAAGATAAATAAAATTAATTTTAAAAAATTAAAGATGAATAGAGGTGTGTGGGGAGAGTTGGAGGAGGGGGGGTGAGGAGGACCGGAAATCAAATTTGCTAATTTTTGGATCCCAATTCAGTTTTTTTCTCCATTGTTCACTTTTAAAGTTTTGGTGAATACACCCATCCATTTGTTTCCTATCTAATAAAAGAGTAACATGCAAATATGACCGTACCTTGGCTCCTGATTGGCTATGCTACCAGCCAATCAGGAGCGGGGAGGTGGGGGGAGGGAATAGGAGGGGCCGGCCTGCACACTGTTAGGGATGGGAGCCATTCGGGATGAGAAGGGTCTGCAGGCAACAGAAGGGGCTGGCCTGTGCACTGAGTGGGTCGGGAGCCTAGTGGGACTGAAGGGGCGGGATGGGAGGGTCTGGCTAGCGTGCTGAATGGGATGGGAGCCACACAGGACTGCAGCCACGAGGGATGGGAGGGGCAGGATGGGTGGGGCCATCCTGTGCACTGTGCGGGATGGGCGCTGCATGGGAAGAACCTTCAAATAGTCCTACCTTGCTTTCCAAATATAGAACTTAGGGCACCTGAGGAAATTGCATCAGGAGGGGGACATCTGTTTAGCCTGGGTTTAGTCCAGTTCCGGGAAAGTGGATTTTGAGCTTACAAACCCACAAACCAGGCACTCTTGTGAATATTCCCTCCCTTCTCTCCACACATCTTGCTAATCCACATCTCTGATGCTACCAGGTTTTGCTTATTTTTTATTAGTCTTTTGAATTATCCTATATAATAAAAGGGTAATATGCAAATTGTCCCCTCAGCCAGGAGCTTGACTGGAGTGTGACCAGGGGCAGAGCCAGCCCCTCCCCCTGGCTGGACCTGCCCCTGATTAGCTCTCCCACCCATTCAGGGCAGGCCAACCCTACCCCACCAATACACAAATTCATGCACCAGGCCTCTAGTTTTCTAATAATGTTGCTTTTCCAGTTCCCAAAGCTATGTAAAATGAAGGACATTCAGAATGATATGCAGAGTGAAAACTACTCAGTCAGTTTTCTTCTGACAGTGGCAAGACTTTTCTAATGCTCTCCCTGGTACTAGTTTTCTATAAATAGTGAGTAATTTGTTCAAAGCGATTACATAAGCTTTTCTGAAAAGTCTTCTAGAACCTTCATGGCACCTGACAGAGAGTTTCAGCTTTTGTTCAAATCCCTTGAAAAAACTGAAATTGGGGTGGTATTGCCATACTCATTTGTGAAATAATGGTTAACACTATTATTTACAAATATTTATTTATATTCTCCTCCAAGCCTGTCTATTATTTTTCTAGCACACATCTAATGCTTTTTGCATGGGATTGTGTATTCTGTGAGTTCTTTTTTGTATGTGTGCTAAAATATACATAACATAAAATTTACCATCTCAACCATTTTTAAATATATAGTTACAGTAGCATTAAGTATATCCATATTGTGCAACCACTATCCATCTCCAGAACTTTTTATCTTGCAAATTTTAAAATGTATGCCCATTAGACAATAACTCCCTAGTTTCCCCTCCCCTTCCTCTGGCAGCCACTATTCTACTTTCTGGCTGTGAATTTGACTACTATAGGTGTCTCATATGAATAGAATCATATGCTATTTGACCTTTAGTGACTGGATTATTTCACTTAGCATAATTTCAAGGTTCGTGCATCTTGTAGCAAGTACCAGAATTTCCTTCCTTTTTAAGGTTGAATAAGATTCCATTATATGGACATGCCATATTTTGTGTATCCATTCATCTATGAACATTTAGGTTGCTTTCACCTTCTAGTTATTATGAATATTGCTGCTATGAACATGGATGTACAATATCTCTTCAAGCCTCTGTTTTTAATTCTTTGAGTATATAGCCAGAATTGGAATTGCCAGATTTATGGTTAATTTTGTTTTAAATTTAAGGAGTACCCTATTATTTGCTACAGTGGCTGCACCATTTTACATTCCCACCAGCAATGCACAAGAATTCCCATTTCCCTTTGCAAACACTTGTTGTTTTTTATAGTAGCCATTTTAATGGATGTGTGATGTTCTTCTCTGAATTCTTGCAGACTCGTTATCTTTCCTACCATTTTTAAAGCTTACGCTTTAATCTTTTGTAGTGTTCATTTCTGATAAGAGGCAGTCTTTGGCAGTGGAAAGGCCGGCATGGAACAGGTCTGGGTTCTGACACAACTACATCACTGAGAAACCCTAACTAAGCAGGCAGGAACTTTCTCCAAGCATCAGATTCCTTTTCCTCTGGAGGGAAAGTCAGCCTGACAATCCGCCATGTTCCAACCCTTTAGCTGAAATGGGCCTGGATATGTTTTAAGGGGTTTCTTTTACACATGAGTTGCTGGATCTGATTTGTAATTTATTTATAAACACACACACCACCACCAACAACAATAACAACAACAACAAACCCTCATTTTGCTGCCCCTGGGGTGGGACACACGCCCCGGAAATCGGGTTCTTGCGCTATCTGGTCACGCGGTAGGGGGGTTGTTCTTCGAGCCTGTGAGAACCACCGAGGTGTGAGGCCTCCGGGGTCCTAGAGAGGCCGCCTCGCCCGGCGCTCGCGGGCGCACTTCCGGCCTTTGTGTGCCGGCGGGTCCGGCCGCCGTGACAGTGCTCCGCGCTGGCCGCTGGGGGGCGAAGTGAGGCAGACTCTGCTCCGTCGGGACGCACAGCTCCAGTCTTGGCCTCTGGGGGAATCCGAGGACCCCCACAGGCGTAGCCTCTTTTTCTCCTGGCCGCGCATTTTTGTTCTTTCCCTCCCTTCGTGCCCCCAGCGGACAAGGAGTGGGGAATTTGCAGACTCGGGGAGGTTGGTGGGGAGTCCGCGGTTTGCCCCCTTGTCCAGGCCTCCTCGGAGCCAGCCTGCTGCCCACCTCGCTCCCTCTCAAATCCACGCTGCTGTCCGTGGAAACAACTTTTGAAACGACCTTGGGGCGGGTACAGATGGTTCAAGTGAACAGAGTAGTCTGGATACCTCGTCTTTCCGTTTTCATTATTCAACATAACCGGAGCGTTGGGCTAAGCCTAGGGCAAATGCAAATTCAGACTGCATTTTCCCCAGGCGGGCACACTAGCCAGGGAGTGTGTCCCTGCTATGGCGCGAGCTGTCAGGGATGGAGAAGAGGGCACAGTGGGAGATATGCGGAGGAGAGGTAGCAATTGGATCTGTAGAAATACTGTTCCCGCCCGGAACCCGCCAGATAGAGCCGGATCAAAAACACAAAGGTGAAAGGGTGGGGAGAACTGGAAGGAGAGTGGTAAATATTTCAACACCATTCTAATAAACGTTTACTCTGTGCTGGGTAGTGGAGTTAAAGAATGTGAGGCCCCAAATCCCAGCTCCAGAGATTGCAAAATCCCTTCTGCTGAAAATAGCCACGCCCCGGGCGCCCCACCGGGGCCAAGGGATCAACTCTGCTCTGTCGGGTCGGGACGCACAGCTCCATTCTTGGCCCCACCCAAAACTGGGATATGTGCCCTGACTGGGAATAGACCCCTCCCCTCTACCTTTTGGTGTACAGGAGGACACTACAACCAAGTGTCCAGTCCCCCCCACACACACACCCCTATGCCCTTTTCGTAGTATTTTTTTTTTTAATGATTTCAGAGAGAGAGAGAGAGAGAAATAGCAGTGATGAGAGAGAATCATTGATCGGCTGCCTCCTGCACACCCCACACTGGGAATTGAGCCCACAACTGGGCATGTGTCCTTTACAGGGAATCAAGCCATGACCTCCTGGTTCATAGGTCCACACTCAAACGCTGAGCCATACCGGCCACTTCCCAGCCTTCTTTTGTCCAGTAAAATCTGGAATTTAATTAAAATCAGAACAGGGATAGAGTAAACAAGCATACTTTTATGATCATTTTTGAGACTGAAAACATCTCCAAAACTTTGGAGGCCCAGTTTATTCCTAAGAGACATCAACAAAGGTTTTACTCTTTGAACTGTTACCTTTTAAAAAAACTAATAGCCGAAACAGGAGCAATGGCCTGAGAACTGAAGGATCCCAGGTTCGATTCCGGTCAAGGGCATGTACCTTAGCTGCGGGCACATCCCCAGTAGGAAGTGTGCAGGAGGCAGCTGATCAGTGTTTCTGACTTTCTATCCCTCTCCCTTCCTCTCTGTAAAAAATCAATAAAATTTATTTTTAAAAATAAAATAAAAATAAAAAACAAAAAACATTTGTTTTCTAGAGATAGTGCAGCAAAATGAGATCTCAACACAGCATACAAGCTGTGTGAGCTTGGATGACTTTCTTACTTAACCTTTCTGACCTTCAGATTCCTTGTTGCATTTCTAAAGGAGGGTTAGTAATGGTACTTATTCAATAGGGAGAAGTGAATGAGATAATATATGTGAAGCACCCACCTGAATGTGTGTTGCTGGAAGTACTAAGTCTTCGTGTATATCTTCCTGCACTTGATTTGAAGTGGTGTCACTCCACACTTTTCTCTTGTATCACCACATTTCAGGGATCTGGCATGTTAATGTCTTCATTTTTCTTTGTACAAACTTATTTTGTTACTTTCACTATTTCCTTCTTGCCTTCCTCAGTTTCATTTTAGATTCTGTTTATATTCTGCTTTTTAAGACCTACCTCTTCTTTGAGTACTTTCGGCTTTAATTTCTTCACTTTTCAGGCTTTAAATCAAATGTATTCTTTTTTCCTTTTCAAGCTTATATACAGACATTTGTGCTGTATCATGCTATATGCATTCCTAAAAACTTAACGACCTACAAAAATTACTCAAAATAAGACCAAGGCTAATAGAATTAAAGCAGACTATTCAAAACTATGTACTTTCGTAAAAAGAACAAGAAAATAACATTCTAACCCTAGCCAGTTTGGCTCAATGGATAGAGCATCAGCCTGCAGACTGAAGGGTCTCAGGTTCGAGTCTGGCCAAGGGCACATGCCCGGGTTGCAGGCTTGATCCCTGTTGGGGGCACGCAGGAGGCAGCTGATAGATGATTCTCATCATTGATGTTTCTATCTCTCCCTCTTCCTTTCTCTCTGAAATCAAGAAAGAAATATATTTTAACAAAAAAAAAAAGAATAAGAAAGTAACATTCTTAATTTGAAAGGATTGCACAGTTAAAAGACATTGTATTACTAATAAAGAAATACTGTATTTGAGAATTTACGCTAAGAAATAAAAGGATAGAAATACAAATGGCCAATAGGTACATGAAAGGATGATCCTAATCATCCTAATCATAATGCAATGAGCCCAGCTGGGGTGGCTCAGTGGTTGGGCACTGGCCCGTGAACCAGGAGGTCTTGGCTCGCTTCACGGTCAGAGCACGTACACAGGTTTTGTGGGCTTGATCCCCAGTGCCGGGCATGCATGAGGCAGGCGACCAATGCGTCTCCTCATTGGTGTCTCTCTCTCTCTCCCTTCCCCTCTGAAATCAATAAAAACGTGTATTTTTAAAAACACACAATAAAACACCCTCTTTCTGGAAGCAGGTGTGCAATCACAATCTTTCTCAGACACATGGTTCTGCTGCTGGAAAGGTAGGGCTGTCAGTAAAACCACATCAAGGATAATTGCTCATCCAAGGAAGTTCACTTGCCAAGGGCTCTATCTATGTTAGAGCATTGCACACTAATCGGAAATGCTATATGCCAAAGGATCCATCAAACAGTACTAATGTGTCACTGGGATGTGGTTTTGCCTGTCTTTAAGTGGGGATATAAAACTTGTCTTCCCACATCACTGAAGATCCAATGAGAAAGCATAGATGTTGGAATGACAAAACATTAACACATGTAATAGCCACAAAGAACAAACACCTACTAGGAACCAGGAATAGTTCCAAATCTATTTTATTCTTTACTAGAGGCCCGGTGCACAAAATTCCTGCACGGGGTGGGGGGTCCCTCAGCCCGGCCTGTACTCACTCCAATCCAGGACCTCTCAGGGGATGTCCGACTGCTGGTTTAGGGATTGCTGGCTCCTAACTGCTTACCTGCCTGCCTGATCATCCCTAACTGCTTTCCCCTGCCTGCCTGATTGCCCCTAACCACCTCTGCCTCGGCCCCCATTAGTATAAATGGGTTCACTTTTTTTTTTTTTTTGAGAGAGAGAGAGAGAGAGAGAGAGAGGAGAGAGAGAAACATCAATTGGTTGCCTCCACTAAGCACCTGACCAGGGACCAAACCCACAACCTAGGTGTGTGCCCTGACTGGGGAATCAAACCCACAATTCTTTGGTGTACGGAACAATGGTCTAACCAACTGAGCAACTCAGCCATGGCCATGTTAGGATCACTTTTAAACTCCTTCCAGGGTTGGAATTATTGTGCCTAATACCAGGTGCAAACAGTTGCCATTAAAAAGTTTAGCAGCAGAATCAAGTCAGTTCAGGCTCAAAGCTCAGGCTCTTTTCACTAAAATCCTTCTCCAAACATAAGCTCTTATGTTTCTCTCTACCCAGAGTGAAGATAAGAGCTGTGTTTAAAGTTCTTAATCACCGCTTCAGCCCCGCTGGCTGAGAAGCACAGCAACTCTCCACTTCTTGTGTATGCATTTTAGAACGGGCCCCAGCCTGTCTGGGAAACCGTGGGCTCTACGCATTTTGGTGAATTTGCTGCATAATGTAATGGAAGAAAATTCAAGTGTTTAAAACAAGAGTAATATATGATTTTGCATTCCAGAAATAGCCAGAGATGATGGAATATTCTTTACTGGAATTCTATCTTCCTCATATTACCAAGTAGACATAGAAAAGTGACATAAAAAATATAAGGACTAAAAACTATTAAACGAAAAAAGTTGTTAAAGAAATGCAGAAACGTTTTTTTCCATAGGGGCTCAAATGTCTTCTTTAGGTTTTGAGAACAATTTGATTTTTAACCTGAACACCACACAGCCATATGTTTTACTCTAGAAAAATCCTGGCGTTCTTTTTCCTGCTCCAAAATGGCCTGGCTGCTCTCTCAGCTCCTGCATAGCTAGCTGTCATCTCGAGGTGCACCCTGGGGAGCCCTTGTCCCACCTCCATCTCCACATTGAATCTCCGGCTTCTGGATCCCTTTTCTCTCTCGGGTGTTTCTCCTTTCGGTGAAGCATAGCCTTTCATAAGCTTCCTGAGACAGAATGCCTGTGGAGTATTTTGAGAACCTGCATATCTGAAATTGTCTTTTTGCACCCCTCATAACTCTTTTTTAAAATTCTAGTTTAGAAATTATTTACCCTTAGAATATTGTGTTCTAATTTACAATGTTTCTGTTAAGACAGGAGCATTATGATTTTTTTTCTAAAGTTTATTTTTTTCCTTTTTATTGAATTTATTGGTTAATAAAATGATAAGATTTCAAGTGTACAATTCCACACATTGTATTGTGCGTTCACCACCCCAAGTCAAGTTTCCTTACATCACCTTTTATCCCCCTGGCCCCTCCACCCCTGTATACCCTCCTCCACCTCCCCTCACAACCCTTCTTCCTAGCAATCACCACACTGTTGTCTTTTTCTATGAGTTTTTTCTCTTTTTTTCTTTTTTTGCTCCTCCCCACCCACCCAGTCCCTCAATTCCACCCCCTGCCAACTGTCAGCCTGGTCCCCATCTGAGTCTGTCTCTATTTTATTTGTTAGTTCATTTTGTTCATGAGATTCCACATATGCACAAAATCATATGGTACTTGTTTTTCTCTGATTGGCTATTTCACTTAGCGTAATGCTCTCCAGGTCCATCTATGCTGTTGCAAAGGGTAAAATTTCCTTCTTTTTTATGTCCGGGTAGTATTCACATTGTGTAAATATAACTATTCATCAACTATAGACACTTGGGCTGCTTCCAATTTTTGGCTATTGTAAATAATGATGCAATGAACATAGGGGTTCACGTATTCTGTCTAATTAGAGCTTCAGGTTTGATTCTTAGTCCTTTAAATGAATCTGGGAACCTTTGGATTCTAAAATTTCACATTGAGTTGGTTTTATTTAATTCTTGCCCATTCATTTTGCTGAACTTTCAGTGGGCTGAATGTGTTCTTTATTTCTGAGTCATTTTCTTAAAAATTTTTTGTTGATAATTTCCCCCACTTCATTTTCTCTGTTCTGTATTTTCCAAAATTCCTAAAATTCAAATGTGGGACCTTCTGGATTGATTCTCTAATTTTCATATGTTCACTCACATTTTTCATTTCTGACTTTTTGTTCCATTTGCTGATATATATCTTTAACCTTCTCTTCTATTGAATTTTTCACTTTTGCACTAATATTTTTTATTTCAAGATATTTTTCTTGTTTTCTAAATGTTCCCTTTATAAACCATCTTGCAATTTCTTCTCTTATCTCTGAGGAAATTAACTACAGAGGTTTTTGCTAAATATTTTCTTCTGCTCTCCGCATTGTCACGGCTTCCTCTTGTTGTGGCTGCTGTTATGTTACACCAATGGGCTAAAGTTGGCCCCTGGGTTATGTCTTCACAGCAGGCTCAAAGCCCACCAGCCCTAAATTCAAATTCTTACACATCCCGTTTCTTTAAATATAGCCCAAAGAAGCATATTTTTAACCATTTAGAGCTTCCTGCTTTGCAAAACTGCACCTATCAGCTAGCCGTAGGTAAGACAAACGCTGGCGCTAAAACAAAGACCCCAAAACCTCTGCTGCCCTTCGTTTTCTCTGACCCTGCAACTGCCAACTGTACTGCTGAGTGAGGTCACCTAGACACACAAGTCCCCTCTCGGATTCCCCTTTCTCTTGCCCTGTTCCCTGCTCTTGGCACTGCAGCTGTCTCTGTAAAGTCCTTTTTATGCAATCCTGACCAAGATCCACCTACTAAAGTCCAATGTAGAATAATACTGCCAAGTTGTGGTCTTGTCTCCTCCTCCATCAGCCCCCAAATACTCAACATACCACACCTGCCCATAAGTGCAAGGCTTTCCTCAAATATCTTGGCGGCCCATTCGCGTGGAAAGAATCAGTGTGGGACTCGCACAGTCAGCAGGGACTCTGAGAAGCTTCCTGGAAGGCTCAGGTGTGGGCAGGTCTTGTCCACTATGGTCTTCCCATTGGTGAGCCTCTGGGAACTGGACACTAACTGTCAGTGTCTAGATCTTGTCTCTTTGTCAGTTCTTCCAGTGGAAAGTCCTCCTGTCTCCCTCCTGAAGAACCTAAGCCTGCCTACCAGCCCTCTGGATGCTGGGGGAGGAAAGGACTTGACCCCTGAAGGATGGGATGGAGGGGAAGGTCAGAGCCAATAATGCATCTTGAGTCTGAGAGCCCACTCCCTCAGGCCACCAACCAGAGCCAGTGGAATCATATACATATATTATTGATTTCAAAGAAGAAGAGAGATGGGGAGAGGGATAGAAACATCAAAGGTGAAAAGAACCACTGACTGGCTGCCTCCTGCATGCCCCACACTGAGGATCAAGCCCACAACTTGGGCATGTGCCCTGATCAGGAATGGAACCGTGACCTCCTGGTGCATAGGTCAATGCTCAACCACTGAGCCCTAGCGTGATCTTGACAGCTGGCACAGCTGAGGTGTGGGTGCTTTACAGAAAACAGGGGATTAAACAAATGTTGTGGGGTGACTTCCATGACCAGTTGCAAACGACCACGGAGGCGATTAAGTTGGTAATAAGCAGGCAAGGATTTATTGAATACTGGCCAGGATGGTCGCGGGGGCACCATGCAAACACCCACGGCCGCACCGCCCTGCTTGCAGGCAGGCCTTTTAAAGGGGTCTGAACCATGAATGTTATTGCCCTGCGTTTGGCGAACAGCCCTCAAGGCCGCATCTGGGGAAAGGGTGCCAAAAGGTTATGAATGACCCTATTTCTTGCTCTTTATCTTCTAACTGTGTTTTCTGCTAAACATGGGAATGTGGTCCTATCTTTGTAAAGACAAGTGTCTTATCTACATAATTGGTGCCGAGGTTACTCCTCTAGTCTTCAAAGTCACAAGCTAGGAACTAAAGCAATAATTCTTTTGTTTGAAGCAAGGAGGGGTGGACCGAGGCCAAAGTTTCAAACAGCAGTTTTACTCTAAATATTTTTATGACCTTATTTCACAAAGATCTATCTCGGGGATGGGGAGGTCCTCCCCCAGGCCCTGCCCAGCCATGTGCTTTTTCCTACCTTGGGAGATGGCAAACATTTTCTGTAAAGGGCCAGATGGCAAATATTTGCAACCACTCAACTGTGCCACTGCAGCACAAAAGCTACCTCGAACTCTACGTAAACAAAGGAGAATGGCTGCATTCTGAAATCCTGTTAGTCATGGGATGATATTTTCTTCTGCTCTCTTAGTCATGGGATGATATTTTCTTCTGCTCTCTGCATTGTCACGGCTTCCTCTTGTTGTGGCTGCTGTTATGTTACACCAATGGGCTAAAGATGGCCCCTGGGTTATGTCTTCACAGCAGGCTCAAAGCCCACCAGCCCTAAATTCAAATTCTTACACATCCCGTTTCTTTAAATATAGCCCAAAGAAGCATTGAGTTTCATGTAATTTTCCCATGCCATGAACCAATGTTCTTTTTAAAACTTTCCCACCTATTTAAAAAAGTAAAACCCTTAGATCGCTGGCTGCACAAAACAAGTAGCAAGCTGCATTTGGCCCACTGGCGGAAGTTTGCTGATTCCTATCTTAAGAGTATCATTGTTGAGAGTTTACTGCTGAAGGCCTCAGAAGCTTTCTTGCTCTGATTCCTAGCACTGCCTCCCAGCGCTATTTTTTGTCCATGAGGATAAGGATTACTGGTTCTGCCTCCCTCATGCAACTTCCAGGACATGCCATGGAAATTTAGACATTTATGAATCGCCTTGGAATGGGGTAGCAGTGATTCCAAGAGCTCCTGCCAAGTTCTACCCTGAGGTGGAACAAGTTGTTGATTGTTCTCTTTCCCTGGATTTTCACCAAGGTGATAAACGAGAGCAGTGGGAGGAGATCCCTGGGAAAGGGGGGAGCCCAGACTCCCAGGCCTTCAGCTTATCTGAGTGAGAACGTCTGTCTTCTGCAATAAAGATAGTTCTAAGTAGGCCAGTACCTGAGTAGTCTCGGTTTTCAAATCATCAGAGAAAGAAGTGCAGGGGCAAAATCGGGATTTGGCAGTAAAAAAAGAGCTGCTTCTGCCACTCGTTAATGTGTATTGGGGGGAGAGGGGGCAAGTCAGTTCTCCTTGCTGAGCCTTGATTTTTTAATCTCTGAAATGGGGATCCCTCTTATGTGGATTACTAAAATAACATATCTAAAGTCCCTCTCACAGTCAGGGGGCTCAACAAATGGCAGACAGGACAATTCTAATGTGTGTAGACAAGAAAACTCATAGAGCTTAGGGCACCATCCAGAGGGCACCTACAACTCAGGGGTGGAGGCAGGAGTACAATTTGCTTTCTTGATTTTTCAGCTGGCATTCTTTCCTCCACCCTGCACTGCTTAAAGAGGAGGCCTCAGTTCTTTAATTTTATTTTTTTAATAGTTTTATTGATTTCAGAGAGGAGGGGAGAGGGAGAGATAAGAACATCAATGATGAGAGAATCATCAATCGGCTGCCTCCTGCACTGCCCCCCCTCCCCCCCACTAAGGATTGAGCCTGCAACCGGGGCATGTGCCCTTGATCAGAATCAAACCTGAGACGCTTCAATTTGCAGGCCTACGCTCTATCCACTGAGCCAAACCAGCTAGGATGGCCTTAGTTCTTTTTTTAAAAAAAAAAAACAAACCACACCTGAAATGCTAGGTAGGGAAGGTATCAGAGCCGCAGGATATCAGCTCTGTTCTCCCTTTTCTCACACCTTTCTTGGTTTCTGCTGCGGGTGACAGACCCTCTCTTCTCTCACAGACACTGAGCAAAGTTAGCCTCTCTATAATATATGGTACAGGGGTACTGGTGGGCACCCCCCTTTGCTACCTCCCCTTGTACCTCTCTCCCCTCCCCTCCCCCCACCCCCATTCAGGCTCTCTTCCCCTGGGCTTGGCTGCTCTGCCCGGCCGGTCACAAAGATTCTTTGTGCCGTGTTTACACGGAGAGGAGAGAAAGCAGGGCCTGGCTGTACTCAGACCACATGGGCCCCAGCCCTGTTTGCACAAGACAGCCGGAGCCAGGACACATGGCCCTGTTGCTTGGGGCCCGGACTATAAACAACCCAAGTCCAGAGCCGCCGGCTTGTTTCTGGGCTACCCCACACAGGAGCAGCGCGGAGGCGGCTCTTTCCGCAGGCAGGCTTATTTGCTGGGCTGGGTGAGAGGTGTTTGCACGGGGAGGGAGGGGCGGCGCCATCTGGCTCTCCTCCGGCTGTGCAGGGAGCATGTACAGGTCAGGCACCAAGGTGTGGCAGGGCCCGTGGGGAGGCAGCCCCCTGACACCGGTCTTTCCGAGAGGCTCATCTCTTCCTTGAGAGTGAATATGGACGGCTTGGGGGAAATTCTAAAAACAGTGCTATTTTCCCCTTTTAATTTATTCCCATAATCAAATAAAATCATCTAGGATCTTTCCCCCGTTTTATTTTGCAGGGGGTGGGGGGAGGGGTTATGATAAAATGCAGTTTCTGACTTTAAAGAATAGTGATGTTTGGCACCTATACGGTACTTTGCAGTTAACCAAGCATTGTCACACCCACCATTTCATTCGATCTTCAAGACAGCAGGGTAGGCAGCTGTGGCAAATATCATCCCACTTTTACAGAAGAGGAGCTAACGGGTAGAGAGGTCAAGTTGCTTGTATGAAGCCACAAATCCAGCAAGAGCCAGAGGCTGATGGCTGTAGAGCATGCTCTTTCTGCTTTGTCCCCCTGCTCCCCATTTACCCGAACGGCGAGGTGTGCAGAGAGCTTGTTCCAACATGGAATCAATCACCTTGCAGCTGGCTCCCAAAAGACACCGTGGGAGCCAAAGCAATGAGCCACCAGGGTGCTGTGCGGGACCATGGGTCTATCTATGAATACTGGGGCATTCCCTGAGCGCCCCATGAAGCCTCATGTGGACCGACCATGTGAAACTGCAGGCAACATATACACTGTTCTACCACCAGTGAAATCTTGAAGCCTGGAGGGGGTGGGGGGAGCATGCTACAAAATAACTGGGTGTTTCCTTCCAGTTCCTTTGGCCCTGTCTCCTCCTGGACTTCGTCTCCTTCATTCAAACCTACACATGTTTACCTGACACCTTTACCCAAGTTTTAATTACTGTCCTTGTTACTTCTTCCCAGGTCTTCATCCTTTTATATAACCCACAACACCAAACCTACCCAAGCTTCCTCCCCTTTCTCTCTCCATCTGTGTCCCTTCAGTCCAGCTCCACTGCTCAAACCAAACTGCTTTGACCTCCATAATCAATTAGAACTTCTCAGCTCCGCTCCCGTCATCCATAGCCCAGCCCCGTCACCTGACTCAGCCACCAGCCTCACCTGCTGGTCCTTTCTTTCCCGTCACTGTCAAATCCTGCCTCTCCTCTCTTCACCAATCTGTCTTTCAGTGAACGTCTTTCCGGAACAAATGTGTTACAGTATGCTGCTTGCAACGTATTTCTGCATATGTGCATATAGACATATTCATACAGTCTCATTTAGAAATTAGCTCCTCCTCCTCCGTGGATCTCCATTCATCTCTTGCCTAAACTACTAAAACTGTTTTTGGTGCTTTTTTTGTTTGTTTGTTTGTTGGTTTGTTTTTATATTGTCTTCACGTTGAATGCACCTGAATTCTGCCTGCTATTCTTGTAACTAGCCTACATTCGAATCTTTCATCAGCTTCCTCATAAAAAGCTATGAGAGCCTGGCTTGTTCTGCTCAGAGGATAGAGCATCGGCTTGTAGACTGAAGGGTCCCAGGTTTGATTTCCGGTCAGGGCATATGCCGGGGCTGCTGGCTCGATCCCCAGTGTGGGGCATGTAGGAAGCAGCCGATCAATGATCCCCTCTCATCATTGATGTCTCTATCTCTCTCTTCCCTCTTCCTTCCTCTCTGAAATCAATAAAAATTTATTATTTTTTTTTAAAAAAAGCAGCTTTGTTCAGACTACTATGCTGATAGGCTAATATCCTTTAGGAAAAAAAATTAAAATCTTTTTAAAAAGCTATTATAAACCTTCAAATATTCTTTCTAATCTGAAGGACTCACTTCCCTTCCTCCAAATATTTTAATTACTCTCTCCAGTATCCTTCTATATTCTCTCTCGACACTCAGGGCCTGACACCTGTGATTAAAATCAGACTGTGACTCCTGGAACCAGCTGTTAGGATCCTGTGGCCGGGGAATGACAGTTCACCCCACGGCTGGCCACCCCGTGCTGCCTGGATGTGTTTGTACATCTGCATGTGCTTGCTTACACTGTAAGCTCCCTGAAACAAGATGACCCTCTTCCTTTATAAACTACTCCGATGTTTAGCGGAAGCTCTGGGATTAGTTCAGCTGCTCTCCAGGTTCCAGTCCAACTCTAAAAAGTGTCCCCATGCCATGTATTCTCTCTTCTCTGTCATTTGCCAATATCAGAGCAAAACAGGGGAGGCACTGCTTAAAGGACCCCCAGTTTGCCTGAGATCGAAACTCCAGTATCAGAGAAGGTTTGGTATTGTGTCCTATGGTTCGATTCCTGAAGTGCAAAGAGGGTCATGCAAAACTTGTATATAATTTGGACAAATGAAGGCGAGACCTGGGAACACAGCTCAGTGTTATCGTCTTCCTTTAAAAAAAAAAAGTATTGATTTCAGAGACAGAAAGGGAAGATATAGATAGAAACATCAACGATGAGAGGGAATCATCAATCAGCCGTCCCCCGCACGCCCCCCACTGGGGACCAAGCCCATAACCCGGAACATGCCCCTGACCGGAATGGAACCGAGGACCCGTCAGTCCACAGGCCGACGCTCCATCCATTGAGCCAAACCAGGCAGGGCATCGTTGTCTTCTTTACTTTGGCTCTCCAGGGATGAGGAAAGGCCGCCCTGTTCTACTGGGGTGCCTGTGAGAGCCAACGAGGTTGTGCTGAGCTCTCCTGTATCTCTGCCACCCTTTTCAAAAAATGTATTTTTTATTGGTTTTAGAGAGAGAGGATGGAAGAAGGAGAGACGGAAACATCAGTGAGAGAGAAACATCCATTGGCTGCCTCCTGCACACCACCTACTGGGGATCGAGCCCACAACCTGGGCATGTGCCCCGACCAGGGATCAAACTGATGATCTCTCAGTGCATGGGCCAATGCTCAATTCACTGAGCCACACAGTGGCTGGGTGGCTCCCCGCCACCTTTGTGTGTTGCCAACAGAGCCTGCCCTGTCATTGGCACTCAGACGACAGAAAGCTATTAGATGGGCCCACACATGCAGCCCAAGGGTCAGTCAACAGCCCAGAGCCCTAAACTCATCTTATGTCCAAGTGAGTCAAAAAATTAGTAATAGGGGACTCTTTCCCCATCCCCATGTGGGAGTCTGTGCTTGTTTCTCAATAAATTTCCACCTTTTACTATAAAAAAAAATAGTAATAATAGCAATAGCATTACTAGCTAACTACAATACTTCATAGGGTGTCAGTTTTACATGGATTAACTTAGAGCTTCATGACAACCCAACACTGTTATAATCCCAGTTTTACAGATAGAGAAAGGATCCTAAAGGGAATGTAACTGCACCAAGAATAAGAGGTACAGAGGAGATCAGAAACAAGTCTGTCTGAATTCAATGCCCATACACAACATACCAGAGACAGAAAGGGCGCACATTTTGGCTTACTTGTTTTGTTTCCATGAGGCACCAGTCTCCTCGTTTAGACTCCGGTGCTTTTCCACCTGTATGACTGGATGTGGACTGGAATTCTATTGTTATTGACTAGAGTCCAAAGTAAAGGCAGAGAGGTCTAAACTTCTGGAAGACACTCAGCGCCCACAGCATAGTACATCAAAGACCCTAGATATCACCCACGTGATAGGCAGACAAGCTCGGATGCTTTGATACCTGGGCCAGTTCCCCTACTCCCCAAGTTTAGAAGAAGCTAGCAAGAGATAAAGGCTTTGTAGCAGTTGAATGTTTCCCACCTCTCTTCCATAGTGATCCCCACTCCTCCTCACCATGAAGCCAAGTAAAAATATCTCCAAAAACTGGGGGTAGGGTGGGGAGGAGTGCCAGTAACCGGAGAAGGCTTGCACCTCATTCCCTTAGACAGGAATCTTCCTCCCACCCGGCAGGAGGAGGAGGATTTAACAAACCCACTGTCTAAGATGGGATGGTAGCCAGAGGAGAGCAATGTAAAAGCCCAGGTTCATGTCATTTGAGTGGCCAGTGATGCCTGAATTTCCTACAGATCAAGTGGACCACGAGGAGGGTAGTTGAGCTTCAAATGACCCACTGTTCCCCACAGAGAGGACCCCAGCAAAAAGAGGGTGTAGGATGCCTGTTGGAGCAGATCTACTAGGACAGGGTAGTGAGCAGGCCCCTAAGGGCTCCCTGAAGATGTTATCTCTGCACTCCATGAGCCGACATATGGATGTCTGACACACAGACCATTGGTGGTGGTAGACAGTATTCTCCAAAAGTGGCCACAGCAACATTGCCCTTCCAGAACCCTTTCACTCCCCATCAAGAGGTGGCATCTATTTCTTTTCCCCTTGAAACGGAGGGTGACTATGATGATCTTGAGGGATTGAACGCAGTAAAAGTGATGCCATGTGACTTCTGAGGCCAGGTGATAAAGGCAACATAACCTCTCTCTCTCTCTCTCTCTCTCTCTCTCTCTCTCTCTCTCTCTCTCTCTCCCCCCACCTCCCCCCTCGCTCCCTCCTTCCCTTTCTTTGTGTGTATGTATGTGTGTGTCCCTGGATGCTTGTCTTTGGTTCCAAGCCACTATCCTGGGAGGAGGCTCAGGCCACATGGAGAGGCCTGCACGGGAGTTATGAGCAACAGCCTCAGCTGAGATCTCAGTTGACTACTAGAGTCACTGGATTTAGGAGTGAGTGGGCTTCCAGATAATTCAACACTCAGGCTCTACGCCTTCCCAGCTGTACCGAGTAGAGCAGAGATTAGCCATCTATGCTTGCCTTTGCCAAAAAGTGAGGATCTGGGAGCAAAATAAATGTTCTCATTGTTTTAACCCACTAAGTTTTGTGGTAACTTGTTTTGCAGCCTAAGTAACTGGAACACTGTGTTACCTAGGGAGCAGCCACAGTCAACAGAGAGAGTTAAGTAAGAGACCCTTGCACTTTTCCTCTCTCTTCTTTTAGATCAGGAGAGGGGAGGAGGACATAGTCATCTAGAGGCAGACCACTCACTTCCTCCACTCCGGGGAGAGGGAGGGATGCGAGTAAAGCATAGACCACCCTCCACTTCCCACTGCAGTACCCCGGACACAACTTGGGCAATAGTAAAAACGGGAACTTTTAAATCAAAGATGAAATTAGGGTTTTAAACTGGGCAGAATCTTAAGTGAAAGTGACTAGGGTATACACAATTTCCTTCAGGTGTCGTTTTAAAACCTGTCATCCAGAGAGATGGGAGATTTGATAATACAGAGGGGGACAATGGGTGAAAAATAAACTGCTTCATGCGTGTGCCTCTCTGAATTGAGGCTGCTCCATAAGTGATCATATTTGTCAAGTAATCAAATTTATTCCTTCCTAAGGATCAAGTATGAGCACCATCCCTGGGGCAGTGGGAATGTTCATTTCAGAAGCCAGCTGATATAAGATGTGGCTGGAGGCATGGAGACCCTGAGCCCCAATTAGAGTAATTCTTACAAAAAAAGACAAAGTATCTTGAGAAGGGATTTCACTGGTTAAGGATGTGCTATATATACAACCTGATACCTTCCCTTGGAGGATACCACATACTAGAGACATAAAGGATATGGCTAATCTTTCCCAGATTATTCTGTGGTAGATATCAAACTGTGGGCTTTTTATTTAAGCCTCACAACAACCAAATGGAGAGTCTGTTGATGGCCCCCTTTCACAGACAGAAGGTCAGAATCACTTTCCAGAGCCCAGTCTTTCTCATACACACAAAAGGTTAAGAAACGTTCCCAAGATGGCAGAGCAGGGGTTGAAGCCCAGCCTGACTCCAGGGCCAAACAGAAAACCCTTCCACTGCTTTGGCTCTCTCTCCTCTTGAGGGAGAACAGCACTGAGAGCTGGGGTTTTTTGTTTGTTTGTTTTAATATATTTTATTGATTTTTTTTTTTACAGAGAGAAAGGGAGAGGGATAGAAAGTCAGAAACATCGATGAGAGAGAAACATCGATCAGCTGCCTCTTGCACGCCCCCTACTGGGAATGTGCCCACAGCCAAGGCACATGCCCTTGACCGGAATCGAACCCGGGACCTTTCAGTCCAAAGGCCGACGCTCTACCACTGAGCCAAACCGGTTTCGGCACTGAGAGCTGTTTTATTAAGGCAGGGGGTTTTATTCTCACTTCATCTGGAGTTCCAAGATATAGATATTAAGAAATTGTCGATTTTCTTTCTACTCTGAATCTTGTCTATTTTTTACCTTTCATAGTGGCTATTAGGTGGCTCTCCTTCTCACCCTAGAGACGAACTCTTTCCCTACAATGTCCTTGGAGATGGTTCACATACGGAATGAAATCTGAGCCATTGTCCATTAGAGATGAATGGAACCTATTCCTAAGTTCCTTATAAAGGGTCCTTGCCTGTTCCTCTGTGATTTTTTCAAATACCCATTCCGGACACTTCCCTTTCTTTATCAGCAGTATGGCAAAATGAAATTCAAACGGAAATGGCTATGTGATAAGCAAGGCCTGTTGCATCAATTTTTAAGCCTTCTGTGACCTCCTAGCAGGAAGCTAGGGAAAAACCACACATTTTGCATATTAAGAGTAACCAAGAGGCCAAGAGAGATTTGTGTAGGAGGAAAAACCCTTTATATGCCAGATGCAAGGAAAGTAATGGCCCAGTACTGGGTAAAGTAGTGGCATCTGTCTTCACAATTTAGCAGGGAAGTCCTTTTCCAGGGAAACATTGTGGTCTCTGAAGCCAGCATGGTGGCCCATTAATGGCATGTCTTTAGTTAAGGCTGGACAAACTCTGAAGAGCTGAGATCTGGAATTGGGCTGTCTAGCTGGGTGAGTCAAATCCAACTGAGGACACCAGGAGAAAGTCCTGACCAGTGAGAAATGAATGTAATCGTGCACATATGCTCTTAAAAGACTGAAAATTATCTTCAAACCTTTAGTCATATATAATCCACTTGATAGCTATGAGCTATACTCTTCAGCCTGTCCAGAACCACTCAGCATCTAATAACCTCAGGCTGGTGGATGCATCTTAGGGGATTATCTAGTCTGCCTCTTCTCTCTACAGCATTTCCAGCAAGAGACTACTTTCTCTTTGACCATCTTCTTTTTTATTTTCTTTATTGATTAAGGTATTACATATGTGTCCTTATCCCCCCCCCCCAACCCAGCTCTTTGACCATCTTTGACACTGTCCCTTTCTAAAGCAAAGCTTTTCCTTATATTGAGCCAGAATCTGTATTCTTAATAACTTCCACACAGTGATCTTTGCATTGTCTGCAGGAATTTCAAGAGAGAAATCTATTTCCTTTTCCAAGTGAGGAGGCAAGATTCAGGGACTGTTATAGTCTGAATTATGCCCTTCCCTCCTTCTCCCCTCAAAAATGCATATGTTGACATCCTAACCCCCAAGACTTCAAAATGTGACTGTATTTGGAGATAGGGTCTGTAAAGAGGTAATTAAATTAAAATAAAGTTACATAGGTTGACTCTAATCCAGCATGACTGGTGTCCTTCAAAGAAGAAGAGATTAGGGCACAGACACACACAAAGGAAGGAAGCCATTTATTAGAGAGAGAAAAAGAGAGGTCTCAGAAGAAATCAACCCTGCTGACATCTTGATCTTGAACTTCCAGCCTCCAGACCATAAGACACTATACATGTTTTAGCTGCCCAACTGTGGTGCTTTGTTATGGCAGGCCCAGCAGACTAACACAGACCTCCCTGCCAAGTCCCCTCTTCAGCCAAAGCAAACACTGCTCTCTCTGCTGAAACTCAGAGAAGTGTCCATTGCTCCTTCCTGTGTTGTTAACTCTCCTCTCCCTGCACTCTGATTTGTTATGTGACCAGAAGGCGAAGCCCTGTACCCAGGTGGCTTGACCATTATAGAGAAAAGCATGCCTCTCACTTGACGTTTGGATTCTGTACTGCTGTTCATGGACCTTAAGATTTGTTTAACGTTTATTGAATCACACTCTTAGTTCACTTTGAACTTAGTCTCTATGAAGAGCCCCAGGCCTGTTCACTGCTATTGCTTCCACTTTCAGTCCTTTCTTACTTATTTTTTCCAGACTGATTTTCCATCTTGGATGGCAGCCACAGGGATATTTTGTAGGCTTTTCCACCTACATGCAGAACATTGGTCCCTTTTACTTTGCCACTCATCTGTTCCCTGTTTATTTTTTGTGGGGGAAGGCAGAAGGAAGAACAAGAATTGCTTTTCTACCTTTAACATACTAGTGAATACCGTTATCTTTAGGGTCATGCACAACTTTAATTTTATGTCACCAACACTCTCATATATAACCTTGATAAAACAGGAAACAGGCCATATAAAACACATATAAGAGAATCCTGTTGTACAGGAAACAATAGGACAGAAGCTAGTAGTAGCTGACTCTGGAGACACCATTCAAAGTTTATGTGAATTCATTAATGTAGTTCAACCAACTAAAATAGTCCATCCAACTCTGCCCTAACCTGCCCTCTAGCCATTTCACAAGGTATCATTGAGGACCACACTTCTCCAGCTTATCCCACTGAAGTAAAATCCACATCTTGTCTATAAAGCAGTATCTAAAGGTCTTTGTCCTTTGTACTCTGCTAGAGCTTCATTCTAGTGTTTCAAGATTTAATCATTAAGCCTGTTTTTCCCCCAACCATACCATCTATAATTTTTCAAACTTATATATCTCCTGGACTTCTACTTCTAGCCATATGGCAGACAAGATGATTAAAGAAACCTTTTCCATACAGCACACCGAAAAATTATGAATTCCATGCAAAAGGCATCTTTTTTTATGCATGAAAGAGCTTACAGGAAAGTAAGGGAACTCTTTGGACACCAGAAATGACAAGAAAGCACTGAATAAGAAGAATAAGCACAGAGAGAGACTTTTCCCTAAAGTGTCTGCTCTTTAATAGACCACACATGTCGGGGACAGAGACAAAGTTGGGGATCTGAGACCTCTGCCTAAAGCTTGGGACCTCAAAGCACAGCACTCTGAAGGGTGAATAAAAATAAAATTCATAAGTCCTGGAGGGGAACCAAGATGGTGGCATAGGTAAACACCTATTTGAAACAGCAATTTCAAAACTACAACTTAACGAAAGAACAAACACCATCCAGAATCACTGGAAAGCTGGCTGAGTGAAAATTCCACAAATAAAAGCGAAGATAGGACACTGTGACTCAGAGAAGCGGTGACGGACAGCGTTGAAGATACGCACGGTGTCAGAGGTTTGCAGCAGTGTGCGCGCCAGCGGATAGGGTGGGCAACTAAACACCCGGCCAGTTTTCTCGAACGGGGGAGACAAAGACATCCCACTGCACTGACTCCCCAGCTCTGGGCGAAGTCCAGGGAACCCACAATCATACAGGGTAAAAACTGGACAGTGGGAGGGCACGCCAAAGCTTGGGTGCTGCAGAGGTCTGCGGGCTTGTGGAGAGGGTGAGCTTGTGTGGAGTGCACGTGAACTTGGGAACAGCGCAACTGTGTGACCATGGAGAGAGCACTCGTGACTTGCTCTCTCGGTCGGGAAACAGTCAGACTGCATTGTTTTGCGACCCTGGGTGAGACGTTGGGTGTGCAGACTCATTTGGGGAGAGACTGAATTCTCCGGCAGCAGCTCTCTCTCAGAGGTGCTGGCGGCTGTTGCCACCCAGCACAGAGACCCTGGGGCAGCATAGGGTGGAGCTGATGCTGCTTGCTTGGCCCTGAGACTCTGCCCATCCAACCTGAGCACAACTGAATGTCACAGACAATTGGCCTGGAGGTCAACCCCTCCAAGTGCTAACAACGATTTATCTAGGCTTAACTTCAACAAGACTGTGCAACCCATATTCACCTCAGGTAACTGGGGAGGCTGAGCCACTGTCCCTAGTAGGAAGTCTACCACACAAAGCTAATTGACCAACTCAGGGAAGCAGCCACCATGCAGAGACATGGAAAGAAATCAGATGTGAAAGAGATGGAGGGAAAAAAAACGACTGGACATAGAATTCAAACCCATGGTTATAAGGCTTTTCAAGAGGCTCCTAGAAAAGGCCAAGACCTACAAGGAAATAAGCAAGACCTATGAGGAAATAAACAAGACCTGCGAGGAAATGAACAAGGCCTACAAGGAAATGAACGAGACCTACAAGGATATGAATGAGACCCTCAAGGATATGAAAAAGGACCAACCAGAAATTAAGCATACACTGACTGAAATAAAAAATATTATACAAAGACCTAAAAGTACTCTAGAGGATTTGAAATACAAAGAGGTAAAATCCACTCAGCTGGAAAAGCAAGAAACAAAAAGATCCAAAAAGTTGAAGATAGTGTAAGGGGCCTCTGGGACAACCTCAAGCATACCAACATCCGAATTATAGAGGTGCCAGAAAAAGAGAGAGAGCAAGACAATGAAAACCTATTTGAAGAAATAGTGACCAAAAACTTCCCACACCTGGTGAAAGAAACTGACTTAGAAGTCCAAGAAGTGCACCGAACCCCAATATATAGGAACCCTAAGAGGACCACACCAAGGCACATCATAATTAAAATGCCAAGAGCAAAAGACAAAGAGAGAATATTTAAAGCAGCAAGAGAAAAACAGTAAGTTACCTATAAGGGAGCACCCATACGATTGTCAGCGGATTTCTCAACAGAAACGATGCAGGCCAGACAGGAGTGGCAAGAAATATTCAAAGTGATGAATAGCAAGAATCTACAACCAAGAATACTCCATCCAGCAAAGCTATCATTCAGAATTGAAGATCAGATAAAGTACTTCACAGATAAGAAAAAGCTAAAGGAGTTCATCACCACCAAACCAATATTATGTGAAATGCTGAAAGATATTCTTTAAGAAGAGGAAGAAGAAAAAGATGAAACTATAAATTATGAACAACAAATACACATCTATCAACAAATGAATCTAAAAATCAAGTGAATTAATAATCTGATGAACAGGCCAAGACCAGTTTGACTCAGTAGATAGAGTGTCGGCCTTTGGACTGAAAGGTCCTGGGTTCGATTCCGGTCAAGGTCAAAGGCATGTGCCTGGGCTGTGGGCACATCTCCGATGGGGGTGTGCAGGAGGCGGCTGATCAGTATTTCTCTCTCATCATTGTTTCTGACTTTCTATCCCTCTCCCTTCCTCTCTGTAAAAAATCAATAAAATATATAAAAAATAATAATAATCTGATGAACAGGATAAACTGGTAAATATAACAGAATCATGGACATAGAGAGGGAATGGACTGACAATTCTTGGGGAGAAAAGGAGTGTGGGAAGTGCAGCAAGAGACTAGATAAAAATCATGCAACTATGGGAGAGGACAGGGGGGGGAGGTGAGGGCGGAGGGTGGGATGGGTACTGGGTGGAGGGGAGCTATAAGGAGAAAAAAAGGGGGACCAATGTAATTAATAAACTGAACAATAAAGATTTGTTTAAAAAGGGATATATTCCCAGAAAAATAAAATAAAATAAGATTCACACCAAGGATGAAGACTATGGGGATATGTGGCCTTTGGAAAATTCTTAACCAAAGCCTTCCTCGCAAAGGTTTGGGGTCTGAAATCATGCTATCTGAGTGACCCAGAAGATCTCTAGCTTTTAGAATTTCGTTTATAGTGACCCTGACTTAATAATGTTCCTCAGTACAAGACTGAATCAAACACAGATTCTTACTATAAAACCAGGGCTCAACTGGCTCCCACAAAGAACCCTGAGGAACTCACAATGAAAAGTCACATGAGGAAGCACCCCAAGGTCCCTAGTGCCTGTGCTGGTGACACATACAGGGTATGTCCCATCATTATTAACTCCACCGGCTTCCACAACATGGAAGTTAAGCTTGGCAGCCCAGTTTCTAGAGTGCCCTTCAGAAACTTGTATTTGTTCAGGCAGTCTGCCAGTTCTTAAGCACAGTGTCTATTTGTCATAGTAAATCATTATATTTAATGGTACTTTCAACACTTTTACCTTTGAGTTCTTTCAGAACTCTTGGATAGATACCACCAGATCTCATTAGCTGAGCTTGTTTGCCATAGGTCTAGGACAGTGGTCAGTAAACTCATTAGTCAACAGAGTGGCTCATGAGCCACAGTTTGCCCACCACTGGTCTAGGACATTGGCATGACCAGCACACTTTCAGATAGTCCCTCTGACTATTTGTGGGAACAGCAAGCTCGTTTCTTGGAATCTATTCTTAGGAAAGAATCAGAGATGTCTTTAATGATTATGCTATCCTCATAGCACCATAGAAACTATCTTAATTATTTATGTATTTCTTTTTCCCCATATAGATGAAAGCTCTATTATTTCCTCTTCTAATTAAGATTATAAGAATAACAATAACAGCCCTAGCTGGTTTGGCTCAGTGGATAGAGTGTCAGTCTTCAGAATGAAGGGTTCCAGGTTCGATTCCAGTCAAGGGCACATGCCCAGGTTATGGGCTCCATTCCTAGTAGGCGGCATGCAGGAGGCACCGGATCAATGATTCTCTCTCATCATTGATGTTTCTATCTCTCTCTCCCTCTCTCTTCCTCTCTGAAATCAATAAAATATATTTTTAAAAAAGAATAACAATAACAATAATGATAGGTAACATGCATTGAGTATTTACTTTGCTATGCACTTTATACACATTACATCATTTAATTCTCACAAAGACTTTATGAGGTCAATATAATTATCACCATTATAAATAATTATCAATTATTAATTATAATTTTACAGATGAAGAAAAGGCTTAAAGAGGTTATTTAAAAAGACTTCAGTTCAACTGTTGCGGCTCAGTGGTTGAGCACTGACTTGTGAACCAGGAGGTCACAGTTTGATTCCCAGTCATGGCACATGCCCAGGCTGTGGGCTCAATGTCCACTGGGGGACCTGCAGGAGGCAGCCAATCAATGATTCTCTCTCATCATTGATGTTTCTACCTCTCCATCTCCCTTCTCTGAAATTATGCATCATTTCACTTTGCATTTTGGTGACCCGCACACTGGTCACTGTAAACTTCTTACAGACCAGTGCAATGTCACTTTTGTATCTTTCAAAATCAAGCACAATCCCCGATACATAATGGGTGATAAATAGCTACAAATAAATAAATAAGTTCTGCCATAATGCTGATGTCATTGAATAAATTAAGCAAGGCCAATGAAGGATATTTGCCACCCTTCTGGTGTAAATAACTTTGCTGCAGGATGAAGATAAGGATTAAACCTCTTTGGGGAAGAAATATGATCATAGGTATTTTTTGAAGTTCATACCTATTAACTCAGTAATGACAATTGTCAGAATCTTTCCTAATAAGCCAAATATATTTGTACAAAAATATTCATTTAAATATTTCATAAAATAGTCAAACTTTAGAAGTATTCTACATGTCTAGAAATAGAACAATTATTAAATACATAATGGTATAGCTGCTCAGTGGAATACTATATGGCTACTAAAATGATAATTACCCATTCTGTGTAGCAAAATTTAAGATGTTAATGATACGTTAGTAAGCATTTTTAACTAGTACATATGATTTTCACTTCAATCACATTGGGCTTTTCCAGGTGGCAAAGAACAAAGTTAGATTCTTTTTGCTGGTTTATTCTAAAGACACACAGGGAAGATGAGGAGACAGGGTATAATGGCATCTGCAGTAAAGTCAAATAATGCAGGAAATAAACCTTGTTTGGGGCCTGAAGGTTATTCACACGGTCAACTCCATTATGCTGTGGCCCTAAGTACGACCGCTGGGCTCCTTCTGTGAATTCTGTTGTGCCATGTGCTGCACCTGACATTTTGTGCCTACAGCTCACTTCCTTTTCTCTCAAGCCTCTGCTTCCTAATGACTTCCATGGCTTTGTGGCTTCTGTCAACTAACGGCTTCTGCTTACTGATTTCTGCTTGCCCCCAGTTTTCTGTGTGTGTCACATTTAAACAGCCCAAAGAAAGGGGATCTACTGTTCATTTGCCAGAGCTCTCAAGCCAGGTCACCTCTGTAGTTCCAAAGGTTAGCATTCCATATGTAATTGTGCTTCCATCAGGTTCCCAAACCTAATTCAATCAGCTTTTGTCCAAAAAGTGGTCATATAGCATGAATGTGATAGTTACTTCAAGCATACCAGCTACCTATTCAATAAATCTATAGTTTTGAACTATATCTAAAATAATAAATTCAAAATATATAGCATATCTATGCTGTTTTCCTGAAAGTAAGACATCCCCTGAAAATAAGACCTACTTACAGTTTTGCCTCTCGCTGTAATATAAGTTATCCCCCCAAAAATAAGACCTCCCCGATAATATTTTTATTCTTGAAACTGAAAAAGCCTGGGCCATACGAGCAGTTATAAGGAAGTGGGTCGATTTAATGCTGCCACTTGTTATGCGAGGGAGCCAAAGAGGTCTGCTAGTCTGGGATGCAGCCAGCACTCACCTCATTAAAGACATGAAGAAATTTCCCCACGAAAGAAAAATAGATCAAATAATGATTCCCGCAGGAATGACGGCTTATCTCCAGACTCTTGATATTGCAATAAACAAGCCATTCAAGGATAATTTGCGCATGGAAATGAATTACTACATTGAAAATAGAATGGAGAGAAATCAGCATAGAAACTTTGTGAAACCTAAACTATAAGAGGTTGTGACTTGGATGAAGAATTCATGGGAGAAAATCACTGATAGTTGCACTACAAACAGGCTAGCTTGACAAGAAGTACTCATTTAAGGACAGTGCTATTGTTAAACATAAGAGATTTGGTCCACTGATTCCGAAAGAAATGGAGTCCCAGGAAATTCAGGGTTTGGATTGTTATGATGATGTTCCAGAAGATGATGACATGACTGTCATTGAATAAATCTTACTTTGTGTTCATACCGGTAAATATCAGTATCAGTAAATGTACCATAGATTGTTGTACATAGAAATAATGGTAGTAACAAGAAATTCTTGATACCGTAGGATTCAGTTTGTCTGGTTATGCTGGTTTGTGATGACAACTACTACCGTATTGTATACAGGTAATAAATTTCCTTTTTTTTTTTTGTTCAACAATAAATGTGTACCGTATTTTTCTTCATGGAAAAATAAGACATCCCCTGAAAATAAGACCTAGTGCATCTTTGGGAGCAAAAATTAATATAAGGCACTGTCTTATTTTCGGGGAAACAAGGTATGAAGATAGATAGGAAAGGGATAAAAATAAAGCCATCATACTCAGGTTAGGGTGGAGGGATTACAGCAGATTACTATCTTTCTCCATTTTGCAATTTTCATTTAATGATTCTGTGATTGCTTTTTAGTTTTCAAGTATTTTTTAGAAAATAATCTCCCCCAAGCAATTTCAGTCATGCCACCAAGCTTCTGAGTTTAGTCTCTCCATGAACTTATCTTGGAACCGGTAGAGCAAAGTCACAACCATTAAATTCATGGTCGCCCTTGCACATAAAGTGGAGCAACTTCTGCCAGGTAAAGGTGAAGGCCGTAATTATAGGTTGTAGAAGTATCTTGAGGGTAAAAGTGTCTGTTATTATTATGAAAACTCCTTTTAAACTGCTGTAATAACATAGGCCACATAAACAAAACACAGAACCTTATAACTAACTTGGTTGTGGAAAGACCTTTGTCCACCCGCCAAGTATTTGAAAATACCACCTACTCAATTGGCAGACATCTCCAGGGACCACGAGAAGCTACCACGGCAGTTTTGTGAAACCAGCCACTCCTGGCTTCACTTTGATCTCCTTCTGTCAACATCCTTGTTTCAGTTCCCCTGCCACAGACATACAATTACTGATTATTATTGCTTGGTAATAAACTGAAATTATCACAAGGACTACTCGAGATGGAAGAAAGGAGAAAGCGAATTTTCATATGAATTGGTATCAGAGCTGAACAGTCTGTTTATATTTCATACAGCTTGACCCTTCTCGTCGGTCTCCAGCTTTAACTCGGGGCGCACAAGCTAAAACTCCAGCAGGAAACTCAAAGCTGGAGTCTTGATCACCCATCGGAGAACAGGCGTGGAGCCCGGCTACCCAGGGAACCAAGTAGCAAAATCCTCCCGCGCTCCTAGAGAGGACCCGGAAGCTCTGCGCAATCCCGGAAGACCAAGTGCTGACACACTTCCGGTCTTTGTGACTCATTGTGTCTGAGTCGAAGCGTCGGGAGGGCCTAGGTCCTTGTGCAGCGCCCTTCGGCCGGGCTGAGCCCCAGAGTCGGCTCCCCCTTTCTCTCCCAGCGCCCCAAGGCCGCTCCCGGGGCTCACGGTGAGACTTGGGCCGGGCTCTGTGGAGGGCGGGCGGGGCCGCAGGGGGGTGTGCGTGAGGGTGGGCTCCGCAGCTGCGGCCCGGGGTCCCCTCCAGGCGGCCCTGCCGGGATGTAAAGAGTTCCCGTCCCCTCCCCAGGCCCGGCCTTAGGATGTGCCGCCCCCCCCCCCCAGGAATCCGCCCTACCCTCGGTCCAGGCGGGGAGGGGGCGATACTCTAGTGGCAAGGGTGCTCGGGGACCGGGGAGAAGCCGACTGCGGATCCTTTCGGGGCCCCTCGCCCACTGTGTCTACGTGGTCGTTTGACGTTTCGGAGAACAGGGTCGCGAGCGAACCCACTACTCCAGTCAGATTTTTCACCATTTGCTTTGAGTCCAGTGAGATTTTTTTTTTTCGGGGTCCTTCAGGACCTTAAGATGAAAAATGCGGAAGGCCGAGAAATGGGCACGTTTTGAAGTGCAGCATACATGATTCCAGATCACCGCTCCTCACCCCACCCCTCCCTGAACGGTGATTAAAGAGTAGTTGAGGGTCAGTGGGTAAAGAAGTGATTCGGCTGTAGTAGAGAAAATACATCCCACTCTCTTTCAGCTTTGTGGAATATTTTGATGGCTTTAGAAATAAGCTGTCAGGAAGATTAGGTGTGTTTTTCGGTTCTGGGAAGCTGCTCCGCTTGACTTAGCGTGAGTGAGAGTGAAGAGAGTTTGTGGACATTTCATCGTGTCATTAGAAGACTGATTACCTGAGTGACCTTGGATAAGACATTTCTTCAACTCTCAGTTTTGTCATTAATAAAATTAACTAGGTTTTCTTAAAAGATTCTTCCAGTTTTGAAATTTCATTTAGTCGACGTAGTTGAAAAATTCAGCTACAATTCACCCTGACTCCGCTTCCCCTTCTCCTTCCCTCCCCTCCCTGCAATGCCTCCAGTACACAATACCATACTTTCATTATAGAGAGTGGCTGTTAATGGCCTGAGACCAAAGAAAGCATTTCTTGTACAGGCCAGTGCTAGGCAGATTTGGAGTGGTCAATAAATACTTGTAAATTGAATTGTGGAGAATTAATTGTAACTCGATCCACAAAGCTCTGTGACTGTATGTGTTGGCCAAATGAGATAGCTTTATTACATAGGGAACCAAGGACAATGTGCTCCAGTAGGTTTCTCCAAGTTGTATTGACTTTGAATTGCTATGCAATATTCTTATTCATTATTTCAGGCAGTTTTCACCAATCAAAATACAAACTAGCTGTTTATTAGCATAGGCTTTTGCTTATTCTGTACTTGATTTAAGCATTTAGATCTTTTCTAACTTTATATTGCATCTAAATACACAGTGTTAAATCTTACCTTTTCATTCAGAGGTAGTATCACTGTTCTTTGTGTAGCTAGGTGGCTTTTTATATATTTTAAACGATTTATAGCTCTGTTTTTAAAAAAAGAGGAGGGCAGATGGTTTAAACTTTGACGACTACAATACACCCTGAAAAAAATAATGGCCTGTTTAAAAAGTAACCTGTGGAATAAAGTGAACTTGTAACTCCAAGCCCTTTTTGTAAGAAAATCGTTTGTATTTATCCTTGGTGAGAACTAGTTGCTGGGGTTAATCTTATCTAAATCAGATAGAATGTCAGAATGTTCTTCAGCCCAGACCTCTCTCACCCCAGAGGAAGCATTCTCCTCCGGGTTCCCACACTCCCCCAAAGTGACAGATAAGGATACTGAATGCCAGAGAGGTTAAATAGCTCAGGGATGGGTAACCTATTTGGGAGAGATGAGAATTCAGGTGTTTCAACCTGTGCTGCTTTCACTATGGGACTTCTCCCATTGCTTAATCTTTTGAGTAGGCTGAAAATTGGAAAATGTAAGTTACATCTCTTAAGTCTATTGGAACAAGTTAAAATATTTCTCTAGTGTCTACTAAATGCCAGACACTCTTTTAAGTGCTTTACATATGTTAACGCATTTAATCCTCACAACTCTCTGAAGCAAATACTGTTTTATCCCCACTATACAAGTCAAGAAAGACATAGATTAATTTGCTTAAAATCATCAACTGGTAAGTGGTAGAGCAACTTTACGAAACTCTTCCAAGTAGCCAATTTGAGGATAACATTTAAATTGTGTATGAATGGGCAAAAAAAAAAAAAAATAGTAACGTAAATTCAATGAAGTACTTTTTTTTTTTTTTTTTGAGAACTAATGCTTGCACAGAATCTTATTAAGTGGTCTAATAGGTTCAAAGAAACCTACCCTTAACATTAGTCGGGTTGAGGAGGGAAGGTGTGAAAAATTATAGAAATAGAAACAGCACCAGGTAGTTTAGAGGAGAAAAGCTATGTGCTCACATCATCTGGGAAAACTAAAATAAGACCCCTCCCTTCTGCTGTTGTGACTTTTGCCCAGAATAGGAGTAGAAATACGGGAGATAGCGGAGAGGAACTGTTGAAATTGGGGGAAGAGGGAATGTGCCTGTGCCCACATGTCTGTCCCTTTAGGTCTCACTTCTTCAGCGTATCTTCCTATTAAGTCCCACTGACTCAGAGTATCCTACTCTTTAAATCTCTGGCCTAGATGTCACTACAAATGAAGATTCCTTTATTCTTATGGCTAAGACAGTATAGAATTTTCATAAAAAGATTGCTGATTGCTAGGCTAGTTCTGCTCAGTTATCTTGTTGAAGGCCCTATCCACTTGATTTTAGAAATCCCTGTTTACATATTCTATGTCTCCTTAGTTGCCCAGCTCTCTAGTGAGAACTGGGTGTCAGATAAAGCCCGTTCCTGAGTGGTCATCCTTCATAGACACCTTCAGAATCTGTCTGCACAGAAGCCCCCCCCCCCCACATGTTGGGACAGAGTGAGTTTGGTATGATGATTAGAGTTGTTTGTTTTGTTTTTATATACATTTGTATTGATTTCAGAGGAGAGTGAGAGAGAGTCATTGATCAGCTGCCTCCTGCATGCTCCCTACTAGGGATTGAGCCGGAAACCAAGGCATTGCCTTTGACCGGAATCAAACCTGGGACCCATCCGTCAGCAGGCCAATGCTCTATCCACTGAACTAAACTGGCTAGGGCTGATGGTTAGAGTTTGAACTGAGGAGTCCCACAGACCTGATTTCAAATCCCGGCTCTCCCTTTCCAGTTGCTGTGTGACAGCCGTTGCCCGGCCGGCATGGCTGTGGTTGAGCATGGACCTATGAGCCAGGAGGTCACAGTTTGAGTCTCAGTCAGGGCCCATACCCAGGTGGCAGGCTCGATCCCCACTAGGGGGCCTGCAGGAGGCAGCTGATCAACTATTCTCATCATTGATGTTTCTGTCTCTCTCCTCTCTAAAATCAATAAAATATATATTTAAAAAAACAACAATAAACCTTAATTTTATCATAAAGTGAGATGGTAACTGTAGCCTCCTCCTAAGATTGTGTGAAATGCTTAATATAATACCTAGTATCTACAAAGCACTCAATAAGTATTGGCTCTTACTATTAACGCCTACTAGAGGCTTGAATTGAACAGCTAAGAGGGGAAATGGCATTTTAGCTTAGATCTGATGATAAAGAGAGTATGATGTGAAGAGAGGATGGCACTCAAATTACAAGGCATATTTAGGAAAGATTGGATAAGCTCATTTTGCTAGACGGAAAAGTTTCATGCAGGAGAGGGGAGAAATGGTTAGGAAATGAAGCTTATTAAGGGGAAACTGGGACCAGGTACTGGGAGTTGTTGACTGCAAGGCCATAGAGTTTTAGTAAGGATAATCCAGAGGGTGGGGGGTAGAGGGATCATTGGGAGAAAATCAACTCAGTGAACCAAAGAGAGGAAGCTGGGTGTCTTGGAACTAAGAATTGCTTCCCCTGGTGCTTGGAGACTGAATGCATGTAAAAAGAGGAGTCAAGCAGATGAGATTCTGAGCCCCAGGGATTGAGATATCCGTAGAATATATTATCGCAAATTGCCACTGAAGACAGTATGAAGATGGCAGGGGAAACTGGAATAGCTTGAGTAGTTCTTATTTCTTCTATTCAGCTTAACAGGATTCAACTCTGCCAGGTGCTGGAGGAGATGATTACATAGAAGACAAGACTCCCTCTCCTGAAGAGCTTAAATTTTAGTTGGGAAATGAAGATAGGAACTGCAACCCAAATGATAATACAAGGAGAAAACAATTAAGTGCCTTGAATCAGAACAAAGAAAGTACTAAAGATGTTCAAAGAAAAAAGATATTTAATTTGGAATGTCAGGAGACATATATCTTGCAAGGTGCATAAAAATTTGACCAATAAAATTGATAGGGTAGGAAATTAAAAATCACACCTTATGCTTAGGGGACATTAATGGGCCAGAGAGGCTGAAATATAGGGGATCACTACTAAGAAAAGTAGTAAGGTAAGAATAGAAAAGTATAATGTGGCATATTGTTTGAATGCTAAACTGACTAATTTGAGGGGAAGGAGGAAATGATCAGAAGCATACTCTGGCAGTACTGTGTTGGTCTTGGTATGTTCCGATTGGAATGGAGAAATTGAAGCTTGAGAAACTGTATGGGGCTATGGCACTAGAGTAGATAGAAGATATAGAGCTTGAATTAGGATGGTGGAAAATAATTTTAAGAGATATAGCAGAAGATAGTCTGTCTTTTGTCTTTTCAGAATAAGAAGAAACAAACTAAGGCTACAGGGATGATTTATTCTCCAGTTGGATTAAGCTAGCCAAAGGGTGATCTCTTGAACTACCTATTCTCTGCCTTTTCCTGTAGCCGTCTTTAGGGGTCGTGGCTATTCTCATGCCCCCAGTTCCCAGCGGGGGGACCTCTCCCTGGAAGCTGCCTTGTTAATGCATCAGGGAAGTTACTTCTCAAGGCTCAGTCGCACACCTGCTGAAATCTCCTTAGAACAGTTGGCACATTCTACTTTGTACTGTAAATTATTTGTGTAAAAAGAGGAATAGTGCCTCTCATCCTTCCATTCTCCTCAGTCTAATAGAACACTTTGAATATTGTGGATGGGCAGGAATGTTTAGGAAACTGAGTTAATTGTAGCTCTAAAGACTTTATTGGGAAAACTTCTCTGAAGTTGAAAAAATATTTACCACAGAGAGGAGGGTGAGGTACAGAACAGATCTGAAGGAATCAAAGGGAAGGGCTAGAAGAGGGGAAGGTTTACAATAGGACTTTTTACTAGTTTAATGTCATTGGAGAAATGACTTAGTCCCCCCACTTCCTTTAAGTAGCCTTTTTAAATGTAATATTCTTTCTTCTTTGTCTTCTCATAATATTCTTTACTGTTATTATAGACTACTAGTTTAATAGGTTTCTGCTTTTCACTAAGGACAAAAAAATGAGATAGAAGCACTAATCTTGTGATCTTGGATTAAAATAATGTTCTTTGTGATTAAAGCATTCATCTCCAAACTTTTATGATCACACATTCCTACCAATTAAAAACCAAAAATTATATACCAGTACTATTATACCAATATTTTGTATAATTAAAAATACATTAAATAGTGCTCTTTAAAAATAACTTTTGGGCTTTAGATGTACCTTTGCTACCAAAATTACTAATAATTTTGTAATGAGAACCATGTAATTAAAAATGCTTCATTAGTTTTCAACTTTTGGCTTAAATAATTGTGATACAGCAATTGGATACTCTATCTCTAAAACTTGAATTTGAGGCTTAATTATGATGGTTGTAGAGGTGAAAAAGATACTTCACAAAATTTGTCAATTCAGATGGAAGAAACACATTGTCAACCTACTGTTTAGTAATATATCCACCAACCATGGTAAATATTTGTTGTTGAAATTCAGCTAGTACTTTTCCATTTTCCATGACCTTAACTCACCTGTTCTTACAAACTAATCAAAAGGTGTTTTATATTTTTAACAAACAGGCTTAAGACCCATTAAAATTCCTCATTTGGGAGATTTTTAAACATTAGAAAATATTTCCAAGTTTTTTAAATGACTAGGTAATAAGGATAATTAGTCATTTTTGGCTGTTAAAATTACATAGCAATGTATGTTTTCTAGCATACATCTATTATAGTTCTTTCCTTACACCTTTTTGGTTTTTTTTAGCAACTATTTTCTCACTGATTGGTTAACTCCTTGTTTTATTTAGATCGACATTGTTTTGTGGGGGTTTTTTGCTTTTACTACTTTTTTTATTGTTTAAAGTATTACACATAGTAGTACATATATCTCCTCCCCCCTCCCCATTGACTTTCCCCCAGCTCTCCCTACCCCCCATCACATGCCCTCATCCCACCCCCCACCCCTGTGTCTTATGTCCATTGGTTGTGCTTATATGCATGCATACAAGTCCTTCGGTTGATCTCTTTCCCCGCCTTCCCAACACGCCCCAGTCTTCCCGCCATAATTCGACCGTCTGTTCGATGCTTTACTGCCTCTGTATCTTTTTGTTCATCAGGTTATAGTGTTCTTTATTTTCCATAAATGAGTGAAATCATGTGGTATTCGACATTGGTTTTTACCTCATCTAGCTGAGTAAAACCTTGCTCTAAATAGAAACTTCAGTTGTGCCATTTTCTTGTTAATGTGTGTTTGCATCATTAGTATTTCTCATAATTGTAGTTTCTCTGTAAGAACCTTTAAAGCTGCTTGTCTCTTTTTGAGATATAATTGACATATAACATCATATTGGTTTCAAATGAACAACATAAAGACTCAATATTTGTGTTTATTGTGAAATGATCACCATAGTTAAACAAAATTTTTATTGTAATGAGGATTTTTAAGATCTGCTCTCAGCAACTTTCAAATATGCAATACAGTATTACTAACTGTAGTCACCGTGCTGTACATTACACCCCCCAGTTCTGGTTTTTTAATTTATAACCAGAACTTTATACCATTTGACCCCTTCACACATTTCCCAAGTCCCTATGGTTGTCTCTTAAACCAGATAAAATAAGCCATTATTCTACAAACTGATGTCAGGTAAACTGGGAAAAATCACAATACCTAAAAGTGAACAAGTAAATGAGGGCACCTTAGTGGCCCTCTGTGTTGGGGGGAAGGAGGTTCCCCCTCTGACCACACAGTACCCCCTCCCCCCCCAAAAAAACCCCACAAAAAACAATAGAAACAATTGGATGGTAGGTTAGCAATTCTGGGCTTCAGTCGTGGTGTGACTGTTGACTCCACTAGGTAGGTAGCTACTGCTGAGCACATTATTTAAGTTGTCTAAGTCTAAGCCATGTCATCTATAAAATGGTACTAGCAGTTGTGCCTACTGGTGGGATTGCTGTGGAATGATATGATTGTGTGGGGCCCAGCCAGTGTGGCTCAGTGGTTGAGCATTAACCTATGAACCAGGAGGTCACACGGTTTGATTCCCGGTCAGGGTGCATGCCTGGATCTCGGGCTCGATCCCCAGTGTGGGGCATACAGGAGGCAGCCAATCAATGATTCTCTCATATCCTTGATGTTTCTCTTTCTCTCCCTCTCCCTTCCTCTCTGAAATCAACAGAAATGAAAAAAGATTATGTGTGTACTACTTGAAGTCTCTTGCCTGCACCCTGCTGACATTCAGCTCTCACTGGGTTAAGAACTATAAAGGCATGATGTCATAACCTGCTGCTCTCCTGGAGATAAGGTGCTTGACTCAGGCAAACAGCCTGAGGGTGGAATTTGCCCATTGGAGGCAAACCTTAATGTGTAAAGTGGTGGTCAAAGCAGTGTGGCTCTGGCGGCTTTTTCCCCCCTTTACTATTCATTGGCATTCTTGGTACCTTGAATGAAGTGTTGGTAACACAGGTCACTTTTCATAAAGATGCTAATCACTTTTTTTTAATACTTCAGGAATCATACAGAAACACATACCAGAGAACATTTCCAAGGACAGAAAGAAGAGGACAGACTTTATTTAGATCAAGTTAGTTCTCTGAGCCTGAATGATGACTGCTGAATCAAGGGAAGCTACTGGTCTGTCTCCCCAGGCTGCCCAAGAGAAGGATGGCATCGTAATAGTGAAGGTAGAAGAGGAAGATGAGGAAGAACACATGTGGGGGCAGGATTCCAGCCTGCAGGAGACTCCTCCTCCTGACCCAGAGATCTTCCGCCAACGTTTCAGGCACTTCTGTTATCAGAACACTTTTGGGCCTCGAGAGGCTCTGAGTCGACTGAAGGAACTTTGTCATCAGTGGCTTCGACCAGAGATAAACACCAAGGAGCAGATCCTGGAGCTGCTGGTGCTAGAGCAGTTCCTCTCCATCCTGCCCAAGGAGCTTCAAGCATGGCTGCAGGAATACCGTCCCGATAATGGGGAGGAGGCTGTGACCCTTCTGGAAGATTTGGAGCTTGATTTATCAGGACAGCAGGTGAGAAGAGGTGAAACTTATGTGTGAGCAACACATGGACTTTGAGACTGAAGCAAAGAGAAAGTTACTGACTTAAAGCTAATATTAATAGTCTTAGTATTAGACTAGTATTAGTATTAATATATATAAGATACTACTTATATATATGTTATATATATAAAATTAATATACAAGCTACTAATATAAGCTAGTTTAACAGTCTGTAGTGGTGGTTCTCCCTCTTTTGCTTGAATATTAAAAAATATTCTGGCCTTTTCTCCCTTTCTTCCTTGTATCCTTATGTTCTTTTTGCTCATTTAAAATACTCATTAAAAAGCGACTTACGCTCAAGCCTAATCTGTTTGTTCTCAGGTCCCAGGTCAAGTGCATGGACCTGAGATGCTCGCAAGGGGAATGGTGCCTCTGGATCCTATTCAGGAGTCCTCAAACTTCGACCTTCATCATGAGGCCACCCAGTCCCATTTCAAGCATTCATCTCGGAAACCCAGCCTCTTACAATCACGGGGTAAGAAACAAGGTTTCTTATGGGGAAAAGAAGCAAACTATTCAGATGAGTGTACCCCCTCTGTGTTGCTAAGTGCCTATAATAAAGAAGCATGTTTGTTTTTATTATTATACATCAGTGGCCCACTGCACAAAATTCGTGCATGGGGGGGGGGGTGTTGTTCTTCAGCCCTGCCTGCACCCTCTCCAATCTGGGACCCCGCAGAGGGTATCCTACTGCTGGTTTACAAGGATCAGGCCTAAACTGGCAGTCATTTCTCTCACAATCCGGGACTGCTGGCTCCAGCCGCTCATGCCTGCCTGCTTGATTGCCCCAACCACTCTGCCTGCTAGCCTGCTCAACCCCAACTGCTTCCCGCTGCTGGCCTGCTCGCCCCCAAATGCCCCCCCACACACCAGCCTGATCACCCCCAACTGCCTCCGGTGCCAGCCTGCTTACCCCCAACTGCCTCCCCTGCTGACCTGTGCACCCTCCCCTTCCCTCCCCACTGTCCTGATCACCTCTAACTGACCCCCACTGACAGCCTGGTCATTCCTAACTGGCCTGCCTGCTGGCCTGCTTACCCTCTGCTGTCCCATTCTGGCCTCATCACCCTCCCGGTGACCCAAGGTCCCAGCCCCTCCTTTTCTTCTTTTTTTTTCCAGCACCTTGAGCAGAGGCCAGGGCTGGCTGGAAGCAAGTATCTAGAATGTATTTATCTTCTATAATTGACACTTTGTAGCCTTGAGTGGAGGCAGGTCAGGTGGGAAGTTTGGCTTCCTCTATCACTGGGGCAATCCAAGCCTCCTGCTTGCTCCAGCTTTGTGGCTGGCTGCCATCTTGGTTGGGTTAATTTGCATACTCACTTCTGATTGGCTAGTGGGCATGGCTTGTGGGGTAGCAGAATGATGGTTAATTTGCATGTTTCTCTTTTTATTAGTGTAGATTATTGTCATTACAATAATCACAAATTCATTTCTAAATATTAGGGGAAATATAATTTACAGACCAATCCCAGGATTTAAACAGTGTTACTAGGGAAGTAGATGAAATGTGCATAATGAACTTGGGTAGATATTACATTGTTTCTTGAATTGTTAGCATTCTGGTGTCTAACAGATATTTTTTTTTTTTTACTGGAAAGTGCTGGAAAGAGAAGATACGCTTTCAGCCTGATTTTGAAACACTATAGTACATCATAAATTACTTTATAAAGAATCAATTTAGAAATTCATTTTATTTTTTAAATGTATAAAAATATTGTATGCATTACTCTTTCTAGGTTACTTTCAGAATTTTAAACAATAGGAAAAGATGGAAATTTTTTTATTTTTAGTGGAGAAACATAAGGAAAAGCATCATTTCAGGGTCATATAAGTAAAAATTATTTGTTAGAGCTTAAATAATTCTTTTCTATGCATTCTGGAGGGTAGCATTCGTATAAACCAATACACTGTGATGTTTAACCCACCACTGTCCACCTATGACCTTCTAGGGTATATAAGGTCTCCACACTATGCAAGGGGTGAAATCAGGAAATTGAAGAGGGTATTCATGATTTTAAGTACCAAATCAGACTTCAGGCTACCAGAGTAACAGTGTTAGAGACCCTGGTGCATACAATTGTTACCTAGTAAAAAGTTCTTTAACAAATTGAAGCATATGCATTTATTCTCAATTTCCTCTTTGTGCTCCTCATCTTCCAGGGTGTTTTCTAGCTCCTGGAAGGCTATATAGTGTTAGTTATTCAATCTGTTATACATTTTGCTTTAGCTTATTCTATTGTACTGCCTGAAAACAAGTTTAATAATTCAGTTTCAAATTCATTTCTCTAATATTACTTGGCAAATGAGAATTTTAATATTGCAGTTTAAATTTTTTCTAATTGTTTTTACCCATTGCAGTTAGTATGATTATATCACAGGTTAAATATCTTTTATTAGATGAGTGTCAATCCATACCTTTTTTTAACGGCTTTTAAAAAAAATATGTTTTATTGATTTTTTTACAGAGGGGAAGGGAGAGGGATAGAAAGTCAGAAATGTTGATGAGAGAGAAACATTGATCAGCTGCCTCCTGCACACCCCCTCCTGCAATGTGCTTGCAACCAAGGTACATGCCCTTGACCGGAATCGAACCTGGGGCCTTTCAGTCCACAGGCTGACGCTCTGTCCATTGAGCCAAACTGGTTTTGGCTCCATACCTTTATATACTTACTAATGTCTCATTAACATTTGAACCATGTCTACATTTTATCAAAAAACTGGATAAGTAAGGGAAAAATGTAGAGGGACAAAAAATGGCAAAACTTACCTAACTTCCTACCTTGTGTTTTTTGCAACTAAATGGGATTCTGATGTCCTGTTATTTGTTCCTTGGACTGGAGAAAGCTAAAAAAATTTTTTTTTTAAATTTAATAGGTATTTATTGATTTCAGAGAGGGAGAGGGAGAGACACATCAATGATGTCTGGCCAGTATGGCTCAATGGATAGAGCATTGGCCTATGGACTGAAGGGTCCCAGGCTCGATGCCCGGGTTGTGGGCTCCATCCCCAGTGCAGGGTGTGCAGGAGGCAGCCAATCAGTGATTCTCTCTCTTCATTGATGTTTCTGTCTCTCGCACCCTCTCCAATCCTCTCTGAAATTAATAAATATATTTTTAAAAAAGAAAAAGAAACATCGATGATGAGAGAGAATTGTTGATCATTTGCCTCCTACACACACCCACACTGGGGACCAAGCCTGAAACTCAGACATGTGCCCTGACAGGAAGTCAAACCGTGACCTCCAGGTTCATAAGTCTGCACTCAATGACTGAGCCATGCCTGCTGGCTGAGAAAACGAAATTTTGAGCTAGGCTTGAATCCTGGGCTAAATGTTCCTCAGTTCTGGAGGTGAGAGTAGGAACCTGGATTCTAGATCTGGCTCTGACATTCTTAATTGTGTGACTTTAGATAAGTTATTTGACCTCTCGGCCTCAGTTCCCCCTTTTTTAAAACATAGGGGTTGGACCAGGTTATTTTAAGGATCCTTTTCCATTTACTCCTTATCCTGCTTACAATAAGAAGTCTTGAGAAAACAGAAGTCATGCTTTTTCTTTTTTAATTCTCTATTTGGTAGTTGAACATTGAACATGCTGGTGCAGGAAAAAGAGAGCCCTGGGCCCAGAGCAGAGCTGGTTTTACTCATAGCTCCTTTTTCCTCCCTCAGCTCTCCCTGCCACCCACGTTCCTGCCCCTCATCACGAGGGGAGTCCCAGAGACCAAACAATGGCTTCTGCACTATTCACGGCAGATTCCCAGGTGAGCCATGGGCCCCTCTGCCCTCCTCTGAGACCCACAAATCTGCCTCTCTTCCTGGAGATCTTATAACAGTCTCCACCCAGGACACTCAATTCTTGATGTCCTGCCCACAGAGTAGACCTACTCACTCCTCAGTCCACTAGAGCCTGGCATAGTCACCTTTTCTTTCCCAGTGCCCTATAGATTTGTAGTCAACTCTGTCCCTAACTCCAGGTTTGGGTAGCGGGTTTATCCCTGAGCTTTGGGGGAACTGAGTGTGGGGATCTCATATTTCAGGCAATGGTGAAGATCGAGGACATGGCTGTGTCCCTCATCCTGGAGGAATGGGGATGTCAGAACCTGGCTCGGAGGAATCTCAATAGGGACAACAGGCAGGAGAATTATGGGAACGTGTTTTCCCAGGGTAAGAATGATGCAGGATTATTGTCTGATAAGATTGTTTTGCCTCTTTGTTAGTTGTAGGATCTCTGACATGTTCAGTTGAGTGTTGACAAGGATTTAGAGACTACTGAGCCCATTTCTTCAGACCAGGTAGAGAATGGGAACATTTGTGTTCATTTAACTCCAAATCCTGGTACTCTGACTGACTCCCTGATTACAAGTAGATTTTACTTTTTATTTTATTTTTTTACCTCTACGTCATTTTTGCTGTTTGAAATCAGAAATAATCTTGTGTTCGGGGTCCTCACTTCTTCCACCACTTCGTTACCTAGGATGATTTGCTCCACTCCCTCGTGGGTTATAAGTGGGTTCCTCTGTTGGGGGAGCATCTATAGTATTTTCTAGTGTAGAGGGACAAGTGAGAACTGCTCATCCGTTCTAATCCTAACTTGGGACCATTTTCCTAAACCTACCAAGCAAGCATCCTTCTGCGGGCTTTCTGTCTTCTTCATCCTGTGATCCATGCTCTCTGACAGCTTTTCATAATTCTGTAAACTTACATCTTACAGCTCCCTTTTGATCATGGTTCCCAGTTTCCAAACCTAATAGTAATCTATGAAGAACTCTGGTGCTTAGGCATATAGCAGGGGTGGGGAACCGTTTTTCTGCCAAGGGCAATTTGAATGTTTATAACATCATTTGCAGGCCTTACAAAATTATCAGCTTAGAAATTAGCTTACTATATTTGGTCAGACATTTCATTAACTCCTAATGCTTTGGCAGGGCCAGATCAAATGATTTTCCAGGCCTTAGATGGCCCATGGGTTGGACGTTGTCCACTCCTAGTGTATAGTAAAGATAGAGAAGTTCTAAAGCATCAATCATATAAGACAAGAGCACAGTTGACATACATTCCCATTTGTCTCTGCTAGATGTCAGCCCCTGAGGGAGAGTACTGCAGAGGAGCTCTCAAATAATTCCTGTCATAGGAAGTCCACCGTGAGGCTTCTACCCAAGGAGGACAAATGAAGGGAAGCTTCATAAAGAAAGGATGTTACTATGAAACCTAAACTTCTGCTTTGAACCATCGGGAAAAATGGGTTTATGGTTTCTTGGTACTTATTCTTTGGATTAGATGAAAAGTAAGGCAAAGAACTGATCCATGTTTATAAGATGGGTATTACCTATTCCAAGATAACTTTTTTTAAAAATTGGGTGCAATCCAGATAGTCGAGGACCTTGGCTTGGAATTCAAAAGTAGTCAATTTCTTCTTTTTTGTGATTGGTTTAGTATTTATGGCAATTTCTTCACTGAAGTCAAGGGTTAAATATTACTCAGTTCTCTCAGGAGTTACATTTAAGGGCCTGTCTGGGATAGTACAGACCTTCTTGGACAAGTTTCTTAAGGCCAAATAAAAAATAGAGTTGGGAAATATATAAACATATAAAATATATCTTTATTGAGCAATTTTTAATCTCTACTTAAGTGAATATAGCAGTCTACAATAAGAATATTCCAGTGTCTGAATATGCTGATTGTGAAAGTGAGAGCATCAGCCCTCATTATGGATATCTCTGGAATTGTTTTCATTTTCTTTTCTATTCTCTTTCAGTGAAGGTTTTAATTGTGTTTACCAGTGCCCCAACCAGCTTCTTCACCTTCATCTCTGTCAGCTCTATGTCCTTCTCCCTGATGGAGAGAAACGATTTCCTGTCTCTGAAGGTCCTTGTAACCTGCTAAGTTCAGAGTTCCTTGTTTTGCCCATTAACCATCTCCTTGTTGATAAAAAAATTTCACGAAATGGAGATGTTTTCACTTCCCTTTATTAGTGATATTCCTTTATTTCTGCTAATACCACTTATTTTCTAGGAAAGATCTGACCATTCTCCTTTTAAGCTCATAAGTTCTTATATTAGAAACAGAACATGATATTTTTTATGTCTATTTGTTTCTTAAAATTAATTATCAGGTGACCAAATAATAGAACTGTGAATTGTTAATGTCTTATGTTCTTTATTCTTCATCCCTTCCCCTCCTTCACTGGTTCTGTCCCTGTGTTCATTCCTCAGTAGATCTGTTTACTCCCGGCCTCTATACACTCCTTCTGTTGTCCTTCCACTCTTCCTACCCTTTTGTTTCCCAATTCTGTTCTCTGTTTTCTATATTTTTCTTCTATTTTATCTTTGATTAATATTGTGAGGTCATTTTGCAGGTATGTAGGAGCTTCCTAGAAAACAGTGTCATTTGATTAACCTATAAATTAAAAAGAAAAAGGTGTTACTTGTATTTTCTATTTATTGTGTCAGGTTGTGAAAGCAGGAATGACCATGAGGAGTCGACCTCCAAGGCTGAAATTACAAAAGACTCAGCATCACGTGGGGAGACAAGAGGAAGAATCCAGAAAGATTTTGGAGAAAAACGTGAACAGCAGGGCAGAACAACAGAAAGGCAGCAGAAGAATCCCGAGGAGAAAGCTGGAAAAGAAAAGAAAGATTCAGGGCCAGCTACAGCCAAGGAAAAGAAAACAACCACAGGAGAGAGAGGACCCAGGGAAAAAGGTAAAGGATTGGGAAGAAGCTTCAGTCTGAGTTCAAACTTTAACACCACTGACGAAGTTCCGACAGGAACAAAGTCTCATAGATGTGATGAATGTGGTAAATGCTTCACAAGGAGTTCAAGCCTTATTCGCCATAAAATCATCCACACTGGAGAAAAGCCCTATGAATGCAGTGAGTGTGGGAAAGCCTTCAGTCTGAACTCAAACCTTGTCCTGCATCAGAGAATCCACACGGGAGAGAAACCTCATGAATGTAATGAGTGCGGCAAAGCCTTCAGTCATAGTTCAAATCTCATTCTGCATCAGCGAATTCACTCTGGAGAGAAACCTTATGAATGTAAGGAGTGTGGGAAGGCCTTCAGCCAGAGCTCAGACCTTACAAAACATCAGAGAATCCACACAGGGGAGAAGCCCTATGAATGTAGCGAATGTGGAAAAGCTTTCAACCGAAACTCATACCTTATTTTGCATCGGCGAATTCACACCCGAGAAAAGCCCTATAAGTGCGGCAAGTGTGGGAAGGCTTTCACCCGCAGCTCGACCCTCACTCTGCATCACAGAATCCATACCAGAGAGCGAGCCTCTGAGTATAGCCCAGCTTCTCTCGATGCGTTTGGAGCATTCCTGAAAAGCTTTGTGTAAAGTGAGCGTTTGCTGACAAGGCATTTCCCCCTTTGGTTTCTAAATTTATTTCAGAGATGTGTGCTCATGGAAGGGAATAAACATCCTCAACAGATTTAAACACACTTTTTAAGGGTCCTTATAGTTAGATTAGCAGTGTTCTACCTTTGCATAGTCTGTGGGCATATAATTCTTCCATACAGTCCCTGTAGAGAAAAGCTAGTCATGATATTTCCTTATGAGATAAAAGCACACACAGCAAAATGTCATGCTTTTCAGTAATGAGGATACCTTTAAGGCGTTACTGAACTCTCAGCAACTATGATACAGAATTGAAAGATTAAAATTGGCTCTCTGAAAATGATACTTAGGTTAAAAGCTGCTTGCTGCAAATAAGCTCTGGTTGGCCAACATCTTGCTGTACCTTATTTCTCAAAAAAAAAAGAGGGGTAGTTAAAACAAAAACTACATTGGGACATGCTGCTTGAACTAGTTATATATATAAGATGTATATGAACACTGGTAGCCTACCAAAGCTATAGAAATCTAGGACTGTGCTGATTAGTATCAAACCAAAGATTTCTATCTCTTCCTGAAAGAGAGGGTATGTGCACCAGTCTCCAGTTCCAAAGGACTGCCACAAATGTAGATGGTTTTATCCTCGCCTGAGGTAAATTCTACTGAAATGGCAACAATGATTCGAAATACTTCTCTCCCTTCTGGAAGAAATCCCTAAAGCACTAATCACATTCTGAAATGCATTTCTCTACAAGTTAGCACTTGATTATATACCTTCTTGTAACCCTTCATTGTTTATGTATGAAGTTTTCATCAAACCCCCCCCCCCCAAAAGAGATGCTTTGACAAAGGATATATTTTATATCCTTACAGCACTGGGCACAGTGCTGAACACAGAAAAAGCACTCATGCCTGACTTCTAACGGGACTTTTGCACTTAGAGAAAGCCCTGAGCACCTGAAATACAGGAGCCTGGCCCAGCTTTGAAGGGGACATGCAGAGCCTGAGGCATGCTCAAGCTCCCGGGTCTTATGCTATTTTTGTCCTAAACAAAAGAAAGGCACCATTTAGTCACCTGCATAGACTTTCTAAACATGGATCAGTGAGTAAATACCATGGAATGTCAGAAATGACTCCACTGTTTCATCAGAAAAAGACAAAAACTTACTAAGGCCATTTTTGACATCTTTTTATGACAAAGATCTTAGCCAGAATTTTCTTCAGTCAGCTGCTGAACAACCTTATGATTTGGACACTTTCTGAATCATTTGTAACTTTAAATGATAGTTCAGAGTACGTATTTTTTGTCGCTTTTCAGAAAAAGGAAAATAGAGGAAGCATTTTTCTCCCACACTTTCCAGAAACTTCACAAAAGCATTTGATATTAGCAGCTGGTCATTACTAAATGTGTTAGTTGATCTGAGAAGTTCACCAACTTGCTAAGATTTGGTTGGTTGTATCAGAGTTGGTGTCTTTTTCTCATCACTAAAGACTGAGGTGGGGTTATAAAATTTGGAGCTTTTCTATCATCTGTACAAGAAGATGCAATTGGCTGCCTAGAAGCCAATGCCAGCGACTTTTCAGATACACATACAAGAAACCCAAGTATCGGGGGCTACATTAAGAGTCATCAGGGGCTAGAGTAGAGATGATTGCTCATGAAACCATGCAAAAGATTGTAGACAGCTCTGCAGAAACTTATGGCACAAAATAAGAACACACCTGAAGACTGTCCTCATAACAGGACCCCCCAATAGAACTTGAGATTTTCCATCAAGAAACAAAGACTCATCATTTTGCTAATCAACAACTCGAGCCCATGAGACAGCACGGCTTTATGGGGAGCCCATGAGGTGGGGACATCTATGGCCTCAGCTGCAGACCAAACTAAAATCTGCATAGCAGTAATTCTTTCGCATCTATAACTTGGACCAACCACAGTTTCTCTATAGTTTCTAAGCAGTTTCATCAGTGTTGTCTGGGAAACTTCAAAGAAGTCAGCAGGTGACCAGAATATTTCTATACATTCAATTTAAGAAAAATAGAAAAGATACTCCAGAAATGTATGCCTAAGGAACGTTTTATAGTAAAGTGAAAGTAGAAGACATGCTTCTAGGATTTTCTTCACAATGAACCACAGTGATGGTTGCATAGAAAACCGCTGGTGCTTTTGAGCAAAGACTTATTGCTGAGAAGCAACTGAAAGCAGTGAGCTGCTTGCCTCCAGATACTGATCAAAGCACTGACTGCTCTTAAAGGAAAAGAACTTCAGTTTGTTCTTCATTGGCTTTTTTTAGCCAGAGCTACATGCTGACATAGCTCAGCCATCTTTTTTTTTTTTTTTTAATGAAAGTTAAAATAACCTGTGCCCCCATATTTAAGCCCCATTTTTCTGGGACATTGTACTATGTGGGCCAGCCACTGCGGTTGCTTCAGATCTTCCGCAGATGCCCTCCTTAAAGCAGCTCTTCAAGATGTTTCCTAAAGAAAATAGGCTACCGCTGTTGATTAAACCATTTGCATTGCGTTATTCAGCTGCTCAAAGCAAATTACAATTGGCTTATGGTCAAAAAGGCTTACAACATCTAATAAGTGTTCAGGATAGTCATTCAAAGTTCTTGACTGGGTGAAGCCTCTTAAAAGTTTAAACAGTAGCATGTAAGTTGACCTAATGGAAGTTTTTGAAGGGCTTCTTAAAAAAATACCTTAATTTTGCCAGGAAAAGAAGTTCTTCAAGTCGTGGGGTATTTTTTTCTGCTCTGGCCTGGCAGGCAAGGCGAAAGCCTGAGAATAGAGATGTATGAGGCATCTTGTTGAATGCACTTAGTATTTTATTAAAGGCATAAAAGTGAAACTACGATAAATATGTACAGAGAGGTTAATGTTTATTATGTGAGGCAATTCATACCTTACGTACATCAGAGAAATTAATTCCAGAAGGAAACCTTTTGAATGTGATAATAAGGCAAAGCCTATAATCACATTTCAGTCCTTAGCATCAGAAAGCTTACACTGTAAATAAACTTTACTAATATTATATGTGAGGAAACCTTTCATGTATAGCACTCATTGCTTTGGACAGAAAATGAATTCCATCAGTATGTTCCAGTTGTAATGAATTTCAGAAACACTGCAGAGGACACTCAATCTTAACTCCAGAGGATCCACAGAAGAAAAAAAAATGTGGGGAAATAGCAAAATGTATAACTTCTTTAAAAATTGTCAATGTTGGGTACTCCTATATATTTTATATGACCTTAATGTCAGTGTCTGTGTTTTGTACCTTCAACCCCTGTTGCTATCTGTATATTCTCTGTAGGCAAATAATGTATTTTATTTTATTTGACAGAACACATCACTTCAAAAACCAAGTTTTAGAGTGAGTAGTGAAGAAGTTGATGTGATTTCAGACAAAAAAAATCAACTCACAGAACTGAGGAGGGGGAATATGAGAAAAAAAAATCTCCATAGTTGGTGATTATCAATCAAAAGAGGAAGTTAGTAGGTGCTGTAGGAGAAACAGGTCAGCCCGGCCAGTGTGATTCAGTTGGTTGAGCGTCGTCGCACCAAGAGGTCACTGGTTCAATTCCTAGTCGGGGCACATGCTCAGGTTGTGGGTTCAATCCCCAGTGTGGTGCGTGCAGGAGACAACTGATTGATATATCTCATCAATGTTTATCTTCCTCTCTGAAATCAATTTAAAAAAACATAAAAATAAGAGAGAGACAGGTTAATGGTGCACTAAATGAAATAATTCCTATAAACATGCAGCTTCCTGAGAGTTTTCAAAGCCAGGAAGTTGACCTCTTAGCTGCCAACTCACCATTTTAAGCAAAGAGAATGGTTTTTCTGAGCTTGTCGGGAAATAAGGATTATCTCCATGAATTAGGAGGGAGAGTATTAGGCCAGTTGACTGGGATCTATACACCGTAGCCCTGCTTTCCCCACTAACTTAAATGTTTATGCTTAGATTTAGTGTTTTTAGGAAAACACCAAGATGGGCCCTTTCCTGGAAAATAGCGACAGATGCACCCAGTTCCTGGCATTGTAGGAAGTCTTTCTGATAAGCATTTTGCAATATTCCTGTTGGCTGTACTGTGTACTGTCCCTGCTCCTGCTTGCTTTCCCTGGTTTATGATTATAGGAGAGAGGGCTTGTGAAGACATAGCTGTGAAAGAACTTTTTTCTAATTTTTATTTATCCTAAAATTGATCACCTTTTATTCTAGAGTTTGATCATGCTGATGTACTACTCACCTAAAGCTAGCTAACCAGGTTCATTCATCCTAACATCCTCGTGGAAAATTTGTTGTGTGAATTGGAGTAATTATTAAAATGAAGTCAAACAGTAACAGCAATACTTGCCAGAGGAGCCATATTTTATGTGTCCCACTCTGAGCAACTTCTCAAAAAATAGGGGACTTGGGCTCCCCATCTGGGAAACCAAATGGTCTGCAAGTTGCAAAGTGAAATGTGGAATCAGAAAAGGAAATGAGTGGTATAAATAGACCTGTCATAAAAGAAGATTTCTTTCAACTACTACTGGAGAATTTAATAAAAAGCATCTGAAAAGTTTTCTTAGATTTAGAATGGACACATTACATTTAAAAGTGGTTACTTATTTTGCTATTCAAATTAATTTTTTATTATATCTGAAAATGAAATTGTTTTACTTTTCAAAGCTTTTTAAAACAAACTTGAAGTTATAGGGAGCTAAGCCATCTCCAAGTCAAACAAACTTAATGTCCCATAATATAGACTGTCTTAACATGAGAACTTTGTTTCACATTGTCTGGTTCTATTTCATAGTGGACACCACAAACTACATACATGTTCTTCTCTTTTCCTAAAACTGGAAGGTAAAGAGGAGGTACTAACTTGACTTCTAAACAATGGTCTGCTGTTCTTTTAATAACTATTTTTAATCTCTTAAGATTCTCACCTTCATTTACTAAATCATGACTCACTTCAAATTACATAGTAATCAGCAAAGTTAATTGGTCTTAAAATTGTATTTCCTCCCTTCTGCAAGCACTCATTAAGCCGTGAGAATGAGTGTTTTAAGATATAAAGAATGAGATCGGTGAGTGATTGAAAGATGGTTTTGAAACTTGAATTTCATTGCAGTTTCAGATTTAGGGGTTAAGTTCCTTTGATCCAGGGAAGGGACTAGGCAGCTGCTGTCATTTGGTTTCCCAACTAGGTCAGGTGTGTTGGGAAGGGTTCTAAGAGCCCTGCACTCCTGGCTGAGGAAGAGGAACAGGCAGCCAGGTGGAGGGAGGAAAGAGAACTGGGAGGATGTGTTGAGGTCAGTGCTTGCCTTCCCCCTCACCTCAGATAGTTAACAGTTTATGGTTTCCGTCTGCCCTGGCAAGAACAAAGCATGTTAGACTTAAAGGTGATTCTGCAAATAGCAGGGGTTCTTACAGGAAAATAAATATATGAGGGGGTGGGGTGGGAAGAAGTGGACTATGAGTATGCAGGAAAATCTTGTTTTTAAAATGGAACTTTAGGGGTAAGGGATAGGATATGCAAGCAAAATCAATTATTTTAAAATGAACATGTATTTTTATTAACTTTAGTTAAATATAGATTATTATAACCAGCTCAACATGATAAGCTTAGGTCTGTGGAGAGAGCTAACTCAGGCATTGTCTTGTTTATAGACTGGACAGAACAAACCTTTTCTGTTTTGTCAATTCTTGGTTTCTTAATTTAGAATAAATTAGACAAAAGGAAGACACTTGTCTTTGTATACCTGCAGAATTAAGTTATTGCTGTAAAACCTGGCCTTTTCACTAGTCTTCGAAGAGTCCAGTTGCTTGGTAGGTGTTCAGTAAATTATTTTTAAATTGAATTTCTTCTTTTAAAATCTTTAACATCTCTAGAAAGGCTTCTTTCAGTGAATGGAAAAGTGGTTGTTTTTTTTTTTTTTTTTAAGTTAGGGAACTCCATTGAAAATAGTTTAAACATTAACTTACTGAAGTTTCAATCATGGGAAATGGGAGCAAAGTAAGCTGTACACACATTTATAGCCAATGGTCCGTTTTGGGAGGCCGGGGGTGTCTGACAAATTAGAGTAGTGAGGTTTGGGAAGGAAACTGGGGGATTTGTAATAAATATTCTCTTCATGTTGTTTCTCTCCTGGGTCATGGTAAAACAATAAATTATCATCTCTAGGTAACAATGTCTGTGGTATTAATTTTTCATCGTTGGTTGCATTAACAATTTCATAGTTAACTGGAACTGTGACCTACAGACAATCCAAATGGAAATGTTTTAAGTAATCTCACAAGGACTCCCTATGAAATACCACCTTGGAGCTCTGGCTAGGCAGCTTCTTGGAAAGGATGGCAGGATGAAAAGCCATGGAATAAAGGAGCTTTTTAATCGCCCTCCCACCCCCAAACAATTTTCTCATTAGATGGAACCGTTCAAATAACCTTTGACCAGTTGATGGCCTGGAAGCGCCCCGATGGTGAGTACTGCCTGTGATTTGAGTTTAGACCTAAACTGACCTCTAACATAACAACCTTGTTTTGTTGTTACATGATATATTGACACAAACAGTATGATTTTTTAAGTAAATAAAAGTGGCACATGTGAAGAGACTTTTTATGCAGTTATCTTTGCAACCAAATCCTGGTTCAGGCAAACTTCACCCTCTCCCATCTTGGCCCGCATCCTCCAGAGAGCAATCTGAGAATGAGGGCTTGTGTGCAGGTGACTCATTTTAGAAAGTGGTTCCAGAGGGCAGAATTGAGGGACGGGGGCAGCAACGGGAAGAAATCCAGCACATTATTGAGTGGTGACTGCTGTGGACAAAGGGGCCCGGGAGAGATTCTGGTCCCAAGTGTAAAGGCCTGGAGGTCAAGAGGACCAGAGTCTTATAGTCCCCCCAGGGCAGACAAGAGTCCCAGGAGTCATAGCTCAAGGTTTACCTACCAAGACCTTAATCTTTCACTCTCTAGTCCAGTTCGAACCCTGGACTGCCTTACTCCGTTCCTGTGCCTCAGTTACAGAAAGCTGTGGAAGAAAACACGCAGACGTGGCCACCTTGATTCCTATGATTATCCCTGCCTTAGCCTTGGATTCACAGCCTGGGTTTCTCCTGCTCCCCAAACGCCCATGCCTTCACCTCACCCTTTCTCAGCAGGTACAGTCAGTATTCTTTCCCGGGGCCTCGGGCCATCAGATGGGCTTCCAGCTCTGGGATTTCCTGCCCGCTGAGCCCTTGCCTTGCTGTCTGCTCTGGTACCTCCAAGTTCCTCCTCACCCTTCACATCTGTTCTGTGTTTAAATGAGCACAAACCTGTAGCTCTAAGGAGCAAAACCAAATTTTAAATATCTTATTTGACCTTGTTTCTTCCTTTGAGCTACCAAATTCCTCTACCAGTTGGGCCATAATCACTGTTTTCATCTCTTCACTGTTAATATCCTCCCTCTTCAAACCTGTAACAGCTGTTTTCTTAATCATTTAAATGGCCACTTGTGTTCTTGACAGTATTTTTTCTTCATTCTTCCTTACATTTCTATAATACTTAACCATTTCCTTGAAACCCTGTCAGTTCGCATTACTCTGTCCTTCAACTGCTCTCTTCCTTTACTCATGAATAATAACCAGGAATTTTCTCTAATCTGCGTATCAACTTTGTGAAGATAGTTGCCCCGTTTTACAGATGTGGAAACTAAGGACTGGAAAGTGAAGTGGTTTACCCATTAAGTGGCAGAGCTGGATTTTTAAACCAGATGTGTCTGACTCTAGCAACCCCAGTTCGTTCTTTTCACCACTTCATTGTCACTTGTCCTTTATGAACTCTTAAGTTTTTCTCCATACATCCATCACCTATGGCTACACACACAGGCATTGGAGCCAGTTTATCTAGGATCAAATTCTTTACCACTTACTTGCTGTGTCTTAATTTTCTCATCTGCAAAATGGGTATAGAGTTATAAGCATTAAGTCATTACATGTAAAGCACCTACAACAGTGCCTATCATAAACGTTCCAAAATATTAGCTATTATTTCCTCCATGGATCTCTAGCTCTTCTCTTCCAAGTGTTCACTTATCTCCAGATTCCCCACTAAAGTCTCCTTTTTTAAGGTGAAACACACTGGCTGTGTACCCCATCCCATTAGTCCCTAAAACATGTGACCTGGAAATCGGGTCTTTGTGAAAATTGAGGACCCAGACTGGGCCGATTTTAATCCCAGATGCTGTGGACAGAATTTCACAGGGTCTTCATGATTCTCTCAAATTGCCCAATCCTGGCTTAATTCTTTCCCCTGCCTCAATCCTTCTTCAGCTGATGCAATTCCTTTTGCAATCCCAAATCCTGTGAGGAATTGGATATTCCCTACAATGATGAAAATTGCTGCACAGGTTTAAGAGGCCGTTCTTGTCCCAAATTACCCATGTCCTTTGCCAGTAATTACCACCGCTGCCTCCAAGTCTCAGGTGTCATCTACTTCAGATTCTTAAACTGAGGAGGTTATCACCATGTGCATTTGGCTCTGGATTTCACATTTAGAAAGAAAGACTAACTGCAGGATGGTAAAAGCAAAATCAAGCCCTAGCCAGTTTGGCCTAGTGGATAGAGCATTGGCCTCTAGACTGAAAGGCCCCGGGTTCAATTCCATCAAGGGCATGTACCAGATGCAGGCTTGATACCCCGCTCTGGTTGAGTGCACTCAGGAGGCAACCAATTGATGTGTCTCACATTGATCTCTTCCCCTCCTTCTTGCTCTCTCTAAAAATAAATGAAAAAATGCCCTCAAGTGAGGATTAACAAAAAAAACAAAAAAAAAAAAAACAAAACAAAACTAGTGTACAACCAAGGATTTTTCTTGATGAGGAAAAATCTCACTGGGAACTTGGTTTCTGCCCTCAAAGATGTAAAGTCCTGTCATCTAGAAGAGGATTTCAGTTCATTCTGCTTGACTCCAAGAAATAGAACTAAATCCCTTTCTACAAACATGATTGTAGGGCATATGCTGTGTTTTGAGAATAATAAAAGGAGATACAGTAATGAGTAAAGCAGCTTAGTAAAGCCAACTCTGCTTAGCCACTACCAGGATTTGGGGCAAGTTAGAGAAAGGTACCCCATCTTCAGGAAATTTGTCTGCCTTCTGCTGGAAAGTTGTGATAACTATGTAACTCCCTGAAAACTCCCCGATAAGATAAATGGTGGCCCCTAGGGTTGTGCAGGACACAAGTTGCACATTCAGAAGTGACCCTAGTAGAAGCCACTGGGAGAAGAAAGAACCTTGTTGCAGAGCCAGCCAGAGCAGGTGGCTGAATCAGCTTTATTCGTGTATGGCCGGGGGACACACAGGTCTGAGAAAGAAGGGATCTTGCATGGGTGAGGGGTTGGGGAGGCCTAGGCCAGGTAGCCTTTGTAATCTTGTATTCTAAGAGTATGCAAATTTTTCCTGGGTTCTTCCTCAAACTAGGGGGAACAAACCAGTAATGTGTTCTTGTGAAGTCTTGGCAAGAAACTACCCTCTCTCAGTAAGGACAAGGCAGGTGGCCCAATCCATAGTGGACAGAATAAAAATATGAATCTGTGATAGGTGGAGCTACATCTATCTCTTGGGGAGGGGGAGTGACATTAAAACAAAGAGGGGATCAGAAATAATATTGTAGCCCTAACCGGTTTGGCTCAGTGGATAGAGCCTCAGCCTGCAGACTGAAAGATCCCAGGTTCGATTTCAGTCAGGGCATGTACCTTGGTTGTGGGCACATCCCCAGTGGGGGGTGTGCAGGAGGCAGCTGATAGATGTTTCTCTCTATCCCTCTGTCTTCCTCCTTGTAAAAAAATTAACAAAATATATATTTTTAAGAAATAATATTGTAGCCAAGAATTTTGAAAATTAAAAATCCCTTATTGGTATAATAGCTCTGTGATGAGCAAACTATGGCTCGCGAGCCACATGTGGCTCTTTGGCCCCTTGAGTGTGTCTCTTCCACAAAAGACCACAGCCTGGGCGAGTCTGTTTTGAAGAAGTGGCATTAGAAGAAGTTTAAGAAATGTGGCTCTCAAAAGAGATTTCAATCATCGTACTGTTGATATTTGGCTCTGTTGACTAATGAGTTTGCCGACCACTGGGATAGCCAGTTACAAAGCTAGTTCACTGTCACATGACCCGGCACTCTAAAGTTGCCAGAGAAGCCCACTGGCATTGCTCAGCGGTTGAGTGTGGACTTATGAACCAGGAAGGTCACGGTTTGATTTCTGGCCCGATTCCCGGTCAGTTTATATGCTCAGGTTGTGGGCTTGATCCCCGTGTAGGGCATGCAGAAGGCAGCCCATCAGTGATTCCCTCTCATTGACGTTTCTACCTCTGTTTCTCTCTGAGATCATTTAAAGATATTTTTACTAAATTAAATTAAAGAAAAAAAAAGGTAATCAGGACAAATATTACACCGTTTTCAGATAATTAAGTTCCATATCCACATCTCCCAAGGTTCATTAGCAAGAGCTTCAGCGCTAAGCCCTGGGCTTGTCTATCGCACTCCATTTCTATTCTGGTTTTTTTTTTTTCATTTCCTTTCGAAAATGCCTTTGCAGCTTCCCAACGTGCTATCTGTGTGGACTCCTTCAAGGTAGACAGGAGCTGTAATGGACAAGAAGCTTGCCCAGCCTTGTTCTAAGAGAAATCAGGGTTGATCACCCTCTGCTGGCCATGGACAATGACGGCACAAAAAGGGGGGACGGCAGAAGTGAGGCAGATCCAGAAAGCAACCTTTTTAGAGAGAGCCGTGACCATGTTCATGTCTGAAGGTTGCCTCTGAATCCTTGAATATAAATGTCTGAGCTGCCCGTGGGCACTCTAAGGGTCCACAGTCCCTCCTTTAAAAGACCTCCATACTCTCCCACTTTACTTCCTCTATATACTCAGTTCTCTTTTGCCTCGAAACATTTGGCTTCAAAAAGAAGATTCCGACCAGCGGCCAGGCCCAGCCGCCGCGGAGGCAGGGAGCAGCCAGGCACAGAGAGAGGGGCTGTTCTCGGGGTGGGGCGGGGGGCGCGCTATGTCGGATGACGATTCGAGGGCCAGCACCAGCTCTTCCTCCTCTTCGTCCTCCAACCAGCCAGCCCAGAAAGAAAGAGACAAGCACCCCCAAGAAGAAGGAGAGTAAAGTCAGCATGAGCACGAGCTCCAAACTCCTCTCCACCAGCGCCGAGAGGCTTCAGAAGGAGCTGGCCGACATCACCTTAGACCCTCCGCCCAGCTGCGGCGCTGGTCCCAAAGGCGGTAACATCTGTGAGCGGAGATCAAGCATCCTCGGGCCTCCAGGATCTGTGTTTGAGGGTGGTGTGTTCTTCCTTGATGTCACTTTACACCAGAATACCCCTTCCAGCCCCCGAAGGTTACATTTCGGACCAGAATCTATCACTGTAATAGTAACAGTCAAGGGGTTATCTGCTTGGACATATTGAAAGACAATTGGAGTCCAGCACTAACAATTTCTAAAGTCCTCCTTTCTCTCTGCTCACTTCTTACAGACTGTAACCCTGCCGGCCCTTTGGTGGGAAGTATTGCCACTCAGTCAGTATATGACCAACAGAGCAGAACAGGGCAGAATGGCCAGACCGTGGACCAAGAGATACGCTACATAAATTGGGTTTTCACAACTCTTACATTATCTGTCTGTCACAGAGAGCTGCTTATGATTTTGAAGGGGTTGGGAGGGTGGGAGTTGGGAAAGAGTAGGGTATTTCTATAACAGATATTACTGTCTTATTTCCTAAGATCCTGTTGTAACTTAAGGTATCTTGCTACAGTAGACAGAATTGGTAATAGCAACATTTAAATTGTCACTAGTTCTGCAATATAAGCTAAAATGTAGTACAGAGAAGAATAGACTTTGGACTCCGTTGCTTGTAGTCTGTAAATTTAAGTCAGCTTAATTTTGTGCAAGTTACACAGATGGCCATTTCTGTGAAAGTCCTTCCAGACTGCATACTTTTTGTTTAGAAAAATTGAAACTTGTTTCCCCTTCTTGGAAGGGAATATTGATATTTAACAATTTTTAGAGGTTGTCATCTCATATGTTAAATGGACATGTGGCTTATAAGACACTTATAGGAAATAAGTAGTTATGTATTTTATTTTATATGCCAATCTACTTTATTGTGAAGATTAGAGGTTTGAATCTAATCTTTGAAAACCTGTAGTAAAATACCTTAAACTGTTAACTGTAAGGCGAGGAATAGGAGTTACTCAGTGAATTGGTTTATGTTGCAGACTACTTAAGCCTGCATTTGTTACTGTGCTAATAAACAATATTAAAACAACCACCTTAAAAAAAAAAAGATTCCTATCCCCTTTGGGGCAGAAACCTGGAAGGGGAAAAGCTACCAGTGGTTACTGTAAGCCCGGGCTTTCTCCCTCCTTTTCCACAGAGCAATCTTTGGGACAATGGTGATAATTTTCAAATATTTTAAAGGGACAAGAATAACAACTACATGCATTTTGTAAGAGAAAAGAATAGATCAAGACTAAGATCAATGAGTTGAAATTATAGGAAAGCAAATTTTTGCTTTAAAGCACTTTTCCCACGTAGAACTCTCCCAAAAGAGGGAACTGTCCTCTAAAATAGTAAGCTCCCTGCCACAGAATTGTTAAAGAAACAGTGTAAGTTACAGGCCAGACGAGATCCCCAAGCTGACACATTCATTCAGTCTCATCTCTATCAACATTTCTGTAATTATTTGATTACATGTCTGCCAAGAACTGTGTGTATTTTTAAAAATATACCTTTATTGATTTCAGAGAGGAAGAGAGGGGGGAAGAGAGAGAGAAACATCAATGATGAGAATCACTGATTGCTGCCTCCTGCACGCCCCCTACTGGGGATCGAGCCCGAAACCCAGGCATGTACCCCTGACCAGAATCGAACCCCGGGCCCTTTAGTCCACAGCCTGACACTCTATCCACTGAGCCAAACCAGGTAGGGCTATATTTTTCATTCACCCTTGTGCCTTAACACATTGTCTGACACATTGTAGGTTCTTGGTGTTTGTTGAATGAATTCATTGGAAGACTATGAGGTTCTTGGAAACCAAAACCATTCTAAAGAGGAAATGCAGGAGACACATCACAGTGAGCCACCAGCAATTTGACTAGTTTTTTTTTTTTTTTCCTCTTGTGATCTTTTCATATGGTCATGGTTATATTAATAAAAGAAAATAATAGATCATTCCAGGTTAACTTGTTTTAATACCATATGATTTGGATGGCTATCTTTAAAAGTCTGTTGAGACATAGTAATGACACAACATTGAATTAGAGCATCTGAATTCTACTCTAAGTTTGCTACTAGTTAGCTAACTAATGTGCCTTGGATCTGACTTCTCTAAGCATTGGTTTCTTTGTCAACAAACAAGAGCTTTACCAGATTGTCCTTAAGGTTTCTTTTGGTATGAGTATTTTGCAACTCTAGGCCCCTTCTTCAAGCCCCTGCATCACAACCCACTGGTTACACAAGTAGGCAAAGATCCTTTGACTAAGTGACTGGTTAGAGTGCTGCCAAATCATTCAGCACATGTGTGGCTAATAGAACAGATACAGGCTTCCTGGTTTTCCCCTCAGGCCTAGTGATTTCTTCTCCATTAACCATTTATTCTTTTTCTAGCCAAATGCAGAGGAATTACAGAGCTTAAAAACAAAGGCTTTGGGCCTTAGCTGGTTTGGCTCAGTGGATAGAGCATTAGACTGCGGACCAAAGGGTCCTGGGTGGGAGCCTGGTCAAGGGCACGTACCTTGGCTGCAGGCTCCTCCCCACCCCTAACCCCCTCTGGCCAGGTCGGGGAGCAACAAATCGATGTTTCTCCCACATCAATATTTTTCTGTCTTTCCCTCTCTCTTCCACTCTTTCTAAAAAATTCAATGGAAAAATATTCTCGGGTGAGGATTAAAAAAAAAAAAAAAGCATAGGCTTTGGAGAAAGAGAGCCAAGTGGAACCTGAATCTTGACTTTCCCACAGATCCGTTATATGACACTGGAAAAGTTACCTTTTTAGGCCCAAGTTTCTTGACCTATAAAATAGAAATTTTACTATTTCACAGGGGTAAGTATTCTCAGGATTATAGTATTTTTTCAAAGATTGATATAATGAAGATAAATGTGTATAGTAGATTGTTTCCAAAGATAGTCATATTATCTCCCATTCCACATACTCTTGCAGTGTGACCAAGAGATAGAATCTGTTTTCTTCCACTTGAGTCTGAACCAGTGACTGGTTTTAACAACAGAATGTAGTGAAAATGATGCTGTTTAACTTCCAAGGCTGGGCCCTAAACAACTACAAGTTCCACCTTGACCTCTTACTAGATGTTAATGATGCCGATTTTTTTCAATAGGTGGGGTTCTACTTATGTTGAATTGTATGTGCTTTGATATGTATGCTATTTTGTTGTATTGACAAGCTTCAAAACTCCATATGTCAAATTTTCTGAAGATGTTAACATCATAGATATTTTTATGCTTAAAAATGTTAATGTGGATTAATCATTAACCAGTTAATTTGGATTAATCATTGACCAGTTAGTGCGGATTTTGTGATAATTTCAAGAGAAACATCAAAAGTGCTTTATTCACTAGCACCTTTCTTCAAAATAAAGCAATGAATTAAAACTTCCCGAAAATGCTCTTTTTTGGCATGAAATTCGATATTTTAAACATAAAAGTATCTATGGTGTTAACACTTTAAGAAAATTTGACATAGGAAGTTTTGGAGCTTGTCAATACATCAAAATAGCAAACATCAAATTGCATATATGTATATCAACATATGTGGAACCCCATTTATTGGGGATGATCCCCATTATTAACTGGTACCCCTAGTAAAATGCTCCTCTTGGGGAATCTAAGCATCATGCGGAGAAAGCCCACGCAGCCATGCCCAGACTGACATGAAGGAACACTGAGGCCCAGGCCAGCATCCCAGCTGGGCTTCCGGTCTGTGGACCAGCGCCAATTGCCACCCATCCCAGCCCCTCGTTGATACCACTGGAAGCAGAACAATCCAGCCAGTCCACAGATTTGTGAGATCATGTAATAAATGATAAATGTTGTGTTAAGGCACTAAGTTTGGGGGTAGTGTTTTATGCAGCAATAAAAAGTGAAACCAAGACCTTAACACAGTACCTGGCCCATAGTAAGTACTCAAAGGAGGTGTGTGGAGTGGTAATGGCGAAGGAGTGTTATGAAAAGTTTCCCCGTTTTAAAGGGAACAACTACTAGAAGTCTAAGACAAGCTGTAGGAAGATGTTAAAGTTTACTCCCAAAAATTCATTCTGCGAACCTCCTGTCCTTCCCATCCCAGGGCACCCCTCATTCTTCAAAACAGCACAAGATGACACAGGAGGAGGCCACTCTTGTTTGTTCAGGGGGGCATAGATTTCGATGGGCTGCCTCCCGCCTGCACCCTGACAGGGGCCTAGAATGGAACCTGCAGCCCGGGTATGTGGCCTTGACCAGGAATCCAAGCCAGGACCCTTCGGTGCAGGGTGGACGCCCTAATCAGAACACCGGAGGAAGTGGCCGTTCCTGAGCGACTCTTTCGTTAAAGGCCTTCCTTGCACTGAACGTTTCTATCAGTTCCATTCATTGGTCTTCTGGGGTCCCGTAATGCAAACCTCTTTTTCAAATGACAACACTACACATACTGAAAAACCAAGACTGCTTTGTCCCTCATTCTCCCCTTCTTTCTACCAAAGTTAAGAACAGTTCCTCCAATGCTCTTAGGTCGAACGGCACGGAGTTCGGACCGCACACCGTCCGGCTTGCTCCTTTCTGGCCGAAGCCGCCGCCCGTAGGTCGGAACCGTTTTTAGTAAAAAACCGACGGGGCCGGACAGACAAGACCCCTTCCGGTTCGCGTTGGCGGCGCCTCCACGTACTGAGCTGCCGAGATTCCCCGGAGTTCCTAGAGGGGCCGCTGCGACCGCGCAAACCCGCCCGCGGACGGGCTGTGACGCACTTCCGGCTGCGCCAGCCGCGGTGCGCGTCCAGGTGTCCCAGCGCCCGCAGCGGCTCTGACTCACGGTGAGCCTCCCGGTCCCCGGTTAGCTGGGCGGTCGGGCGGGCGGGGGAGGGAGCCCGAGTCGGAGGGGGAGGAGGGGGGGGAGGGGCGAGCGTGCGGCTGTGGCCTCCGCGGGGTCCCCAGGCGGGCCCTGGAAGGGCTGGGGGAGGAGCCCCGGTCCCGGCCCAGCCCTAGAGGCGCTTGCTCCCTGGAAAGCCTTTCCTCCTCCCAAGGGTCTAACAAATGAAACTTCGTGTCGCAGTTCCAGGACCGTTTTTGTGCGCTCCTTCGGCAGAGCAGGGGCTACGAGTCCCCCCCGCCCCCCTGGCCCAGGGCTCTCAAAGGGAGGCCCAAACTCAGGGCTAATGGATGAAACACGCCGGAGGGTTGCGGGCCTTCTCTGAGAACGGAACCTGTTTAGAAGGCCTGGCCCGAGGGAGAGTCTCGTTGGTCTTTGTTCAGGCTGGAAAGTGTGTAAGGCCCCGGATGGGAGGCTAAGTTGGTTAGAGCGTCCTCCTCTTAGGCAGAGGTTTCGGGTTCCACCAGATCAGGGCACACAAGAAGCAACCGATGAATGCGTGAATACCACAAATCTATCTCAATCTCTCTCTCTCTCTGTCTCTCCCTCCCTCCCTCTCTCCCACTCTCTCTCTCTCACTGTCTAAGGTCACTGCGTTTTAAAAAGAAAGCATCGTGCACTAGCTGGTTTGGCTCAGTGGAGAGAGCGTCAGCCTGAGGACTCAAGGGTCCCGGGTTCGATTTTGGTCAAGGGCACATGCCTGGGTTGCAGGCTTCATAGTCAGTGTGGGGCGTCAGGAGGCAGCAAAATCTATGAGTTTCTCGTATCCTTGATGTTTCTATCTCCCTCGCCCTTCCTCTCTAAAATCAATGAAGATATTTTTTAATTAAAGGAAAGCATCTAAATAACAGGGATCTGCTCAAGTTTGGAAACACGATATTACAGGACCATTTGTTAAAAGAGTTTGTCAAAAGAAAGTTCATCTGGTAGATGAGGTACTTGGGAACAAGGATAAAAATGCTTTGGGAAACGGGCATAAAGGAGAGGAAGAAAAAAAAACCTTGGAACAGCCAAAGCCGGTTTGGCTCAGTGGATAGAGCGTCAGCCTGCGGACTGAAAGGTCCGGGGTTCGATTGCGGACTGAAAGGTCCGGGGTTCGATTCCGGCCAAGGGCATGTACTGTGGCTGCGGGCACAGCCCCAGCAAGGGGTGTGCAAGAGGCGGCTGATCGATGTTTCTCTTTCATCGATGTTTCTGACTTTCTATCCCTCTCTCTTCCTCTCTGTGAAAAATCAATAAAATATATATATAAAAAAAACTTGGAACAAAAGCCTTCTGCTTATAGTAGACCATGAACTTTTGCTTAATGGGCTTCTTTAAAGCTTTTTCCCCCCTCATTATTCTAGAGAGGGGGAGGGAGAGAGTAAAAACAAACATCAATCTGTTGTTCCACTTATGTATGCATTTATTGATTCTTGTATGTGCCCTAATCAGGGAACCTGCAACCATGGGTATCAAGACTACATTCTAGCCCTAATCCGTTTGGCTCAGTGGATAGAGTGTCAGCCTGTGGACTTGAGGATCCAGGTTTGATTCCGGTCAAGGGCATGTACCTTGGTTGTGGGCACATCCCCAAGAGGGGGTGTGCAGGAGGCAGCTGATCGATGTTTCTCGCTCATCAATGTTTTTAACTCTCCCTCTCCCTTCCTCTCTGTAAAAAAATCAATAAAATATATTTAAAAAAAAAAAAAAAAAGACTACATTCTAACCATCTGAGCTACCTGGCCAGGGCATTGGTGGATCTCTCGAGCTGAAATTTTAGATAGCCTAAAAAAGTAGTTCAGTGTGCTTGAAGGCAGTGTGAGTTAGTAATGAAGCCTCTGTTTTCTATCCACACGCTTTTTTATTTTATGAGCACTTTACTAAGAAAACTCAGAAGCCGTGACGTGAGGACATCTCTAACTCAGCTTGACCAAATGTGAAATTACTGCCTTTCCTCAGGTGAAAAACAAAACAGAGCATTAACAGATTTGCTTTTTAATATTTGCCAATCTGAGAGGTGGGAGCATATTTTATTATAACTAAGGCTGAGCATCTTTTCGTGGATTAGTTACTGAGCTGAGACTTAAGACAAATAGAAGCCTGCCATAAGAATTGGGCATTGAGTGAGCATAGGGAATGAGAAGGGAAGTGATGACTGAAAAGGGAGGCAGAGGCCGGCATGTGTTTACCATGCAAAAAATTAAGTAATTTTAAATAGCTGGGTGATACTAACAGATTTGTGTTTTAAACCTCTGCAGATGGCCTTTGAGCCTGTGGAGATAGAATTGCCAAACTGGATAATGGACTGTGTGATTTCAAGGGATGAAAGAATATTGTAATGTTGCCAAGTAGTTCAAAGCTAAAAGTATTTGATAAAATTTCAAAAAGGCTTTGTGTTATGTTTGAAATAGATCTGCTAGGAACTATTTCATTAGGCCAATATTCTGACAGTTATTGGAAGAGAGTCAGAAATTAACTATTGCTGCTCCTAGAGACAAGGCAGGGGTTAAGTGTGTGTGTGTGTGTGTATCTGCCCTAGCCTATTTTTCTCAGTAGATAGCGCATCGGCCTGCTGACGGAAAGGTCCCCGGTCGAGGCAAGTGCAAGAGGCAACCAATTGGTGTGTTTCTCTCACATTAATATTTCTTTCTGTCTTTCCCTCTCTAAAAATCAATGGAAAAATATCCTTGGATGAGGATTAAAAAAAGAAAATCCTAGCCCAGCCGGGAGTGGCTCGGTGGTTGAGCATCCATCCCTGAACCCAGAGGTTCTCTGTTGGATTCCTAGTCAGGGCACATACCCAACTGTGGACCCGATCCCCAATGTTCTCTATCCCTCTCCCTTCCTCTCTCTAAAATCAGTAAAAACGTGGTTTAAAAAAATCCTAAAAGGAAAAGGCTTCACAACTTTTTTAATGTTTTATTCTAAGAATGGTCTGTTTCAACATCATAAGTATTGAAGTTAACAACCATATTTCTCTTTACCACTCCGTAATAGAACAGCATTTACTAAAGCTGCTTGTTTGCCCCAACACCCCATATTTTGTTTAAATAATTTTAGAGTAGTTTTAAATTTATAGACGAGTTCAAAGATAATTCAGTGAGTCCCCATCTACTTCTCACCAGTTTCCCTTATTAACATAACTTTACTGTGTACATTTGCCACAGCTATAGGAAACAACATTGGTGCATTACAATTAACTAAGCTTCCCACTTTGACTTACTAGTTTTTCCCCAATGCCCTTTTTCTGTTCCAGGATCCCAACTAGGATACCACATTACATTAATCGTCATGTCTGCTTAGTGTCTTTTGGTCAGTGACAGTTTCTCAGTCTTTTCTCGTTTTTTATTAACTTGACAGTTTTGAGGACTGCTGGTCAGTTGTTTTTGTAGAATGTCCCTCAGTTTGATTTGTCTGGTGCTTTTCTTATGATTGGGCTGTGGTTATGGGTTTTGAGGAGGAAGACCACAGAAGTGAAGTGCTCTTATATCAAGGCACATGACTTATCACTGATATTAATCTTTTTGAAAAAATACGTTTTATTGAGATAGCACTAGTTAGTAACATTTAAATTTCAGGTGTGCAACATGAGATAGTTCGATATCTATTTCATGCTCCCCACACCAAAAGTTACCATTCATTACCATATATTTTGACCCCCTTTACCAATTTTGTTCTTCCCCTTCTGGTAACTACCATTATGATGTCTGGATCTCTGAGTTTGTGGTTTGGTTTGTTTTGCTTTGTTTGTTCCTTTGTTACTTTTTTTTATTCCACGTGCGAGTGAGGTTATATAGGTCTTGTCCTTTTCTAGCTGACTTAATTCACTTTATCATAATTTGCTCCAGCTCCAGGCATGTTGTTATAGATGGCGGTATTTCATTTTTTATGGCTGAGTGGTATTCCTGTGTGTGTGTGTGTGTGTGTGTGTGTGTGTAAATACATAGAGACCATGATGATACTAATTTTGATCAACTGGCTGAGGTAGTAGTGTTTGTCAGGTTTCTTCATTGTAGTTATTTCCCCCCAGCAAGTCAGTAAGTGTAGCCTATATTCGAGAGGTTGGAGCTCTGCCTTCTTGAAGGGAGCTAGTAGGATTTACTTATGTATTATATGTAGAATGTAAAAAAGAGGGGCCAGGGATGACCATGTTTTTGGTCCATAATAACAGAGCAGTAGAGCTGCCATTAACTGAGATGAGTGGCCTTGAGGGGAAAGATGGGAAGTGCAGTTTTGGGCATGTTAAGCTTGAGATGACTTTGGACAGGCTGGTGGCAGTGTCAGGTGGGGAGGTGGTCATACAAGTCTAAACTTCAGAAGAGCGGTCCAGGCTGGAGATAATTGGCAGTTGTAGTTGGATCCCAGAAGCCGAGTAGCTCAAACAGGTTCTGATGTCTTTCCCGTTGTTGGACTGCCCTCCTCTGGCTGGAGTGTGATATTTTGTAACCAATTATGTAGTTATTTCAATACTGAAGTTGACTTTTAAGCATACCTAAGAAATGCTCTCAGCCTGCTACATCTGTGCCTTTGGTGCCGGAGCCTTTATTTTAGGAGACTGGCGGCAGTGCTTCCTCCCTGGCTCAAGTAATCCTGAACTTGGGAGCTCCAGCAGCGAATTGGGTGCGTAGGACAGCGTTAGGGAGTGGATGGTGCCGACTCTGGTTCCCCCTGTCAGGACACCTGTTGACATCTCAGAACACTTCCACATGGTCCCCTGGAGGGCAGCCCAAGTGTCAGCATCCCTAGAATTCTGATAATTATTGAATTTTTCATAAAAGCAAGGTTGCATATTGAGGTTCTGTTGCCAGAATCCCATTTCACATTTTTTTTAATTGCAAAAATTGATCACAAAAATAAATGAAGGGAAACAGTTATATATAAAATACATTTTTAAATACGTATTAACTAAATTTGTGAATCTGAACACCTAATTTAAAGCTATAACATAAATGTACATTTGCTGGCCAGCAATAGCCTGCTAAGACCTCAGGAGTTCTAAGAGTCTAAAAAAGTTTTCAGAGCACAGGTAATGTAAATTTAATTTTTAAATTATGTCAAGTGCCTTTTGGGGGGGGGGGGTAATAATCTTGGCCTGGAATAATCTTCTTCTTCTTCTTCTTCTTCGACAGACATCAATTGGTTGCCTCCTGCACATCCCCTACTGTGGGTGTGTCCTGACTCGGAACTGAACCCCGTACCTGAGCCACACCAGCTGGGCCTCAGTGTGCTCTTTTGAAAGTAAAATCGAAGTAAGACATTCTGAGCTTCTTCCAGAGAGATTTGAACAGTAATTTTCACATGGTAGTATTGGAGTGACCATAATTTTTTACAATTTCTTGTGCCAAAAGTATGATTGTAAGACCGAAACTTAAAAATACTTATTTTGGTAATTTTATGGTAACCATATTTTCTTAGGTTGAGCCTGTAGTCCTGAAGAACCGGAATCTAAAGGAACTAACATCCCTCTACGAAGAGCCCGTCTAGGGAGGCTTTCTGAAGTCCGTATGATGACCAAGGTGCTGGGCGTGGCCGCGGGTCTGGGCCCCAGGCCTCTACAGGAGCAGGTGGGGCCTGTGGTGGTGAAAGTTGAGGAGGAGGAGAAAGGGAAATGCTTTCCAAGCCTGGAGATGTTCCGCCAGCGCTTCAGGCAGTTTGGATACCATGACACGCCCGGCCCGCGGGAGGCCCTGAGCCAGCTCCGAGTGCTCTGCTGTGAGTGGCTGAGGCCCGAGATCCACACCAAGGAGCAGATCCTGGAGCTGCTGGTGCTGGAGCAGTTCCTGACCATCCTGCCCCGGGAGCTGCAGGCCTGGGTGCAGGAGCACGGCCCAGAGAGCGCCGAAGAGGCCGTCACTCTCCTGGAAGACCTGGAGCAAGAACTGGATGAACCAGGACAGCAGGTAGGAGGGAGTGAGAGGGAGTATTTTTTATGCTCTGAGATTGGGAGCATGCCATTTCAGGCAGGAATGGTTTGTCCATACAATACAAATAGGTAAATGGAAGTTTCTACTGATTTAGATCATGTTTCTTCCCCTTTTTCCTACTATCCTATATTAGCTTTAGCCTTGAAAATTGAATGGGGTGGTGGTTTCTCTTTTTCTCTTTCCTAGAAATTCTACATAGCTCTCCTAAGATTTTATTTCATTTTAGTTCTAAAGTGAGCTATGGACAAACCCAGCCATTCCTAATTGTCTAGGTTTCCCCTCCTCCGAATGAACGCAGACAGGCATGGGAGAAGATGTCCTCTTCGGGAACAGCAAAGAAATCCCTGAGCAGCACGCAGCCACGGTCTGTGGAGGCAAGTCCCAAATATGAATCTTGGGGACCCCTGTACATCCAAGAGACTGGTGAAGAGCAGGATTTCACTCCAGAGCTAAGACAGAATCAAGGTAGGAGCAATTCATTTGTTAATGATTTAGTGAGCATGTTACAATCAGCTTTGGATTATGCAGAAATGGTCCCTGATAAATTTACTCAACTTCTGCCTTGGGCTATTTAAAAATTTTAACTTTTAAGTTACTTATTTCCTACACATAGTTCATGGCAACTTGAAGGATAGCCTGTGCAAGTAGCCACGTGATTGCTTCTCATGGAGCGTAAGATTTTAGCCCCCACCGCTGCAGTCAGTGAGTAGGGGGTGAGCCTGGAAGCAGCGGAGGGGTTACTGCTGACAGAGGAAAGAAATAGATGGTCAGGAGACAGAGACAGAGAGATAAGGAAAAGGAGGCTAGAAGGAGGTGCCTTTGACAGTTGAGGCTTCTGTACCCATGGAGGAATGACTGCTTAAGAGGAGCTCATTTTGCCCTAGCCTGTATGTGTATATATAGAGAGAGACTAGTAGTCCTGCGCATGAATCCATGCACCAGTAGCTCACCAGTAGCTCGCTACTGCCCTGTAGCTCTCCAGCTGCTGCCCTGCCCCCTCCTGTAGCTCTCCACCCCACCCTCCTGCTGGTCTGTGATCTGGTCATTTCATGGTTGGTCGTAACGCTTCACAGCATAACAACCATTGCATATTATATCTTTATTATATAGGGTTAAATAGGATATTCAGCTTCTAGGAGCATACGGGTTTTTTGAGTTTGCTACTGACCTCTTCTCCCTTAATTATTCTTTTATTTTCCTTAAGCAGATTAACCCTTAAGCAATCTTTCTAACTTGTTTCATTCTGCCCAAGCATCTCCCACCTCCCTTTGCTGCTATATGCTTGGCTTTGCCTTTTTGCCCTCTAAATATGAAGTTCTCCTCCTAGCAGAAAAAGCCATGTACTCCTCATACCATCAGAGCTTTTAGTAGGGTAGGGGCTTGTGTGAAAGTCTGGTATTGTAAACTAGATTTGATGATGACTTATTGACCTCTCAGAGCAATATTTGGTCACCCTTAAAAATCCATCAATGTCATCCGATGATTCTCTTTGTCCTGTAACTATTTCTTCTCAGAACAAGAAATAACTCACATGTCCTTATTCTGCTTATTGTTTCAGATTGTAAATCGAACACCCAGAATGAGGAATCAACAGATATGCAGAAAAGTTCTGAAGAGTCTCATGCAGAAGAATTCAAAAAGGATATTACTCCCATGGTTATTGCTAGTAAATTTGAGGCCAGGTTAGAAAGGCAGTGGGTAAACCTTGAAAAAGAAAGAGGAACAAAAACCTCTCTCCTAGACAAAGGTTCCAAGAAAGGTAGAGAATTAATGTCCACTAAACCTGCCCCAGGAGAGAGACGTTACATATGTGCTGAGTGTGGAAAAGCCTTTAGCAATAGCTCAAATCTTACTAAACACAGGAGAACCCACACTGGGGAGAAACCCTATGTATGCACCAAATGTGGGAAAGCCTTCAGCCACAGCTCAAACCTTACCCTTCATTACAGAACCCACCTGGTAGACCGGCCCTATGACTGTAAGTGTGGGAAAGCCTTCGGTCAGAGCTCAGATCTCCTTAAACATCAGCGCATGCACACTGAAGAGGCACCGTACCAGTGTAAAGATTGTGGGAAAGCTTTCAGTGGTAAAGGCAGTCTCATTCGACACTATCGAACACACACTGGAGAGAAACCTTATCAGTGTAATGAATGTGGAAAGAGCTTTAGTCAGCACGCAGGTCTTAGTTCTCATCAGAGACTCCACACTGGAGAAAAGCCGTATAAATGTAAGGAGTGTGGAAAAGCCTTCAACCACAGCTCCAATTTTAATAAACATCATAGAATCCATACTGGGGAAAAGCCCTATTGGTGTAATAATTGTGGGAAAACCTTCTGTAGTAAGTCAAATCTTTCCAAACATCAGAGAGTCCACACTGGAGAGGGAGAAGTGCTTTAACTGTCAAGTAGGCTCTCGTGTGTGTGTGTGTGTGTGTGTGTGTGTGTGTGTGTGTTACTCTAGAACATGAATGCTAGGGAGAAGTCAGATAATTGTAATATAAACTTAAGTGCTAGCTTTTGTTTCACTCAACATCAAGAGACCCTGGAGGAGTGAGAGCAGTGGCACAGTAGGAAGGAAAATCCAATAGGGTGTGGTGGATTCCTTGTTAGCTTAACTGGGGCCAATCCCCTCACCACACTTCACGCCCCAGTAACCATGCCGGCATTGCCTTTTGTATAGTTAAAGTGATGTATCAAGTATAATTATGGAGAAACCATTATGACTGCTTAACTTTTAACATACCTTAAAGAATTATGATTTGTAAAGAATTGAGCCATTTGAACACAATATAATCTGATTCAGAATTTATAACATCTTGTAATACATCAGGACTGTGATAATAAATGGTATGTTGTTTATTGAACACTATTCTAGAGAGAAAAACTGATCCTACGGGTTTATCTTTTTGGAAATTTGGGGTAAATAGAATAAGTAGTACTTGTGAATGAATGTGTATATTAGGAAATTGCAGTAGTGTGTAGAATAGTTGAATTTTGGTCTGTGATTTTTTTTTCCTACATACTAATACATTTTTTTCATCACTGGGAACATTTTGTCAGCCTCTTGTGCATTTTGGTTGTGTGTACTCTGTCTCTGCCAAAGTCTGTGAAAAACTGATAATCCCTCAGAAGTGTCATTATTCTTCTAAACTCCAGAAGTTAACAATACCCAATTTGATTACTGAAACCCATCCCATTTTTTCCTTCTGACTGCAATTTCTTTGATTTCTTAAGATACTTCTGTACCTTAGAAAAAGCCTTTTGGCCAGTAGGTAAGTCGTCTTGTTACCTAGAAACCAAATACTTCACGCCTTCCTCTTATCACTTGCTTATTTTGTTCTGAGTTTTTTTCACCTTTTACCTTTAGTCACTAAAATACTTTTTTGTCTACTGCTGCAGCCATAGTGTTCAGCAAACCTGATAAACCAAGATTAGGGACTGCAGGAAAGTGTCATGTCTAGTACCGGTTCTGATCTCTGGGAACTACCAGTATGCCACCCTGCGATCAGATTAAACTATAGGTAGCAAGTCTTCATGCACCAGTCAACTGTGTTAGAGAGCCATTACAAAAAAAAAAAAAAAATCAATCGTGCTTGAAATCTGGAATGTTTTTACTGTTCTGGTAGCTTACTGATGACCTGGATGTCCTGCCAGCACCCTAACTCGGTACCTTTAATGTGAGCGCTCCTGTTTATATATTTGTTAACCATGATGGAGGCCCACAGAGAATTTAGTAATTAGAAGCAGCTGATTACCTGTAGGCTCCTAGAGCCGCTGCATGTGAAGGAAATGAGGTCTAAGTAGAGCTGCTAAGCCTCAAGACCTGCCTCACTCCTTTAGTGAGAGCTGAATGGGTCTCTAATTTGTACTGTCCCTATTTTCCTGGTATCTTCTGTGCAGTGGGTGCTCTCTGAGGGGCACTGATGAATGACACAAAGATCTACATACTTTGTTTCAGCCCCTTCGGTCCATGTATTCTTCAGCTGAAATCTTCCTCATCTTGTCCCCAGACTTTCAGCCTTATTCTTTGCAGGCCCCTTGTCTAGACAAGCTGTTTGCCGCAGCCCAAGAGGCCAAGGAATCTTTACTTCAGGCTACTTCTTCCTCCCAACAAAGTTGGTGCCAGACAGCCTGCCTGCAGCTCTGCCCACCAGATTTCACTCCTGAGGAAGCACACAGCGAATCAACAATGCCTTGATTCATGCTAACATTGAGCTGACTTCTCTGAAACAGACTGCAGGTTTATTCCACTAACAAGTCTAAGGGAGCCTTCCATGAGTCCACAGGTATGAGCGGGGGAGGTATCGGTTCAGCAAAGGCAGGTGACAACAGGTGAGAGCTTCCTGCTTACATAACCTGCTCAGGCCTGGTGCACAAATGTGACATTTCTTCCATATGACGGATTGTTGCTGTGTCCACCTGATTTAATAAATCGGAGCATACTGCGCTGTGATCAATAGCTCCAGCTACATGATCACCTGATGCTCGGGGGAAGTAGTATCCCAGGAGCTACTCTTCAAACTGAATAGTTCTTTCTGTAGAAAGCATAGCCTTGCTCTAGAAGCTCCTACTGGGGCTTATGAGACTCTACACATTTTTCACCTACCACAGATACCTCCAACGCCATCTGAATCTGCCGGTCATATGGCACTTGGGCTCTGTGACTCTGGGCCACACTTGAAAGTGTGTATGTTACCTCCAAATCCAAGGAGGCTCTTTAAACACTGCCTATTTCTTAGTAGAGGGTAAGATGTAATAATTTGTTCCTTAGAATTTCCCAGCATGCCTCAGGTATTTGGACCCTTAAAAACTTCACTGAGCCCAGCCAGTGTGGCTCAGTGGTTGAACATCAACCCATGAACCAGGAGGTCAGCGATTCGATTCCCGGTGAGGGCACAGGCCCATTTGTGGGCTCGATCCCAATGGAGTGTGCAGGAGGCAACTAATGGATGTTTTTCTCTCATCTATCAATCCCTCTTTAAAATCAAAAACATTAAGGAAAAATAAATTTTAAAAACGTAACATATAAAAGACCCTTGAATCTTTGTAAGGTTTATCTCCCATGCTCTGGTGCATGTGTGTTTTACTGACGGATCCAGTACACTTGTTACTTCCTTTTCACCAAATCTGATATTATGATGTCATCACTAGAATAATTCCACAGAATGTCCAGAAAATCAAGGTCTCTTTATGAAATAGCAGGAAGGTTGATCAGGCCCTGCAGTCAAGACATTGAACATACAATATTTTATTGATTTTTTTTACTAAGAGGAAGGGAGAGGGATAGAAAGTTAGGAACATTGACCAGCTGCCTCCTGCACACCCCTTTGAGGCGATGTGCTCACAACCAAGGCACATGCCCCTGACCGGAACCAACTCAGGACCCTTCTCTCCACAGGCCAACGCTCTATCCACTGAGCCAAACCGGTTTCGGCATCTTCCCTCTAACTGTGAACTGCCTTTATTGATGAGGATGGGAAGATCACTAGGTGCATGCCAAGAACCATAGATCATGTTGATCTGTTCTAGTAAAAATACTACAGCCCTAACTGGTTTGGCTCAGTGTTCGCCTGCAGACTGAAGGGTCCTGGGTTCGATTCTGGTCAAGGGCACATGCCCAGGGTTGCAGGCTTGATCCCCAGTGTGGGGCTTGCAGGAGGCAGCCAATTGATTATCTCTCATCATTGATGTTTCTAGCTCCCTCTCACTTCCTCTCTGAAATAAATAAAAATATATTTTAAAAAAACAATACAACAGTCCAGCCAGCATGGCTCAGTGGTTGAGCATTAACATATGAACCAAGAGATCACGGTTCAATTCCTGTTCAGGGCACATGCCCAGATTATGGGCTCGATCCCTAGTGGGGGGGGTGTGTAGGAAGCAGCTGATCAATGATCCTCTCTCATTATTGATGTTTCTACCTCTCCTCCCTCTCTGAAATCAAAAGTGTTTTTTAAAAAGTAAAAGGTGCCCTGGCTGGTTTTGCTCAATGGATAGAGTATTGGCCTGCGGATTAAAGGGTCCCGGGTTCAATTCTGGCCAAGGACACATGCTTGGGTTGTGGGCTCAATCCCCAGTAGGGGGCGTGCAGGAGGCAGCCGATAAATGATTCTCATCATTGATGTTTCTATCTCCTTTCCTCTGAAATCAATAAAAATATTTTTTTAAAAGATGCCGGGAAAATTGGACAGATATGTAAAAAAAAAACCGAAACTAGACCATCAACTTAACACTATGCACAAGAATAAACTCAAAATGGATAAAAGACTTAAATGTAAATTATAAAATCATAAAAATTCTAGAAGAAACCATAGGCAGCAAAATCTGACATCTCTTACAGCAATGTATTACAGACACATCTAGTGCAAAGGAAATTAGGGAGAAAATAAATGGGACTACATCAAAATAAAAAGCTTCTGCACTACAAAAGAAAGCAACAAAATAAAGGAGCCAAGTGTATGGGAGAACATATTTGGCAATGAGATACATCTGATAAAAGTGTTTATATCCAAAATATATAAGGAGTCCTGGCTGGCTTGTCTCAGTGGATAGAGTGTCGGCCCGCAAACTGAAAGGTCCCAGGGTCCCAGGTTCAATTCCAGTCAAGGGCACATGCCTGGGTTTTGGGTTCAATCCCCAGTAGGGGGCATACAGGAGGCAGCCAGTCAATGATCCTCATTATTGATGTTTCTATCGCTCCCCTCCCTCTCCCTCCCTGAAATCAATAAAAATATTTAAAAATATATATCATATATAATATATATAATAAAAGCCTAATATGCTAAGTGTCCAGTGTTCTGCTCAACTAATCAAAGTATAATATGCTAATGATATGCTACGGCCACATATGCTCACTGACATGCACTGACCACCAGGGGGCAGATGCTCCAACTGGTAGGTTAGCTTGCTGCTGGGGTCCAGCTGATTCAGGACTGAGATCGCCGGACATGCCCTGGAGCCCTCCTGTGGTCCCTCCCCGGCTGGCCAACCTCCCACACCACTCCCTGGCCCTGATCATGCACCAGTGGGGTCCCTTGGGATGGCCTACGCCCTCTTGCAATCTGGGACCCCTTAGGGAATGTCAGAGAGCCGATTTTGGCCCAATCCCACAGGCCGGCCAAGGGACCCCACTAGTGCACAAATTTGTGCACCAGGCCTCTAGGCTATATATAAGAACTCATATAACTTAACAAAAGGAAGACAAACAATCCAATTGAAAAATGGGCGAATGACCGAAATAGACACTTATAAAGAGGACATACAGGTGGCTAAGAGACATGAAAAAATGCTCAAAGTTACTAATCATCTGAGAGGTGCAAATCAAAATGACAACGAGGTACCATCTCACACCTGTCAGAATGGCTGTCATCAACAAAGGACAAGTGCTGCTGAGGATGTGGAGAAAAGGGAACCCTATTATACCGCTGGTGAGAATGCAGACTGGTGCAATAATGGAAAACAGTATGGAGTTTCCTCAAAAAATTAAATATGAAACTGCCATTTGACCCAGTGATCCCACTTCTAGGAAAACATCCTAAGAAATCTGAAGCACCGATCAGAAAGAACATATGTACCCCTATGTTCATAGCACAATTTACAATAGCTAAGATCTGGAAACAGTCCAAGTGCCCATCGGTAGATGAGTGGATAAAAAAAAACTGGTACATGTATACCATGGAATACTATGCAGCAGTAAAAAGAATCTCTTACCCTTTGAGACAGCATGAAGAGACCTGGAGAGTATCATGCTAAGTGAAATAAGTCAGAGCAAGACAAGCATCACATGGTCGCACTCATATGTAGAATCTAAGTAACAAAATAAACTGATGAATTGAGTGGATCCAGACACTCGAAACATGGAACAGTGCAGAATCTCAGGGAAGGCAGGGAGGGTGGGTGGGTGGGTGGGAGGTAATCAACCAAAGACCTTGTACGCATATATACATAACCCATGGACAGAGACAATAGGGTGCTGAAGACCTGAGGGGAGGTGGGCAGGGGGTGTCAATGGGGGGAAAAGGGAGACATATGTAATACTTTCAACAATAAAGAATACTTTTTTTAAAGTAAAAAAGAGTGAATGAGGATCCCTGGTAGACTGAAAGGGACATGTTCCCAGGGGATTTGAGGTTGGCTTGGTCTGAAGATGCTTGTGAGCATTCCTCCCCTATACAGACACACATGTTCATAAAGCACAAGACTTACAGTTACATTTGGATTCCAGATAATATTAGGGACATACTTCTTATATTAAAAATGTTATTCAATGTTTATCTGAAATTCTAATTTAACTGGATATCCTGTACCTTAACTGGCAATCCTACATCTAGTATGAGTGGGCAGCAATGGCTCCATCCCTTTGTCTTTCTAAACATGGTGATCTGATGAATTAAGAAATCTTAGTTACTTCAGCAAAATGTATATTTATTGAGGAGGTGGCAGCTTTGTGCATCGCAGGAAGTACATTGTGACTTTACAAATTCTTGTAGAATAACCTCCAAGTACTGGGAGTGTGGGGATTAAAGAGGGCAGCAGCTCTTTCCTGGAGCCCCTCCGGGATTCTCTTTGGTGGAGACTCAGCTACTCGGAGACAAGAGGGTCTGATCTATCTTGAGATGACAGCAAAAAATGCAAAGGGCTGTTTCTGTCACTTTAAATAATGGCTTAAATTCATCCCATTTAATCTGTCCACATTGACTTAACATAATTCAAGTATATGACTCAAGATTCTAGATGAGTAAACCAATTTTGACACCTATTGTTTTATATTTCAAGTAATATCAGAACCAATATATTTTTACATTTCAATTATTTTTTAAACTGTAAAATATACATAACATAAAATTGGCTATATGCCTATTTTTAAAATATCCCTATTGCACACATGAAGAAACAGACTCCAGGCTTCTGAGGAATTAATGGTAGACTAGAATTCTCAATGAAGTTCTGCTTTCCTGCACATCCAGGCTACTTGCTCATCTACCTAAGAGACATGAAGATCATTCTAGACATTTTGTAGAATGTTTCTTTTCCTGACCACAGAGATTAATGACATTTGCCTTTTCTATTATTATCTTAGACCAAAGTGGATAGCCAAGAATGAGGTGAGTATTCCACCATGGAGTGATTGTGAAAGAGCAGATATGAAAAGAATATTTGATGAATCTTATAAGTCTACTTGGGGCCCAGTGCATGAAATTCATGCACTGGGTGTGGGTGGTCCCTTAACCCAATCTGCCCTCTCTCACATACTGGGAGCCCTCAGGGATGTCCAACTGATGGCTCACCCCCAGCCTGTTTTAGGCCTTGGGCACCCAGCCATCACCCTGCTCAGCTTAGCCCTGGTTGCCTTTGACCACCCGGCCCCAGGGGCTAGGTGCTCACCGCCACTTCTGCTCACAGTGCCCGGTGGCCGGGCGCTCCCTGCCGCCGCCACCACTGCTGCTGCAGCTGCTTCCCCTCTCAGCACCAGGGGCTGAGCTCTCATCTCCACCCCCGGGCCTGACGCTCATGCCACTTGGCCCCACCCCTGCTCCTGATTGGCTGGTAGCATAGCCAATCAGAAGCGAAGGTAAGGTCAAATTTGCATGTTTCTCTTTTATTATATAGGATGAACTGTTAAGAAATACAGCAGCAAAATTCCAAAGGAGAGAAAAAAAGTATCCCATAATGCAGGTTATCTTCTATCAGTGCAACAGTCATCCCCAGAAAACCCCCCATTAGAGAAAAAGCCTATGACAGAAATGTCAACATTCTAAAAGAAGATCTTGTAATAAATGTAATTGGGTTGTTCAGCCATTGGCAATCATCAGAAAGTCCCCAGAGTAAAATCCTATGTAAGTACAAATCCTATGTATTTGGGAAAACATGGCATCAGAAGTGCCACCTTATAATGCATGTGAGAAAAATACACTGGAAAAAATCCCTGAGTGTAATGAATGTGGGGATGCACTCACTGGGAGCTCCACCCTTACTCAGCATCGGAAAATCCATTCTGGGGAGAAGCCATTTAAGTACAGTGATTGTGCAAAACCCTCAGGCAGAATTGTGACCTCATCGTACATTGGAAATTCATTCTAGTGAAAACCATATAAGTGTTCTGAGTGTGGAAAAGCCTTTAGTAATTGCTCATGGCTTTCTCAACAGAAACAAACTGGAGAAAAACCTTATTCTTGTCATCGGTGTGAGAAAACCTTTTGTTTTAGCATAGGTCTCACCCAACATCAAGGTTCCTCACTGGAGAGAAATCTCATCAATGCAACAACGAGTTATTGGGAAAATCTATCAGAAATCATCTGATCACACATCAGAGGGTGTATACTGGGGAGAAATCTCACACATGGATTCATTATGGGAAAACTTTATACCAGCCATCAAATCTTATTGTCCATCAGAGAATGCATACTAGAGAGAAATTTTATAAATGCAATGATTGTGGGAAATCTTTCTGCAAAGTTCAAACCTTATCACACACCAAACAGTCACATAAGAGAGAGAGAAAGGCCTTGTGCATTTGTTTGGTGTGAGAAAACTTACATGAGTAAGGATATCACCAAACATCAGGCTGTTCACACTGGAGAAATGCCTTACTAATGCAAACAGTGTAAGAGAAGCTTTTGTCAAAGTTCGAAACTTCTCACCCATCAGTGAGGTGATTAGTAAAAGTAAATGTCATTAATCTCTGTGTGTCCTTACGGCCTTATGAAAGTGTAAAAAGGCATTCCACACTACACAAAGGAACCTTATCAATTATCAGAGTGTCTACACTAGAGGCACTATGCATGTGGTCAGTGTGAAAGAACCTTCTATCTCAGGAGGGACCTTACCAAGCACCTGAGAGTTTGTCTAAAGCAGGGGTTCCCATCCTTTTGGCCATGCCCCACCTAAGCATCTCTAAAATCTTGATGCCCCCCATGACATATAATTCTTATTATTAAAAAAGTGAACTCCTATTCACATGGAGGAAGCCTAAAAGGCCATTAAATTGGTCTAAAGCAATTTCCAAAGAATATGGCATCCATGAAAGAGAAAAATAAAAGAAAAGGACAGTTGAAATATTGGGGAAGAAACCACTATAAAATTGTTTTAAAAATTATATATATATAATATATATACATACACACACACACACACACACACACACACACATATATATATATATATATATATATATATATATATATATATATGGCTAAGTGACCAACCATCCATCCATCCGACCAACCAACCAGTATATAGGATGCATGCTGGCAATTTAAAAATAAACACTGATTCATGCATTCACAATGCATATAAAGCTCTCACTGGTGCCAATAGCACACTTGTGTTTCGATCTGTCATTGTCTATTGTGAATTTGGTTGTTTTTGTTGACATTCTGAAGCTGAAAGAAAACATTCCTTGTCAATAGAATATGTCTGAAGCTCAACTATATGCAAGAGGCCATAGTACAAACAAGTTTTAAGTACTATAAGTATTTGGGGATGTTTCAGACAGTTGTGTGTTAAAACAAATATGAGTCCTAACCGGTTTGGCTCAGTGAATAGAGCACTGGTCTGCAGATTGAAGGGTCCCAGGTTCAACTCTGGTCAAGGGCATGTACCTTGGTTCAACTCTGGTCAAGGGCATGTACCTTGGTTGCGGGCACATTCCCAGTAGGGAGTGTGCAGGAGGCAGCTGATCGATGTTTCTCTCTCATCGATGTTTCTAACTCTCTATCTCTCTCCCTTCCTCTCTGTAAAAAAAACATCAATAAAATATATATTTTTTAAAAAACAAAAAAATGAGATCAGAGGATTCTGCTTATAGCGAATGGTTAGGGAAATCAGTCAAGCAATCTGAAAGTGTTTTTACTCTTAATGTGGTATACAGGCAGATATTAGAATAAGTTTAATAAATTTATTGTTTATTGTTTTTATATGTTTTTATTGTCTTTATATCATGTTGTTACTGTTTATTAATCAATTTATATATTATTTTCATATACATTTTACTAATTTTCTTTCATCTCTAACACTTCTATTATAGAGAAAGGGGGAATAGCAATATTAAAATATTTCTTCTAATTAATTTCCTTTCAATGTGCATGAATCCATGCACTGGGCCACTAGTAATAATATGAAGTGATATGAAAAAATAACAAATAAAGTTTCAAAATGTACAACTGAAATGCATAAATATGTCACAATACCTATTTATATATGGTATATGAGGCCCTTAGAACCATAAGAAAGGCAAAAAATTTACAGTTAATAACTCATTCTCGAATTGCCCCCCTTAAAAATCAAATTGTCCCGCTGTGGGGTGTGTGCCCCACATTGGGAATCACTGATATAAAGGGAAACACTGAAAGAGCCTGCAAGCAGAGTTAGGATTTTAAATATATACACGTATTTTTATTGATTTCAAAGAAGGGAGAGGGAGAGAGAGAGAAATATTAATGATGGGAATCATTGATTGGCTGTTTCCTGCATGGCCCATACTAGGGATCAAGCCCACAACCCAGGAATGTGCCCTGACTGGAATCAAACTGTGACTTCCGCTAGCCAGACACACTGTTAGTATTTAATCTCATATACTAGAGGCCTGGTACACAAAATTTGTGGACTGGGGGGGGGGGGCGAGTGTCCCTCAGCTCAGCCTGTACCCTCTCCAACATGGGACCCCTCGGATATCCCTCTCAAAATCCTGGACTGCTGGCTCCTAACCACTTGCCTGCCTGAGTGCCTGTAATCACTTCTGCTTGCCAGCCTGATCACCCCTATTTCCCTACCAGCCTGATTAACACCTAACTGCTCCCCTGCCAGCTAGATTGCCCCCAACTGCCCTCCTCTGCTGGCCTGATCTCACCACCAATTGCTCTCCCCTGCTAGCCTGATCTCACACCCAACTGCCCTCCCCTACTGACCTGATCGCCCCCAACTGCCCTCACCTGCAAGCCTAGATGCCCCCAACTGCCATTCCCTGCCAGCCTAATCACCCCAACTGCCTCTGCCTGTCTGATCACTCCTAACTGCCCACCCCTGCCATCATGATCTTGCTCCCAACTGCCCTCCTCTGCTGGCCAATTTGGCTCTGATTGGTCAGTTTCTATACCAGTCAAGCGTCAAAAGCTCCATCTCCTAGGCATCCATTGGCTCCTCACACTTCACTCATATTTGGTTCTGATTGGTTGGTTGGTATGCCAGTCAGCATTTCTAGGCCTATCAATGGGGCCTGATCAAAAAGATGAGGCTAAACAGCAGCCCCAGTGGAGGCCTGGAGAGAAATGGAGGCGTGACTGCTGGTCAGTCCCAGAGAGAAAGAGAGACACAAGTGCTGATCAACTGCTGCCACAGAGGCTACAGATCAGATCCTACTTCTCTCTTCAGGCCTCTCTTCGGACCTGATTCACAGCCCCCTTTTTAAAATTAAAATATTCATTTTTACTGATTTTTAGAGAGAGGAAGGGAAAGAGAAACATTGATGTGAGGGCAAAACATCAATCAGCTGTCCTCGGGGGGAGGAACCAAGATGGCAGCATAAGTAAACACCTATCTTGCTGCCCCACACAACAATTTCAAAACTACAACTTAATGACAGAACGAACACCATCCAGAATCACCGGAAAACTGGCTGAGTGGAAATTCCACAAATAAAAGTAAAGATAGGACACTGTGACTCAGAGGAGCAGTGGAGGGCAGAGTTGAGGATATGTGCGGAGTCAGAGGTTTGGAGCCGTGCGCATGTGAGCAAATAGGGCGGGCAGTTGGATACCCGGCTGGTTTTCTCGAACAGGGAGGGAGACAAAGGTGTCCCACTGCACTGATTCCCCAGTTCTGGGTGAGATCCAGGGAACCCACACTCATATGGGGTGAAACTGGACAGTAAGGAGGAAGCACACTGAGACTCAGGCGCTGCAGAGGTCTGTGAGCTTGTGCAGAGGGCGCGTAAACGTGGGAACTGCAGAAGCACGAGAGCGCACAGAGAGGACTCTCATTTAGGAGAAAAAAAAGAAAGAAGGGAAACCACTGAACTGCATTGTTTTAAAACTCTGGGTGAGTCTTTGGGTCTGCAGACTCATTTGGGGTGGGGTTGAATTGTCCAGCAGCGGGTAGAGCTTGGCAGCAACTTTCTCTCAGAGGTGCTGGCAGCCATTACCACCCAGCAGAGAGACCCAGGTGCCACATAAGGTGGAGCTGACACTGCCTGCTCAGCCCAGAGACTCTGCCCATCCAACCTGAGCACAGCTGATCCTCACAGCCAATTGGCCTGGAGGTCAAACCCTCCTAGTGCTAACAACAATAATCTAGGCTTAACTTCAACAATACAGTGCAACCCATAAAGTGCTGCAGCAAGAGTATCCACCTCAGGTAACTGGGGAGGCTGAGCCACTGTCCCTTAGGACATCTATCACACAAAGCTAATGGACCAACTCAGGAAAGCAGCCACAATGCAGAGAAATGGAAAGAAATCAGATGTGAAAGAAATGGATGGGGAAAAAATGAGTGCACACAGAGTTCAAAACCATGGTTATGTTTTTCAAGAGGCTCCTAGAAAAGGCTGATGAACTTAATGAGACCTTCGAGAATACAAACGAGACCTTCGAGGATATGAACGAGACCCTCAAGGATATGAATGAGACCCTCGAGGATATGAAAAAGGAACAACTAGAAATTAAGCATACACTGACTGAAATAAAAAAAAATATTATACAAAGACCTAAAAGCAGTCTAGAGGACCACAAGAATAAAGTCAAAGATTTGAAATACAAAGAAGCAAAATCCACTCAGCCGGAAAAGCAAGAAGCAAAAAGAATACAAAAAATTGAAGATAGTGTAAGGGGCCTCTGGGACAACCTCAAGCATACCAACATCCGAATTATAGGGGTGCCAGAAAAAGAGAAAGAGTAAGATAATGAAAACCTATTTGAAGAGATAGTGACTGAAAACTTCCCCCATCTGGTGAAAGAAATTTACTTAAAAGTCCAAGAAGTGCACAGAACCCCAAACTATAGGAATCCAAAGAGGACCACACCAAGACACATCATAATTAAAATGCCAAGAACAAAAGACAGAGAATATTAAAAGTGGCAAGAGAAAAACAGTTGGTTACCTACAGGGGAGCACCCATATGATTGTCAGCGGATTTCTCAACAGAAACTATGCAGGCCAGATGGGAGTGGCAAGAAATATTCAAAGTGATGAATAGCAAGAATCTACAACTAAGATTACTCTACCCAGCAAAGCTATCATTCAGAATTGAAGGTCAGATAAAGTGCTTTGCAAATAAGAAAAGGCTAAAGGAGTTCATCACCACCAAACCATTATTATATGAAATGCTGAAAGGTGTTCTTTAAGAAGAGGAAGATGGGGGAACCAAGATGGCAGCATAGGTAAACCCCTTTTTTTTCTGCCCCGCGCAACAATACAAAAACTACAACATAACAACAAAACAAACATCACCCAGAATCACCAGAAAGCTGGCTGAGTGAAAACTCCACAAATAAGAGTAAAGGTGGGACACTGAGACTCAGAAGAGCGGCAGAGCGCAGCCTTGAAGATCATGCGGAAACAGGTTAGGAGCCGTCTGGGTCGCACGCGCGGGCTGTAGGGCTGGAGCAGCAACCCCGGCTGGATTTCGCCAACGGGTAGGGCGGAGACATCCCACTACATGGATTCCCCAGCACTAGGCGAGGTCCGAGATCCGGGGGACGCATTCTGGAAGCCGGGCGCGACAGAGGTCTCCTAGTCTGCGGAGAAACCGGGTGCTTGAAAAAGAACTTTGCGCGCACTTAAACTGTGCGATAGCACAGACACGTGACTTGTTCCCTGGAAACTGGTCTCCTGGTCCTGGAAACCACCATACTGCTTTGTTTTACAACCCTGGGCGAGACTTTGGGTGTGCAGACTCATTTGAGGAGCGGCAGCATTGTCTGGCAAGGGGAAGAGACTAGCGGCTTTCTCTTGGAGGTGCCTGCACCCATTCCCATCCAACAGAGACCTGCGCGTGCGAGCGCCGAATAGGACATAGCTGACACTGAGGCTGCCTGCGCAGCTCAGAGACTCCGCCCATCCAACCTGAACACAGTCTCCCTTCACAGCCAATTGGCCTGGAGTTCAAACCCTCCTAGGGCTAACAACAACAAGCTGGGCTTAAATTAAAAAATACTGTACAACCCATAAAGGATTGCACTAAGAGTACCCACCTCAGGTAACTGGGGAGGCTGTGCCACTGACCCTTAGAGGACATCTACCACATACAGCAGCCACCATGCAGAGATATGGAAAGAAATCAGGTGTGAAAGAAATGGAGGAAAAAAGACGACAAGACATAGAGTTCAAAACCATGGTTATAAGGCTTTTGAAGAGGCTCCTAGAAAAGGCTGATGAACTTAATGAGAACTACGAAGAAATAAACAAGACCAAACAGGAAATGAATGAGACCCTCAAGGAAATGAACAAGACCTCTGAGGATATGAACCAGACCCTCATGGATATGAAAAAGGACCAACTAGAAATCAAGCATACACTGACTGAAATAAAAAATATTACACAAAGTCCTAAAAGCAGTCCAGAGGGCCACAAGAACCAAGTCAAAGATTTGAAATACAAGAAGCAAAATCCACTCGGCTGGAAAAGCAAGAAACAAAAAGAATTCAGAAAATTGAAGATAGTGTAACGGGCCTCTGGGACAACCTCAAGCATGCTAACATCCAAATTATTGGGGTGCCAGAAAAAGAGAGAGAGAGCAAGGTAATGAAAACCTACTTGAAGAAATAGTGACTGAAAACTTCCCTCACCTGGCGAAAGAAACTGACTTAAAAGCCCAAGAAGTACACAGAACCCCAAAATATAGGAATCTAAAGAGGACCACACAAAGGCACATCATAATTAAAATGCCAAGAGCAAAAGACAAAGAGGGAATATTAAAAGCAGCAAGAGAAAAACAGTTCGTTACCTACAGGGGCGCACCCATACGATTGTCAGCAGATTTCTCAACAGATTTCTCTGCAGGCCAGACGGGAGTAGCAAGAAATATTCAAAGTGATGAATAGCAAGAATCTACAACCAAGATTACTCTATCCAGCAAAGCTATCATTCAGAATTGAAGGTCAGATAAAGTGCTTCGCAGATAAGAAAAAGCTAAAGGAGTTCATCACCACCAAACCAATATTATATGAAATGCTGAAAGATATTCTTTAAGAAGAGGAAGAAGAAAAAGGTAAAAATATAAATTATGAACAACAAATACACATCTATCAACAAATGAACATAAAAATCAAGTGAACTGATAGGCTGATGAACAGAATAAACTGGTGAATATAACAGAATCATGGACATAGAGAGGGAATAGACTGACAGTTCTTGGGGAGAAAAGGGGTGTGGGAAGTATAGCCAGAGACTGGACAAAAATCTTGCAACAATGGGAGAGGACAGTGGGGAGGGGGAGGTGACGGTGGAGGGTGGGATAGGTACAGCGTGGAGGGGAGCTATAGGGGGATTAAAAAGGGGAAACAATGTAATTAATAAACTGAACAACAACAAAAATAAACTATACCTAAAAAAAAAGAAGAGGAAGAAGAAAAAGGTAAAAATAAAAATTATGAACAACAAATAGACATCTATCAACAAATGAATCTAAAAATCAAGTTAATTAAAAATCTGATGAACAGGATAAACTGGTGAATATAACAGAATCATGGGCATAGAGAGGGAATGGACTGACAATTCTTGGGGAGAAAAGGGGTGTGGGAGATGCAGCAAGAGACTGGACAAAAATCATACACCTATGGAAGAGGACAGTGGGTGGGTGGGGGGTTTAAGGGCACAGAGTGGGATGGGTACCGGGTGGAGGGGAGCTATAGGGGGAAACAATGTAATTAATAAACTGAACAATAAAGATTAAAATATTTAAAAAATCAGCTCTCCCCTACCAACATGGAGCATGCAACCCAGGCCTGTGTCCTGACTGGGAATCAAACCAGCAACCCTTCCAGTGCACATGACAATGCTCAACCAACTGAGCCACACTAGCTAGAGCTATGGCGTTATTTAGAATATCTGAACTGGAGAGGGGCCCTATCCTATCCTATATAATGAAGAGATAATGTGCAAATTGACTGTCACACCCTCACAAGATGGCTGCCTATGACCAAGCCCACAGTGGGGGTTAGTGAGGGACAATCAAATGACTGAGCTAACAAGCTGTGTGGGGTGACCAGGCTGGCAGGGAAGGGGGAGTTGGGACAACCAGACCGGCAGCAGGAGGGGCGGGTCAGAGGAGGGAGTTGGGGTGACCAGACTGGGGTGGGGGGCAGTTATGGGCAACTAAGCCAGCAGGGGGGAGTGCAGTTGGAAGCGACCAGTCCTGCAGCAGGGACAGTTGGGGGTGACCAAGCTGGCAGCTGGGGGGCAGCAGATGGGGGCAACCGGGCAGGCAAGCAGGTGAGCGATGAGAAGCCAGTGGTCCAGGATTATGAGAGGGATGTCCAACTGCTGGTTTAGGCCCGGGTCCCGGATTGGAGAAGGTACAGGATGGGCTGAGGGGAACCTCTCCCACTTGCCCTGTGCACAAATTTCATATACCAGGCCGTTAGTAATTATTATAAAATGGGAGACATCCTACATCAGGCATACAGTTATCCAAACTCTTAATTCAGGAAAACCTTGTAAGTTTGATGTTTCAAAAAGACTCCAACATTATGAATGTACTTAGTGCCACTAAATTATATATTTAAAATGATTTTTTTTAAAGATAAAATTTATGTATATTTTACCACAATTTTTTAAATCACCAAAAAAGTTTGGTATATGCAATACTATTTTTTTACCAAAAAGAAAAAACACACAAATAAAAATAAATAAAAGGCTTGAATCATATTCTGTAACTGTGGAATCCATCTTCTGAGAAAATACAGAGAATGTTAAAGACAGAAGATATTTTCTGGCAGTTCAAAAATGTATCTAAACTCTAAATTGTTCTTATAATAAACAGGATGTTAGTCTTATTGTAAACACTCTTTAAAAATTATTTGAGGGCACTAGCCCATTTGGCCCAGTGGATAGAGCATTGGCCTGCTGACCGAAGGGTCCTGGGTTCGATTCCTGTCAAGGTCACGTACTTCCATTGCAGGCTCCTCTCTTGCCCGGGTCCTGACTGGGGCTTGTGCAGGAGGCAACCAATCCAGGTGTTTCTCTCTCATTGATATTTCTCTTTGTCTTTCCCTCCCTCTTCCACTCTCTGCCTGCAGACATAAGGGTCACCGGTTTGATTCCAGTCAAGTGCACCTGCTTGGGTTGCGGCTCAGTCCCCAAGTTCAGGTGCCACAGTCTTCGGCAAGGTTTGGACAGAGCCAAAGGAGCTGACACCACGGTTTTCCCAATGAGTTGCTCATTGCTTGCTCCCAGGGGAACCCACATATAGGCTCCCTCCTATGGGGCCCATCATGGGTCCACAGACTGGGTATGGCAGGCAAGTGGATGTTGTGTCTGGAGGTTAAAGGGCTCCAGGCCAGGGTTGAGCTTCGGACTCCTCCCAGATCCACCATCTCAGCACAGGGCCATATATGGACTCCAAGGACTTAGTTACCCGCTCATCTTCCTTCTGATCAGCCCCTCTGAGAACCCCCCAAACCATCTTCCCTGTGGATCAATCAGTCCTGCCTTTATGACACCATGTTCTCTGAGCCATAGCCCACAGTTTTTTCCTGTCTAACCAAATCAACTACCCAATTAACATCAAGGACGCAAGTGCACTGTGTCCTGTACCGGACATATCCATGAGGCCGACATTTTTAGATTTTTCAAAAGTATCCTGTATCCAGCTGAAGTGGCTCGGTTAGTACATTGAAAGGTTGTCAGGTGAACAAAGAGGAGAGGGCATTCAGAAAGAAATAGTATGTGTAAAGACACAGAAGTGTGCGACAATATTTGTTCCCGTCACTGTAGTTCTGCATCACTCCAGTGTAAAATACATGGGGAATTTGGAATGAGAAGGGTCCTAGGAGGTAGGATGGGAAAGTAGGCAGGGCTAGGAAATTAAAAGCCTGTGTCGTGACAAAGATTTGAACTTTGACCTGGGAATGAGGAGGGGCCACTGAACGGTTTTGAGGTGCTGTCATCCTCCATAGGTATGAAGAATGGATTGGAGAAGACTTTAGAAACAAAAAGACCTACCCTCAGGCTGGTGTCCAAGTCCAGGATGGAGTTAAGGATGGCCTAGGCCAAAGCATAAGTCACAGAATGGGCAAGACAGGATACTGACAGACAAGCTATATGGCGAGAGAGGGAGACACAATGCATCCAGAACAATTCCCAGGTTTGGCTTGGCTGACTACAAAGGTGGTGTCAGCAACCAAAGCAGAGAATACACACACACACACAGAAAATGCCTATGGAGGAAGATAAGAATCCTTTATCATTCTTAGAGAAACCACTCTCTGACCATATTTCTCTTTGTCTGTAGAAAATAGTCTATATAACTTTTTTCCGGCCACCTGCCCCTCTGAGTCCCTTCTCGCCCTAGATTCAATCCACATAATTTTTTATTCATTTCAAAATCTTCAGTTCTTTGCATATTTAAAATAGTGCACCTGACTGAACTTTCATCATTTTAAAGTAGAAAAAAATTAAACTTTATAAACAATTTAAAAGAAAAATATCTTTGGAGAGCTTTAAAAAAACAATCATTTAATTTTTTTTAAAAACCTGACACAATTCGTTAAGCCCTAGCCAGTTTGGATCAGTGGATAGATTGTGGGCCTGCTTACTGAAAAGTCTTGGGTTCAATTCCGGTCAAGGGCACATGCCGGGGTTTTGGGCTGCATCCCTAGGAAGGGGTGTGCAGAGGACAGCTGATCCACGATTCTCTTTCATCATTGATGTTTCTCTTTCTCTCCCTTCCTCTCTAAAATCAATAAAAATATATTTTACAAATATTTTTTAAAAGAATATTTGTCATGAAAACAAAAGCATGAATATAAGATTAAAGAAAAAGTACCGTACTGCCGAAACCGGTTTGGCTCAGTGGATAGAGCGTCCGACTGTGGACTGAAGGGTCTCAGGTTCGATTCCGGTCAAGGGCATGTACCTTGGCTGCGGGCACATCCCCAGTAGGGGGCGTGCAAGAGGCAGCTGATGGATGTTTCTCTCTCATCAATGTTTCTGACTTTCTATCCCTCTCCCTTCCTCTTTGTAAAAAATCAATAAAATATATTTTTTAAAAATGAAAATGATATATTAAAAAAATAAAAGTACCGTATAATTTTTTTTTAATTAAGATGTTTTTCTCTATCAACACTAAGTAGCTTACACTTCTGTCAGCAGGAATGTTCAGATAAAGCTAGGCTTTTCCCTTACTTGGAAACTTATCACATATCCTTTCTCAGAATTACTGAGTTGGATCTCAAAGAACAGGTGTAACTTGGGGTACATGGGTATAGTTAGGAAATTGCTTTGGCTATGATTGAGGGTGTCCTCGGAAATCTTGCTCATCCTCCTCATTTCAGAGATAATACAAAACCACAAGCTAGCTGCAAGGCAGAAGCGTACAAGAATTCAGCTTTACTAATTTCCAACCATCAGAATGCTCAACAGCGGAATTGCCTGCTTTTGCTTAGTGCAACAGGCCTCTTTTCCCTGAAGATATTACAATAGTGAACGAAGAGTCATCTGTCAAGGGTACTGTTGAAAGTTTATGCAGGGTGGGAGATTGAAAATGGTTTCTCAGGCCCTCTTACACTTTGATTTTTATTGATTGGATGTGAGGAACTGGAGCAAGATATGGGTACACTGTTGAGTAAATAAGCTCATGGTCATGAACGTAAGTTGTGAATGTGGCCTTGTTATAATCTTGCCATTTGATGTGACAAGATTCTTTGCTTGACTAAATCTTACTCGGGATCCTGAACCTTCTACACCTACTTTAGCAAGTTCCCTATCCTCCAGCATCACTTCATAGCAATGTCTAATCACCCTGGCCTGTCTTCAGCAAGGATCCTATTAGGTCAGTTTAGCCCAAACCCCTCTTACCCCTCCATGTTTCCTCTTAGAAAATTTTCATCCACTGACCCCCCACCCTACTCCTTAGTATAAGTTCCCACTTGGTCATGCTGTATTCAGAGTTAGGCCAGTTCTTTAGTTTTCATTCTCACCGGAGGACATGTTTTTGTGCCTTTTTTCTAATTGATGTTAAAGAGAGGAATCCGGGGCAGGAGAGAAACATTGATTGGGTACCTCTCCTACTTGCCCTGAATAAGGATCGAACCCAAAACCCTTTGGTGCACAGGATGATGCTCCAACTGAGCCACCTGGATGCCAGGGCCCAGTTCTTACTGAGGTCTCCTTCCCCCTCGTGCAATAGTTCTGAATAAAATCTGTTTTTACTGCTCTGCCAGCTCTGGCTTTTCACACATTTGATTTTCAGATGCGTGAAGATGAGCGCTAAGTTAAGGCCAGACATTTACGTGGCAACCAGCTCAAGGAAAGCCTTGACTTCATACAGCTAAGGAGTTTTAATTTTATTCTATAAGAAGAGCAGCCACTGAAACATTTTGATAAAGAAGTGACAAACTGGGTATATTGCTTTGGGGAGTGATTTGTAGTGAGAAAATGAAGATATCAATCCATTAGACTACGTAATTCAGGGGGGAATGAAGACCTGAACTCAAGTTAACAGCAATGGAAATGAAGAGGATGAAGTAGAGATTGTAGAACCATAACTGACAGCACAAGATTATTGCCTAGATACGGTTCTCTTCAGAGGTGGGTGCCTCCCCATCTCACATCCAAGCCCATCTACCTGGGGCCCAGCCTCCGTTAAATAGAACCTGATCTCATTGTTGTATCTCACTGGGCAAGTCCAATTGTTTCCTTGTCTGTAAAATGGGATTATACTAACAACTGCCTGACATAGTCATAGTATTAAATTATCTATGAAAAAAATTGGAAAGGGGAGTACATGCATGTCATCCATTACCACCATCACTTGGAAATCCCACTTCCTCCATGATCTCAACTCTGACAACTTCCCCTCTGATAATCTATCTTTCCACTGCATGCTCACTGAACCTTCACAGGACTGATGTTGGTTAGATGTAGGATACAAATAATTTAAAAACGCAGAAGTGCCTTAGTTGGTTTGGCTCAGTGGATAGAGCGTCAGCCTGCAGACTAAAGGGACCAGGGCTCGATTACGGTCAAGGGCACATGCCCAGATTGTGGGATTCATCCCCAGTAGGGGGCGTGCAGGAGGCAGCCAATCAGTAATTCCCTTATCATTGATGTTTCTCTCTCTCCCTCTCTGAAATCAATACAAATATATAAAAGTGAAAACTCAGAAATTATGGCTCTGAGAGGTTTGCAGAAATTTTGAGAGGGGGCATTGATGGGGGAAGACATAACTGATCTGAAACACATCATTTCAAACTTTTAAAAGATCCAAGTGTAGCCAAAACCAGTTTGGCTCAGTGAATAGAGCGTCGGCCTATGGACTGAGAGGTCCCAGGTTCGATTTCGGTCAAGGGCATGTACCTTGGTTGCGGGCACATCCCCAGTAGGAGGTGTGCAAGAGGCAGCTAATCAATGTTTCTGACTTTGTAACCTTCTCCCTTCCTCTCTGTAAAAAAATCAATAAAATATATTTAAAAATAGAATGGGGTTTGGGAGAGGTCAGTACCACATGTGCAGATGTAAAGCTTATTGGCATTGAATAGTGGCCTTGGGAATAAATGGGTGCACTGGCTCACTGAGACACGAGTTTATATACAGTAAGGACTGCTCAGGGATTAAGAACAATTGATGGGAATAGGAATAACCAGAGAAATGAGGCGAATAAAACGTTATAATTTAAAGACATTTTTCATGTCATGGCCCACAGTCAGGGTCTTTCCCAGAGCTTCACATTAAGTGGCCATACTCAGGCCCACCCCAGCCATCTTGCCTAGAACCTTTTTACCACATATTTTCTCTCTTATAAGACCTAGCTAAAGTTTATCTTCTAGGAATTCTATTTCACTATTCTTTATTTTTCAATATAAATATTTGAGTTCTATCCTCAGGAATACTTTTGTCCAACTTAGGGTTTAGAATCTGTACCACTAACAAGCAGCCTAGTGATCTAGTTCATTTCTCTAGGTCTACACTTTGAGAAACAATCTGCAAGTATGTGATGTCAGAGATGAGTCAAAAGTTTCATTTAAAAACACACCCAGGCCAGTGTGGCTGGCTATTGATTGGTTGTTGTCCCATGAACCAAGATTGCTGGTTGGATTCCAGGTCAGGGTACATGCCAAGTTGTGGGCTTGATCCCCAGTAGGGAGTGTGCAGGAAGCAGCTAATCAATGTCTTTCTCCCTTCCTCTAAAATAAAAATTAGCACAGTGCGTGGCTCAGTGGTTGAGGATTAACCTATGAATCAGGAGATAATGGTTCGATTCCCAGTCAGGGTGTACAGGAGGCAGCTGAAAAATGATTCTTAACATTGATGTTTCTCTCTCTCTGAAATCAATAAAGATATATATATTTTAAAATAAATTTAAAACACATTAGGTGATCATAATACACGATCCAAGATTTTTCAGGGGCTAGAGTTTCAGATATTTTCCTCATCTTCTCCATTAGACTTTTTTGTTAGCATGCAACAGAGTGAGGATTCAACAGAGGGAATGGGGAGGCGGGGAGATGGGAGTGGGAAGAGATAAACCAAAAGAACTTACATGCATATATGCAAAACCAATCAAGATAACAGTACAGTGAGGGCTTGGGGAGGAAGGAGTGAGGAAGAGGTCAATGGGGGGGGGGGGGGGGGAAATAAAGGGAACACCTGCAATTCTTTCAACAATAAACTTAAAAATATTTAAATATGCCCACTGCTACCCAACATCCAAGCAAGCTCTTATCAGGGATCCCATGCCCCGTAACTTTCCTAGTTTTAGCTGCGGATTTTAATATCATACCACACAGAATGACATGCAGCACAAAAAAACCTGTATGTGGATATAAAGGTGGGAGAGATTGTGTAAATGATGGAATAGTCTGTAGTAGTATTTAGAGGAATATAATGGGAATCTTGAGGGAAAGAGGTCACATGTTTGTGACTGAGAGAAATGGTTGGCTATAAAAATATTTTTAAGGTTAATTTTTAGATTCCATTTATAGTCAGTTTAAATTTGGCCCCTACACAAGAACACACTCAAGCCCTTCTTCTGAAAAACTATTCTGTTTAATAGTGCACTTCATTTATGCTACAGGATGAGCAAGATTGGGAAAACAGAGGGTCATCCCTTCAGCTGGTAAATTCAGGAGCTCCATCGTAACCCAGCAAGGAGCCCTGCACCAGGCACAGGCCAGAACCCTCCTTCTCTGGGCTTTGCTATGTTTGCATTCATACTCTGTGTTGAAGTCAGAGGTGGGGTCAGAAGTTTGGCTGCTGGGGCCAGACGTCACAGGTCAGAGGTGACAGAAGGCACCACAAGCTGGCTGAGCAAGCTCCTTAAAAGCATCCTTAAGTCACTAGGGTTTGAATTAAATAATTTTTTATCACAGGAGTGGTGAAAGAGAGAAGAGGAAAGAAGACAAAGACTAATGCTAAATGCTTTTGATTCATTTCCTCATGTTAGACTCACTGATTAAGTTGCACTTCCCAATTCATCCTGGGTTCTCCAACAAAATTGCCAGAATACTTTCAGAAACTCCTTACCCTCAAATAACAAATCCCTCATCACCCTATTTCCTTATCAAAACTTAAAGCTAATGGATTAGGAACAGTGGCTTCCACATATAGCATTCTTTCCCCTTTCTTTTTTTTAACAGCTTGTTACTTACTTCCATCACATTTGAAATTCCCTTTCCATTTCTTAGCAAATAACAGGACACAGGACACTTTTTCCCGTCACCTGTGCTGACTATACTGACTCCAACTAGAGGAATCCTTTAAAATTTTACTCCTACTGTGCTTCCACCCTCACCCTGGTAAGAAAGGCTCCCATGGTGTGAGAAATATTATCTAGTGCAAATTCCCTTCCATAATGGAAGGCGATCGGTCCCAGAGCTTCCCTCTATTTTCAACACTTAATCTGCTGCTTGCCTCCTAATTTTTTAAGGCTGGTATTGTTCCTGGGGAAACGGACCACGTTGCTAATCACTGTGCCAGGATGATTTGCCCAATTTTCCCCACTCTCTAAAGTGAAAGATTTGCATCAGAAGGGACACATCCTAAGTTGTTCATACTTTTATAGTAAGGCAGGGGGTCTTCAGACTCAGAGGAAGTGAGAAAAACAGGTGTGTGGCTCCCCTTCATGTAGACTCTCTGATGTTTAATTCAGCAGTAACTCTCAGAGAGCTTTTGCTCATTCCTATTACATTCAAAGGCTTCTCTCCAGTGTGAATTCTCTGATGGCGAACAAGAGCTGAACTATACCTAAAGGCTTTCCCACACTCATTACATTCATAGGGATTCTCCCCTGTGTGAATTCTTTGATGCTGAATAAGGCCTGAACTATAGGTAAACTTTCCTCCACATTCCATACATTCATAGGGCTTCTCTCCAGTGTGGATTCTCTGGTGCTGGTAGAGGTGTGAGCTCTGGCTGAAGGCCTTCCCACATTCATTACATTCATAGGGCTTCTCTCCAGTGTGGATTCTCTGGTGATGAATGAGGGTAGAGCTTCTACTGAAGGCTTTTCCACATTCATTACAAGCATACGGTTTCTCTCCAGTGTGGATTCTCTGATGATGAGTAAGGGTGGAGCTCCAGCTAAAGGTTTTCCCACACTCGTTACATTCATAAGGTTTCTCTCCAGTGTGGATCCTTCTATGTAGAATGAGAGCAGAGCTACAACTGAAGGTCTTCCCACAATCATTACATTCATAAGGTTTCTCTCCAGTGTGGATTCTCTGATGCTGAATCAGATGGGAGCTCTGGCTGAAAGCCTTCCCACATTCACTACATTCATAGGGTTTTTCCCCAGTGTGGATTCTCTGATGTTGAATAAGATCTGAAGTTCGATTAAAGCTCTTGCTACATTCATCACACTTATGGGGTCTGTCTCCCATAGGAAGTCTCTGGTGTGAAATAAGGTTGGAATTCACAGTGAAGCTGTTCCCAAAATCATTATATTTCTCACTTCTCTCTATCATAGGGGTTAGCTTTTTCTCAACTGTCACTTGACCCAAATCTTGTATCTTCCTATGCAGTTTTTCTCCAGAAGAGTTCCCCAGCTGCCTGTTGAGACTGACTTCTTTTTCATAGGCTTCTTCAAACTTAAGACCCTGAGAAATATCCTTTTGGAATCTTCCCAATAGCACCCCATGTGATTCTGTATCTTCAGAAATTTCTTGGTCATGCTCAGTTCTGGTCTCACCATCTGGCACAATACAAAATACAAACATCACTGGTTCCTTGTGGAAAAATCAAAACCAGAGGACAGGATAATCATGGGCATACCTCTTACCTGCCCAGGCTGTGTGTAGTAAGGCAAAATAAGAGAAGAGGAAACAGGGAAGGAGAAAGGTAGGAAGCAAAACTGAGATACCAGCTAGAAGCATAGAGAAAATTGGATTGTAAGGAGAGAATGGATCAGGTAGAGGCAAGAAAGGACATACTGTTTAATGAAGTGAGGAAGTCCTCAGAGAGGTTAGACTGTAGATATAATTTGGGAGATGGTGACTACCAGAACTGTTTAAGAAAAGTGGGGAAGGTGTTGAAAAACAGTAGCAGAGCAAGAAGGAACGCCAAGGTTGAAGTCATTAGTAACCCCCTACAGCCTTAAAAGAAGGCTTGTTTGTAGCTGTGCCACATATTTCAAATTCAGGAAACAGGCAAACGTCCATTTGTGGGCCTTACGCTAGAAGACTATGCTTTGATGTGAGAATATGTAAACAATTTCCATATTTGATTTCTCTATTTTCACTGTCTTAAGAGTTTCTAAAGGGAACTTCACACATAAAAAATAACTATAAAGGGTCTAGATGTTAGCATTTTTAGGCTGTCAATAAAGAAGTGTTAGGAACAGAAGTAATTTCTCCCTCACCTGAACAGGTACCTTTCAGAATCTCTCTGTTCTTAATTCCCTTCAAACCCAGGACCCTCAGCTCTTCCTCAGCCTAGATATCATGTCAAAATACAGAAACGGGAGCCCTGATAGCCCTGATTGGCAATGCTCACGGTTAGAGCATCGGCCTGTATACCAGAGGATCTTGAGTTTAATGCCCAGTCAAGGACACATACCTGGGTTGCAGGTTCGATCCCTGGCCCCAATCAGAGCGTATTTGGGAAGCAACCAATCAATGTGTCTCACATTGCTGTTTCTCTCTCTCTCCCCTCCCTTCTATATACTCTAAAAAAAGATCAATGGGGAAAAAATGCTTATTCCTCAGATGAAGATTTATAAAAAACACACACAAAAAAAACCCCCCCAGAAATGGGAATCCTGCTCATGGGAAAAAACATGGGATAGGGTTTTATCCTGCTCATATCAAGCAGTCCCAGAGCTCAATCCCAGACCTAGGATCTGCAGGTAACAGAAAGGAGATGTCAGGGAGATCTCAAATAGGAGTTAGGATGACCTCCTGGCACTGCTCAGAAAATAATTTTTCACTGAAAATAGGAAAGAGACAAGGAATTAACAGTCTACAGACTAAAAGTTAAAAAGATAATTGCTCCCTATACAAAATTAAAATTTCTACCAGAGCAGCAGTTGCATTAGATCATGAACAAAGCAACAAGTCCCTAGAGGCAGTCCAACAAAGAAGGGGAAGAGACAGAGTTCCAGATAGTTCCAGAATGTTCACTTGGGCACAGACCAGTACTTCACACGCTCAGGGATCCCAATATGATAATCTTTTGGAAAAGTCTCTGGATTATACGTTAAATTCTAAGAATAGCATGGGAAAAAGCATCATATTTGGACTTAAAAGACCAGGGCTTGAGATGCCACCAACCAGCTAGAAGACCATGCGATGCGTAAAACATTTAAGATCTCTGACCTCTCTTTCCTCACATATAAAATGAGGATAATTCTTGCTATTTCCACTGCCGCTACTATGAGGTTTAAATGAGAATATATATATGAAACCTCTTTATAAACTGCAAAGTATTGTACAAACGGGGTTACTATTACTACTGTTAAAATTTTCTGAGACTAAGTCAGTACTTAATTATTTTCATTGACTCAACTGTTACTAGCAAATAAAGAAGCAAAGAAATGCCAAAGGAGTTTTATTGAGAAAGCATAATTCCTTACCCAATGAGAATACATTCCCATAATTCTCCAGCATCACATCTCTATAGAGATCCCTCTGAGCAGGCTCCAAACGCTTCCACTCCTTCCGGATAAAGTACACAGCCACATCCTCAAATGTCACCAACTCCTGAAACAACACATTCCTGCATGCAATTTCAGGGTGAGGGTAGGACTGGCAGCACAAAAAAAAAACCAAAAACAAACAAAAAACAAAAAAAACAATTGGATGGGGTTGAGTGATATTTGGGAATCTGGGGAAAGGTGATTAGGGTGAAGAGAGATGAGAGTCCAAGAAAGTCTTACTCAGCAGGAAAGGACCACAGTCCTGATGGAGTGAATTGTGGTTGGGGCAATGAATGGGATGTTGCTATACCAAAAATGCCCACAAAATAGGGAAGAAAAAGAGGAAAAGTGGACCACAGCTTACCTGAGACTTGGCCTTGAGGAGTGCAGCTGCCAGCATCTCATCCCCCAAACTGTCCTTGTTGGAAAATTCGGAAACTTTTGAGGAAGGAAGATCTGAGGAAATAAAAGTATCTATGAGTGAGTCCATCTGCTGCTGTCTGGCTTTCCAACTTACAGAAAACTCAGGGTCCTGGGACAACCTAGGATCCCCTTCTCTGACATTTCTAAGTTCACTTCCTCTGCAGCTACTAAGGGTGCTTATAACAGGTACATTTAGTGTGTGGGCCCATCCTAGAGAGATGTCTAAAGCCCTATTATTCTTGCTCTCTAATCTGCCCTCAGTCTCTTCCTTTCTCTCCAGTCACTCTACTCTCAATGAAAGTTGCCCTGTCCTGTAATTAGTGATGAAAGTGTTCTTGTCCATTCTCCCAAACTTGGCCAGAAACACAGGTTGTCCTGCTCATCTCCCTTCCATCATTTGCCACATCACTGAATTCAAACTATCACATGAAGTTCTCTTAGACCAGAGAAAAACTAGCAGCTTGGCCCCATCCCTGACTAAAGACATAACACTCCATCCCCCAAATCTACAAATCCCAAAACAGTATTTGCTGCTACAAAGCCCCTAGAAAATGGAATTTGGTGACTGTCATAGTTTTCTTAATCTTTCACAAGGACCTTAATCATATCAGGATTCTAGCAGTTATCCTAGTACCTGAAATTTCAATAGATGACTATTGAATGAATGAATAAAAGAATAAATGAATCCCCTATTCCATACCACTCTCAAGCAGGGACTGAGGTTCCCGAGACGCATGATCAGTCTGAGTTTCCATGGGTAAGGCCAGAAGCTCCTGTTTCTGGTCTCCTATTTGCAGACTCAGCAGGAAATAGGTTTTCTGAACGAGAAAGAGGAAGCACTGTAGAAGCAAAAGTTCAAGTTTCAAAGATTTAAAAAAACACACCCCATCTTCTTAATACAGAGAGGGGAACTAGCATTTTAGTTAGTACCCAAGTACAATGAGAGAAAATGCAGCAATTGGGGCTAGTCTTTAAGACCCTGGTGAATATATATACTCCTACTCCCTGTAATGAGATTATAGAAGAATCACTAAAGGTTCCGTGACAATATCCTACCTTCGGCTCCACACAGAAAGTAAAGGATATTTATAACAACAAAAAATGGAGAATACTAGTGCCAAATAATATTAATAGAATGAAATACTAAGCAACTATCAAAATGAAAGTATCAGAATAAAGTGAAAAAAAGAGTACACATATAGATTGCAAAATCATACACATTTTAGGAATACTTGGGGGGGAGGGGAGAATATTTGGGCCCAGTCAGCATGGTTCAGTGGTTAAGCATCAACCTATAACCAGCAGGTCATAGTCCGATCCCAGATAGGGCACACGCTAGGGTTCCTCGTTGGATCCCTGTGTGGGCATGCGAGAGGCAGCTGATCAATGATTGTCTCTCACCAGTGGTGTTTCTTTCTCTCTCCTTTCCGCTCTGAAATCAATAAAAACATACTTTAAAAAATGTGGGGGACAATGGAGAAAGCTATTTGTTTACAGAAGAGGAACAAAACACTCTCATAAACACTAGAATTGGCAGAAGAAAAAAACACTTTATTAAATTTCTAGCTGTTATACTAAATTTAGCTGTTATAATTAGAGAAAAGAAGAGCATGAAAGAGCACTCAAATAACGGAGACCAGAGACACTTCATACGTACTCTGTCTCTCATTTTAAAAACCTGGAGAAACACCTGTTTCACAGAACTAGGTCAAACAGCTCTATTAAATTAAATAAGATAAATTCTTCCTCCCCTTCGCAGAAACCGGTTTGCCTCAGGGGATAGAGCGTCTGCCTGTGAACTGAAAGGTCCTGAGTTCGATTCCAGTCAAGGGCTGCGGGCAAGTCCCCAGTATGGGGTGTGTAAGAGGCAGCTGATCGATGTTTCTCTCTCATCGATGTTTCTGACTTTCTATCCCTCTCCCTTCCTCTCTGTAAAAAATCAATAAAATCTATTTTTTTCCCCAAAACTTCTTCCTCCCCTTTCTAAAATGGTTTTCTGCTTTCAGTCCCAGTCATAGATGGGACACTGTCGAAGGACTTGAGGCCTTTTTGTGGTCTTCCTGAGTCTCATTACAGGGACTGGGTGTGTATATATTTACCTGGATCTAAAAGACTAGTCCCAGCCCTGGCTGCTTTTGCTCAGTGGTTAGATCATTGAACCAAAGGATTCAGGGTTCAATTCCTGGTCAAGGGCATGTACCTCAGTTGTGGATTGATCCCTTGTCCAGTCGGGGAGCATGTGGGAGGCAACCGATCAATGTGTCTCTCTCATGTGGATGTTTCTCTCTGCCCTATCCTACCCTTCTCCCTCCCTTCCATTCTGTCTGAAAACCTGGAAAAAAAATACCCTCGAGTATTAAAGAATAATAATGAAAAATCTATCCTATATAATAAAAGCGTAATATGCAAATTGTCCCCTCCACCAGGAGTTTGTCTAGGGGGTGGGGCTTTCCAGCCAACCACCCACAGCCCCACCCTCAGGTCACCCTGGAGACCCCAATCGGGGCAGGCTGGCCGGACCCCAATCTGTGCACAAATTCATGCACTGGGCCTCTAGGCCTATCTAATAAGAGAGTGATATGTAAATTAACCATCACTCTGCTACACCTACAAGCCACGCCCATCAGCCAATCAGGAACATCTATGCAAATTAACCTCAACCAAGATGGCTGCAGCCACAGAGCGAGCAGCAGAGAGGCTTGGGTTTCCCCGGCAATGGAGGAAGCCAAGCTTTCCAGATACCCTGATGGACCCAGGCGTCTACTCAAGGCTACAAAGTTTCAATTATAGAAGATAAATAAATTCCAACAAAAATGGCGGCAGCTATAAAGTTGAAGAGAGCAGGAGGCTGAAGGAAGCCAAGCTTCTGCTTCCCTGGCCTGTCTTGGCCTCCGCTCAAGGCTACAAAGTTTCAATTATAGTAGATAAATTCCAACAGAAATGGCTGCTGCCACGGAGCGAGAAGGCTACAAAGTTTTAATTGTAGAAGATAAATAAGTCCCAGATACCAGGGTCTCCGCTTGGGTCGCCGGGGGGCTGGGGGGGCATGGCCAGCCTGCAAACCATCACAGGCCCCTCTCCTAGGCTGTACCACGCCCCAAGGGAACCCACACCCTGATCCAGGACACCCTTGAGGGCAAACCAACTGGCCTCCACCCATGTACCATGCCTGTATCCTCCTATCTAATAAAAAAGTAATATTCAGATTGACCATCACTGCAACACACAAGATGGCTGCTCCCATATGGATACAAGATGGCCAGCAGGGGAGGCAGTTGGGAGAGACAAGGGCTTCAAGGGAGGGCAGTTGGGGGCGATCAGGCCTGCAGGGGAGGGCAGTTGGCGGGGACCAGGCCTACAGGGCAGGACAGTTAGGGGTGACCAGGCTTGCAGGCGAGGGCAGTTAGGGGCAAATAGGCTGGCAGGGAAGTGATTAGGGGATGATCAGATGGCAGGCAGAAGCGGTTAGGGGCAATCAGGAAGGCAGGCAGGCAAGCAATTGGGAGCCAGCAGTCCTGGATTGTGAGAGGCATGTCCGACTGCCCATTTAGGTCCAATCCCAGTGGGCAGTTGGACATTCCTTAAGAGGTCCCAGATTGGAGAGGGTGCAGGCTGGGCTGAAGAATACCCCCCCACCAACCCTAAGCACGAATTTTGTGCACTGGACCTCTAGTATGTATATAAAAGGCTAACATGCTAAGTGTCCAACTGGATAATGACATCACGTAGCAATGCCTGCTTTCTTCCTCCTAGTGGTGACCAACCTCCTTACAGTTTTTTTTTAGACCAGAAACATGACTTGCTTTATTGCCAGGTGAAAACATTTCACACTTTAACTAAATGTCTGTGAAGCATTTTCCCATGCCTAATCTCATTTGATCCTCACAGAAGTCCTGGAATAGGTAGATAGGAGACTCAGTGGAATCCTATTTTCTTTTCATTAGCCAGAAATCGGAGATCTATAAAGTTTAGAAACTTGACCCGACTGAAAAGAAATAAGAAATAGTGGACCTTGACAATGACTTCAGGTTTTCTCACTGTGCAAAATATAGTTAAACACTGCTGTAGTTAAATATTTTACCCTTTGTTCTTCCTGCATGATATATAATAATAATCTGCTTCATGTTGGTATTTACTGTTGTAGTTCTGACAATTATCTGAAAGAGAAGGTGGGGGGCTTCACTGGGCTGGAAGAAGTTTAGCTACATCAGAAAGCAGGTCTAACTAAGCAAGTTTATTCTGTATCTATAAAAGGCTAAGTTGACTCACACATGCATGATACATAGAAAGCTCTCACTGGCACCAATCAGTCATTGCCAATTGTGAATTTGGTTGACACTTCTATTATAGAGAAAGGGTGAATAGTGATTAATATATTTCTTCTAATTATTTTCCTTTCAATGCACGTGAATCTGTGCAACGGGCCACTAATCCTATCTAATAAAAGAGCAATATGCAAATTGACTATACCTTCACTACACCCACAAGCCACGCCCAAAAGCCAATCAGAGCAAGCATGCAAATTAACCCAGCCAAGATAGTAGTTAACGTGCATATCTGCCCACAGCAGATGGCATTGAAGGAAGCCAAGTACTGCAGAAGGGAGCAAAGCTGCAGAGAAGTAAGCCAGCAGGGCGGGGGAGAAGGGAGGAAGCAAGGCAGAGGAGATGGGAGCGAGGCAGTGGAGACAGGAGTGAGCAAGACAGCAGAGATGGGAGAGAGCAAGGTAGTGGAGAAGGAAGCGAGGCAGCAGAGAAGGGAGGTGATAGGTACCCCCCCAACTGGTGGGCGGAGTTATGATGTAATTGACAGAGACATCGAGCCACCAATCAATCACATATCAGAGTGCCCTGTGTCCCACCCCTTCCCATTCCGCCCTGGACCCAATCCCTGCCTTAAAATGCGTCTCGGTGTGCCACGTGGGACCCCTTTTCTCCTGGACTGTTCTCCCAAGCAGTCCGGGAGGAGGTCTGGCTGGGTCTCCCCTCTTTTTCCCTTCCCATGGCCCCAGTCACATGGCGCGGCTTCTCTGGCTCCATTCCCCCCGAGCTTGTGAACCCGCCCGAAGACCCCCAATAAAGCCTGATTAATTCGTTCACTTATTCGGACTCCTGCCTGCAGTTTCTCTCACGGCGGCGTAGAACCTTACAGGAGGGAGCTTTGCTCAGGCTGCATGTAGGAAGCTCTATTCTTACAGGAATCTTCCTGCAACGAGTATCTAATATATAATAAAAATTTAATATGCAAATCAACCAAATGGGGGAATGACCAGTTGCTATGATGTGCACTAACCACCAGAGGCAAACGCTCTACGCAGGAGCTGTGCCCGGTGTTCAGTGCACTCCCACAGGGGGGCACCACTCAGCCAGAAGCTCTGTGCCAGGCTCATGCCTGGTGGGCCTAAGCCATCAGTCAGACATCCCCTGAGGGCTCCCAGATTGCAAGACGGCACAGGCCAGGCTGAGGGACCCCCCCACCATTACCACCAAGTGCACGCTTTCATGCACCAGGCCTATAGTAAGTAAAGAAAAGACTAGTCCCATTTATCATGTTTCCTTTCACTGAGAAGGTAGCAACCAACTTTCTTTTTATCTCCCTTCTCTTCTAATACATTTCCTTGGGTCAGAATATAAATCCCTGTAGCAGCGATCAATACTTAAAAAAAAAAAAATACAAGATTACTGATTACTCTGTTTTCATCCCTACAAATACCCCTAATCCCCAGGTACTATAACAAGTGAAAGAGACCTTTTCTCTGGCACTAGTGAATAAAATGGAACATTGACACCTAATCTAAGGTTTGATCTCAGGTAAAAGTCTCCCTTCACTGAATACTATGGCAAGAATCAACAGATCTAAACCCTGATGGGGTAGCTTAGTTGGTTAGAATGCCATCCCAATACACAAAGGTTGCAGGTTCGATCCACAGTCAGGGCACATACAAGAAACAACCAATGAATGCATAAATAAGTGGAACAACAAATCATTGTTTCTCCCCTCCTTTCCTCTGTCTCTAGAATAGATGCAGCAGCCACCCAAGCATCCTTATCCTCAAACAAGAAAAAAAACACACAACACCATGGATTTTGTTTACCACCCCTCTTTACTTATTTGCTCATATAACAACAAAACTGAGTGCCAACTATATTGCAAAGCTCTACTAAAAGAAGTAAAAAGCCAGGAACAATATTTGCTTTATCATCACAGGCTGCTGCATTCACATACATAAAAAGGGGAGGGGCCAAGTCTGAAAGCCACAGAGAATTCAGAGAACTCTCACCTTTGGGTAACAAAGGGGTATAAAATACTCACTACCAATACCATTACACAGTGAAAGGCATTAAAACAAACACACACACACACGTATATATTAATGATTTCAGAAAGGAAGGGAGGACATATAGAATAATCAACGATGAGAAAAACCTGCACGACCCTACAATCTGGGCATGTGCTCTGATCTCCCAGGTCGTAGCTCCATACTCAACCACTGAACACCAGTCAGGCTGAAAAGCACTGAATCAGCTATGAGCCAGACCCATCAGCTCAAGGTGGGTAACATACCCTCTTGCCACTAGGTCCCTTTAAACAATGTCTCATCCTAACTGGTTTGGCTCAGTGGATAGAGCATCGGCCTGGGGACTGAAAGGTCCCAGGTTCGATTCTGGACATGGGCATGTACCTTGGTTGTAGGTACATCCCGAGTAGGTGTGCAGGAGGCAGCTGATCGATGTTTCTCTCTCATTGATGTTTTTAACTTTCTATCCTTCTCCTTTCCTCTGTAAAAAATTAATAAAATATATCTTTAAAAAAATAAAAAATAAACAATGTCTCTTAGAGCTAGCCATCTCTTGTTCCCCTCAAACAACTTTACAATTTCCAGGACTGTTAAGCACACATCCCCAATAAACCAGCTCTCCATCCAAACTCTCCTTAGAAAGAAAATCAGAGACTCTGACTCCAGAGACAAAAAGCAATGCTCCCTCTCACAGCTGGGTTAACCAAAGCTGGAACTCAAAGGCATATTGTTGAGAACAAGTCCCCAGTGTCTGCAGCAGTAAACAATGTTTCTCGTAGGAAAAAAAAAAAACACTCCATTGTGTTCCCACAGCCTCAGGTGCTCCACTGCCAATTCTTCTTTCTGGAGCTGCTTCTGGGCACTGAGAAAAATGACCTGGTGGTGAAAACGAGCCATGGAAAGCTTTACCTGCTGTAATTCTTTCCTGCCTTCTTTGGAGCTATCTTTCGGCAGCAATTACTGGGAGCCTCTGTTCAAGTTCCTGGGAATTCTGACTTTAGTTGATGCTGATGCTGTACGATTAAGGAGGGGAAAGAAAAAAGAATTTTAAATACTCACATAAACTCCACTTTTAATCTAGATATTTACAGATAAGGGGGTTGGTGGGGGAGGGGAGGAGATGCATGCTAAGAAATACTAATTAAGACCACAACTGGTATTTGTGTTGCACCGCTCAAGAAAGTTGAAAGGGAACTGAAAGTTCTCCAGGTCTACCGCCCATTCAGTCTAAGGAACGGCTTCTAAAGTACCTAACATTGTCAGCTAACTCGCTAGATACTCTCAATACTTCAAATGCAGCAAGGGTGTCTTCTGTTCCCCTGCTGCACAGCTTAGCCACCAGATGGTTAGCTGAAAATCTAAGCCCTTGGACCTTCACCTCACTGAGGCATCGTGCCCTGTGGAGCTTCAGTGACAGAATCTTCTTCCACACAACTGTTCAAAACCGAATGATGCCCCCTCTCCTCAAGCGCCTCTTCTTGGGAATAAATTCCTACAGTTTCTCTAATTAGTCCATCATCCTCTGGAAGTTTACACATGCCCTTCAGAGCGTAAGCACCGGATCTCTGTCGGTCCCACGTCAAAAGCGTATCAAATTAGGGATATAATAGTTACAAATGGGAGCCAAACAGTAGTACGACTCGCCACAAGACTCGACTTAGGGGACGCCAGCGGATTACTCCCATAATCTGAGTCTGCACTCCCTCCCAGACCTAGTTCTAACCATGCACACTTCGAAGAACTCACTCTCTAATCCTAAAGCCCAGGTAAGTAAAATTAGACCTTTGCTGCCACAGGCGCGAAGAGCTGTGCAAATCCCCATTAAAAGCGACTCGGAGAACTAACTGCCAAGTTCGCGTCGCTGTCATCGGCGGTTTTAAAGACGGGGACCCTCCTACAGCCACAGGGGAACTTTTAAGTGTCGAGCCGGGCGCTAGGTCACACAACCAGGACCGGAGCCCCTCTCTTCCCTCCCGCACCGGGTTCCGCCCGGGGAAGGGCGTCCCTTCCCCAAACGTGGTCCCCTGGGGAAGCGGACACCGGTGCGGCGAGGGAGCAGCGCCTTCGGCACCCTGCTCCGGGCGGGCGTGGGGATCCCGCGGGCCACACAGGCGCGGACACCACGCCCTTCCCCGGCGACCACAGCCTCCGTCTCACCGCGAGCCCTGAGGGCGGCCGGACTCACCCTGGAGGCAGGGACGGAAGACTTGGGAGGTCCGGACACGGACCAGGCCCCGCTGGACACTGTCACAGACCCACACTCCGGGGACAGAACAAAGAACGGAAGCTCCTCCGTTTCGCTTCCGGGTCAGTCCTTTTCTCCCCACTACCCCCGGCCCGCCCCACACACACACCTGTTTTCTCTAGGAATTGGGATGTCTCCGCCTCTCGGTGGTTTACTGACTGGGCCTTCGGGCCTCACGCCCCGCCCGCCGCGCTTCTCCGCCTCAGGGCACATGCCCAGGCGCCGCTGGCCCGGTTCAGGATGCGGGGTGGGCGATGGGGCGGGGAAGGTGGGGCGGTGTGGATTAGCTTTCGCTCCACGCACGGTCTCCCGAGGGGCAGCCGACGGCGGAGGAGAGCGCCCAGTGCCTCTGAGCGACCCGGTTCCCAGCGGAGCTGGGGTGACCTGTGGAGGGATTCATCACTATGAAAAAAATCAGCCTTATTTGCAATTTCCAAATTAAGTTTATGCTTCCAAAGTCTTCTGTCTGTGTTATATGGAAACAGGGCAGGACGCCGCAAAATGTCCCACGATACCTATTATTTTGAATTAAAGTTACTTAAGAAACTGCCATTGCAAAAACTTTCTGACCTCTCTCCTGTCCCCAGGAGGCAGGAGATCAAGACTCCCCTGTGAAAGGAGCCCTTCTTAGCGCTGGAGTTAGGGAACCCAGGGGCAGGTGAGGGGGGAGAAGCTTAAGGTAAAAACCTTGTTACTAGGTAACTATCCAAGCCCAAACTTTGTTTACATGAGATTCCTCACCAAGCATCTAAACCTGTCCTGTTGATTCTTCACAAATTTATTGTTTAAGAAGTGTAAAAAGATGACTAGCTATCATTTCCCATGCCCACAGTTTCAATTACTTTTTCTCCTGTGAATCTGGCCTGCTGTTAATTTTATTGTTAGTCCAGTTGTAAAAACTCAAGAAGGGTAGAGGGATGGTATGGGGGCTGGGGACAGGATATCCCTCCTCTCTAACAGTTCCATGTAAAAATGCCCCCATAAATATTAAAATGTGAAGAAAACATTCCAGCCCATTAGGGAGTTCAGGTGCAGACAAACCTGCACAAGGGATGACAGCAGAAAAGACTTGGGGAAGTTATGATCCAAGAAAACAGGAGGACCCACTGAATGGTGTAAAATGCTTTCGGGAATAAGGGCAAAGCTTAGTGGTTCCCTCACTTCTTTGCCCTCACAGGAGGAGTCCTGGACAGGTTGCTCCCTGTATGAGGTAGCTGGGTGAGGGAGCAAGTGGGAACTGAAAGTTAGCCTGAGCTCCAGAAGGGACATCCTTTTTCTTTGAGAATTTATAAGATTTACTCTCTTATCAACTTTCAAATATGCAATACAGTATCCTTAAGTATAGTCGCCAATCTACTAACTCTTTTTCTTTTTTAAAATATATTTTATTGATTTTTTATAGAGAAGAAGGGAGAAGGAGAGAAAGTCAGAAACATCAATGATGAGAGAAACATGGATCAGCTGCCTCTTGCACACCCCCTACTGGGGCTGTGCCTGCAACCAAGGTACATGCTCTTGACCAGAATCGAACCTGGGACATTTCAGTCCGCAGAAGGACGATCTATCCACTGAGCCAAACTGGCTTTGGCATACTAACTCTTTTTCTAATGATGCACTTGGACATACAGCTGTAGGCCTGAGTCGTCTCCCACTGCTGCTACCTATACTGCTCAGGTCCAAGCTGTGGTCATCTCTCACCTGGATTAGGACAATAGCTCCACTTCTGTGCTTCTATGTCCTCTACTGTCTTAACCTCCATGCTTCAGCCTGGGTGACCCTTTACAGCCTTGAGTCAAATTAGATCATTCTGATTCAGTCTGAAAGCCAAAGTCCTAATAATGAGTGGCCCAGGAGACTCTGTCACCTCTCTGATTTCATCTCATTACTTTCTCCCTCGCTCAGTTCTGCTCATTGACTTTTTGTTGTTCGTGGAACACACCAGCAGTCTCCTGCCTGAAGACCTTGGCAATTACTCCTGAAATGCTTTTCCTCCATATAGCCTCACATTTTACTCCCTGAATCCATTGCAATCTTCCCTTCCACGTAAAATACCACTTCTCTAATCCCTCTTAATACCCTGGTTTGGGCTTATTGTCTGTTTCTCATAACTAGAATGTGAGCTTTATGAAGTCAGAACTTAGTTTTATATAGTGCTGTATCCCCAGCACCTGGAATCAAGCCTGCTGCATAGTAGGCACTCCTCAATATCTGTTTTTGTTAAGTAAATGAACAATGGATGGATGAATAATTTATTGACAACACCACTGACTCAAAGTATTTGGTGAGCCAGTCTAGATTATTTCCTGGAGCGCTCTGACTTCAGTCATCAGCATCTTTTTTTTTGCAGACTCTCTGACAGATATTTCCCATCAGTTGTTAACTCCACCTTGTGGAAGGAAAGTTAACAACAAAGTGTTGGAAAATAGGAAGAGAATGGTGAGATTGTTGTTTAACACAATCGCAACTTGAGTTTTTCTTTTTTTAAAATTCAATGTTCAGATTATCAATTGTTCCTCTTTTCCCCCCCCATAACTCCCTTCCACCCAGTATCCACTCCACCCTCTGCCCTTACCGACCCCTCACTGTCTTCATCCATAGGTGTATGATTTTTATCCAGTCTCTTCCCACACCCCCCAAATTCCTTTGGCCCTGAGATATGTCAGTTCACTTCCTTTCTATGCCCCTGATTCTATTATGTTCACCAGTTTATTCTGTTCATCAGAATTTTTAATTTACTTGATTTTTAGATTCACTTGTTGATAGATATGTATTTGTTGTTCATAATTTTTATCTTTACCTTTTTGTTCTTCTTCCTCTTCTTAAAGAATACTTTTCAGCATTTCATATAATACTGGCTTGGTAGTGATGAATTCCTTTAGCTTTTTCTTATCTGTGAAGCTCTTTATCTGCCCTTCAATTCTGAATGATAGCTTTGCTGGGTAGAATACTCTTGGTTGTAGATTCTTGCTATTCATCACTTTGAATATTTCTTTCACTCCTATCTGGCCTGCATAGTTTCTATTGAGAAATCAACTGACAGTTGTATGGGTGCTCCCTTGTATGTAACTGTTTTTTTCTTGTTCCTTTTAATATTCTCTCTTTATCTTTTGCTCTTGGCATTTTAATTATGATGTGTATTGGTGTGGTCCTCTTTGGTTTCCTTTTGTTTGGGGTTCTGTGTGCTTCCTGGACTTGTAAGTCTATTTCTTTCACCAGGTAGGGGAAGTTTTCAGTCATTATTTCTTCAAATAGGTTTTCAGTATCTTGCTCTCTCTCTTTTTCTGGCACCCCCATAATTCTGATGATGGTACGTTTGAAGTCGTCCCAGAGGCTCCTTACAGTATTTTTAAATTTTTGGATTCCTTTTTTCTTTTTTCTTTTTCTGGTAGAGTGTTTTCTGCTTCTTTGTATTTCAAATCTTTGACTTGATCCTTGCGTTCCTCTAGTCTGCTGTTAGGTCTCTGTATAATATTTTTTATTTCAGTCAGTGTATGTTTAATTTCTAGTTGGTCCTTTCTCATATCTTTGAGGATTGTGCTAAATTTATCGTCCTTTTCTAGGAAATTCCCTTTTTTTTTCCAATTTCTGAGTAGATTTTTATAAATATATACAAATCAGTTACAGGCACTTGAAATGTCTTTGGCTGGAATAACCCAACATTGCAAGAGAATGTGTTCACAGAGTGCTTGGACCCAGGCTGGTATCAGCAGTCAGTGCTTATGGTTTGCTCGGTCTCTCTCAGAAAACAGGCAGTTGTGGGATTAGGCATCAGCCAAAGCAACCTTCTCAGGACAAAATTCGGGACTGCTCTGACTCAATTTGTTAGGTCTGCCCTTGATAACCGCATAGCAAAACATTGTTATTACCATTACAAAGAGGAAGTAACTGGTGTGCATGAGATGCAAATTTATTAATGAACCGTCATCATCTGGAACAATAACTGTAAGCTTGGGGTTTAAAGTGTGATAGACTTTTCCAGTCGCCCCTTTGTAACACCAGAAAGGATTGTAATCTTGAGCATATTTTGTGTTGGCATCTCCAGCAGTCATGAAGGTCTTGTACCAGAGCGTGGCATTGCTGTGCGTGTCCGGAACACAGTGCGGGGGCTGTACTGTGACGGGGACACGCCAGGGTCGGCTGTGAGCGTCATGCAGGCTGTGAACACCACCTGCCGGCAGTGACTGTGAAGGGCACAGTCATCCGAGCTCCAAGCTGCTGGCAAGGTTATCTCTTCATGGGCTTCCCTGCCCGAGAGTCCGATCTGAGGCCCTAAGATGGTCGAGTCCAGATGGGCGACATTGCGCGAGCACCCTCCAAAGGGTGTGAGCGGGTCCAGGTGAGGGTGCTTGCAACTGAGATGTTAACCGGGCCTGAATCCTCCAGTGCCTGTGGGGACTGGGTGGACAGTCTGGCCTGCCCACTGGTCATTGTGCTTTCTGGAGTTGTGGTGTCATTTGTGAGATGCTTTAATGTTTCATTCTCTGATACACACAAGTCCAAATCATTAACCGCAGCAGAAAAGTATTCCAATCCTCTGACATTCCCGGTGACTTAATCTCCTTGATTTTGAAGAAATAGCCCAAGGTCAGGAAAGCTATTGCCATGGCGCTTACACTTATCAAAAAGACCACCAGGGGAGGCCGACTGCTGATGTACAGCTTCAGGTTCTCCAGGGGGTTGATGTTGAACATTATTTTAATCGTCCACCTCGCGCCAGCGGAGAGTGGCTTGCCCCGGGCCCAGCCCGGCCAGCTGCTCGGCGGACGCCCGTGGCCGCTCCAACCTCACTCGCTGCAGCGAGTGGCGGGCCTGGGGCCGCTCAGCACCATCCTCCCCATCACCCCAGCAGCAGTGTCCGGCTCTGCGGGGCCCACGCCAGGACCAGAGGCCGGTCCGGCGCATGAAACGGCCACGCGGGTTAATCAGACACCGAAAGCCATGCTTTCCGGAAGGAAAAAAATCTCTAGGAAATTCTTGAAAAACCTTTTAACTGTGGTTTAAACTCAATATACAAATGCTGGCTTTCCTCCATTTCTTTAGTTTGCGATCTGTTTTTTTGTTTGTTTGTTTGTTTTGTTTTGTTTTTGTCTCTGCATTTTCACTGCCTCCCTGAGTTGGTAGAGGAGCTTTGTGTGCTAGGTATCCTATATGGCCCAGTGGCTCAGCCTCCCCAGTTACTTGAGGTGGACACTCTTGGTGCGCTTTTTTGTGGTCTCTATTTACAGCCTTGTTGTAGGTAAGTCTAGATTGTTGTTGGTATCACTGGGAGGAATTGACCTCCAGGGCAATTGGCTGTGAGAATCAGCTGTGTCTATGCCAGGAGACCTTGTGTGCTGGAGACAGCCTTATAAGACAAGACTTGCAAAGTTGCAAAAGCCTCTGTGCTCAGCTTGGATGGGGCACTGTTTCAGGAATGAGCAGACAGCCTTGGCTTCCCATCGGCCCTGCCCTATGAGGCCCCTGGGTCTCAGTGTTCCTCAGTAATCACTGCAAGCACCTTTGAGAGAGAGCCGCCCTTGAGTTTCACCTGCTGCCAAAAAGTCCAGTTTCTCCCCCAATGAATCTGGATTTCCAGATTCTTGCCCAGAACTGGAGTTTAGTGCAGTTGGGAGACTCTGTCTCTTTCCCGCTAGGGAAAGTCAGTGGCATACTCAGCAGTCGGTCCTATCTCCATGCACTCTCGTGCATATGTCTCTAGACCTCTGCCTTTCCCGGCTCCCCTTAGGTTCCGTGTGCTTTTCTCTCTACCTGATAGTCCAGATTCCCCCATTATGAGTCTGGGTCCCCAGGGTCTTGCCCGGAACTGGGGTTCAGTGCAGTGGGAGCTTCCTTCTCCCTCCTACTAGAGAGAGCCAGCCAGGCACTCAGCCGCCCGTACTTCAGCCTTTTGCAGCTCCTCTGAGTCTCCGTGTGCTTTACTCTTTCCTTCTCGTTGTGGAATTTCCGCTCAGCCAGTTTTCCTGTGGTTCTGGATGATGTCCGTTTTGTCTTTTCGTTGTAGCTTTGAAAGTGTGTGTGAGGCAGCAAGTTCTGGTGTTTACCTATGCCACCGTCTTGATTTCTCCCCCTCAGTTGACTTTTTTACATTAATCTTGTAACCCAAAACCTTGCCATAATAATTTAATAGGTCCCTGAGGGCCTTTTTATTTGTTGTTGTTCATAATGGTCTGTGTATGTGTGTGTGTGTGTGTGTGTGTGTGTGTGTGTGAATTCTTTCAAATTTTTATGTGGCCTATCATGTCATTTGCAACAAAGTCTGAGGAAAGAGAGGCTAGAATGGTGCCAAAGGGCCAGCTCACGGTGGGGACAGAAGGACCTGGATCCCAGGAGCCACTGCCTCAGGAGGCTGGCGGTGTAGCCCCTGATGATAAACTCCAGTGAACTGAACCTGTAACAACTCGTGGAAGATGTTGGGAGAAGAGTTGGGACAGAGGGTGAAGCTACAGCATAGAGATGATTCAGAGTTCAACATGGCCTTCTTTGAGGAGTGCTTTTGTGTTCTGTTGCTCTCTTAATCTCTCCCTCCAGAACGGGGAGAACCTCTCAGAGGGAACATAGTGCTGGTAAGTGTCGGGGTTAGTCATTGGCTGCAAGGTGAATTAGCTAAATGAAACCAGTTTATCTGTTAACTAAGCCAGTTATTGGTTTACTTGGCTTGGTCATCTCTAAGTAGATGCTTCTTTTTGGCTTCTCTCCCTCCTCCTCCATGTCACCAACATCATTGTTTCTGTGGGAAGCCTGTACAGTCTAGGCATCTGGGGAGGCAATGATATCTTAGTCCTGGGAGAAGAACATCGAGAAGAGAAGGGGTAAGTTCAAATCCTGGCTCGCCATTTGCTAGCTGTGTGGCCTTGGGAAAAGCACTGTAACCATTCTGGTTCTTCATTTCGTGTCTCAGATGAGTACATCCTATGCCATATAGGATCGCTTATGTTTAAATGAGGTGGTACATGTAAAGGCCAAAATGATGTCAGTTATTGTTGTAAGGGAAGTAGAGTGGTTAGGCTGGAGGGCAGACCTTGGGTTACAGGCTGCCTGACAGTGTTCAGGGTCTTGCAGTCACTGAAGGGAAGCACTAGAGGAGGGGCCTTGGGCGTGAGCTATGTATTAGAGTTTATTTTTGGCAAAAAGGACAGAAGTTGAAGGTGACATCAATTTTTTTCTTAGACGCATGCAGGCAAATCCTACAGGTACTTTTATTTTTGGGGCAAGGGAACGAGGTGAAGAGGGAACTGGAGCAGATGGCTATTTTTCTTAGGTCCTTGGTGGCTGTCGAGCCCTGTGGCCTCTGAGCCACCTGTGTCTGGCTGGGATTATTATGGGAAGCGGTGATCCCTCTGTGCAGCTTATCAAGGAGGTCATCATTCAGTCACACTCCTTAGGTCTTTAAGATAGAGTATAGGGTCTCTTCCTGAGGGCTCTCGTGGAGAAGCTGGCTAGGAGGTGCTGACGGTGAGGGTGAGGTCAACTTGGAGAGGGCAAGGGAGGCATAGAGGATGCCATCAACCTGTGTGAGAACAGAAACAGCAGGGGGTTAGAGGCGGAGGGGAGCTGACCTCATGTTAGATAGTGATCTCATACCCGAGTGCCCCGCTGGTCCCACAGCCCCTGTATTCTTTCCACCCCTTCTTCTCCAAGCTTCTCTTTAATCCTTTCAGGCTCTAGTCTGAACTTATTATTTTGGGGTCTGGCTTGAGTTTCTATGTAGTCCTAGAAAAACACACACTGAGTTGTATCTCAGAAGGCATGGCAGCCAAGGTAGAGAAATGGACAGAGGGCTCAGTAGTGAGGTCATCTGCTAGGTCAGGACCAGGGTCCGTGGAGGGATGGGTGAGGCATGGGAAAGAGGAGAATGCTGAGGGGCACATGTGTGGGGAGAGAGTGTGTGAGGAAGAAGGAAGGGCCAAGGTGGAGAGTGGGGAGTGATGGTGGTAGGATTGACCTTTATGCCCAATGTTCTCGTTCTCCTCAGGGTTGTGGAAGGATCCCCTGCATGGGAAAGAAAGGGTGGGAATGTGTTAGGGGCTGGGCAGAAAGGAGTCAAAACCTGCATCAGGCGGGTCTCTTGGGGGCTCTGCGACCTGCTGGGACCCACTCGGAAGAGCTTTGAGCGGCAGTTTGTGGTGGAGCCCAGGAGAGCCCGGACGCCACCTGAAGGAGGACTGTTCCAGGGCCCCGCTGTTGTAGGAAGGAGACAGGAGGGGAAACCAGAGGGCGGATTCCTGTCCTCTCTGCCGGCACTGCCTCCTTAGAGCTGGAGAGGGAGAACCGGTGACGCTCACCTCAGCCTCTGGGTGGGTGCTCAGGCCTTGGTCCCAGGAGGAGACACCGTCCTGGGATGGGACCTGAGTAAGGCAGCTGGCCCAGGTCAGGGAGGGAGGAAACGTGGGAGGGGGTTTAGGGAAGGGAAAGTGTAGAAATGGGAGGAAGGATGGAGAAAAGGAAACTGGTGGGAGGGGGAGGAGGACCGGTGCTCAGGGCAGGAAGGAGATCCCAGCCCAGAGGAGAGGAGGCCAGGCTGGAGCTGAGGGGGAAGGTGCTCTGAGACAAGGCAGACCGTCCAGCAGCTGGAGGCAGATGATTCTTGTGGTTCCTCTGAGCACCGCACCAGGGAAAAAGGCAGAAAGCACAGTGGGCGCGAAGAGGAAAAATGTGGGAAAGGTAGATGTGTTCCAGAAGGATGACGTCCAAGATGGAAAGAAAATTAGATGAACAGAAGGAAAAACTTAGGAAGGGGGACAAAAGAAGGTGAAAAGAGGATACCAGAGAGAAAAGGGTGACACTCTGCAAAAGAATTAGAGAAAGTAGTTAGACCCTTTATTCTTAGTAAGGGAAGTGCTGACCTGGTATGGAACATTAGAAAATGTGGATGGGAAAGTCGATGATGTGAGCGCTGTTCTCATAAGGACACTTCCTGTTTCCTAAGTCACCCTCCCAACTCAAAACCCCGATGGCTTATTTTGAAGACCAGCGCTCACCCAGCTGGGGCTCTGGCGTTAGTTCACAGCCCCGCAGAGGACCAGTGCGCCGTCCATGAACAGCGCCTCTCCTGCCTTTTCTGCTCCATCCCACTCTGGGACCGTCCTTGGACAAACCAGGGCAGCAAAGCAGCTCTGCTGGAACCCATGCTGGAAGGGCCTAGGACTCAGAGTGGCCCCAGCGGGCATCCCGAGGCTGCCCACACCTCTCCTGCTTTTGTCCTCAACCCCAAATCAGGAGAGCAGCTCTTCTCTGCACCCTGTGCCCCCTTCACCCTGCCCTCGCTCCCAAACTTTCCCTCTGCTTCCTTCCACTCTCCTTGAAAGCCCTGCAATCCCTCAACCTTCTCCCACTGCTGAGCCTGGCCCACCTTCCCTCCCCTCCCCGCTCTTGTCACAGGCGCCATCGCTCCTCCTGCTGTGACAAACCAGCCTCTTATGCTTTTCTTTGTGGTGGCTCTTTCTCTCTCCTACCTCTGAACCTCAGGGCTGGATCTGTTTACACCGCAGCCTGTTCCTCTCTTCCCCCGGAGGACTCTGTTGTTCTTCCCTACATCCCCGCACTCTCCCCCTCCACCTCCTTCTCAAGTCTCTACAGCATTTCCCAGGCATTTGGGCCTGGTTCACACACATCCTCTCCACCACTGCCCACCTTCCTGTGAGGTCTCGTCATCCACAGGGACAGTCCTCTCAGGCACTGGGCTCACCCATCCCCCAACTCCATGACCTCCACTCCACTCTGCCATACCCTGGACATTATTATTTTTAATCACTGGGAATGAAAACTGAAATATTAAATGCTAGCATTACTTTTTGCAGTATCTCTTTCCTCCCAGCCCTCTTTTGTCATCACCCCCCACCAAACACACCTGTGCTTTGACCTCCCTGAACTCTCACCCCTGATAATCCCCTTTCTTTCAGGTTATCCAGGCTGACTCAGAGTCCCCCACTCTCCATTTGTGCCCTTTCTCCAGCTTCTTAACCGCCTGATTTCCCTGTCCTGCCACACTGAGCTGACAAAACGCCAATCCTGCCTGTGTCTATGGCACAGAATGCTGCTTGCTTACCCAATATCCATTCACCGCCTCTTACTCAGTTACAAAACCTTACTTTTATTTGGAGTGGCAGTGTGCTCCCCTACAGATAGGTGTGAGACATATGAATTTTGCCGAATAATGCCCCACTGGCATGGCTCAGTGGTTGAGTATTGACCTATGAACCAGGAGGTCATGGTTTGATGCCCGGTCAGGGCACATTCCCAGGGTGTGGCTCGATCCCTATTGAGGAGCATGCAGGAGGCATCCAATCAATGATTATCTCTCATTATTGATGTTTCTATATCTCTCTCCCTCTCCCTTTCTCTCCGAAATCAATAAATTAAAAAAAAAATTCTGGCCAATACCATATGAGGGAAGTCTGGGTAGGACTTTCAACAAGGCTCTTTAACACTTTGGCTTAGTCTTTTGTCCTTTCCTCCTTCCTTCTGCTTCCTACTTGAATTCAGAATTAATGGCCAGAGTCTTAGCAGCCACCTTGGACCAGGAGACAACCTTCAGAATAGAAGCCAGTATCAGGACAGTTTGCAGAAAGGGAGGAGCCTGAGTGCCTAGGGACAGTGGCCTCTGTTTTCTGCCTCCAGGTTCTTTTTTTATGAGAGAAAAACAATAAACTCTGTGTCATTTAAGCTATGGTTGTTTCTGATCTTTGATGCTAGCTGCTAACCAGAACTCCTAATTGACAGGTCTTGCAGGTTTCTAAACTGCATGGGTGAATACTGCTGGGGAAAAACACCATCATATGCAATGATGCTTCCACCGATTCACAGCTTCTCATCCAAGTTGAATCCTTAAACATCATCTTCTCTTTCCTCAGTGACTATGTCACATTTTCTCATCATCTTCAACCCTCATCTTCTCTCAGGAGACAACAATTGTGTTTTTTGCACTGCCAAGTTTTTTTTTGTTTGTTTGTTTGTTTTGTTTTAAAATATATTTTTATTGATTTTTTTGCAGTATAACTTATAATTAATAGTAGTACTTGTTTTCCTTTCCCCCTCCCCCTTATGCTCCCCCCATCCTCCCCTACCCCCCAGCACATATCCCCACCCACCCCCTCCCCGCCCCAGTGTCTTTCATTCATTGGTTATGCTCATATGCATGCATACAAAGTCCTTCAGTTGATCTCCCCCAGCATCCACATCCCATCCACCCAAGCCTTCCCCCTGTAGCTTGACAGCCTGTTCAAGGCCACCCTGCCCCTATATCAATCACTCTCCCCTGTTTCTTTTCTTCAAAAATATCTTGCCTCTGCATACTAGAAATAAATGTATAAGAACAAAAATGTTTCAGTCTCAGTTTCAATGTCCAACTGTTCTGAGTCCCAGTTTCAGTGTCAAATAATTCTTTATGTGTACATGTCAGCAATGGTATCCAGATGGTGGACACATCGTGGCAATGCAAGATCCATGCACTGCCAAGTTTAAACACAATTTGTATGTAGTTGAACTTACAAATATTTTTATTTATGGCTTTTGGGTTTTATGTCTTACTTAAGGGGGACATTTCCACCCCATGATTATATAATAGCTCACATGCTTTCTTCTAGTACTAGGGTTATTTTTCTTCTTTGAATCTTTGATCTTCATGAAATTTATTTTGGTGCAAATGATAAGGTAGGGAGATAATGTTATTTTTCTTAAAAGGCTATGCATTTGGCCGAACCGGTTTGGCTCAGTGGATAGAGCGTCGGCCTGCAGACTGAAAGGTTCCAGGTTCGATTCCGGTCAAGGGCATGTACTTTGGCTGCGGGCACATCCCCAGTTGGAGGTGTGCAAGAGGCAGCTGATCGATGTCTCTCTCCCATCGATGTTTCTGACTTTCTATCCCTCTCCCTTCCTCTCTGAGAAAAATCAATAAAATATATATATTTTTAAAAGGCTATGCATTTGTTCTACTAATATGTATTGATTAGATATGCTACCTTTTAACCTACTAAATTCCTGCATATATCTGGGTCTACTAGTATTTTTGTCCTGCCTATATTTGATGTTTTTCTTTTCTTCCATTACTTTGTTTTGTTTTGTGCCAGCACAGCCAAGGGCTTGGTGAGCCTGAGGAGGGGCAGGGAAGGACTAAAGAAACGACAGACAGGAGAATACAGCTGGGGCTCAGCGGATCGCCCAGGCCTGGATGAGGCCGAGGCTTTATTTTACAGGGAGATGAAAACAAGGGTCGTGGTCACCATGTTTACAGTGTTCTTATGAGCTTCACTTTGTTTTGGCAGCATTTGCTGCACCTCCCACAGCCCATTAGCTACCTCAGAAGGAACTAGGGAGGGCTATAAGGTTAAGCTTAATTATGCTAAGAGAGCTCTGCCCTCCAAGCTGGGACTGGTTTGTGGCCCTGCCACAGGGCAATCTGAGGCTTGATCCTATAGCCCCTCCTTACAATCTTTTATCTTCTTTTCATTCTAGTATTGGATCACTTTAATTATTGTAGCTTAATAATTATAAGTGCTGATGCTCATCTAGTTGAAGAATCATTTTTCTCCCTGAACCATGGTCTTTGACCTTTTATGTTCCTTAATTCATTTGGTGGTTTCATGATAGCCTGTCCACAAGCTCTCGACATGGGACTTCTGGCTCCCTCACACCTACATCAATCCAACCCTATATCTTACTTGTTCCCTCTTAACCTTTTCCAAAATCTGGCTCTCTCCTTCCACTCAAGCTGCCACTGCATTAGACTGACCCTCGTCTGGCCCATGTCCGGTTCCTCCACTGCAGACTGGATGTATGTGCAATACCAAGTGAGGTTGCCATCTGGCTGCTTCACATTGCCTTTGGGATCTAAGGCTCTTGGATGTGATTTACAAGGTCCTCTTTTCCCATCTCCTGCCTCCTCCATAGCACTGACCTACTTACAGTTCACAAATAGTTTCTGTCTCCTGAAGAACAGTTATTCTATAACACCTGGCTAATTGTCACTAGCCTGGCTAATTCTTTTTTATTCTTTGAGACTTTTTGCAGGTGTCACTTCCTCTGGGAAGTCCTCCTTGATTACCCCCTCCTTTATCGCAACTACTTTAGCTCTTTCCAAATGAATCGATAAGCCCTTCAGGCAACAGCCCTCCCCAATTAGGTCCATGAAGGGGTCTCTGCTTTGTTTACTTTTGTATCTCAAATTACAAGTGAGGCCCTAGAAAACAGGTATCCCACCAATGATTGCTGAGCTCAGTCAACTTCTTGTTTCTTCTTCTATCTCCTTTATTTTTCATGGCAGACCTCAGCTCTCCATGAACAAAAAGTGGGGACTGATGAGAAATTATTAAGTCAAGAAAAGTTGTGGAGAGAGGCGGGTTTAGAACCATGATTTTGACTCCCAAACAACATTTGAGATAATTAACAATGAAGATTCCCAAGACTCTAGATCTCATTCCAGCATGGATCTGCAATCATCCTGGGAAGGTGATTATGAGAAACACCCAGTTGGGAAGCCCGGGGAGAGAGCAGGGTGTGGGACCACTCACCTTGGCTTCTCTTCCACCTGAGGTAGACCATCAGTCCCAAAATCGCGATTTTGAGCACAGTGCTGGCCATTGCCATGCTGACCACAGCTTCCTTACTCAAGGGCCAAATCCCCGATCTCCCTTTGTCCCCCGGGACACTGAGGCCATTTGTGGTGCTGGTGCTGGTGCTGGTGCTGGTGCTGAGGCTGGTGGGGCTGGTGGTTTTCTCGGGGGCTGAGAAAACATGAGAAACAAGCAAATTCTTCCTTAGTGGATTGGAGGTATCTGAGTGAAAGTGTCACATCCTGTTCTCTAGTTGGGGGAACATTGCGGTTGGGGAGCAGCCCTCTGAAGCTCTTACACCAGGAGGTGAAGTGTTGAAGGCTGAGAATCCACATTACTCAGTTCAAATCCTGAATCTACCACTGATCAGTGGTGTGGCCTCAGAACCTCATTTCATCATCTACAAATAAGGATAACTAGATGTCAGGATTTAAAAATACACCATTTATTGTGGTCAAAGACACACAACATAAAATTTACCATTTTAACCATATTTAAGTCAAATTAGTGGCAGTAAGAACATTCACATTGCTGTGAACTCTTACCACCATAAACTTCTTTCCAAAATAAAACTCCATCCCATTTAAATAACTCCCCATTCTCTCCTTCCTCAGCCTCTGGCAACCACTATTCCGCTTTCCGATGTTATGAATTTGACTATTCTAGATACTTCGCATAAGTGGAATCACCCAGTATTTGCCCTGGAGACAGGAAAACCCATGTTTAAGATTCCATGCCTCACTAACTAATATAGGAAGGACTATTCATGCAACACACCCCACACTGGGTTAAAAATAGGTCAGGGTAACAAGATGATCAAGTCAATAGATGAGGTAGGAGGCTGGTGGTTAAGAGAGTAGGCTCGGGGGTTACACTGGGTTCAAATCCTGTCTGCACCAGTAGTGGGAATTTGAGCCATTGTTTAGGCTCTGCTCTGCAAGCCTCAGTTTCCCCATCTGTAACATAAGGATGTCAGCAGTACCTACTGTTATTGAGGGGTCATGGTGCAGACTCACTAGAGCAATGCATACCAAGGATTCAGCCAGAACAGTGCACAGTAAGCAGGAACTGCCCTTATTGCTGTTGCAACCAGGACAGAGGAGCAGGAGCAGGATGGAGAAGGGGACGGTATAGAAGCTGCAAAGTTGGCTTTGGCGGGGTGGGAGGACTCCTGAGAGAGGCAAGGAAGGTAAAGAGGATTAAGACAGGAAGAGGGAGATGGGGAAGGAGAATAAAGAAATGGGACCGGGGAGGGAGCATTGACGGCCCTGTTCTGGGAAGCAGGGAGATTGGGACAACAGGTGATGGGGGTGTCAGCAAGGGTGCAGGGGACGGGGGGCGGGGAATTCCTTCGGCCTCTATTGGGTCCCTCCTGTGTGTGTCAGGCTGAGCTCATGGCTGTGGGGAGACACTGACCTGGGGCTTAGGTGGGGCTCCACCTGCAGGACAAAGGAAAGGCAGGCCACATCCTGTAAAAGTCAAGTCCACCTGGAGGACATGGGGTGAAGGCAGGAGGCAGGGCGGGAGCCCCAACTGGAGCAAGAAGGGAGGATAACCGGGGAGCCTGGAAGGTGCTGAAGCCTGGGGATGGGGTTGGGGCTGGGTCTGGAGGGGGCAGTGAGGAGGATGGGCAAGGAAGGCAGCCCTAGTTTGTGATAAAGGTAAAGTTGGCAGAGGCCTGGGAAGCAGTCAGGGGCAGGGAGAGGAGCCTGGGAGAAAGGTCAGGAGGAGAGCCGCCTGGACCCGTCCTGGGGGACGAGGGCACCAGTGGCCGGGGCAGCGGGACTCACCTCTGGTGACGGTGAGTTCGGTCCCCTCGAGGGACTGCCACACCTTCTCCCCTTTGTTCCGTGTGGTCAGCCGGACTCGGAAGAAGTATTTACTTTCATCCTCTCTCCGCAGGTTAGAGATCCGCAGGGAGCCATGCGTCTGGCCCTGAGTCCAGTTCAGGGAGAGGCGGTTTTTATAATTCTCATGGGTGTACGGCGGGGTTGTGTTGTAGATGAACTCTCCATTGTATTGTTTCCATCTCCAGTACATACGCACTTTGGGATCACTGGGTACCTCCCAGGAGTAACAGAAGGAGAAGGGGATGACGATGGAGCCACCCTCAGGGGCTGAGAGGCGTTTTGGCTGGCTGATGCCATGATCAGGTTTTAAAATGCATTTTGCTGAGCCACCTGGAGGAGGGAGGGAGAGGGAGGGACTTTGAAGCCACTTGGAGGGACCAGGAAGATGACCCGGCCCCTCTGGCACCCTCACCTATGGGCGGGAGTGTGACAGAAAGTAGGACTGGCCCTCTGGCTGGGTGTCCCCCTCTCCAGGCTTGGGGTAGAAAGGAGGGTGAGGGATGTGGGGGACCCAGCACTGTGGGACCGGCCCAGCCCATTACTTGTTGCAGGTGGGAAGTCTGGCTGGCCACAGCCCCTCCCTGGGGCTCCCCTGGGGCCAGAGTTAGGGGGTCCTGGCCACTCACCAGCCTGCAGAGAAGTGGCCAGAAGCAGGGGCAGCAGCAGGGCCAGCAGCAGGGGCGGCAGCAGGGGTGGACCCATCGCTTGGCTCCCCTCGGGTTGATGAGAAAAGAAGCAGAGCCTCTAGGCCAGAGCGGAGGCTGTGGAGGGGCTGCCTCAGGCTGGTCTGTCCACCGGGAGGGGCAGGATCAGGCTCCTCCCGAGGACAGGCAGGGTGGGAGCCTTCCCCAAGCATGCCTGCCCCAGAATGGTCACACTTCCTTTTACAATCTGGCTTCTTCTTTTCGGATATTGCAGAAGAGCTTCCCCTGTGGTCAGTGACCAAGAACCAGATATCGGCCCCCCAGTCCCCATCGTCATGCTGATGGGTGTGGTCCTGCCCTTGGCTGCCTGGGGGCCTCTACCCTCCCTCCCACCTCAACCCCCTTCCCTGCCAGGGACTTCCTCGTCTTCTTAGGAGTCAGTCCCATCTCTCTCTCACTCGCTCTCCTTTTCTCTGCTTCTCTGAGCGCCTCTCGGCCTCTGTTTCCCTCGTTGCAGGGGAAGGGGCAGCAGCAGGACCCGCTCAGGCTCTTCCAAGAGAGGAAAGGCAGCCAGGAGTCTGTCCAGCTACAGCCCCTGGAAAAGGAGGAGGGGGCGCTGGTGGAGATGCCCTCTGTGCCCCCCCCACCGGGCCCCCCCCCAGGTGCATCCCGCTGGCTCTTGGGCCCTCGCCCCCCTCCCCCTGCAGTTCATGGGCAGAAACAAGACCCACAGGCCCCCTTCTGTTCCCTCTGCCTCTCACACCCTCGCTGGGATTAAGAGGTGAGTGTGGTCTGACACTTCCATCTCCCCAGAGAGTGGGCTTTCTGGAGGCCATGCCTTTACCAGAACTCAGGTGTGGGTCTGCAGGGCCCTCTGATGTCACCCCTTCACATATGAGACAGCCAGGGCTCCGAGAGGGTGTGCCCACGTCCACGGGCTCAGTGACGGTCCAGGACTGGAGCCACACTCTCGCTGAATCCACAGAGCCTTCTGGATGCTTCCACCTGGTTGCACCAGAGTCTCTAGGCCTCAGCACCAGAGTGCAGAGCTCTGAGGGCTGAGCCGCAGGGGGCTGTGTTTTGATAAAGCTCCTCAGATGATCCCGTGCCCGCTGGGGGAGCCCTGGCTAACCCGAGTGTTCCCTGGACAGAGGGGTTAAGGCTCAGGGCAGAAATGGGTCAGCCCAGCGACAGTCCCTGAGACCCTCCCTGCCGGAGGGCACTGCCAGCTGGGACTGGTGGTGAACCGGGCCTTCGGTGACTCACAGGAGGCTCTGCCCATGGCCACCCAGAATGAGCTGGGCATCAGCTTACTGAGTAGCCTGTGGGAGTGGGTGGACATGACTCCATCAGAGGAAGTGACCTTGGTCTTTTGGAGATGGAAGCAGCAGAGCAACTTCCTTTTAAATCAGTTTCTTCCATAATCCTAACAGGTTTCTCCTACATTTCTCCCACAGCCGCCCCTCCCTGTGTCTGCTTTCCATACCCCTCCTGCTAGGCCTGAGGGAGAGGTTTCAAATTTTTATGGAGGCCTCTTATCTGACGCAGCCTCAAAACATCCATTGCCTCATTTCAGCTTCACAGCACTCTGAGGGGGGGTATTGCAATCTCCATTTTACCCACGGGGAAGCTGAGGCACAGAGCTTAATGTCAGTCCGTCCTCCGGGCTGTGAAAGACGTTTGGGCGGCCTGGCCAGCGTGGCTCAGTGGTTGACGTCGACCTACGAACCCGGAGGTTTCGGTTTGATTCCCAGTCGGGGCACGTGCCCGGGTCGTGGGCTCCGTCCCCAGTGTGGGGCGCGCAGGAGCGGCCCGTCAACTGTTCTCATCGCTGATGTTTCTGTCTCTCTCTCCCTCTCCTTTTCTCTCTCAGTTCAATAAAAATATATTTTAAAAATATTAAAAAAATTGAATCTCAATTTAAAACTTGAGCTAAATATTGAAGAGATATCTTGTGAAAGCAGACATATGGGTAACCAATAAGCATGAGAAGATGCGTAATGCCATTAGTCACGGGGAAATGCAAGTGGCCACCACACTGAGGTGTCATTAAACATCTGTTAAATGACTGAACTCAAAAGGCCGACCAGCCTGCCTGTCAGCAAGGATGTGGAGGAACTGGAACTCCCAGACGCCACAGGCGGAATGTGACGTGGCCCATTCACGCTGGCCGTCCCGTAAAGGTTAAGCACAACCTGACCCGTGACCCAGTCACACGGCTCACAGCGTCGCAGTGCTGACAGCCGCGCCGGCACCTGGGACCGCGTAAGAGATGCTGATGCTCAGGTCCCACCTTGGCCGCCGCAGTTGAGAACCACTAGGCGTTTGACTGGGGGCCTGCCTTGTGTGTCCCTTTAATTTTCACAGCAGTTCTGTGAGATGAAGGAATCTATTCTCACCTTACAGAGCAAGAAACAGACTCCAAGAGTTTGCCGCACTCCAATTTCCTCTGTTCCTCTGGAGTTTGAACCACCCTCAGGGCTGTGTGCCTTGTGAGCCGGATGCTTAACCAAATGAATGCTCCCAGACCCCTCACAGTTTAACCTCCCCCCTCTCCTCTCCTCCCACAGGCTTTCCCAGAGAAAGTTGTTCATCTGGGCTCCATTCAGCTGCTCCTCACCAAGGTCTGGGGAAGCAAAGGACGAGGGATGGGGTCCCTGAGGTGGGGCAGGCCACGGGAGCCATGGCACAGTGACACGCCTTCTCTGAAGGACAGGAATGGAGGAGAGACTAGGGGGACAGTCCCTGGCCTTCCCCATAGACTGTGCCTCTGCTGACATCACCCTGTTTACTTCATCTTGTTTTCCATCAGGGCAGGGGACACAGAGAGGGTTCCTGCTGGCCCTGGGTGGGCGCAAGCCTGCAGTGAGCCCTGCAGGACTTAGTGTCCAGCTGGGAAGGGAAGGCTCATCAGTGAAACAAGTAGAGGGAGGCCCAGACCCCACCTAGTTAGAGCTGAAACAGACAAGGATGACCCTCCCATTTGGTGGGTGCTGGGAGCTTTGCAATGGTATTAAAGATGTTTTCTTATTCGCTATATCCTTTTTTTAATGTTTATTTTATTTTTTGAAAGTATTACATATGTCCCCTTTGTTTGTTTTTTTGTTTTTTTCCTGTTGACCCCCTCCTCCCCCACCTCTGCCCCTCCTTAGCCTTTGCCACATTACTCTCTGTGTCTGTGGGCTCTGCATATATCCATATCACTTCCCGGGTTAATCTCCCTCCCCAACCCCCACCCCATCTTCCCTCTGAAATTCATCAGTCTGTTCATTGTTCTATGTCTCTGAATCTATTTTTTTCATCAGTTTATTTTATTCATTAGATTCCACATATGAGAGAGATCATATGATACTTATCTTTCTCCTCCCAGCAACACATTAAAAAGATCATACCCCATGAGCAAGTGGGATTTATTCTGGGGATGCAAGGCTGGTACAATATTCACAAATCAACAAATGTGATACATCACATAAACAAATTGAAAGACAAAAATCAGGGTATCAAATCAATTGATGTAGGAAAAATATTTGACAAAATCCAACACCCTTTTTTGATAAAAACGTTCAGCAAAGTGGGAATAGAGAGATCATACCTCAACCTAACAAAGGCCATATGTAACAAATCTACAGCCAACATCATACTCAATGGGCAAAATCCCAAACCGTTTTCTCTGAGAACAACAATGTTCACTGCATTCTTGTGGTTTTCTTTGTTGTTTTTTAAAAATACATTTTTACGGATTTCAGAGAGGAAGGGGGAGAGAGAGAGAGAAACATCAATGAGGAGAGAGAATCACTGTTGGGTTGTCTCCTGCATGCCCCACACTAGAGATCAAGCCTGCAACCGGGCATGTGCCCTGACTGGGAAATGAGCCGTGACCCCCTGGTTCATAGCCGATGCTCAACGACTGATCCCGGTGGGCCAGGCCTGTCTTCTTTTTTAATCAGTTTCCTCCCCAATCCTAACGGGTTTCTTCTACCCTTCTCCCACAGCCAGCAAGGCAGTCCCCGCCTGTCTCTGTATCTGCTTTCTACCATTTTCCCAAGGCCTGAGAAGAAATGCTTCAAGTTTTCCTGGAACCCTCGTATCCGAGTCAGGCCTAAACATCCATTGCCTCATTTCAGCTTTAAAACATTCTGTGGTGGGTGATTTGCTCTCTTCACTTGTTGAAGCATCTTCACTCTGTTAACCAACTCCTTGTCTCTTCTTCCTTGTTCCTTCTACCTGCTGTAGTTTAATTTAGTCCATCTCGAAACTTTTCTCTTGTCACCCATGTGCCTGAAGGGGCAAAGAGAGGGAACAGTCATCAGGACCTGGAATAAATACCCCTAGGTGCAGGGAGAGGGCCTTTGGTGGAGGCAAATAGCCACTCAGGGCGATTCAATAAGGAGAGGACCTCCTCCCCTTGACCAGCAGATGTCTCCCAGGGGCAGCCCCCAACGGGAAACCAGAGGGCGAAGGCACTGGGTTATGTTGTCAATAGGAATCAGCCCTCATGCAGGGTGGAGAAGGTGGGAGAGTGGATTTAGGGAGATGAGGAACAAGTGAATAATCTAGCATCTCATTCATTTCATTCTCTGTCATTAAAAAAATTAAGAAACTTTTAAAGACAAGTTTTAGGTTGAACTGAAGGTATAGTGAGCTTTGAGTAGGAGAGTTAACTTGCCCTGCTAAAAGCTCTTTAATGGTGTCCTATTATGTGAAACTTTTGAAACCATGACCTTCAATGTCATGCTTGTTCCACTTTCTCCGACCTCTCTCTCCATGCTTCCCCTTGCTCTCTAGGTGCAATCATCCTGCTCTTCTTCCATTTCCTCAAACTCCTCACACAGCTTTCCACCACAAGACACTACTCTGATGTTTGTATTACCTGAAATACTTCTCCTCTCTAATTCTACTTCCACCTTCTGAGTAAGTTACATGACTTTATTAGACTTCAGTACAAACATTGCTTCCTCAGGGAAGTTTTCCTGATCCCCAAACCAGATCAATGCAAATTGTGATGCAGCTTTGGGTACCTGGTGCTGTTTTTTCTTAGCATTAATCACCATTGTACCCTTTATGTTTATTTAATTGACTACTCTCTCCCTGCTAGAAGCTCCCCGAGAGCAGACTGTGCTTGCTTTTGTTTCCTGTGCTATCCTTGTACATTGCACAGAGACTGCACATCACAAGTTCTCAGCAAAAAAAATTTGGGGGGGGAAAGGTCAGTAAATATTTTAAAGTAAGTGAATATATAGAGAGAACCAAGATGGCAGCATAGGTAAACACCTATTGTTCTGCCCCGCAAAACGATTCAAAAACTACAACATAACAACAATACAAACATCACCAAGAATCAACAGAAAGCTGGCTGAGTGAAAACTCCACAAATAAAAGTAAAGGTGGGACAGTGAGACTCAGAAGAGCGGCGGGAGCGCAGCCTTGAAGACGGAAACAGGTTAGGAGCCGTCCTGGTCCCATGCGCGGGCTGTAGGAGTGGAGCAGCAACCCCCGCTGGATTTCGCCAATGGGGAGGGTGGAGACGTCCCACTACATGGATTCCCCAGCGCCAGGCGAGGTCCGAGATCCGGGGGACATGGAGACGTCCCATTGCACAGATTCCCTAGTGCCAGGGGAGGTCCTAGGTCCGGGGGATGCACCCTTGAAGCCGTGCAGGGCAGAGGTCTCCTAGTCTGAGGAGAAACCTGGTAGCTGGGAAAAGAAGTTTGCCCGCAAGTGTCGCACAAACGCGCAACTTGCTCCCTGGAAACATGTCTCCTGGTCCCGGAAACCATCTATTTTACAACCCTGGGCTACACTTTGGGTGTGCAGACTCATTTGGGGAGTGGCAGAATTGTCTGGCAAGGGGAAAAGACTAGCAGCTTTCTCTTGGAGGTGCCTGCAGCCATCCCCATCCAATAGAGACTCTCGCGGGCGAGCGCCGCATAGGACGTAGCTGACACTGAGGCTGCCTGTGAAGTTCAGAGACTCCGCCCATCCAACCTGAACACAGTCTCCCTTCACAGCCAATTGGCCTGGAGGTCAAACCCTCCTAGGGCTAACAACAACAAGCTGGGTTTAAATTAAAAATCCTGTACAACCTATAAAGGATTGCAGTAAGAGTACCCATCTCAAAAAACTGGGGAGGCTGTGCCACTGACCCTTAGAGGACATCTACCACATAAAGCAGCCACCATGCAGAGATATGGAAAGAAATCAGGTGTGAAAGAAATGGAGGAGAAAAGAGGACAAGACATAGAGTTCAAAACCACGGTTATAAGGCTTTTCAAGAGGCTCCTAGAAAAGGCCGATGAACTTAATGAGAACTACGAGGAAATAAACAAGACCAACCAGGAAATGAATGAGACTTACAAGGAAATGAATGAGACCCTCAAGGAAATGAACAAGACCTCTGAGGATATGAATGAGACCCTCACAGGTATGAAAAAGGACCAACTAGAAATCAAGCATACACAGACTGAAATAAAAAATATTACACAAAGTCCTAAAAGCAGTCCAGAGGGCCACAAGAACCAAGTCAAAGATTTGAAATACAAAGAAGCAAAATCCACTCGGCTGGAAAAGCAAGAAACAAAAAGAATTCAGAAAATTGAAGATAGTGTAACGGGCCTCTGGGACAACCTCAAGCATGCCAACATCCGAATTATTGGGGTGCCAGAAAAAGAGAGAGAGAGCAAGTTAATGAAAACCTACTTGAAGAAATAGTGACTGAAAACTTCCCCCACCTGGTGAAAGAAATTGACTTAAAAGCCCAAGAAGTACACAGAACCCCAAAATATAGGAATCTAAAGAGGACCACACCAAGACATATCATAATTAAAATGCCAAGAGCAAAAGATAAAGAGAGAATATTAAAAGCAGCAAGAGAAAAACAGTTGGTTACCTACAGGGGAGCACCCATACGATTGTCAGCAGATTTCTCAACAGAAACGATGCAGGCCAGACGGGAGTGGCAAGAAATATTCAAAGTGATGAATAGCAAGAATCTACAATCAAGATTACTCTATCCAGCAAAGCTATCATTCAGAATTGAAGATCAGATAAAGTGATTCGCAGATAAGAAAAAGCTAAAGGAGTTCATCACCACCAAACCAATATTATATGAAATGCTGAAAGATATTCTTTAAGAAGAGGAAGAAGAAAAAGGTAAAAATATAAATTATGAACAACAAATACACATCTATCAACAAATGAACATAAAAATCAAGTGAATTGATAGGCTGATGAACAGGATAAACTGGTGAATATAACAGAATCATGGGCATAGAGAGCGAATGGACTGAGAATTCTTGGGGAGAAAAGAGTTGTGGGAAGTACAGCAAGAGACTGGACAAAAATCTTGCAACAATGGGAGAGGACAGTGGGGAGGGGGAGGTGAAGGAGGAGGGTGGGATAGGTACAGGGTGGAGGGGAGATATAGGGGGATAAAAAGGGGAAAACAATGTAATTAATAAACTGAACAATAAAGATTAAAAATAAATAAATAAATAAATAGATAGATAGATAAATAAATAAATAAATAAATAAATAAAGGAAGTGAATATAAGCCAGAGTGATAGCCAGAAGAATGGAAACCCATGAGACTCTGTATGTCCTCAGAATTGGGAGCTTAGCTTTAGAAGATTTAAAGAAATTATCTGCCAAAACCGGTTTTGTTCAATGGATAGAGCATTGGCCTGAGTACTGAAGGGTCCCAGTTCAATTCCGGTCAAGGACATGCCCTTGGTTGCAGGCACATCCCCAGTGGGGAGTGTGCAGGAGGTAGCTGATCGATGTTTCTCTCTCATCCACGTTTGTAACTTTCTGTCCCTTTCCTTCCTCTCTGTAAACAAATCAATAAAATATATTCTTTAAAAAATAAATTAAAATAAAATCACCCTAGCCAGTTTGGCTCAGTGGATAGAGTGTCAGCCTGCAGACCAAAGAGTCCTGGGTTCAGTTCTGGCCAGTGGTTGCAGGCTCCACCCCAATCCAGACCCTGCTTGTCCAAGAGGCAATCAATCGATTGTGTTTCTCTCACATCGATATTTCTCTCTCTTTCCCTCTCTCTTCCACTCTCTCTAAAAACAATGGAAAAATATGCTCCAGTGAGGATTTTTTAAAAGTGCATGTTTGCCTTTTATTTATTTTAAATAAGTAATTAATTTTAATGTAGCAGTCAAGATTTAATTTAGTCCCAGACACAGTGTTACCAGGTTTTACCCATTCTCACCAAATTTCTCCTGTATCATGTTTGGTTGGGAAGCCCAAGTACAATTTATTCTAGTGCCCAACTCCCCTGGGCCTTATGGCACACCAATAGATTTGACTATTTTTACCCACCACATATTTCTTTACCCAACAGACCTGGAAAATTCCATTAGGAAAGTCGAAGCAGGGTTCATGAATGTGCTTGCTGACAATCAGCTTTGTTAAATCATAAACTAGCTCAGCAAAGTACTTTGTACCAAAACCATCTCAGCAGTCCTCATAATCATATGACTTCCCACTTAAACTGTTCCCCAAGTGAAATGTATATTTATTTGACAAGTTAATCTATAATGATTTTGACAATGTCATTATGTTCAGTGTTTATACCTGCCCTGACTGCTTGTTCACAAGGGGAAAACAGTTCCTAATATTTTTATAACTTATTTTGTCATTACCCAAATAATTTGAGGTAGAATCTCCCTATACTTCAGTCTCAATTGAGAGGAGAAAAATAGATAAGAAATTTGTGAAAATAACTAGCTTATGAAAATACTTGTTTTTAGGGAAGTTCGGATTATTAAAAAATGGCACAGAATTTGGAGAATCTGGGAGACAAAAGCTCTTGGCTCAGTTCTGACGCTCTTTAGCCTCATGCAGGTAACTTCTCATCTAGGTCTTCAGCAACCTCCTCTGCAAAGTGAAGAATTTGAATGATCCTACATTCCTTTCTCTGTCTACCGAGTTTATGAGTTTCTTTGGGTTATGGTCAGATTTTGTCCGCAGACCATCCTCTACAGAGTTGACAAAGGTAACAGATTCTAAGATAGCAGGAATTGTTTCTGCATGGCCAGTAAGCCTTTTAAAACCTGAGTCCTCAAATTAAGCTACTTTCGTAATACTCTTCTTTTTTTAAAATATATTTTATTCATTTTTAACAGAGCAGAAGGGAGAGGGATAGAAAGTCAGAAACATCGATGAGAGAGAGACATCGATCAGCTGCCTCTTGCACGCCCCCTACTGGGGATGTGCCCGCAGCCAAGGTACATGCCCTTGCTGGAATCGAACCTGGGACCCTTCTGTCCGCAGTCCCATGCTCTATCCACTGAGCCAAACCGGTCTCGGCTCATAATACTCTTCTTAAATTTAAATATTGTTTCCTTTTCTTTCTACTTATGTTCCTCCACCACCTACACACACACACACACACACACACACACACACACACACACACACACAACAAAACAAAACAAAACAAAGACACCGGAAAACATACCCTCTGTGTTTTCTTCCTTTTGAGTCCTTGGAAGACAGCATATAATCACATCTTCTTCATTGGCTGCCTCTCCTTACCCCATTTCCAGTGATTGAGCTTTTCTCCAAGTAGGTAGATGCAGGCAGTAAATATGTAGTTGAGAGAAAAGAAGGCTGCTAGACCCACTGGGTTGAGTTTGGCAAACACAGGATATACCCACGAACCAGTCTCAGAGTAGATCCATAGCACCCTGCTAATGTAAGGAAGACTGGCAGCAGCCAACAGGGCGAGTCCTTTCTTCTTCAATGGGTAGCATTGTGGCCTGAGGATGCCTCCAGCCAGGGAGAAGGGGAGCATGAACATGTGCATGGCATGACTGAACCACACTGGAACGATATCAAATAGGGCCGTAGGGTAAATGAGTTCTCTATCATAGAGAAAGAGGATACAGAAGGACAAAAATACAAATGTGGATACAGGGAAAGCCAGTGTGGTGAAAAGCAGGTCTCTGAGACAGTTATTAACTTAATATCCTTTTCCCTTTAATTCTCTACGGCACATCTTCCATGCAGGTGACTCCATAGAAAATGGCCTGCGAGAACAGTTTAAGGATGTCAAGTACTTCTACTCTCCACCATTTAGGAAGATTTTGGACATCTGCTTATTCCTTCCTTTTTGTGAGTTGCGATAATAGAAGAAAACATACCAGCTCAAAACAAGGAAGTGGTATACACAAGTAGGAGTCCTCATCATGGCTCACTCTGACCAGGAAACTGTGGACGTGTAAACGTGGCTTTGGTCTGGCATCCTTGTGCTGGGTAAGAGCTGAAGTCCTGCAGTAGGAGGGGAGCAGCAAGACAAGGAGCCCTTGGTTCTTGTCTTCTTGAGGGAACGGTTTCAACCAAGAGACAAAGTGTTGAGAAGCAAGCAAGATTGATTGACCACAGCAAAAATATATTTAGGACAGCAAAACTAGGAAGGGCATGGAAGAAGCAATTGGAGAGCCCAGCTGGAGCCTAGGCTCTACTGGGAAGTGGAGAATGGGGGCCTTGAAGACAGGTCCAGGGGTGAGCCCTGGACAAGATGCTGCTGCCATTGCTCGGTTGGTTGCAAGTCTTGTGGGATCCCTTAGAGGTTAGGGGATGCATGCCTGTGGGAGAAGGAGAGAGGGAAGGGAATGACACTCCAGAGAGAGAGGGGAGAGAGAGAGAGAGAGAGAGAGAGAGAGAGAGAGAGAGAGAGAGAGAGAGAGAGAGAACCGATGTTTACCTTTTAAACTGAAGGGTAAAAACTGTGATAAACAGCAAAAAGGTTTCTTTTGTTCTTAAGAAAGAACTCTGTAAGAACTGGAAGCTGACACAGGTTCAGGTTCTTAAGACCCAAGCTGTGAAGATGTGGCTGTGACACATTGTGCCATATTAAGGTAAAATGACTCTGTTACGGAGTGGAGGGAGAGTGGAAAGTTAAGCTGGTATGTATTTATCTCACCTTTATTCTTTAGCATTATTTCACCAGTGAGGCTAAAAATTTACAAGTTGCTATAATGCAGTGCTCTGTTTGTTTTTTCTCTTGGATTTGAATTTATTTACTTATTAGCAAAAACAGAAATATATAATTGAGAAAATGTATCAAATGACTAACCCATGAAAGACCTTCTTGTCCTAACCGGTTTGGCTCAGTGGATAGAGAGGCCACCTGCAGACTGAAGGGTCCTAGGTTAGATTCCAGTCGAGGGCATGTGCCTTGGTTTCGGGCACATCCCCAGTGGGGGGTGGGTGCAGGAGGCAGCTGATTGATGTTTCTCTCTCATTGATGTTTCTAACTCTCTATCCTTTTCCCTTCTTCTCTGTAAAAATCAATAAAATGTATTTTTTAAAAAGATGGCTGGCACAGGATGGCTGGCAGAGAAGGGTAGTTGTGGGTGATCAGGCTAGCAGGGGAGGGCAGTTGTGCGGGGACCAGGCCTGCAGGGGAGGGCAGTTGGGAGGACCAGGCTTGCAGGGAGGGCCGTTGAGGAGGAGCAGGCCTACAGGGAAGGGCAGTTGGGGGGACTAGGCCTTCAGGGGAGGGCAGTTTGGGACATCCGGGTTGGCAGGGGCAGGCAGTTAGAGGCAACGGGGCCAGCAGGCTAGGGCAGTTGAGGGCAATTGGACCAGCAGGGGAGCAGTTAGGTGTCAATCAGGTTGGCAGGGGAGTGGTTAGGGGGTGATCAGGTTGCAGGCAGGTGAGCAGTTGGGAGGCAGCAGTCCCAGATTGTGAGAGAGATCCCAGATTGGAGAGTGTGCAGGCTGAGCTGAGGGAAACCACCCCCCCCCTGCACCCAGTGCACAAATTTTGTGCACCAGGCATTGTTAGTTTTAGGTCTATCACGCAATGATCCAATGTGTAAATACAGCATATTGTGAAATGATGACGGCAATAACTAGCTAACATTCATCATCACACATAGTTCCAATTTTTTTCTTGTGATAACTTCTAAGATTTACTCTCTTAGCAACTTTAATATATGCAATGCAAAATTTTAAGGATTTTAAACTCATATTTAATTACAATATACTTGTAATGATGACATCTCATTCCCTAAACATTCCTGTTACTCAAAATAAGAGAACTATTTGTAGGTACTAACTTTTCAGATTTAACTAAATTCTATAGGTTATAGAAATGATTATTAAAATTCTACTTCTAGATCTTTAATCCATACTCCAGCAAGTGGAATTGCACAGAACAATGATGAATTGTTAATCACAGTCTTCATTTGGTTCATTGATTTGAATGTGGTAAAAGTTGAAGGTTAAAGTTGAAAGTTGACCAATTAGCTCTGAATAGAGCAATCCTCCTGAGTCCCAAGATTCTCCAGTGGAACCCATTCAATTGCCTTCTTCTGACTCCTTCAGAGATGAGGTGCTGGTAAAGTTCTCATGCAATACTGTATTGTTTACTACTAGGGGCCTGGTGCACGAAATTCGTGCACTGGGGGGCGGGGAAGAGATCCCCTCAGCCCAGCCTGTCCCCTGTCACATACTGGGAGCCCTCAGGGGATGTTCTACTGATGGCTTAAGCCTGTTCCCCACAGTGAGCAGGCCTAACCCACAGTCTGGCCTCCCTTTGTGGGAGGCTACTGGGCTGATCAGGGAAAGTCACCAGCCCCATCATCCCACTGCTGCAGCCACTGCCAGTCACCGCAGCCACTTGATTCTTGCGATCCTCTAGTCTGCTGTTAGATATCTGTATTTCAGTCAGTGTATGCTTAATTTCTAGTTGGTCCTTTTTCATATTCTTGAGGGTCTCACTAAATTTATCGGCCTTTTCTAGAAAACTCTTGAAAAATCTTTTAACTATGGTTTTGAACTCTATATCCAGTCATTTGCTTTCTTCCATTTGTGACCTGTTTCTTTGTTTCTGCATTTTGGCTGCTTTCTTGAGCTGATAGAGTGGCTTTGTGTGGTAGGTGTCCTATTAGGGCCCAGTGGCTCGGCCTCCCCAGTCATCTGAGGTGAACACTCTTGGGGGGAGGGGAGAATATTTGGGCCCAGTCAGCATGGTTCAGTGGTTAAGCAACAACCTATAACCAGCAGGTCATAGTCCGATCCCAGTTAGGGCACACGCTAGGGTTCCTCGTTGGATCCCTGTGTGGGCATGCGAGAGGCAGCTGATCAATGATTGTCTCTCACCAGTGGTGTTTCTTTCTCTCTCCTTTCCGCTCTGAAATCAATAAAAATATACTTTAAAAAATGTGGGGGACAATGGAGAAAGCTATTTGTTTACAGAAGAGGAAAAAAACACTCTCATAAACACTAGAATTGGCAGAAGAAAAAACCCACTTTATTAAATTTCTAGCTGTTATACTAAACTTAGCTGTTATAATTAGAGAAAAGAAGACCATGAAAGAGCACTCAAATAACGGAGATCAGAGACACTTCATACGTACTCTGTCTCTCATTTAAAAACCTGGGGAAATAACACCTGTTTCACAGAACTAGGTCAAACAGCTCTATTAAATTAAATAAGATAAATTCTTCCTCCCCTTCGCAGAAACCGGTTTGCCTCAGTGGATAGAGCGTCGGCCTGTGAACTGAAAGGTCCTGAGTTCGATTCCAGTCAAGGGCTGCGGGCAAGTCCCCAGTAGGGGGTGTGTAAGAGGCAGCTGATCGATGTTTCTCTCTCATCGATGTTTCTGACTTTCTGTCCCTCTCCCTTCCTCTCTGTAAAAAATCAATAAAATCTATTTTTTCCCCAAAACTTCTTCCTCCCCTTTCTAAAATGGTTTTCTGCTTTCAGTCCCAGTCATAGATGGGACACTGTCGAAGGACTTGAGGCCTTTTTGTGGTCTTCCTGAGTCTCATTACAGGGAATACGTGTATATATTTACCTGGATCTAGAAGACTAGTCCCAGCCCTGGCTGCTTTTGCTCAGTGGTTAGAGCATTGAACCAAAGGATTCAGGGTTCAATTTCTGGTCAAGGGCATGTACCTCAGTTGTGGATTGATCCCTTGTCCAGTCGGGGAGCATGTGGGAGGCAACCGATCAATGTGTCTCTCTCATGTGGATGTTTCTCTCTGCCCTATCCCCCTTCTCCCTCCCTTCCATTCTGTCTGAAAATCTGGAAAAAAAATACCCTCGAGTATTAAAGAATAATAATGAAAAATCTATCCTATATAATAAAAGCGTAATATGCAAATTGTCCCCTCCACCGGAAGTTTGTCCAGGGGGTGGGGCTTTCCAGCCAACCACCCACAGCCCCACCCTCAGGTCACCCTGGAGACCCCAATCGGGGCAGGCTGGCCGGACCCCAATCTGTGCAGAAATTCATGCACTGGTCTAAAAAAAACTGTACCTCTAGGCCTATTCAATAAGAGAGTGATATGTAAATTAACCATCACTCTGCTACACCTACAAGCCACGCCCATCAGCCAATCAGGAACAGGTATGCAAATTAACCCAACCAAGCTGTCTGCAGCCACAGAGTGAGCAGGAGGGAGGCTTGGGTTTCCCCGGCAATGGAGGAAGCCAAGCTTTCCACACACCCTGGTGGACCAAAGCTTCTACTCAAGGCTACAAAGTTTCAATTATAGAAGATAAATAAATTCCAACAAAAATGGCGGTAGCTATGGAGTTGGAGAGAGCAGGAGGCTGGAGGAAGCCAAGCTTTTGCTTCCCTGGCCTGTCTTGGCCTCCGCTCAAGGCTACAAACGTTCAATTATAGTAGATAAATTCCAACAGAAATGGCTGCTGCCACAGAGCGAGAAGGCTACAAAGTTTTAATTGTAGAAGATAAATAAGTCCCAGATACCAGGGTCTCCGCTTGGGTCGCCGGGGGGAGAGGGGGGCATGGCCAGCCTGCAAACCATCACAGGCCCCTCTCCTAGGCTGTACCATGCCCCAAGGGAACCCATACCCTGATCCAGGACACCCTTGAGGGCAAACCAACTGGCCTCCACCCATGTACCATGCCTCTATCCTCCTATCTAATAAAAAAGTAATATGCAGATTGACCATCACTCCAACACACAAGATGGCTGCCCCCATGTGGTCAAAGATCCTGCCCCCATGTGGATACAAGATGGCCAGCAGGGGAGGCAGTTGGGAGAGACCAGGGCTGCAAGGGAGGGCAGTTGGGGGCGATCAGGCCAGCAGGGAGGGCAGTTGGGAGGGACCAGGCTTGGAAGGGAAAGCAGTTGGAGGTGATCAAGTCTGCAGGGGAGGGCAGTTAGGGGTGACCAGGCTGGCAGAGGAGGGTAGTTGGGGGTGACCGGGCCTGCAGGGGAGGGCAGTTGGCGGGGACCAGGCCTACAAGGCAGGACAGTTAGGGGTGACCAGGCTTGCAGGCGAGGGCAGTTAGGGGCAAATAGGCTGGCAGGGAAGTGATTAGGGGATGATCAGGATGGCAGGCAGAAGCGGTTAGGGGCAATCAGGAAGGCAGGCAGGCAAGCAATTGGGAGCCAGCAGTCCTGGATTGTGAGAGGCATGTCCGACTGCCCATTTAGGTCCAATCCCAGTGGGCAGTTGGACATTCCTTAAGGGGTCCCAGATTGGAGAGGGTGCAGGCTGGGCTGAAGGATACCCCCCCCACCAACCCTATGCTATGCACAAATTTCGTGCACTGGACCTCTAGTATGTATATAAAAGGCTAACATGCTAAGTGTCCAACTGGATAATGACATCACGTAGCAATGCCTGCTTTCTTCCTCCTAGTGGTGACTAACCTCCTTACAGTTTTTTTTAGACCAGAAACATGACTTGCTTTATTGCCAGGTGAAAACATTTCACACTTTAACTAAATGTCTGTGAAGCATTTTCCCATGCCTAATCTCATTTGATCCTCACAGAAGTCCTGGAATAGGTAGATAGGAGACTCAGTGGAATCCTATTTTCTTTTCATTAGCCAGAAATCGGAGATCTATAAAGTTTAGAAACTTGACCCGACTGAAAAGAAATAAGAAATAGTGGACCTTGACAATGACTTCAGGTTTTCTCACTGTGCAAAATATAGTTAAACACTGCTGTAGTTAAATATTTTACCCTTTGTTCTTCCTGCATGATCTATAATAATAATCTGCTTCATGTTGATATTTACTGTTGTAGTTCTGACAATTATCTGAAAGAGAAGGTGGGGGGCTTCACTGGGCTGGAAGAAGTTTAGCTACATCAGAAAGCAGGTCTAATTAAGCAAGTTTATTCTGTATCTATAAAAGGCTAAGTTGACTCACGCATGCATGATACATAGAAAGCTCTCACTGGCACCAATCAGTCATTGCCAATTGTGAATTTGGTTGACACTTCTATTATAGAGAAAGGTTGAATAGTGATTATTAAAATATTTCTTCTAATTATTTTCCTTTCAATGCGCATGAATCTGTGCACCGGGCCACTAATCCTATCTAATAAAAGAGTAATATGCAAATTGACTATACCTTCACTACACCCACAAGCCACGCCCAAAAGCCAATCAGCAAGTATGCAAATTAACCCAGCCAAGATAGTAGTTAACGTGCATATCTGCCCACAGAAGATGGCATAGAAGGAAGCCAAGCACTGCAGAAGGGAGCAAAGCTGCAGAGAAGTAAGCCAGCAGGGCGGGGGAGAAGGGAGGAAGCAAGGCAGAGGAGATGGGAGCGAGGCAGCGGCGACGGGAGTTAGCAAGACAGCAGAGATGAGAGAGAGCAAGGTAGTGGAGAAGGAAGTGAGGCAGCAGAGAAGGGAGGTGATAGGTACCCCCCCAACTGGTGGGCGGAGTTATGATGTAATTGACAGAGACATCGAGCCACCAATCAATCACATACCAGAGTGCCCTGTGTCCCACCCCTTCCCGTTCCGCCCTGGGCCCAACCCCTGCCTTAAAATGCTTCTCGGTGCGCCACGTGGGACCCTTTTTCTCCCGGACTGTTCTCCCAGGCAGTCCGGGAGGACGTCTGGCTGGGTCTCCCCTCTTTTTCCCTTCCCATGGCCCCAGTCACATGGCGCGGCTTCTCCGGCTCCATTCCCTCCGAGCCTGTGAACCCGCCCGAAGACCCCCAATAAAGCCTGATTAATTCGTTCACTTATTCGGACTCCTGCCTGCAGTATCTCTCACGGCGGCGTAGAACCTTACAGGAGGGAGCTTTGCTCAGGCTGCATGCAGGACGCTCTATTCTTACAGGAATCTTCCTGCAACGAGTCTCTAATATATAATAAAAGTTTAATATGCAAATCAACCAAATGGGGGAATGACCAGTTGCTATGATGTGCGCTAACCACCAGGGGCAAACGCTCTACGCAGGAGCTGTGCCCGGTGTTCAGTGCACTCCCACAGGGGGGCACCACTCAGCCAGAAGCTCTGTGCCAGGCTCATGCCTGGTGGGCCTAAGCCATCAGTCAGACATCCCCTGAGGGCTCCCAGATTGCAAGAGGGCACAGGCCAGGCTGAGGGACCCCCCCCCACCATTACCACCAAGTGCACACTTTCATGCACCAGGCCTATAGTAAGTAAATAAAAGACTAGTCCCATTTATCATGTTTCCTCTCACTGAGAAGGTAGCAACCAACTTTCTTTTTATCTCCCTTCTCTTCTAATACATTTCCTTGGGTCAGAATATAAATCCCTGAAGCAGCGACCAATACTTAAAAAAAAAATACAAGATTACTGATTACTCTGTTTTCATCCCTACAAATGCCCCTAATCCCCAGGTACTATAACAAGTGAAAGAGACCTTTTCTCTGGCACTAGTGAATAAAATGTAACATTAACACCTAATCTAAGGTTTGATCTCAGGTAAAAGTTTCCCTTCACTGAATACTATGGCAAGAATCAACAGATCTAAACCCTGATGGGGTAGCTTAGTTGGTTAGAATGCCATCCCAATACACTAAGCTTGCAGGTTCGATCCACAGTCAGGGCACATACAAGAAACAACCAATGAATGCATAAATAAGTGCAACAACAAATCATTGTTTCTCCCCTCCTTTCCTCTGTCTCTAGAATAGATGCAGCAGCCACCCAAGCATCCTTATCCTCAAGCAAGAAAAAACACACACAACACCATGGATTTTGTTTACCACCCCTCTCTTTACTTATTTGCTCATATAACAACAAAACTGAGTGCCAACTATATTGCAAAGCTCTACTAAAAGGAGTAAAAAGCCAGGAACAATATTTGCTTTATCATCACAGGCTGCTGCATTCACAGACATAAAAAGGGGAGGGGTCAAGTCTGAAAGCCACTGAGAATTCAGAGAACTCTCATCTTTGGGTAACAAAGGGGTATAAAATACCCACTGCCAATACCATTACACAGTGAAAGGCATTAAAACATGCCCAGGCGCCGCTGGCCCGGTTCAGGGTGCGAGGTGGGCGATGGGGCGGGGAAGGTGGGGCGGTGTGGATTAGCTTTCGCTCCACGCACGGTCTCCCGAGGGGCAGCCGACGGCGGAGGAGAGCGCCCAGTGCCTCTGAGCGACCCGGTTCCCAGCGGAGCTGGAGTGACCTGTGGAGGGATTCATCCCTATGAAAAAAATCAGCCTTATTTGCAATTTCCAAATTAAGTTTATGCTTCCAACGTCTTCTGTTTGTGTTATATGGAAACAGGGCAGGACGCCGCAAAATGTCCCACGATACCTATTATTTTGAATTAAAGTTACTTAAGAAACTGCCATTGCGACTTTTGGAGCACCAAGATGGCGGCAGAGGTAAACACCTATTGTTCTGCCCCGTGCAACGATTTAAGAACTACAACATAACAGCAGAACAGACAGCACCCAGAATCGCCGGAAAGCTGGCTGAATGAAAACTCCACTAATAAGAGTAAAGGTGGGACGCTGAGACTCAGGAGCGGCGGGAGTGCAGCCTTTCAGACGGAAACAGGTTAGGAGCCGATCTGGTCGCGCGCGCATGGTCTGGGGCTGGAGCAGCAACCCCGGCCGGATTTCTCCAATGGGGAGGGCGGAGAAGTCCCACTACACGAACTCCCCAGCGCCAGGAGAGGTCCGAGGACCGGGGGACGCACCCTGGAAGCGGGGCGCAGCAGAGGCTCCTAGTCTCAAGAGTCGCGCAAACCCGAGACTTGCCCCCTGGAAACTTTTCTCCTGGTTTCGGAAACCATCTATTTTACAACCTTGGGCTAGTCTTTTGGTGTGCAGACTCATTTGGGGAAAGGCAGAGTTGTCTGGCAAGGGGAAGAGACTAGCCGCTTTCTCTTGGAGGTGTCTGCAGCCATCCCCATCCAACAGAGACCCGCGCGTGCAAACTCCGCATAGGACGCCACTGATGCTGAGGCTGCCTGCTCAGCTCAGAGACTCCGCCCATCCAACCTGAACGCAGTCTCCCTTCACAGCCAATTGGCCTGGAGGTCAAACCCTCCTAGGGCTAACAACAACAAGCTGGGTTTAAATTCAAAAATACTGAATACAACCCATAAAGGATTGCAGTAAGAGTACCCACCTCAGGTAACTGGGGTGGCTGAGCCACTGTCCCTTTGAAGATATCCACCACATAAAGCAGCCACCATGCAGAGATATGGAAAGAAATCAGGTGTGAAAGAACTGGAGGAGAAAAGACGACAAGACATAGAGTTCAAAACCACGGTTATAAGGCTTTTCAAGAGGCTCCTACAAAAGGCCAATCATCTTAATGAGAATTACCAGAAGATAAACAAGACCAACCAGGAAATGAATGAGAATTACAAGGAAATGAATGAGAACCTCAAGGAAATGAATGAGACCCTCAAGGAAATGAACAAGACCTCTGAGGATATGAACCAGACCCTCACGGATTAAAAAAAAGGACCAACCAGAAATCAAGCATACAGTGACTGAATTAAAAAATATTACACAAAGTCCTAAAAGCAGTCCAGAGGGCCACAAGAACCAAGTCAAAGATTTGAAATACAAAGAAGCAAAATCCAATCAAAATCATGAGAAAATGGCGGTGGAACGGAGGGATTCGATCTGAATCTGCTCACAGGGCAGAGGGAGGGAGCAGCTGAAAGTCGCGCAGGGAGCGTTTGTCGCTGACTAGGGGGACAGCTGTGCTCCAGGAGAAGATAGAGGACTGCTGGGCTGGCCTCCCCAGCCTGAGCGGCCCCAGTACTGCTGGGTTCTCTCTCCGAGCCAACTGCTCGAGGAGGCGCGCGGAGGAGGACCATGACATCTTGAAGGGGAATGGCCTGAAAATATACAGCTACGGTACTGGTACCGGCTGGATAGCTGAGACTCCCGGAGCACTGGTGCCCAGTTGATGCAGAGGCGCGCAGAGCCCAGGGAGCTCTAAACTCCAGCAAGGAAAGGTCAGATTTCCCTGGGGGTACTTTGGGCGCAAAACTGAGGGGCCTGGCAGTCTGGGAGATCTGCACCTTGGAACTCAAAACCTGGGGATCTGTACCTGAAATAGAATCTGTGGCTGTTGGAGCTGGTAAACGTGGGAGAGGGCCCTTTGAGCTGGTGGCAGAGTTCATCCCTGGAGCGCAATCAGTTTGGACCGGACAGAGGAGGGAAACCCGGAAGATTTTGGGAGGGTCCTGACTGCTAAAACAGCAGTCACCATTAGAGAGGCAGTATTGTTTAGTTCAGGATAGAGAGGACCAATAGACCCAGAAGTCAATCTAGAAACACTGCCACCCAGGGGCCAAATCACAAATTGACTCTTATGTGACAGAGAATTGATTATATTTTCTCTTCGACCTTGGGAATACAGTCTATTTTCATCTACTCTACCTCAACTTCACCTTTATACCACCACTCTCTTGCTAATCTTTCCCTGTTGAGTGCCTTGTTTCCCTTACACTTTTCCCGCTTTAGATTTACCTAATTCTTTCCCCTTACCCCCTGTTAAAATTTCACCCCACTGATATATCTAATCTCCAACCACCTACTCCAAGTGCATATATACCTCTAGCTTCTCTGACTTCACTATCTTAAAGTGTTTTTATCCCTGTCCTGTTGTTGTTGTTTACTTGACTGTTGATTATATTGATTTTTTAAGCAGGTTTATGAGATTGATTTGCTTATTCTGTTATTTTGGTTTGTCTTGTAGGGGGGGTTATTTTTATTTTTGGTGTTGTTTCTTGTTTTGTTGTCCTCATCTGCATTGTTTTTGAGATAGATTTTTGCTTCTATGTTCCCTCACCTCTCTTGATATTAGTAGTTGTATGTAATTTGTATCAATCTCCAAGTACTTGTTGCAGGTTTTGGTTCGGATTAGGGGCTGTCCTATAGGAGTTTTCACCCCACATTTATAATTTACTCCTTTTTTTCTTTTTTTCTTCTCCCCCTTTTCCCATTATCATTTTGGCATTCCTGTCTTTCTTTTTTGTGAGTGTGTGTGTGTAGGGGTGGTCTCTTTCTTTTTGTGTGAGTGTGGGTGTGTGAGTGTCTGTGTGGGTCTGGGGCAGGTTCTCTTTCTTTTTTCCCACCTATCACCGAATTTGCCTTTCTCTGGCGATCACCTTTATTTGGAATTACAATTACTTTGACTACATTCCGGTTCAGTGCCTAGTGCATTGCACCTGGTTGTGTTGTATTTTGTGCCTTTAAATCAACGCAGGAGAGTGAGAACTACATAACCACATACACAGAGAAGAGAGACCATGGGAAGACAAAGAAATAGCCCACATATGAAAGAAAAGCAAGGCTCGCCAGAAAAGGAGGTAAATGAAATGGAAGTTAACAACCTGTCAGAGAAAGAATTCAGAGAAATGGTCATAAGGTGGCTGAAAAGAATGGAAGACAAATTTGATAATATGAGTAAGAACCAAGAGGAAATGAGGAAGACCCAGGAAGAAATGATGAAGAGCCATGAAGAAATGAAGAGGAGCCAAGAAGAAATGAAAAGTGACATTGCTGAAGTAAAGAACTCAATAGAAAGTATTAAGAGTAGACTAGAAGAAGCAGAGGATCACATCAGTGAGCTAGAAGACCAGGTAGGAAAAAATAACCAAGTAGAGCAGCTTCTAGAAAAAAAATTAAAAAGCAGGAGGAGAGCCTAAGGGAACTTTGGGACAACATGAAACAAAACAACATCCGTATAATTGGGCTTCCAGAAGGACAGGAAACTGAGCAAGGAATAGAAAACCTGTTGGAAGAAATAATGACAGAAAACTTTCCTGATATAGGAAAGGAAAAACCCACACAAATCCAAGAAGCTCACAGAGTCCCAAGCAAAGTAAACCCCAAAAGACCTACGCCAAGGCACATTATAATTAAATTGGCAAACACCAATGACAAAGTAAGAATCTTAAAAGCTGCCAGAGAGAGACAGAAAATCACCTACAAAGGAACCCCCATCAGACTAACAAGTGATCTCTCAACAGAAACTTATCAGGCCAGAAGGCAGTGGAATGAAATTTACAAAGTCATGCAAAGGAATGGTCTGAATCCTAGAATACTATACCCAGCAAGGCTCTCAATCAAAATTGAAGGTCAAATCAGGAGCTTCACAGATAAAAAAGGACTAAGGGAATTCGTCACCACCAAACCAGCAATGCAAGAAATGCTAAAGGATCTGCTGTAAAAAGAAATAGGAAGCGAAGAAGGAACACAGGGGTAAAGAACAAAAATGGCAACATATAAGCACCTATCAATAATAACTTTAAATGTAAACGGTTTAAATGCTCCAATCAAAAGACATAGGGTAATAGACTGGATAAGAAAATACAACCCATGTATCTGCTGTCTACAAGAAACCCACCTCCGAAAAAAAGACGCACACAGACTGAGGATGAAAGGTTGGAAAAAAGTTATTCAGGCGAATGGAAATGAAAAAAAAGCTGGGGTAGCCATACTTATATCTGACAAATTAGATCTCAAAGTGAAGGACATAACAAGAGATAAAGAAGGCCACTTCATAATACTAAAGGGAGCAATTCAACAAGAAGAAATAACTCTGGTAAACATTTACGCACCCAATACAGGAGCACCCAAATATATACAAAAGCTCCTAGAGGACATCAAGGGAGAGATAGACAGCAATACAATCATAGTAGGAGACTTTAATACCCCATTATCACCATTGGACACATCCTCTAAACAAAAAATCAGTAAAGAAACATCAATCCTCAATGACTCACTGGACCAGATAGAATTAATTGACATCTTCAGATCGTTTCACCCCAAAGCCACAGAATATACATTCTTTTCAAGTGCCCATGGGTCATTCTCAAAGATAGACCATGTGTTGGGTCATAGGCAAAGTCTCTCCAAATTCAAGAAGATAGAAATCATATCAAGTATATTCTCAGATCACAGCGGCATAAAGCTGGAAATCAACTACAATAGAAACAATCCAAAGAAATCGAACACATGGAGACTAAGCAGCATGCTATTAAACTATGACTGAGTTACTAGAGAGATTAAGGAAGAGATAGAAAACATCATGGCAACAAATGACAATGATAGCACAACAATCCAAAATCTATGGGACACAGTGAAAGCAGTTCTGAGAGGGAAGTTCATAGCTCTACAATCCTACTGCAAAAAACCAGGAACAGCGGCAATAAATTATCTAACCCAACAACTCAAAGAGTTAGAAAGAAAGCAACAAGAAAAGCCCAGTGTAAGTAGAAGGAAGGAAATAGTAAAGATCAGCCGAGACCGGTTTGGCTCAGTGGATAGAGCGTCGGACTGCGGACTGCGGGGTCCCGGGTTCGATTCCAGCAAGGGCATGTACCTTGGCTGCGGGCACATCCCCAGTAGGGGGCGTGCAAGAGGCAGCTGATCGATGTTTCTCTCTCATCGATGTTTCTGACTTTCTATCCCTCTCCCTTCCGCTCTGTAAAAAATTAATAAAATATATTTTTAAAAAAAGAAATAGTAAAGATCAGAGCAGAAATAAATGACATAGAGACCAAAGAAACAATACAGAAGATCAACAAAACCAAGAGCTGGTTCTTTGAAAGGATAAACAAGATTGATGAACCTCTAGCCAGACTCACCAAGAAGCAAAGAGAGAGGACCCTAATAAATAAAATCAGAAATGAAAGAGGTGAAATAACAACAGACCCCATTGAAATACAAAGGATTGTTAAAAAATATTATGAACAACTCTACTCCAACAAACTGGACAACCTGGAGGAAATGGACATGTTTCTAGAAAAATATAACCTCCCAAAACTCAATCAAGAAGAATCTAAACAACTCAATAGACCAATAACTGTGGAAGAAATTGAAGCAGTCATCATAAAGCTTCCAGCAAACAAAAGCCCAGGGCCAGACGGCTTCACAGGGGAGTTTTACCGAACATTCAAGGAAGACCTAAAACCTATACTCCTCAGACTATTCCAGAAAATTCAAGAGGATGGAACACTTCCAAACTCCTTCTATGAAGCTAGCATCACCCTAATACCAAAACCAGATAAAGACGACACAATGAAAGAGAATTACAGGCCAATATCCCTCATGAATATAGATGCCAAAATCCTCAATAAAATTCTATCAAATTGGATCCAGCAGTACATCAGAAAGATCATACACCATGACCAAGTAGGATTTATCCCAGGAATGCAAGGATGGTACAATATCCGCAAATCAATAAATGTGATACATCACATAAACAAATTGAGAGATAAAAATCACATAGTCATATCAATTAATGCAGAAAAAGCATTTGACAAAATCCAACATCCTTTCTTAATAAAAACTCTCAATAAGGTAGGAATAGAAGGATCATACCTCAGCATAATAAAAGCCATATATGATAAACCCACAGCATATATCATACTCAAATGGGCAAAAACTACAACCATTTCCCCTAAGAACAAAAACAAGACAGGGATGCCCTCTCTCACCACTCCTGTTCAACATAGTACTGGAAGTATTAGCCATTGCAATTAGACAAGAAGAAGAAATAAAAGGCAACCAAATTGGAAAAGAAGAAGTTAAGCTATCCTTATTTGCAGATGACATGATATTGTACATAAAAACCCCGAAAGAGCCGAGACCGGTTTGGCTCAGTGGATAGAGCGTTGGACTGCAGACTGAAGGGTCCCAGGTTTGATTCCGGCAAGGGCATGTACCATGACTGCAGGCACATCCCCAGTAGGGGGCGTGCAAGAGGCAGCTGATCGATGTCTCTCTCTCATTGATGTTTCTGACTTTCTATCTCTCTCCCTTCCGCTCTGTAAAAAAAAAAAAAAAAAAATACCGAAAGACTCCATAAAAAGGTTAGTAAACTTAATAAATGAGTTCAGCAACGTAGCAGGCTACAAAATTAATGCCAAGAAATCTATGGCATTTCTATACACTAATAGTGAACTTACAGAAAGAGAGACTAAAAAAGCAATCCCATTTACCATCACACCAAAAAAATTAAGATACCTAGGAATAAACTTAACTAAGGAAGTAAAAGATCTATTCGTGGAAAACTACAGGACACTGAAAAAAGAGATAGAGGAAGATGTAAACAGGTGGAAGAACATTCCATGTTCATGGATTGGGAGAATCACCATAATTAAAATGTCCATAGTACCCAAAGCAATCTATAAATTTAATGCACTCCCCATTAAAATACCAATGGCATATTTCACAGACCTAGAAAGAACTCTCCAAAAATTCATCTGGAACAAAAAAAGGCCCCGAATAGCCACAGCAATCCTGAGAAAGAAGCACAAAGTCGGTGGGATTTCCATACCAGATTTCAAGCTGTATTACAAAGCTACTGTTCTCAAAACAGCCTGGTACTGGCACAAGAACAGACATATAGATCAATGGAATAGAATAGAGAATCCGGATATCAACCCAATCCAATATGCTCAATTAATATTTGACAAAGGAGGCATGAACATAAAATGGAGTCAAGACAGTCTCTTCAATAAATGGTGTTGGGAAAATTGGACAGATACATGCAAAAAAATGAAACTAGAGCACCAACTTACACCATACACAAAAATAAACTCAAAATGGATACAGGACTTAAATGTAAGACAGGAAACCATAAAAATATTAGAGGAATCTACAGGAAGAAAAATCTCAGACATATGCCAAAAGAACTTCTTTGATGATACTGCTCCTAGGGCAATGGAAGCTAAAGAGAAAATAAACAAATGGGACTACATCAAAATCAAAAGCTTTTGCACAGCTAAAGAAACCATCAACAAAACAACAAGAAAACCCACTGTATGGGAGAACATATTTGCAAATGTTATTAGTGATAAAGGTTTAATCTCAAGCATCTACAGGCAACTCACCCAACTCAATAAAAGGAGGACAAATGATCCAATAAAAAAATGGGCAACAGACCTAAATAGAATCTTCACGAAAGAAGACAAAAGGAAGGCCCAGAGACATATGAAAACTTGCTCAAAGTCACTAATTATCCGAGAGATGCAAATCAAAACAACTATGCGGTACCATCTCACACCTATCAGAATGGCTTACATCAACAAATCAACAAACGACAAGTGCTGGCGAGGATGCGGAGAAAAAGGAACTCTCGTGCACTGCTGGTGGGATTGTAGACTAGTACAGCCACTGTGGAGAACAGTATGGAGATTCCTCAAAAAACTAAAAATGGAGCTCCCATTCGACCCAGTGATCCCACTTCTAGGAATATACCCCAAGATATTAGAAAGGTGAATTAGAAAGGATATATGTACCCCTATGTTCATAGCAGCACAATTTACCATAGCTAAGATTTGGAAACAGCCGAAGTGCCCATCAGCAGATGAGTGGATTAAAAAACTATGGTACATTTACACAATGGAATACTACGCCGCAGAAAAAAAGAAGGAGCTCCTACCGTTTGTATCAACATGGATGGATTTGGAGAGCATTATGCTAAGTGAAATTAGCCAGGCAGAGAAAGACAAATATCACATGATCTCACTCATTTGAGGAATACAATCAATGACATAGACTGATGAACAAGAATGGATCCAGAGACTGACAAAAGTCCATCAGAATGTCAAATTTCAGGGTAAGTGGCAGGTGGTGGGAGTAAGTGGAAAAGTCAATATACTTGAACTCTTGAACTGAGGTAAGTGATTTGTGTTTTTACATCCCTGACAAAGTTTATATAAAGTTATAAAAAAATGGCAGCTAGTTTGACATTGAATTGACATGGCCTAGAGCTTGTCATATCCTATGGAGACCAGTCCTTAGGCTAGGCCCTGCTTAATCTCCCATGACACCATAACACCCTTACATGATATTATTCTACAATGTCATTATAATATTTGATATTTGACAACAGCATATTATACAATTATCCCAAATAAACTTACAAACTAATTCTTTGAATGTTGGGCAGCAACTTAAAAAAGGATAGGAAAGAAATTAATCCCTTTCAGAAGGAATTAAGGCACTGGGAAGGCATCCGAGCATTCTATATTGGCCCTTTTTGCCCTTTCTGCCAAGAGGGACCTTCTTGTTACTATCCAAATACACACAGCTGATGCCTGAGTTTTCAGTTCCAGCTGTGGCTGAAGCCTCTGGGCAGCTGGCACCATGGATCTGTATCTCGACCAATGGTGTGAGCTGGGCCCTCTCTGGAGAAGAAACCTGGGTCCCCCGAGATATGTGATCAGTACCGGGACCCCGCCAGCAGGTGAGGGGACCCCAAGGCAGGTACTGGACGTGGAGGCCACAGGGGGACATAGTCTACAAAGGAGACAGAACTGAACCTCACATCACCCTGTTTGGCCCCGGAGGATGGCTGGTTAGCCAGAGACGGGTAAGATTCCTCAGGGAAGGAACAACCTAAGACAGGCACAGTCGCAGAGGGGCCAACAGGAGAGAACTAAAAGGTCAACAGAGGTGGGGCACAGACCCTCATCCACAAACCTTGCAGGGGTTTGAATTCTCACCCCTCCTGAGGGAGGTCTCCTACCCCCACAGCTGCTTCGCCTCCCACACACAACTCATACCGGGACCCAGGTGGCAGATAGAGACTATGCCAGCAATAGCTGCTCTATATCTAAATTCAGTCTATTACCAGGAATGCTCGGGACCTACTCAAAATTGCAAATATTCCTTTCCACTAGTATTTACAGGGTAAACTAAGATTTCTGCTTGAATATTAAAATTGACAGGAAAATAGTAATCAAGTTTTCAGATTAATTTAAATTGGCCAAGTGAAATATGTGAATACTCAAGAAAATTATAGTGTACTGGACAAAAAGCTTTTCCTAAAACATTAACTAAAAAATTTATTCGTAGTTCATCTCACTGTAAAATTGCCTAACATCCAAAGAACCTAAAGCAGTCATATTTGTGTGCAAAAATTAAAATTTAAAATTACCAAGACTGCAATATAAAATTTCCAAAAGTCCCCATTAATCAAAAAAGGGGAGGGGACAGCGGGGTAATATCATGTAAGGGAAAAAAAAATATCAAGTAAGTAAAATACATCTAGAAAATTCTTACTCCAGTAAAGTAAATTCCATTTGTAAAAACAAGTGCAGGACACCCATTAAAAAACACACATGGTGTCAAAATAAGCCAAAGGAAAATCATTTAGGCAAAAATTAAAAAGAATCCCAAGTCTATTTTGCATAGAGGATCCCTTTGTTAACTTTTGGTCGAGAATGTGTTTGTGTGTTTTCAGAGAACAACTCCAAGACCATGTGGGTTCCTGCGACTGTGAGGAACTGATGGATCTGTTCCAGTCACGAGGATGGTCCAGAGATGGGGGACACTGACGACACCTTGCCATGCTAGCAGTCGGCAGCTGTGCATGTCTGCAGGCAGCCCAGGACCAAACCAGAGAGGATGGATCTTGCATTGACACGATGTGTCCACCATCTGGATACCATTGCTGACATGTACACATAAAGAATTATTTGACACTGAAACTGGGACTCAGAACAGTTGGACATTGAAACTGAGACTGAAACATTTTTTGTTCTTATACATTTATTTCTAGTATGCAGAGGCAAGATATTTTTGAAGAAAAGAAACAGGGGAGAGTGATTGATATAGAGGCAGGATGGCCTTGAACAGGCTGTCAAGCTACAGGGGAAGGCTTGGGTGGATGGGAGGCATATGCGGGGGGAGATCAACTGAAGGACTTGTATACATGCATATGAACATAACCAATGAATGAAAGACACTGGGGCGGGGAGGGGGGAAGGTGGGGATATGTGCTGCGGGGTAGGGGAGGCTGGGGGGAGGATAAGGGGGAGGGGGAAAGGAAAACATGTACTACTATTATACTGCCAAAAAATCAATAAAATAACAAAACAAAAAGAAACAAACAAACAAAAAAACAAAGAAGCAAAATCCACTCGGCTGGAAAAGCAAGAAACAAAAAGAATTCAGATAATTGAAGATAGCATAAGGGGCCGCTGGGACAACCTCAAGCATGCCAACATCCGAATTATTGGGGTGCCAGAAAAAGAGAGAGCAAATTAATGAAAACCTACTTGAAGAAATAGTGACTGAAAACTTCTCCCAACTGGTGAAAGAAACTGACTTAAAAGCCCAAGAAGTACACAGAACCCCAAAATATAGGAATCTAAAGAGGACCACACCAAGACATATCATAATTAAAATGCCAAGAGCAAAAGATAAAGAGAGAATATTAAAAGTAGCAAGAGAAAAAGAGTTGGTTACCTACAGGGGCGCACCCATACGATTGTCAGCGGATTTCTCAAAGGAAATGATGCAGGCCAGACGGAGTGGCAAGAAATATTCAAAATAATGAATAGCAAGAATCTACAACCAAGATTACTCTATCCAGCAATTCTATCATTCAGAATTGAGGATCAGATAAAGTGCTTCGCAGATAAGAAAAAGCTAAAGGAGTTCATCACCACCAAACCAGTATTATATGAAATGCTGAAAGATATTCTTTAATAAGAGGAAGAAGAAAAAGGTAAAAATATAAATTATGAACAACAAATACACATCTACCAACAAATGAACATAAAAATCAAGTGAATTGATAGGCTGATGAACAAGATAAACTGGTGACTATAACAGAAACATGGACATAGAGAGGGAATGGACTGACAATTCTTGGGGAGAAAAGGGTTGTGGGAAGGACAAAAATCTTGCAACAATGGGAGAGGACATTGGGGAGGGGGAGGGCAGGGTGGAGGGTGGGATAGGTACAGGGTGGAGGGGAGTTATAGGGGGAGAGAAAAGGGGAAACAATGTAATTAATAAACTGAACAATAAAGAAAAAAGAAAGAAAGAAAGAAAGAAACTGCCATTGCAAAAACTTTCTGACCTCTCTCCTGACCCCAGGAGGCAGGAGATCAAGACTCCCCTGTGAAAGGAGCCCTTCTTCGCGCTGGAGTTAGGGAACCCAGGGGCAGGTGAGGGGGGAGAAGCTTAAGGTAAAAACCTTGTTACTAGGTAACTATCCAACCCAAACTTTGTTTACATGAGATTCCTCAACAAGCATCTGAACCTGTCCTGTTGATTCTTCACAAATTTATTGTTTAAGAAGTGTAAAAAGATGACTAGCTATCATTTCCCATGCCCACAGTTTCAATTACTTTTTCTCCTGTGAATCTGGCCTGCTGTTAATTTTATTGTTAGTCCAGTTGTAAAAACTCAAGAAGGGTAGAGGGATGGTATGGGGGCTGGGGACATGACATACCCCCTCTCTAACAGTTCCATGTAAAAATGCCCCCATAAATATTAAAATGTGAAGAAAACATTCCAGCCCATTAGGGAGTTCAAGTGCAGACAAACCTGCACAAGGGATGACAGCAGAAAAGACTTGGGGAAGTTATGATCCAAGAAAACAGGAGGACCCACTGAATGGTGTAAAATGCTTTAGGGAATAAGGGCAAAGCTTAGTGGTTCCCTCACTTCTTTGCCCTCACAGGAGGAGTCCTGGACAGGTTGCTCCCTGTATGAGGTAGCTGGGTGAGGGAGCAAGTGGGAACTGAAAGTTAGCCTGAGCTCCAGAAGGGACATCCTTTTTCTTTGAGAATTTATAAGATTTACTCTCTTGTCAACTTTCAAATATGCAATACAGTATCCTTAAGTATAGTCGCCAAGCTACTAACTCTTTTTCTTTTTTAAAATATATTTTATTGATTTTTTATAGAGAAGAAGGGAGAAGGAGAGAAAGTCAGAAACATCAATGATGAGAGAAACATGGATCAGCTGCCTCTTGCACACCCCCTACTGGGGCTGTGCCTGCAACCAAGGTACATGCTCTTGACCAGAATCGAACCTGGGACATTTCAGTCCGCAGAACGACGATCTATCCACTGAGCCAAACTGGCTTTGGCATACTAACTCTTTTTCTAATGATGCACTTGGACATACAGCTGTAGGCCTGAGTCGTCTCCCACTGCTGCTACCTATACTGCTCAGGTCCAAGCTGTGGTCATCTCTCACCTGGATTGGGACAATAGCTCCACTTCTGTGCTTCTATGTCCTCTACTGTCTTAACCTCCATGCTTCAGCCTGGGTGACCCTTTACAGCCTTGAGTCAAATTAGATCAATCTGATTCAGTCTGAAAGCCAAAGTCCTAATAATGAGTGGCCCAGGAGACTCTGTCACCTCTCTGATTTCATCTCATTACTTTCTCCCTCGCTCAGTTCTGCTCATTGACTTTTTGTTGTTCGTGGAACACACCAGCAGTCTCCTGCCTGAAGACCTTGGCAATTACTCCTGAAATGCTTTTCCTCCATATAGCCTCACATTTTACTCCCTGATTCCATGTCAATCTTCCCTTCCACGTAAAATACCACTTCTCTAATCCCTCTTAATACCCCGGATTGTGCTTATTGTCTGTTTCTCATAACTAGAATGTGAGCTTTATGAAGTCAGAACTTAGTTTTATATAGTGCTGTATCCCCAGCACCTGGAATCAAGCCTGCTGCATAGTAGGCACTCCTAAATATCTGTTTTTGTTAAGTAAATGAACAATGGATGGATGAATAATTTATTGACAACACCACTGACTCAAAGTATTTGGTGAGCCAGTCTAGATTATTTCCTGGAGCGCTCTGACTTCAGTCATCAGCATCTTTTTTTTTTGCACTCTCTGACAGATATTTCCCATCAGTCGTTAACTCCACCTTGTGGAAGGAAAGTTAACGACAAAGTGATGCATTGTATTTTAGTCTTGTTGGAAAATAGGAAGAGAATGGTGAGATTGTTGTTTAACACAACCGCAACTTGAGTTTTTCTTTTTTTTAAATTCAATGTTCAGATTATCAATTGTTCCTCTTTTTTCCCCCCCATAACTCCCTTCCACCCGGTATCCACTCCACCCTCTGCCCTTACCTCCCCCTCACTGTCCTCATCCATAGGTGTATGATTTTTATCCAGTCTCTTCCCACACCCCCCAAATTCCTTTGGCCCTAAGATTTGTCAGTTCACTTCCTTTCTATGCCCCTGATTCTATTATGTTCACCAGTTTATTCTGTTCATCAGAATTTTTAATTTACTTGATTTTTAGATTTACTTGTTGATAGATATGTATTTGTTGTTCATAATTTTTATCTTTACCTTTTTGTTCTTCTTTCTCTTCTTAAAGAATACTTTTCAGCATTTCTTATAATACTGGCTTGGTAGTGATGAATTCCTTTAGCTTTTTCTTATCTGTGAAGCTCTTTATCTGCCCTTCAATTCTGAATGATAGCTTTGCTGGGTAGAGTACTCTTGGTTGTAGATTCTTGCTATTCATCACTTTGAATATTTCTTTCACTCCTATCTGGCCTGCATAGTTTCTATTGAGAAATCAACTGACAGTTGTATGGGTGCTCCCTTGTATGTAACTGTTTTTTTCTTGTTCCTTTTAATATTCTCTCTTTATCTTTTGCTCTTGGCATTTTAATTATGATGTGTATTGGTGTGGTCCTCTTTGGTTTCTTTTGTTTGGGGTTCTGTGTGCTTCCTGGACTTGTAAGTCTATTTCTTTCACCAGGTAGGGGAAGTTTTCAGTCATTGTTTCTTCAAATAGGTTTTCAGTATCTTGCTCTCTCTCTTTTTCTGGCACCCCCATAATTCTGATGATGGTACGTTTGAAGTCGTCCCAGAGGCTCCTTACAGTATTTTTAAATTTTTGGATTCCTTTTTTCTTTTTTCTTTTTCTGGTAGAGTGTTTTCTGCTTCTTTGTATTTCAAATCTTTGACTTGATCCTTGCGTTCCTCTAGTCTGCTCTTAGGTCTCAGTATAATATTTTTTATTTCAGTCAGTGTATGTTTAATTTCTAGATGGTCCTTTCTCATATCTTTGAGGATTGTGCTAAATTTATCGTCCTTTTCTAGGGAATTCTTTTTTTTTTTCCAATTTCTGAGTAGATTTTTATAAATATATACAAATCAGTTACAGGCACTTGAAATGTCTTTGGCTGGAATAACCCAACATTGCAAGAGAATGTGTTCACAGTGTCCAGACCCAGGCTGACATCAGCAGTCAGTGCTTATGGTTTGCTCGGTCTCTCTCAGAAAACAGGCAGTTGTGGGATTAGGCATCAGCCAAAGCAACCTTCTCAGGACAAAATTCGGGACTGCTCTGACTCAATTTGTTAGGTCTGCCCTTGATAACCGCATAGCAAAACATTGTTATTACCATTACAAAGAGGAAGTAACTGGTGTGCATGAGATGCAAATTTATTAATGAACCGTCATCATCTGGAACAATAACTGTAAGCTTGGGGTTTAAAGTGTGATAGACTTTTCCAGTCGCCCCTTTGTAACACCAGAAAGGATTGTAATCTTGAGCATATTTTAGGTTGGCATCTCCAGCAGTCATGAAGGTCTTGTACCAGAGCATGGCATTGCTGTGCGTGTCCGGAACACAGTGCGGGGGCTGTACTGTGACGGGGAACACGCCAGGGTCGGCTGTGAGCGTCATGCAGGCTGTGAACACCACCTGCCGGCAGTGACTGTGAAGGGCATAGTCATCCGAGCTCCAAGCTGCTGGCAAGGTTATCTCTTCATGGGCTTCCCTGCCTGAGAGTCCGATCTGAGGCCCTAAGATGGTCGAGTCCAGATGGGCGACATTGCGCGAGCACCCTCCAAAGGGTGTGAGCGGGTCCAGGTGAGGGTGCTTGCAACTGAGATGTTAACCGGGCCTGAATCCTCCAGTGCCTGTGGGGACTGGGTGGACAGTCTGGCCTGCCCACTGGTCATTGTGCTTTCTGGAGTTGTGGTGTCATTTGTGAGATGCTTTAATGTTTCATTCTCTGATACACACAAGTCCAAATCATTAACCGCAGCAGAAAAGTATTCCAATCCTCTGACATTCCCGGTGACTTAATCTCCTTGATTTTGAAGAAATAGCCCAAGGTCAGGAAAGCTATTGCCATGGTGCTTACACTTATCAAAAAGACCACCAGGGGAGGCCGACTGCTGATGTACAGCTTCAGGTTCTCCAGGGGGTTGATGTTGAACATTATTTTAATCGTCCACCTCGCGCCAACGGAGAGTGGCTTGCCCCGGGCCCAGCGGGGCCAGCTGCTCGGCGGACGCCCGTGGACGCTCCAACCTCACTCGCTGCAGCAAGTGGCGGGCCTGGGGCCGCTCAGCACCATCCTCCCTGCTACCCCAGCAGCAGTGTCCGGCTCTGCGGGGCCCACGCCAGGACCAGAGGCCGGTCCGGCGCATGAAACCGCCACGCGGGTTAATCGGACACCGATAGCCGTGCTTTCCGGTAGGAAAAAAATCTCTAGGAAATTCTTGAAAAACCTTTTAACTGTGGTTTAAACTCAATATGCAAATGCTGGCTTTCCTCCATTTCTTTAGTTTGCGAAATGTTTTTTTTGTTTGTTTGTTTGTTTTGTTTTGTTTTGTTTTGTTTTTGTCTCTGCATTTTCACTGCCTCCCTGAGTTGGTAGAGGAGCTTTGTGTGCTAGGTATCCTATATGGCCCAGTGGCTCAGCCTCCCCAGTTACTTGAGGTGGACACTCTTGGTGCGCTTTTTTGTGGTCTCTATTTACAGCCTTGTTGTAGGTAAGTCTAGATTGTTGTTGGTATCACTGGGAGGAATTGACCTCCAGGGCAATTGGCTGTGAGAATCAGCTGTGTCTATGCCAGGAGAACTTCTGTGCTGGAGACAGCCTTATGAGAAAAGACTTGCAAAATTGCAAAAGCCTCTGTGCTCAGCTTGGATGGGGCAGAGTCTCAGAATGAGCAGACAACCTTGGCTTCCCATCGGCCCTGCCCTATGAGGCCCCTGGGTCTCAGTGTTCCTCAGTAATCACTGCAAGCACCTTTGAGAGAGAGCCGCCCTTGAGTTTCACCTGCTGCCAAAAAGTCCAGTTTCTCCCCCAATGAATCTGGATTTCCAGTTTCTTGCCCAGAACTGGAGTTTAGTGCAGTTGGGAGACTCTGTCTCTTTCCCGCTAGGGAAAGTCAGTGGCATACACAGCAGTCGTTCCTATCTCCATGCACTCTCGTGCATATGTCTCTAGAGCTCTGCCTTTCCCGGCTCCCCTTAGGTTCCCTGAGCTTTTCTCTCTACCTGATAGTCCAGATTCCCCCATTATGAGTCTGGGTCCCCAGGGTCTTGCCCGGAACTGGGGTTCAGTGCAGTGGGAGCTTCCTTCTCCCTCCTACTAGAGATAGCCAGCCAGGCACTCAGCTGCCCGTACTTCAGCCTTTTGCAGCTCCTCTGAGTCTCCGTGTGCTTTACTCTTTCCTTCTCGTTGTGGAATTTCCGCTCAGCCAGTTTTTCTGTGGTTCTGGATGATGTCCATTTTGTCTTTTTGTTGTAGCTTTGAAAGTGTGTGTGAGGCAGCAAGTTCTGGTGTTTACCTATGCCACCGTCTTGATTTCTCCCCCTCAGTTGACTTTTTTACATTAATCTTGTAACCCAAAACCTTGCCATAATAATTTAATGGGTCCCTGAGGGCCTTTTTGTTTGTTGTTGTTCATAAGGGTTTCTGTGTGTGTGTGTGTGTGTGTGTGTGTGTGTGTGTGTGAATTCTTTCAAATTTTTATGTGGCCTATCATGTCATTTGCAACAAAGTCTGAGGAAAGAGAGGCTAGAATGGTGCCAAAGGGCCAGCTCACGGTGGGGACAGAAGGACCTGGATCCCAGGAGCCACTGCCTCAGGAGGCTGGTAGTGTAGCCCCTGATGATAAACTCCAGTGAACTGAACCTGTAACAACTCGTGGAAGATGTTGGGAGAAGAGTTGGGACAGAGGGTGAAGCTACAGCATAGAGATGATTCAGAGTTCAACATGGCCTTCTTTGAGGAGTGCTTTTGTGTTCTGTTGCTCTCTTAATCTCTCCCTCCAAAACGGGGAGAACATCTCAGAGGGAACATATTGCTGGTAAGTGTCGGGGTTAGTCATTGGCTACAAGGTGAATTAGCTAAATGAAACCAGTTTATCTGTTAACTAAGCCAGTTATTGGTTTACTTGGCTTGGTCATCTCTAAGTAGATGCTTCTTTTTGGCTTCTCTCCCTCCTCCTCCATGTCACCAACATCATTGTTTCTGTGGGAGGCCTGTACAGTCTAGGCATCTGGGGAGGCAATGATATCTTAGTCCTGGGAGAAGAACATCGAGAAGAGAGGGGGTAAGTTCAAATCCTGGCTCGCCATTTGCTGGCTGTGTGGCCTTGGGAAAAGCACTGTAACCATTCTGGTTCTTCATTTCGTGTCTCAGATGAGTACATCCTATGCCATATAGGATTGCTTATGTTTAAATGAGGTGGTACATGTAAAGGCCAAAATGATGTCAGTTATTGTTGTAAGGGAAGTAGAGTGGTTAGGCTGGAGGGCAGACCTTGGGTTACAGGCTGCCTGACAGTGTTCAGGGTCTTGCAGTCACTGAAGGGAAGCACTAGAGGAGGGGCCTTGGGCGTGAGCTATGTATTAGAGTTTATTTTTGGCAAAAAGGACAGAAGTTGAAGGTGACATCAATTTTTTTCTTAGGCGCATGCAGGCAAATCCTACAGGTACTTTTATTTTTGGGGCAAGGGAACGAGGTGAAGAGGGAACTGGAGCAGATGGCTATTTTTCTTAGGTCCTTGGTGGTGGTCGAGCCCTGTGGCCTCTGAGCCACCTGTGTCTGGCTGGGATTATTAAGGGAAGCGGTGATCCCTTTGTACAGCTTATCAAGGAGGTCGTCATTCAGTCACACTCCTTAGGTCTTTAAGATAGAGTATAGGGTCTCTTCCTGAGGGCTCTCGTGGAGAAGCTGGCTAGGAGGTGCTGATGGTGAGGTCAACTTGGAGAGGGCAAGGGAGGCATAGAGGATGCCATCAACCTGTGTGAGAACAGAAACAGCAGGGGGTTAGAGGCAGAGGGGAGCTGACCTCATGTTAGATAGTGATCTCATACCCGAGTGCCCCGCTGGTCCCACAGCCCCTGTATTCTTTCCACCACTTCTTCGCCAAGCTTCTCTTTAATCCTTTCAGGCTCTAGTCTGAACTTATTATTTTTGGGTCTGGCTTGAGGTTTCTATGTAGTCCTAGAAAAACACACACCAAGTTGTATCTCAGAAGGCATGGCAGCCAAGGTAGAGAAATGGACAGAGGGCTCAGTAGTGAGGTAATCTGCTAGGTCAGGACCAGGGTCCGTGGAGGGATGGGTGAGGCATGGGAAAGAGGAGAACGCTGAGGGGCACATGTGTGGGGAGAGAGTGTGTGAGGAAGAAGGAAGGGCCAAGGTGGAGAGTGGGGAGTGATGGTGGTAGGATTGACCTTTATGCCCAATGTTCTCGTTCTCCTCAGGGTTGTGGAAGGATCCCCTGCATGGGAAGGAAAGGGTGGGAAATGTGTTAGGGGCTGGGCAGAAAGGAGTCAAAACCTGCATCAGGCTGGTCTCTTGGGGGCTCTGCGACCTGCTTGGACCCACTCGGAAGAGCTTTGAGCGGCAGTTTGTGGTGTAGCCCAGGAGAGCCCCGATGCCACCTGAAGGAGGACTGTTCCAGGGTCCCGCTGTTGTGGGAAGCGGACAGGAGGGGAAACCAGAGGGCGGATTCCTGTCCTCTCTGCCGGCACTGCCTCCTTAGAGCTGGAGAAGGAGAACCGGTGACGCTCACCTCAGCCTCTTTGTGGGTACTCAGGCCTAGGTCCCAGGAGGAGACACAGTCCTGTGATGGGACCTGAGTAAGGCAGCTGGCCCAGGTCAGGGAGGGAGGAAACGTGGGAGGGGGTTTAGGGAAGGGAAAGTGTAGAAATGGGAGAAAGGATGGAGAAAAGGAAACTGGTGGGAGGGGGGAGGAGGACCGGTGCTCAGGGCAGGAAGGAGATCCCAGCCCAGAGGAGAGGAGGCCAGGCTGGAGCTGAGGGGGAAGGTGCTCTGAGACAAGGCAGACCGTCGAGCAGCTGGAGGCAGATGATTCTTGTGGTTCCTCTGAGCACCGCACCGGGGAAAAAGGCAGAAAGCACAATGGGCCCGAAGAGGAAAAATGTGGGAAAGGTAGATGTGTTCCAGAAGGATGATGTCCAAGATGGAAAGAAAATTAGATGAACAGAAGGAAAAACTTAGGAAGGGGGACAACAGAAGGTGAAAAGAGGATACCAGAGAGAGAAAAGGGTGACACTCTGCAAAAGAATGAGACAAAGTAATTAGACCCTTTATTCTTAATAAGGGAAGTGCTGACCTGGTATGGAACATTAGAAAATGTGGATGGGAAAGTCGATGATGTGAGCGCTGTCCTCATAAGGACACTTCCTGTTTCCTAAGTCACCCTCCCAACTCAAAACCCCGATGGCTTATTTTGAAGACCAGCGCTCACCCAGCTGGGGCTCTGGCGTTAGTTCACAGCCCCGCAGAGGACCAGTGCGCCGTCCATAAACAGCGTCTCTCCTGCCTTTTCTGCTCCATCCCACTCTGGGACCGTCCTTGGACAAACCAGGGCAGCAAAGCAGCTCTGCTGGAACCCACGGTGGAAGGGCCTAGGACTCAGAGTGGCCCCAGCGGGCATCCCGAGGCTGCCCACACCTCTCCTGCTTTTGTCCTCAACCCCAAATCAGGAGAGCAGCTCTTCTCTGCACCCTGTGCCCCCTTCACCTTGCCCTTGCTCCCGAACTTTCCCTCTGCTTGCTTCCACTCACCTTGAAAGCCCTGCAATCCCTCAACCTTCTCCCACTGCTGAGCCTGGCCCACCTTCCCTCCCCTCCCCGCTCTTGTCATAGGCGCCATCGCTCCTCCTGCTGTGACAAACCAGCCTCTTATGCTTTCCTTTGTGGTGGCTTTTTCTCTCTCCTACCTCTGAACCTCAGGACTGGATCTGTCTACACCGCAGCCTGTTCCTCTCTTCCACCGAGGACTCTGTTGTTCTTCCTTACATCCCCGCACTCTCCCCCTCCACCTCCTTCTCAAGTCTCTACAGCATTTCCCAGGCATTTGGCCCTGGTTCACACACATCCTCTCCACCACTGCCCACCTTCCTGTGAGGTCTCGTCATCCACAGGGACAGTCCTCTCAGGCACTGGGCTCACCCATCCCCCAATTCCATGACTTCCACTCCACTCTGCCACACCCTGAACATTATTATTTTTAATCACTGGGAATGAAAACTGAAATATTCAATGCTAGTATTACTTTTTGCAGTATCTCTCTTTCCTCCCAGCCCTCTTTTGTCATCACCCCACACAAACACACCTGTGCTTTGACCTCCCTGAACTCTCACCCCTGATAATCCACTTTCTTTCAGGTTATCCAGGCTGACTCAAAGTGCCCCACTCTCCATTTGTGCCCTTTCTCCAGCTTCTTCACCGCCTGACTTCCCTGTCCTGCCACACTGAGCTGAGAAATCGCCAATCCTGCCTGTGTCTATGGCACGGAATGCTGCTTGCTTACCCAATATCCATTCACCGCCTCTTACTCAGTTACAAAACCTTACTTTTATTTGGAGTGGCAGTGTGCTCCTCTACAGATAAGTGTGGGACATATGAATTTTGCCGAATAATGCCCCACTGGCATGGCTCAGTGGTTGAGTATTGACCTATGAACCAGGAGGTCATGGTTTGATGCCCGGTCAGGGCACATTCCCAGGGTGTGGCTCGATCCCTATTGAGGAGCATGCAGGAGGCATCCAATCAATGATTATCTCTCATTATTGATGTTTCTATATCTCTCTCCCTCTCCCTTTCTCTCCGAAATCAATAACTTAAAAAAAGATTCTGGCCAATAAGATATGAGGGAAGTCTGGGTAGGACTTTCAAAAAGGCTCTTTAACACTTTGGCTTAGTCTTTTGTCCTTTCCTCCTTCCTTCTGCTTCCTACTTGAATTCAGAATTAATGGCCAGAGTCTTAGCAGCCACCTTGGACCAGGAGACAACCTTCAGAATAGAAGCCAGTATCGGGACAGTTTGCAGAAAGGGAGGAGCCTGAGTGCCTAGGGACAGTGGCCTCTGTTTTCTGCCTCCAGGTTCTTTTTTTATGAGAGAAAAACAATAAACTCTGTGTCATTTAAGCTATGGTTGTTTCTGATCTTTGATGCTAGCTGCTAACCAGAACTCCTAATTGACAGGTCTTGCAGGTTTCTAAACTGTATGGGTGAATACTGCTGGGGAAAAACACCATCATATGCAATGATGCTTCCACTGATTCACAGCTTCTCATCCAAGTTGAATCCTTAAACATCGTCTTGTCTTTCCTCAGTGACTATGTCACATTTTCTCATCATCTTCAACCCTCATCTTCACTCAGGAGACAACCATAGTGTTTTTGGCACTGCCAAGTTTAAACACAATTTGTATGTAGTTGAACTTACAAATATTTTTATTTATGGCTTTTGGGTTTTATGTCTTACTTAAGGGGGTCATTTCCACCCCATGATTATATAATAGTCTCACGTGCTTTCTTCCAGTACTAGGGTTATTTTTCTTCTTTGAGTCTTTGATCTTCATGAAATTTATTTTGGTGCAAATGATAAGGTAGGGAGATAATGTTATTTTTCTTAAAAGGCTATGCGTTTGGCCGAACCAGTTTGGCTCAGTGGATAGAGCGTCGGCCTGCAGACTGAAAGGTTCCAGGTTCGATTCCGGTCAAGGGCATGTACTTTGGCTGCGGGCACATCCCCAGTTGGAGGTGTGCAAGAGGCAGCTGATCGATGTTTCTCTCCCATCGATGTTTCTGACTTTCTATCCCTCTCCCTTCCTCTCTGAGAAAAATCAATAATATATATATATATTTTTAAAAGGCTATGCATTTGTTCTACTAATATGTATTGATTAGATATGCTACCTTTTAACCTACTAAATTCCTGCATATATCTGGGTCTACTAGTATTTTTGTCCTGCCTATATTTGATGTTTTTCTTTTCTTCCATTACTTTGTTTTGTTTTGTGCCAGCACAGCCAAGGGCTTGGTGAGCCTGAGGAGGGGCAGGGAAGGACTAAAGAAAGGACAGACAAGAGAATACAGCTGGGGCTCAGTGGATCTCCCAGGCCCGGATGAGGCGGAGACTTTGTTTTATAAGGAGATGAAAACAAGGGTCGTGGTCACCATGTTTACAGTGTTCTTATGAGCTTCACTTTGTTTCGGCAGCATTTGCTGCACCTCCCACAGCCCATTAGCTACCTATGAAGGAACTAGGGAGGGCTATAAGGTTAAGCTTAATTATGCTAAGAGAGCTCTGCCCTCCAAGCTGGGACTGGTTTGTGGCCCTGCCACAGGTCAATCTGAGGCTTGATCCTATAGCCCCTCCTTACAATCTTTTATCTTCTTTTCATTCTAGTATTGGATCACTTTAGTTATTGTAGCTTAATAATTATAAGTGCTGATGCTCATCTAATTAAAGAATCATTTTTCTCCCTGAACCATGGTCTTTGACCTTTTATGTTCCTTAATTCATTTGGTAGTTTCATGATAGCCTGTCCACAAGCTCTCAACATGGGACTTCTGGCTCCCTCACACCTACATCAATCCAACCCTATATCTTACTTGTTCCTTCTTAACCTTTTCCAAAATCTGGCTCTCTCCTTCTACTGAAGCTGCCCCGGTTCCTCCACTGCAGACTGGATGTATGTGCAATACCAAGGGAGGTTGCCATCTGGCTGGTTCACATTGCCTTTGGGATCTAAGGCTCTTGGATGTGATTTACAAGGTCCTCTTTTCCCATCTCCTGCCTCCTCCATAGCACTGACCTACTTACAGTCCACAAATAGTTTCTGTCTCCTGAAGAACAGTGATCTCTATAACACCTGGCTAATTGTCACTAGCCTGGGTAAGTCTTTTTTATTCTTTGAGACTTTTTGCAGGTGTCACTTCCTCTGGGAAATCCTCCTTGATTACCCCCTCCTTTATCGCAACTACTTTAGCTCTTTCCAAATGAATCGATAAGCCCTTCAGGCAACAGCCCTCCCCAATTAGGTCCACGAAGGGGTCTCTGCTTTGTTTACTTTTGTATCTCAAATTACAAGTGAGGCCCTAGAAAACAGGTATCCCACCAATGATTGCTGAGCTCAGTCAACTTCTTGTTTCTTCTTCTATCTCCTTTATTTTTCATGGCAAACCTCAGCTCTCCATGAACAAAAAGTGAGGACTGATGAGAAATTATTAAGTCAAGAAAAGTTGTGGCTGGTTTAGAACCATGATTTTGACTCCCAAACAACATTTGAGATAATTAACAATGAAGATTCCCAAGACTCTAGATCTCATTCCAGCATGGATCTGCAATCATCCTGGGAAGGTGATTATGAGAAACACCCAGTTGGGAAGCCCGGGGAGAGAGCAGGGTGTGGGACCACTCACCTTGGCTTCTCTTCCACCTGAGGTAGACCATCTGTCCCAAAATCGCGATTTTGAGCACAGTGCTGGCCATTGCCATGCTGACCACAGCTTCCTTACTCAAGGGCCAAATCCCCGATCTCCCTTTGTCCCCCGGGACACTGCGGCCATTTGTGGTGCTGGTGCTGGTGCTGGTGCTGGTGCTGAGGCTGGTGGGGCTGGTGGTTTCTCGGGGGCTGAGAAAACATGAGAAACAAGCAAATTCTTCCTTAGTGGATTGGAGGTATCTGAGTGAAAGTGTCACATCCTGTTCTCTAGTTGGGGGAACACTGGGGTTGGGGAGCAGCCCTCTGAAGCTCTTACACCAGGAGCTGAAGTGTTGAAGGCTGAGAATCCACATTACTCAGTTCAAATCCTGAATCTACCACCGATCAGTGGTGTGGCCTCAGAACCTCATTTCATCATCTACAAATAAGGATAACTAGATGTCAGGATTGAAAAATACACCATTTATTGTGGTCAAAGACACACAACATAAAATTTACCATTTTAACCATATTTAAGTCAAATTAGTGGCAGGAAGAACATTCACATTGCTGTGAACTCTTACCACCATAAACTTCTTTCCAAAATAAAACTCCATCCCATTTAAACAACTCCCCATTCTCTCCTTCCTCAGCCTCTGGCAAACACTATTCTGCTTTCTGATGTTATGAATTTGACTATTCTAGATACTTCGCATAAGTGGAATCACCCAGTATTTGCCCTGGAGACAGGAAAACCCATGTTTAAGATTCCATGCCTCACTAACTAATATAGGAAGGACTATTCATGCAACACACCCCACACTGGGTTAAAAATAGGTCAGGGTAACAAGGATGATCAAGTCAATAGATGAGGTAGGAGGCAGGTGGTTAAGGAGAGTAGGCTCGGTGTTACACTGGGTTCAAATCCTGTCTGCACCAGTAGTGGGAATTTGAGCCATTGTTAGGCTCTGCTCTGCAAGCCTCAGTTTCCCCATCTGTAACATAAGGATGTCAGCAGTACCTACTGTTATTGAGGGGGTCCATGGTGGCAGACTCACTAGGGCAATGCATACCAAGGATTCAGCCAGAACAGTGCACAGTAAGCAGGGAACTGCCCTTATGCTGTTGCAACCAGGACAGAGGAGCAGGAGGCAGGATGGAGAAGGGTGACAAGCATAGAAGCTGCAAAGTTGGCGTTGGGGTTTGGGGGAGTGGGAGGAGGCCTGAGAGAGGCAAGGAAGGTAAAGAGGATTAAGACAGGAAGAGGGAGATGAGGAAGGAGAATAAAGATAGGGGGACTGGGAGGGAGCATTGACGGCCCTGTTCTGGGAAGCAGGGAGATTGGGACAACAGGTGATGGGGGTGTCACCAAGGTTGCAGGGGACGGGGGTGGGGTGGGAATTCATTGGGCCGCTATTGGGTCCCTCCTGTGTGTGTCAGGCTGAGCTCATGGCTGTGGGGAGACACTGACCTGGGGCTTAGGTGGGGCTCCACCTACAGGACAAAGGAAAGGCAGGCCACATCCTGTAAAAGTCAAGTCCACCTGGAGGACATGGGGTGAAGGCAGGAGGTAGGGCGGAGCCCCAACTGGAGCAAGAAGGGAGGATAACCGGGGGAGCCCTGGAAGGTGCTGAAGCCTGGGGATGGGGTTGGGGCTGGGTCTGGAGGGGGCAGTGAGGAGGATGGGCAAGGAAGGCAGCCCTAGTTTGTGAAAAAGGTAAAGTTGGCAGAAGCCTCGGAAGCAGTCAGCGGCAGGGAGAGGAGCCTGGGAGAAAGGTCAGGAGGAGAGCCGCCTGGACCAGTCCTGGGGGACGAGGGCACCAGTGGCCGGGGCAGCGGGACTCACCTCTGGTGACGTTGAGGTGGGTCCCCTCGATGAACTGCCACGCCTTCTCCCCTTTGTTCCGTGTGGTCAGCCGGACTCGGAGGAAGTATTTACTTTCATCCTCTCTCCGCAGGTTAGAGATCCGCAGGGAGCCATGCGTCTGGCCCTGAGTCCAGTTCAGGGAGAGGCGGTTTTTATAATTCTCATGGGTGTACGGCGGGGTTGTGTTGTAGATGAACTCTCCATGGTAATGTTTCCATCTCCAGTACAAACGCACTTTGGGATCACTGGGTACCTCCCAGGAGTAACAGAAGGAGAAGGGGATGTCGATGGAGCCACCCTCAGGGGCTGAGAGGCGTATTGGCTGGCTGACTCCATGATCAGGGTTTAATTTGCATTTTGCTGAGCCACCTGGAGGAGGGAGGGAGAGGGAGGGACTTTGGAGCCACTTGGAGGGACCAGGAAGATGACCTGGCCCCTCTGGCACCCTCACCTATGGGCGGGGGTGTGACAGAAAGTAGGACTGGCCGTCTGGCTGGGTGTCCCCCTCTCCAGGCTTGGGGTAGAAAGGAGGGTGAGGGATGTGGGGGACCCAGCACTGTGGGACCGGCCCAGCCCATTGCTTGTTGCAGGTGGGAAGTCTGGCTGGCCACAGCCCCTCCCTGGGGCTCCCCTTGGGCCAGAGTCAGGGGGTCCTGGCCACTCACCAGCCTGCAGAGAAGCGGCCAGCAGCAGGGGCAGCAGCAGGGGCAGCAGCAGGGCCGGCAGCAGGGGTGGACCCATCGCCTGGCTCCCCTCGGGCGGATGAGAAAAGAAGCAGAGCCTCTAGGCCAGAGGGGAGGCTGTGGAGGGGCTGCCTCAGGCTGGTCTGTCCACCGGGAGGGGCAGGATCAGGCTCCTCCGGAGGACAGGCAGGGTGGGAGCCTACCCAAGCATGCCTGCCCCAGAATGGTCACACTTCCTTTTACAATCTGGCTTCTTCTTTTCGGATATTGCAGAAATGCTTCCCCTGTGGTCAGTGACCAAGAACCAGATATCGGCCCCCCAGTCCCCATCGTCATGCTGATGGGTGTGGTCCTGCCCTGGCTGCCTGGGGGCCTCTACCCTCCCTCCACCTCAACCCCCTTCCCTGCCAGGGACTTCCTCGTCTTCTTAGGAGTCAGTCCCATCTCTCTCTCACTTGCTCTCCTTTTCTCTGCTTCTCTGAGCGCCTCTCGGCCTCTGTTTCCCTCGTTGCCGGGGAAGGGGCAGCAGCAGGACCCGCTCAGGGCTCTTCCAAGAGAGGAAAGGCAGCCAGGAGTCTGTCCAGCTACAGCCCCTGGAAAAGGAGGAGGGGGCGCTGGTGGAGATGCCCTCCGCCCCCCCCCCCCTGCCCCAGGTGCATCCCGCTGGCTCTTGGGCCCTGGCCCCCCTCCCCCTGCAGTTCATGGGCGGAAACAAGACCCACAGGCCCCCTTCTGTTCCCTCTGCCTCTCACACCCTCGCTGGGATTAAGAGGTGAGTGTGGTCTGACACTTCCATCTCCCCAGAGAGTGGGCTTTCTGGAGGCCATGCCTTTACCAGAACTCAGGTGTGGGTCTGCAGGGCCCTCTGACGTCACCCCTTCACATATGAGACAGCCAGGGCTCCGAGAGGGTGTGCCACGTCCACGCGCTCAGTGACGGTCCAGGACTGGAGCCACACTCTCGCTGAATCCACAGAGCCTTCTGGATGCTTCCACCTGGTTGCACCAGAGTCTCTAGGGCCTCAGCACCAGAGTGCAGAGCTCTGAGTGCTGAGCCGCAGGAGGCTGTGTTTTGATAAGCTCCTCAGATGATCCCGTGCCCGCTGGGGAGGCCCTGGCTAACCCGAGTGTTTCCCTGGACAGAGGGGTTAAGGCTCAGGGCAGAAATGGGTCAGCCCAGCGACAGTCCCTGAGACCCTCCCTGCCGGAGGGCACTGCCAGCTGGGACTGGTGTGAACCGGCCTTCGGTGACTCACAGGAGGCTCTGCCATGGCCACCCAGAATGAGCTGGGCATCAGCTTACTGAGTAGCCTGTGGGAGTGGGTGGACATGACTCCATCAGAGGAAGTGACCTTGGTCTTTTGGAGATGGAAGCAGCAGAGCAACTTCCTTTTAAATCAGTTTCTTCCCCAATCCTAACAGGTTTCTCCTACATTTCTCCCACAGCCGCCCCTCCCTGTGTCTGCTTTCCATACCCCTCCTGCTAGGCCTGAGGGAGAGGTTTCAAATTTTTATGGAGGCCTCTTATCTGACGCAGCCACAAAACATCCATTGCCTCATTTCAGCTTCACAGCACTCTGAGGGGGGGTATTGCAATCTCCATTTTACCCACGGGGAAGCTGAGGCACAGAGCTTAATGTCAGTCCGTCCTCCGGGCTGTGAAAGACGTTTGGGCGGCCTGGCCAGCGTGGCTCAGTGGTTGACGTCGACCTACGAACCCGGAGGTTTCGGTTTGATTCCCAGTCGGGGCACGTGCCCCGGTCGTGGGCTCCGTCCCCAGTGTGGGGCGCGCAGGAGCGGCCCGTCAACTGTTCTCATCGCTGATGTTTCTGTCTCTCTCTCCCTCTCCTTTTCTCTCTCAGTTCAATAAAAATATATTTTTACAAATATTTTAAAAATTAAATCTCAATTTAAAACTTGAGCTAAATATTTGAAGAGATATCTTGTCAAAGCAGACATATGGGTAACCAATAAGCATGAGAAGATGCGTAATGCCATTAGTCACGGGGAAATGCAAGTGACCACCACACTGAGGTGTCATTAAACATCTGTTAAATGACTGAAGTCAAAAGGCCGACCAGCCTGCCTGTCAGCAAGGATGTGGAGGAACTGGAACTCCCAGACGCCACAGGCGGAATGTGACGTGGCCCATTCACCTGGCCGTCCCGTAAAGGTTAAGCACAACCTGACCCGTGACCCAGTCACACGGCTCACAGCGTCGCAGTGCTGACAGCCGCGCCGGCACCTGGGAACGCGTAAGAGACGCTAGTGCTCAGGTCCCACCTTGGCCGCCGCAGTTGAGAACCACTAGGCGTTTGACTGGGGGCCTGCCTTGTATATCCCTTTAATTTTCACAGCAGTTCTGTGAGATGAAGGAATCTATTCTCACCTTACAGAGCACGAAACAGACTCCAAGAGTTTGCCGCACTCCAATTTCCTCTGTTCCTCTGGAGTTTGAACCACCCTCAGGGCTGTGTGCCTTGTGAGCCGGATGCTTAACCAAATGAATGCTCCCAGACCCCTCACAGTTTAACCTCCCCCTCTCCTCTCCTCCCACAGGCTTTCCCAGAGAAAGTTGTTCATCTGGGCTCCATTCAGCTGCTCCTCACCAAGGTCTGGGGAAGCAAAGGGGGAAGGATGGGGTCCCTGAGGTGGGGCAGGCCACGGGAGCCATGGCACAGTGACACGCCTTCTCTGAAGGACAGGAATGGAGGAGAGACTAGGGGGACAGTCCCTGGCCTTCCCCATAGACTGTGCCTCTGCTGACATCACCCTGTTTACTTCATCCTGTTTTCCATCAGGGCAGGGGACACACAGAGTGTTCCTGCTGGCCCTGGGTGGGTGCAATCCTGCAGTGAACCCTGCAGGACTTAGTGTCCAGCTGGGAAGGGAAGGCTCATCAGTGAAACAAGTAGAGGGAGGCCCAGACCCCACCAAGTTAGAGCTGAAACAGACAAGGATGACCCTCCCATTTTGTGGGTGCTGGGAGGTTTGCATTGTGTTAAGATGTGTATTTATTCGTATATCCTTTTTTTAGTTTGTTTTATTTTTTGAAAGCATTAATATGTCCTTTGTTTTTGTTATTTTTCTTTGACCCCTCCTCCCCACCTCTGCCCCTCCTTAGCCTTTATGCCACATTACTCTCTGTGTCATGTGGCTCTGCAATATAGCCATATCACTCCCGGTTAATCTCCCTCCCCTAACCCCCTACCCCATCTTTGAATGAATTCATCAGTCTGTTCATGGTTCTATGTCTTGAATCTATTTTTTATCAGTTTATTTTATCATAAGATTCCACCTTGAGAGGAGATTCATATGTACTTATCTTCTCCTCCCAGCAACACATTAAAAAGATCATAACCATGAGCAAGTGGATTTATTCTGGGGATGCAAGGCTGGTACAATATTCACAAATCAACAAATGTGATACATCACATTACATAAAATTGCAAGAAAAAATCGGGAATCAAATCAATTGATGTAGGAACATATTTGCACTTTTTTGATAAAAACGTTCAGCAAAGTGGGGAATAGAGAGATCATACCTCAACCTAACAAGGCCATATGTAACCAATCTACAGCCACATCATACTCAATGGGCAAAAGCCAAACGTTTTCTCTGAGAACAACCATGTTCACTGCATTCGTGTGGTTTTCTTTGTTGTTTTTTAAAAATACGTTTTTACGGATTTCAGAGAGGAAGGGGGAGAGAGAGAGAGAATCAATGAGGAGAGAGAATCACTGTTGGGTTGTCTCCTGCATGCCCCACACTGGAGATCAAGCCTGCAACCGGGGCATGTGCCCTGACTGGAAATGAGCCGTGACCCCTGGTTCATAGCCGATGCTCACGACTGAGCCCCGTGGGCCAGGCCTGTCTTCTTTTTAATCAGTTTCCTCCCCAATCCTAACGGGTTTTTCTACCCTTCTCCCACAGCAGCAAGGCAGTCCCCGCCTGTCTCTGTATCTGCTTTCTGCCATTTTCCCAAGGCCTGAGAAGAAATGCTTCAAGTTTTCCTGCAACCCTCGTATCCGAGTCAGGCCTAAACCTGACTCATTGCCTCATTTGCCTCATAAACCTCCATTGCCTCATTTCAGCTTTAAAACATTCTGTGGTGGGTGATTTGCTATCTTCACTTATTGAAGCATCTTCACTCTGTTAACCAACTCCTTGTCTTTTCTTCCTTGTTCCTTCTACCTGCTGTAGTTTAATTTAGTCCATCTCGAAACTTTTCTCTCGTACACCCATGTGCCTGAAGGGGGCAAAGAGAGGGAACAGTCATCAGGACCTGGAATAAATACCCCTAGGTGCAGGGAGAGGCCTTTGTGGAGGCAAATAGCCACTCAGGGCGATTCAATAAGGAGAGGACCTCCTCCCTTGACCAGCAGATGTCTCCCAGGGCAGCCCCAACGGAAACCAGAGGGCGAAGGCACGGTTATGTTGTCAAATACGATCAGCCCTTCATGCAGGGTGGAGAAGGTGGGAGAGTGGATTTAGGGAGATGAGGAACAAGTGAATAATCTTGCATCTCAATCATTTCATTCTCTGTCATTAAAACAATTAGAAACTTATAAAGAATGTTAAAGGAGTTGACCTGATGTATAATGAGCTTTTGAGAAGGAGAGTAAAATTGCCCTGCTAAAAGCTCTTTAATGGTGTCCGATATGTGATAAACTTTAGAAAACCATGACCTTCAATGCTCATGCTTGTTCCACTTTCTCCGACCTCTCTTCACCAAGCTTCCCTGCTCTCTTAGTGCAATAATCTGACTCTTCTTCCATTTTCTCAAACTCTCACCACAGCTTTCACCACAAGACCACTACTCTGTTGTTTGTATTACTGAAATATTCTCCTCTCTAATTTACTTCCACCTTCTGAGTAAGTTACATGACTTTATTAGACTCAGTACAAACATGCTTCCTCAGGAAGTTTTCCTGATCCCCAAAACCAGATCAATGCAAATTGTGATGCTGCTTTGGGTACCTGGTGTGTTTTTTCTAGCATTGATACCATTGTACCCTTTATGTTTATTTAAGTGACTACTCTCTCCCTGCTAAAGGTGAGCGCAGATGTGCTTGCTTTTGTTTCCTGTGTATCTTGATAATTGAAGAGACTGAACACAGTTTCAGCAAAAACCATTTTGGGGGGATAGGTCGTAAATATTTTAAAGTAGTGGAATATATGAGAGAACCAGATGGCAGATAGGTAAAACTATTGTTCTGCCCGAAAAGATTCAACAACTAAACTTAACCCAAAACAAAATCCAAAGAATCAACGAAAGCTGGCTGAGTGAAAAATCCACAAATAAAAGTAAGGTGGGAAAGAGACTCAGAGAGCGGCGGGAGCGCGGTTGAACGACGGAAAAACATGTTAGGAGCGCCTGGTCCCAGCACGGGCTGCGGACGTGGAGCAGCTAACCCCGCTGATTTGCAATGGGGAGGGTGGAGACGTCTCACTACATGGATTCCCAGCGCCAGGCGAGGCGGTCGAGACGGGGACATGGAGACTCCCCATTGCACAGATTCCTTAGTGCAGCGGGAGGTCGAGGTCCGGGGGATGCACCCTTGATCGTGCAGGCAGAGGTTCTAGGTTGAGGAGAAATGGTTAGTGGGAAAAGGGAAGTTTGCCGCAAGTGTAGCACAAAGCGCAACTTGCTCCTGGAAACATGTCTCTGGTCGGAAACCATTATTTTAAAACCTGTGTACAATTGTGGTGTGCGACTCATTTAGGCGTGAAGAATTGTTGGCAAGGGAAAGATAGAGCTTCTTTGGAGGTGCCTGCCGCATCATCCATAGAGACTCGCGCGCGCGCTAGGACGTAGCTGACACTGAGGCTGTGTGAGTTCAGAGACTGATCCAACCTGAACACAGTCTCCTTCACAGCCAATTGGCCTGGAGGTCAACCCTCTAGGGCTAACAACAACAAGTGGGTTTAAATTCAAAAATCCTGTACAAACCTATAAAGGATTGCATTAAGTAGGTACCATCTCAAAACTGAGGAGGCTGTGCATGACCCTTAGAGGACCATTAACTTAAAGCAGCCACATGCAGAGATATGGAAAGAAATCAGGTGTGAATGAACCACGGTTATAAGGCTTTTCAAGAGGCTCCTAGAAAAGGCCGAAGTGAACTTAATGAGAACTACGAGGAAATAAACAAGACCAACCAGGAAATGAATGAGACTTACAAGGAAAATGAATGAGACCCTCAAGGAAATGAACAAGACCTCTGAGGGATATGAATGAGACCCTCACAGGATGAAAAAGGACCAACTAGAAATCAAGCATAACACAGACTGAAATAAAAAATATTACACAAAGTACTAAAAGCATCCAGAGGGCCACAAGAACCAAGTCAAAGATTTGAAATACAAAGAAGCAAAATCCACTCGGCTTGGAAAAGCAAGAAACAAAAAGAATTCAGAAAATTGGAAGATAGTGTAAAACGGGCCTCTGGGACAACCTCAAGCATGCCAACATTCGAATTATTGGGGTGCCAGAAAAAGAGAGAGAGAGCAAGTTAATGAAAACCTACTTGAAGAAATAGTGACTGAAAACTTCCCCACCTGGTGAAAGAAATTGACTTCAGCCAGAAGTACCAGAACCCAAAATATAGGAATCTAAGAGGAGCACACAAGACCTATCATAATTAAAATGCCAAGAAAGAGCAAAAGAATACAGAGAGAATATAAAAGCAGCAAGAGAAAAAAGAGTTCGTTACCTACCGGGGGCACCCATCTAGATTGTCAGCAGATTTCTAACAGAAATGATGCAGGCCAGACGGGTAAAGTGGCAAGAAATAATCAACGTGATGATAGCAAGATTTACAATCAAGATTACTCTATCCAGCAAAAGCCTATCATTCAGAATTGTAGATCAGATTAAAGTGATGCGCAGATAAGAAAAAGTAAGGAGTTCATCACACCAAAACAATATTATATGAAATCTTGAAAAGATATTCTTTAAGAAGAGGAAGAAGCAAAAGGTAAAATATAATTATGGAACAACAATACATCTATCAAAAATGAATAAAAATAAGTAGAATTGAAAGGTGATGACCAGGATAAATGGGTGAATATGGACAGAATCATGGGAATGTGAAGAAAGGACTGACATTCTTGGGGAGCAAAGAGTTGTGGGCAGTAGAAGAAAGGAAAAACTCTTGCAACAATG